>CAOLHI010001256.1:0-600000 GCA_948474755.1 Ctenosaura bakeri
TTTTTAAAAGCTGTGCCATGTGAGGTGGAGTGTAGAAGAAATATGAAGAAACATGTAGTATTCTCATTTAAATAACCCAGCCAATGACAAGGGAACCAATAGTTTCCATTTCCAATTCATATATTTACTTAACTTTATTATTTCCTACGTAGGTAACATTGGGTTAAGGGAACATCTGAGTCAGCTTTGTTTTTGTTGGAGTGCCTTAGTTGTGA
Organism: Ctenosaura bakeri; assembly: GCA_948474755.1. Lineage (NCBI taxonomy): Eukaryota > Metazoa > Chordata > Lepidosauria > Squamata > Iguanidae > Ctenosaura > Ctenosaura bakeri. The sequence continues at coordinate 216 of CAOLHI010001256.1, forward strand.
GGCTTCCTCCATTCTTGTTTGCCTCTCCTTTTTCCTCCCCCCACTAAACAGGTGTAGCAATGTTGGAAGAACAGCTGGGGAAACACATGGGCCAACTGTTACCATGACTGACCGACTGGGCCAGTAGATGTTGCATGTGTTTGCTTGCTTGCTTGTTTTCAGGAATGTTGCCGGTAAGCTCCATTTGGTCTGGAGAGAATCACGGCAGGGCTGCACATCATCCAGCACTAAAGGGCTTGCTGCCAAATTAGAGAACATACAGACTGGCTTTTGTTTCCAGGCAGAACTGGGCAAGGCACTTTCTTACTCACTATAGCAACTGTCACTACTAGAGTGTTGACAGTGGGAACTAAACTGCTAGAGGTGAAACTGAATCAGGTCGGCTGGAAGGAGAGAGGCATTCCTAAAATATTTGACAAGGCTTTAGGTTAGCAGGGGAAAGAAGTCTTTTATCTTGATCTTTCTTTCTTTCTTTCTTTCTTGGCTACAATGTCCACAGGGCTATCAATAAAAAAATGTTTTCCTCCCACTTACACTCTTTCTCTCTCAGTCTCTCTCCTCAAACACAAGACTTTGATACCTGTGAACACATGCCCAGAGGCACGTACTGTATTTGCCTGAAAAGTTTCCTGCCAAATGATGACAGCCAGGTAAATTCTTTACCCAAAGTTCTCCTGAAACGGGACATTCAGCTTCATTGATTTGCTGACTGCTTGAATGTGAACGTGTCTATAAAGGTGCCTTGAGTCTAATGAGGGATGATCAACAAAAGTAGCTTTGTTTAACATACAGCCATATATCTACCATCCAGTCATAGATGAAGTAAAGATCCTTGCAGGTGGTTAGCATGGCATGCCTCACTCATAGAGTAAAAATTTAATTGTTAAATTTGCATCTCACTTTATGATGCCATTGTGGATGGTGCTTATTATCCACTTATGACTCTAATGATGTAATGGCCTGTAGTCTTACTAGATCATAGAAGTAGAACTAAGCAGAATTTATCTGCTGTACTATGTCCTCTCTAAAAAGAACTAGGTATCTCAGGATGCCATGCTGATTATTTACAAATCAGAAAACGTTATGTTCTGTAATAACTATCACGATGTTAAGGCAGGTATGCTTCTCCCTTGAGGAAGTAGCAGCTTTGGCAGGTTCATGGTGTGTTTGTGGAGAGGAGAGCACACACATGCCCCTTACAGAGAGAGAGAGAGAGAGAGGGTGCAAATGTTTTTTGTAACTAAAAGAACAAGAAACACTGTATTTGTTTGTTTAATATTTCTTCCATACCTTCATCCAGTGGGTTTCCAAGATCTGTGCAGTACATATATCAATACTTTAAACAAAATAGAAATACCATAGAACAAAATCCTTAACAATTGCAGACTAAATGGCAGCAAGATACTACAAAAATGATATACAAACTGAAACAGCATAACCTGTAAAATGTTAGAGTAAGTTGAAAATTAAGGCCATTTCTGCACTACACTATTATAGTGCTATTATTCCACTGTCAGCACCTGTGGAATTCTGGGGTTTGGAGTTTCCTGAGGCCAAAGAGCTCCCTGCCTAAGAATTCTAAAGGCCCCTCCCTAAACTTCAAACCCCAGGATTCCACAGGATGTTGAAAGTGGAATAATAGCAGTAGTCAAGTGCTGGGCAGAAATGGCCTTAGTCTGGTGCTAGAAAAATGTGCTGTCAGAACCACTTGTAGTTGCTTGGAGAGGGTGTTTTTGAACCAGTGGGCCACTGTAGAAAAGACCCTCTCCTTAACGGAATACATAAAGCAGTTTTGCTAAGAAAAATGCTCAGAGAAGGCTTCAATAAAATATTTTAAAGCCTAGACAGTTGGAATGGTGGCTGTGTTTGCTGAAGTTGGCTGTGTTTATCTACAACAGTTTCATTTCTATGAGGAACGGGTCTTTTGCAAAGCCATTCTCAAATACTTTGGACTATTCCAGGGAAAACTCAGAATAGCACATCATTACTGGGAAAAATGTGTTTCGTCTTCCAGCTACCATGGGAAATGCAGATTTAGAAGAAAAAGAGAAATCCAAGGATGAGGAGTGTCAGATGATGCCACAATTCCAAAATCTTTAAAAAATAAATAAATAAAATAAATCTGAGGCTTCAGCACATGAACCCTAGATTCATTGTGCTATTGATATGTGTGTCTGTACTTAGTTGTGTTAATGGGAAATGTTCTGAGTCTGCCAAAGAAGAGTTTAGAAAAGTAAAGGGAAATCGATGTTTGAGTGAGGAGGGGAAAAACAGTCAGGCAAGACAAGACAAAGGCCCTTTCCACACGTGGTTATTAAGGCGGGCCAATGTGTCTTGCCATGGAGGTCTTCTGCACCTTGGAGCAGACTAGGTTCAGTTTATTTACCTTTGTTTCACACATAATTCTGACTAAATGTGCCCCCATGTGGTGGTAAAGCACGCTATTTGAAAACCAGAAGAAATCTGTTTTCCAATTTTCCAGATCAATCCAATTCGTACTTTCACAGTGGTGCAGACATGTACATTCGCACCAATGTGAATTAGTGGTCAGGGGAGGGCTCATGGGAGGGTCCAGGGGGTAGTATGGACTTACGCACTTACGCACGTACGCGTGTATGCAATGATGTACTAAACCATGCAAAAAAAGGGGGGCAATCACAGCTGACAGGGTGGAGTGAGGGGAGTAGCGGGATTGGCCACAGCAGAGACAGTGTGGATTCATGAACTCACACTCCTCTGAATCAGAATGGAACATACGCAGTAGCTGTGCGGAAGGAAATGAGGGAAAGTCCACCTTGTTTCGAGCCCAGAAAATCCAGTAAGAAATGGCATGAACCGGTTCACCAGCCTCATGCGGAAAGGGCCAAAGTCCCAGAAAAGGGGAAGAGAGAGAAAGGAATTGATTCAAGATGTAGACATCACTTTGGCAGCTAATAAGAACAAGGCTCCAATGCAGTTCTTGTCCCAGTGCAAAGTGTGAAATGTTACTCTGAAGCAGAATGAAAGTAGTTATATACATTTTCATGTATTCAACAGCTGCAGTGTCAGAGAAGTAGTGAACTAGCAATTACTATGCTGTCCTAGAAACCAGTGGAACATCCATGCCACAGAGTTCTCATGAGACTATTTTTTAGGGGTTTTTTCCTACAGATTTTTGAAGCATGTACAAAGCACTCTCTAGGGCACTGGTGGTGCTATTTCTGCCTGAATCATTGCACACACAGAAAAGCTTTCATTAGAAATAAAGAGAATGACAGTGGTGAAGATGATGCTGATGGGAATCTTCATAACTACGATTCATTGCTTTGGGCTTGAGCAAGTGAACATTCTGGTGGTCTCTGCTTCCCGTGATTTGCTTATTGCAGAGATGAGGAATCTTTCACTGACTCTGGCTCTCTTCGGATCCCAATTTGACCCTCTATGCTCCCCTAGATGGACAGTGAAATAGTTACTAAAAATAAGAGCTTCATGCTAAGCTATGCTGGCATGTTTGTTCTCACGCTTTTGCCTATGGTTCTGCCTACCACTGGAAAGCAGTCCCAAAGAACTTTAAAATTGGATTTGGCTTCCAAACTTAAAGACATTCCCCCCCTTTTTTTTCTATATAGAAAGGTATGAAGAAGTATTGTAGAGGATCAGCAGCAATCACTCAGGAAGTCCAGGCTCCAAAATTAGTATCTGTTCATGCTTTCAGAGCCCAGTACATAGTATGTCTGAATGCTCGTTCATCCCTTTGTTTTTGTTTTGTTTTTTTCAGCACCCAAAACAGCCAATGCTACTTTCCAGCATCTAACACAGCCAACCAGTTCATAATAGAACTAGTGTAGAGAAGGCAAAAAGTCAAACGTACAGGTAACTCAGTAAATGAGTTTCTTTCCACCTTTTTGCTTTTATAAGCTGTGATTCTGAAAAGGAGGCATTTTAGAAGGCAAGGCTGGTTTTAAAATTATCTTGCTCTGATGCTCCCGTATGCATGGAAATCAAATTCCCTTTCTAATTCATGAAGATGGTGGATGTATTTCCTTAATCTTGAGAGCCAGTTCAGTGTAATAGTTCATGTGTTGGACTACAATCCTGGTGATCAGGGTTCAGTTCCCCGCTTGGCCATGGAAACCCACTGGGGTAACCTTGGGTGCACCACACACTCTCAGCCCTAGAAAATTCCATGATAGGTTCACCTTAGGGTCACCATAAGTTGGAAATTACTTGAGGCACACAACAACAACAATGTTCTTGATCAAAGATGAAGGAGAAGCATTCTGTCTATGTTCAGTGGCACCCCTATCTTTCCCATTCTTCTAGCAAGTTTCAGTCAATCAAACTCTGCAAGTGGGGTTTTCCAAGATGAGCTTCTTCTCTAAGTAGGGAATGGCGCAACTTCTAAAATGTAAACACTTGCTTGACATGCTTTTTCTGAAAGTTACAGTGGCGCAGACAGCCTAACAAGCAAAGAAATATGAAAGGCAGCCAAGACATAAAAGACACAATAATAAAAAGGGCATCCCAAAAGGAACCAGTTTTCCAGAAGTGATGCTGAAATGAAAAAGGTTCTCATCAGCCTGAACGACAGCTAAGCCTCTGCCAATTATATTTAAGTATAATGAAAAATAAATACAGCTGAGCTATTAGAATAGCTGTGAGAGTTAAAGGTCTGTCAGCACCTTCATTGTAAATCTAGTTTTTCAGTGGCTTAAAAGTGCTGTAAAAATGGGTTCCAGCCTTAAACTTGGCAGACAGTCATTGTGGTTTCAGACATTTTTTAAAAGGAGGGAAAATGGGATTGGCCTGTTTTTTGTTTTTTAAAAAAGCTGTTCAAATGGTAGACGTTGACATTTTCCAACACTTTCTTTTTAACAAAAAAGTCCCTCTAATTCAAAAAACGTTGTGATTGAAAAACAAAATGATGCAAGTTATTATTACTCCATAATAGGAACTAGGCATGTGCTGCTTTTGGTGTTGGTCCAGGACTTTAAAAGGCCAAAAGAGTTCAGATGTAGGTCAGCAGACTAAAATAATTGTAGTCCTTTAGGGTGGGCTTTTAAAGCAACCACTCAAAATTGGCCTAATAATTTAGCCCACATAGGCATTTTATTTGTCATATGTCCAGGTTGGAAAGTGTTTTGGTATCTGAACACTGTGAGTAAACACTGCTGGCTGCTATGACATGGTATCTTCTTCACTGTCCTAGGCTACGTAGCAAAGCTTGCTGCCAAGGCGCCCATCAAAAAGGGAAGAATGTCTGTAATATGCTGCATGGCTTCATTTTACCATTGAGCTCAGTTTCCAGACATGAAAACAGGGTACAGGTGTTGGTACTGATCTATTGAATAATATTTCCATGGGCCTTAGCTGCATATTCAAACAGCCATTTGCTTTGTATTGTTCTTACAGGACATTGAATTTGTAGGTTGTAACCCTTGAGAAAAGCAATGGGTTCCCCAAAACTGGCATATCATTTTCTCTTTGTCTTCAAGCTTTCCAATGCCATTTCTCCTGTGCATGCCAATGAAATGGTCTATGAGGTGTTGGCTGGCAGAGAGGAATGCTTATTCTAGATGGACAGAACACTAGTTTAGAAGGTAGCAGCCAGAATCCTGTTGGGGTCTTATGTCTTCGTAAGTGGATTTACATCTGTGGGAATTAAAACTGGGTATTTCCATAAAGTCTGTATCCAGTGGATGGCTGCTGTTATGCTACTATGTAGCAGAGCCAACAAAGTAACCAATGCACAATGAAATGAAACCAGAAGTGGGCTTCAAGAACTAGTTTTGGATTTTTTGGGAGGTAATGGTAAGGTCTCCAATAAATTTCAAGGAAAAAAATGGTCTTGTAGGTCCACCAAATTGTTAGCTATGATGTAGGGAAAGGCCAGAGAAACCCTCACTGTTCACATATGGAGGCTCTATTCTACATTGGTTAGACCTCATTTGGAATGCTGTGTCCAGTTCTGGGCACCTCAATTTGGGAAGGATATCGACAGGCTGGAATGTGTCTAGAGAAGGGCAACCAAAATGGTGAAGGAACTGGAAGCCATGCCCTATAAGGAACGGCTTAGGAAGCTGGGTATGTGTAGTCTGCAGAAGAAAAGGTTAAGAGGGGACATGATAGCCATGTTTAAATATTTGAAGGGATGTCATGTCGAGGCAGGAGTGGGTTTCAAGCTGCAGGAAAGGAGATTCCACCTGAACCTCAGGAAGAACTTCCTGACAGCCAGAGCTGTCCAACAGTGGAATATGCTGCTGCCTGAATGGAGTGTGTTGGAGTCTCCTTCCTTGGAGGTTTTTAAGCAGAGGCTGGATGGCCATCTGTTGGGAATGCTTTGGTGTGTGTTCCTGCATAGCAGGGGGTTGGATTGGATGGCCCCTGTTGCCTCTTTCAACTTTATGATTCTATGATTCTTACATGCCGCCCCCTGGCATTTTTGCTCCCACCAACAATAATGGCTTCACAATTTGGGGAGTCCTGCCTGAACTGAATCTTAAATACAACTGATAAGGGTAGTCTATGGCTGAAATTTCACCCAACCACACTTAGATGTACATTTACATGACAGTATCATGACATTTTGGTTTCCCACTCCATGTTACTGGCTATGAAAATAGAGAGAAATTATAAGAGTGAGCCCTACAATTAAGAAGAGGGAATGGCAGAGGCTGTGTCTTTCATGTACAGTGAAAGATGCAGTTTGATTAGTGTTGAAGTAATGCTCGTCTGTTTGGCTACCATATGTGGAATGAAGAAGGACACCTTGTACTTTGCCTCAGGCAGCAAAATTACTTGAGCTGGCCCAGGTAATAATAAATAAAAGTATAATTACAAATCACACACACACACACACACAAAAGTAGGAAAATGTCTGAATATTAAGTTGCCCTGTTCAGTAGTGGGCCCATTTCCAATGTAACACCTTCTTGCCTCTATCATTGTCTTGTCCAGGATCTGAGAAGTGCATCATATTCTTTCTGGTTCTTGCAGTTTGGTAGCCCCTAGATGACAAGGATAATTTTTAAAAGGAAAGTTTTAAAAGGTACTGAATTGCTTTTTAAAAGCAACAATGATCCTACCTTATATTAGCACATTTTAACACTTTTGAAAGTGTTGACACTTTTTGCGGCTAATGGCAATGGAGATCGCTTTGAAAAGTGTTAATTATCATTTTTTTAAAAATGCTGTGCCGCCACCTGCAAGTGGAATGCTTTAATGTACTAGTAAATGTTATTTACACCATGCAAGCTTGTCTAAAATGAGTGTTTCTGGCATTAATCTATTGTGCTAATGCTCATGCACTGTTGGGATTTTCCTCACTTCATTTTTATTTGCATAATAAGGTTGCTTAAGGATAAGGCATCAGGGTATGTTTATTTTACTTGTTTATTTTTTTTCTTGCCTTAACTAGACTTTAATATTACTGCCAATACATTTAGTATTGCAATACATAGCAAACTTTACTGCACATAAGATAACTCATAATAATCTGAGCAAGAGAGCCTATTTTTTTAAAAAAAAAGTCACTGGGTAATTACCTTAGTAGTTTTAGTGCACATGTTTTTACATGCTACCAGGTTTCCTAGACTGCCCAGTCTGTGGGAACATTGCTGTCATTGAGATTTTGCTTCTAAAGTGAGGACTGCAAGGTTAAGGACAATCGAACAAAGCTGTTTTATATTGTGGGAAGGTCACCATTACATTTAGCTCAGTATATCTAAACCACTGGTGTTCAGCTGATGCTGGGTGAGGATCTACTATTTTGTTTTACACAAAATGGGGGCTCTGGTATGCAGAGGAAAAGCTTTGCCTGGAACAGGTGCTCTGGTTTTCTGATTGAGAAGGGTTTGAACCATACAAGAGCTCTGCTTTGCAGATCAGGAAGTAGGAACTGGGTGAGCTCTAGTTTTCATCTAGGAAACTGTACAGTAATTGAGCTGTAGTTTACAGGAAGCCCCCACCTTTTGACACCCTGTTATCTGATGACTCATTCTTGACACTTGCAAATGATGGCCCTTTCTGCACGCAGTTATTAAGACGGGCCAATGCGTCTTGCCACAGAGGTCTTCTGCACCTTGGAGCGGACTAGGTTTGGTTTATTTACCTTCGTTCCGCATGTAATGCCAACTAAATGCACCCCCATGTAGTGGTAAAGTGCGCTATTTGAAAACCAGAAGAAATTGGTTTTCCAATTTTCCAGATTGATCCAATTCGTACTTTCACAGTGGTACAGACACATACATTCGCGCCAATGTGAATTGGTGGTCAGGGGAGGGTTCATGGAAGGAGCCAGGGGGTAGAATGGACTTACGCATGTATGCAATGATGAACTAAATCATGCAAAAAGAAAAAAGGGGGCCAATCACAGCCGATGGGTCAGGGTGAGGGGAGTAGCAGGAGTGGCCACAGTGGAGGCAGTGTGGATTCATGAACTCACACTCCTCCGAATCAGAATGGAACATACGCAGTAGCTGTGCAGAAAGAAATGAGGGAAAGTCCGCCTTGTTTTGAGCCCAGAAAATCCGGTAAGAAACAGCACGGACCGATTCACCAGCCTTGTGTGGAAAGGACCTAAGGATAAGTTCCATTAATCATCAGTTCTACTTGCCTATGAAGGCTTGCTTAGAACAGCTTGCATGCTCATGCTACTTGCAAAGCGAGCTGGGGGGGGTGTTCTAAGCCAGTTGAGAGACTCTGCAAGCAGCATACATGCTGTCAGTCCGAAGTGATCCTCTGTCAGTCCTTCATGCTCCCTACAGAACAGTGCATGGGTTCTGCTTTTCAACCAATTCTATTTTCTGACAGGACTCTGGTCCCTAACCTGTCAGATAAATGGGGAGAAGCTTGTACAGCCCAACAAGCTGTTCTGCTGAGCCTTATTCTTGAGAAGATATGTGTAGAGTACTTCTGTGCTTTGCATGCCTGAAATCACAGTGGGAACAATGTGTAAATTTTGGATCTACCTATCCCAGTTCGTTTTTCATTGTTCCATGCCTTTTGCCCTGTCTATTGGTGGCAGGAAATCCTCCCCATCGGTGTAGGATAGGTGTTATGTGCTGCAATTGCCCCACTCTGACTCACACAAATCAAACATGTAATCATACATGAAGTTTGAAAATTATGTTTAAGAGTAGCCCAAGACAGAGACCATTGTAGTAATCCAAACTGAATGTAACAACTGCCTTAATAACTGAAGTCAGTCTGCTTTCTCTTGATAAGGTTACATGTAGTGATTCTGCTAAAACTGATAGAGAGGCATTTCTGATTACTGACACCTACAAGACAGCTAGTATTAGTACCACACCCAGGAGAAGACCCAAGCACACACATACATAAGCACAGACATATAACACAAATGTAAACATGTTCCTTTGCCTTTAGAGGCATGTCTAAAGGTGACACAACAGAAGTCCTTCATGTTGGCCACTAGAGAGAAGCTTGTTCTCTTGCTATTGTCCTTCCAGCAGCAGTGCAAATCATTTTTATTTAGGCAGATCTTGTTCTCATAAGATGGCCCAGCAATTCTTAACCATTCCTTTACTACAGGTCCCCTTTAAATATCTTTTGTTGCCATAGATCACCAAGAGTTAATTCAAGATTCAAACCACAGTAGCAAGAAATGTCATGTACTTTCTCTGAGCCACTCGGTGTCATTCACTTGCATGTTCTCACCTTGTGCAGAAGTAGCAAGTGCTGAGTAATCAAGTGGAATCAAACAGTTGTTTTCATAACTTTTGAATGGTTTGAGATATTTCACTTTGTATAAATGGTGTCTATCACTGGCAGGACTCCTGCTCTCTGAGATCATTGTATGACCTATCTTCCTTCCTTCCTTCCTTCCTTCCTTCCTTCCTTCCTTCCTTCCTTCCTTCCTTCCTTCCTTCCTTCCTTCCCTATCTAACTATAAAAACTCATAACCCTTCTTTAAACCTTCATGGACTCCCTGTGAAGACATTCAGGTTAAGAATCACTGGGATGGCCTATTTGTTAAAGGCAACTCAATTGCTTTAGTGTTGGTTTTATCTTTTCTTGTTATGATTTTAATTGTGTTTCTAATTAATTGGCTTTCATTCAAGGCTTTTTTTAAAAAAAATCCATATTTTAATACTGATTGCCTTGTGGTTGGGATAGACATGTTGGATATACATTAAATGAATTAATTTGATATATCAAAGTCATGGAGAATGTGACCCTAACTAGAATCAGTCATGCATATTCTCCAGTTCAACAGAATTCCCAGCTTTCCCAGTTCTTCCATCTTATCTTGATTATATCTCAACTTTTTTGTTCTCAGCCACTCTAGTACTTCCTCCAGACATTGATTATGAGTGCTGTCAAAGAGATTTGATGGAAACACAAAGAAGAATGTGTTACCCTGATTTCTGGGGTCCTGTGAGGGACACCTCAATGTGCTCAAAATAATGGGGAATGGGAATTAGCAAGAGCACAAGCCATAGCAATGCAAGAGGCAGGGCAACCCAGCGAAATCTTGAACCCAATGTCTACGCGGTCAGGCCGAGTCAATAATCAAGCAGAAGTAAATAATAATTGACTAAAGAACTCTCAGCTGAGCTAAGTGTTAAGAGAAACATGTACAGGAAATGGAAGAAGGGGAAACCACCAAAGAAGAATTTAAGCAAGTAGCTAGGAGATGTAGGGAGGAGGTCAGAAAGGCTAAAGCACAGAATGAACTTAGGCTGGCCAGAAACATTAAAAACAATAAAAAGGGCTTTTTTAAATATGTCCGCAGCAAAAGGAAAAAGAAGGAGATGATAGGGTCGCTGTGCAGAGAAGATGGCGAATTACTAATGGGGGAAAGAGAAAACGCAGAACTACTTAGTACCTTCTTTGCCTCAGTTTTTTCCCAGAAGGATACAAGCACTCAACCTGGCGGTTGGGGAGCAGATGAGGAAGCAGGGGAAATGAGGCACATAATAGGTAGAGAGGTGGTACAGGAATACCTGGCCACATTGGATGAATTCAAGTCTCCAGGGCCAGATGAATTGCATCCTAGGATATTAAAAGAGCTGGCAGAGGTCATTTCAGAAACGCTATAATCTTTGAGAATTCTTGGAGGACAGGAGAAGTTCCAGCAGACTGGAAGAGGGCAAATGTTGTCCCCATCTCCAAGAAGGGGAAAAAAAGAGGATCCAAATAATGACATCAGTACCCGGAAAGATCCTGGAGCAGATCATTAAGCAGTCAGTTTCTAATCATTTAGAAAACAACGCGGTAATCACGAAAAGTCAACATGGATTTCTCAAAAATAAGTCATGCCAGACTAATCTTATCTCCTTTTATGATAGAGTTACTAACTTGATAGATAAAGGGAATGCTGTGGATGTAGCATATCTCAATATCAGTAAGGCCTTTGACAAAGTTCCCCATGACATTCTTGCAATGAAGCTAGTAAAATGTGGGCTGGACAGGGCTATTGTTAATTGGATTTGTAATTGGTTAACTGATCGAACCCAAAGGGTGATCACGAATGGCTGCATTTCATCCTGGAGAGAAGTGATTAGCGGGGTGCCACAGGGTTCTGTCCTGGGCCCAGTGCTGTTCAATATTTTTATCAACGACTTGGATGAAGGAATAGAGGGCATGCTCATCAAATTTGCAGATGACACCAAATTGGGAGGGGTTGCTAATACGCCAGAGGACAGGATCAAAATTCAAAATGACCTGGATAGATTGGAGAGCTGGGCCAAGGCGAACAAAATGAAATTCAACAGAGAGAAGTGTAAGGTCCAACACTTAGGTAGAAAAAATGGAATACAGAAATATAGGATGGGGGACATGTGGCTGGATAGCAGTACATGTGAAAGGGATCTAGGAGTCTTAATAGACCACAAGCTGAACATGAGTCAGCAGTGTGATGCGGCAGCCAAGAAAGCCAATGCAATTCTCGGCTGCATCAATAGGAGTATGGTGTCTAGATCGAGGGAGGTACTGGTACCACTCTACTCTGCTTTGGTTAGCCCTCATCTTGAATACTGTGTCCAGTTCTGGACACCCCAATTCAAGAAGGACATGGTCAAGCTGGAGTAAGTCCAGAGGAGTGCGACCAAAATGGTGAGAGGCCTGGAAGCCGTGCCCTATGAGGATAGACTTAGAGAGCTGGGTATGTTTAGTCTGCAGAAGAGAAGGTTAAGAGGGGACATGATAGCCATGTTTAAATATTTGAAGGGATGCCATGTAGAGGAAGGAGTGGGCTTGTTTTCTGCTGCTCCAGAGACCAGGACAAGGAGCAATGGATTCAAGCTGCAGGAAAGGAGATTCCACCTGAACCTCAGGAAGAACTTCCTGACCGTCAGGGCTGTCCGGCAGTGGAATATGCTGCCTCGGGGTGTAGTGGAGTCTCCTTCCTTGGAGGTTTTTAAGCAGAGGCTTGATGGCCATCTGTCAGGAGTGCTTTGAGAGTGTTCCTTCATGGCAGGGAGTTGGACTGGATGTCCCGTGTGGTCTCTTCCAACTCTACATTTCTATGATTCTATAATTGTTTTCTTTATTGTGAAATACAGTCAAAACATTTATGCCACCACTCACACAGACCTAGTGAAAGAAAAGTAGGAGTTTTATAGGGGATTTTAAGAGGGATTTTTCAGGGGAAATACTACACCTGATCCTGAAGCCCGGGTAGTCAGGAGAGAAGTCAGTTGGAGCGGAGATTCTCAGCACGTGGAAGCTGAGGGGAAGGCTCAGCGAACGGAGTGGCAGCAAGGCGGGATGGAAGCCAGGAGCGATCTGACAAAGTGCTCAAAATCCGGGGGTCTTATAGGGGAAAATGTGCCTGTAGGCTAGTCCCTTCCTGGGGAAAACAATGGGTTTCAGGCTGGAGACAAAGCCTCCGAAAAATCAGTATTTAGCATGATTGAATTATGACAGAGTTGTCAATAGCGCAGAGAGTATGCAAACAAGGACTGCTTGGCAGTTGGATATTCGGCTTGTCAAGCTGCCTGCTCGGGGCAGAGTCTTTTGTATGCTGCTGGCATACATAAATGTGGGTTTAAAGTATACTTGCCTGGAGGTCTCCTGAAGCTGCCTTCCTGCAATTACTGGCCCGCCAGGATTTATTTTGTATTGTTCAGCTATTTTCGGCCGTGCCTGTGTGCGTGCTTGTCCGGGGGCCTTGCAAGCACGTGGAGAGGAACGGTTTGGGATGACCAATTTCTTGATATCAAATGATATCTAATAGACCACAGGCCCGGACTAGAAACTACGTTAACAAATGTTTTCAGTACATTGTTTGACATGTCAATTAAAATCCAAGAGATGGACTTGCCTGTTGGCTTCATATGATATTAAAACTACTCATGGAGCTATTGCTCCAAGTAAATAACTTGACTGGCACTTGAAGGTGAGCAGAAATCTCTCCAAGGTCCAATTTTCACTGTTGAGTGGAAATTCTAGATCAGTAGATGCTCAGGAGAGAATATACACTGGACACAGCAGCCATCATTCCATTTGAAACAAATGAGATGTTCTTTTTAAAATAAGTGCCATCAGCCACAGGTTACACCTGTAACATCAGGTTGACTCAGCCTTCCATCCTTCCGTAGGTCGGTAAAATGAGTACCCAGCTTATTGGGGGCAATTAGCTAACACATTGTAAACCGCTTAGAGAGCACTTAGCTGATAAGCAGTATAGAAATACACATGCTATTCCCAATGAGGAACAAAAAAATAACCCATCCCTTTCTCCAGTTGCTCTGTGTCCCATACTGTAAGATTAAACAACTTTGTGGTATAAGTGGCAGTCTACAGACCTCATCCTGTGTGTAGCTCCAACTGTCCTGTTCACACATGTTTGTATTTAGCAAATGTTCTCCTTAGAGATGGAGAGATGTATTGAAATGAATGTGCAAAGATTTCCACCCCCCTTAAGGCCATATTAGTGATGCCAATTATTTAAAAAAAAAGCCTGGCCTGTGGCTCTATTGTGGCTGTTTTGTGATCTGAAACAAAACATTTTGCAATCATTTTACTCATTCTGATATCCCAATAGCACACCATGATTCTTCAGCAGTGAAACTCTGAGCACCAACTTTATTTCTTTTCAATGTTAGAAATTGTTCACGTCTAATCTCCCACACAGAGATCTATCTATAAGAGGAGGGACGAAATAAGAGCATTGTTGTTACAAATGAATATCTTACCCCCTCCAAATGAATTTTTCCAACAGGCCCCAAATGTTTTGCATTGCAGAGCATGAGGCTAATACCTAGAACTCTTTTATTTGCTGTGTTTTCATTCATTCATTGCCCACCCTTTTTCTCTGGTGTCCATGTATTGTTATAGTGTTACATTTATTGTCTTTGTCCTTCACTGTATATGTTGATGTTCCACACTTTTAATGACAAGATTATTATTGTTATTGTCGTCATCATCATTATTATCATTATCGTTATTCCTAAACTATATTTCTAAATGCTCAAATGCTCAACTAATATTGCTCTGTATTGCATGTGAAAAAGTGGCCTTATATCCATGAAACCTCATGCTAAAATAAAAACCAGTTAGTCTTAAAGGTGCTGAATCTCTCTCTCCCTTCCTCCTTTTTATGCTGCCACAGACTAACATAGCTACTTCTTTGGAAACTCGTTTTAAATTAATGTAATGTTAAACATTTGGGGATCAAAGGAAAATTTCATTTGGGAGACAGAACTCTTACTTAGGAAATCAATGCCCACATTTGGCTCCCCCGCTATAGCTGCACTCTTGATCTCACCCTGGAAGGATCACGCACAAAAAAACAACAAAATAACAGCTGCTAATTGATAAAAGGCAGGAGGTGCATTGCCTGTTTTCTAGGATTCAGCAGCAACTGACTCCATTTGTCTCTTGCTTGCTGTGATGTGCGATCAGAGCTCTGCTGTGGAGAGAGGACCCATGCTGGGCTGAGATGAGTGTGAATGTGAGGAAACAAAGTGAGAGAAAGAGTGCTGAAGTTATGATTCAGGATCAGCCTAAGACATTTCGGCACCAGAGGTAAAAGACAAGAGCACGGAGCTCCTTGTTTATCTACCAGTCTACTGTTTTCATGAATTTTGTTACTGAGGGGCACAATTTGGATTGCTTTTGGATTCAACTTTTTCATTTGCCGTCAGACCACTTCAACTTCTTATTAACACTAATACAGTCTCTGAACAACATACAAGTCCCAAGTGCCCATGGTGTTTTAAATTGGGTTGGAGTGTTTAATTTGTTAGAGTAATTGATTTTTTAAAAAACTCCCCCCCCGCCAAAAAAATGTAGCTTCCTATGAATGAGATAGCAGATTTTTTTAAAATGCAAGTGTACTGGGAGTAGGTGCAGTTGGGCAGGGCCAGCCCTATCATTAGGCAAAGAGAAGCAGCAAGAGTAAAGAGATGAGGCGGGAAGACCTATGCAGTATTAGAGGACATAGCTCTGCATAGCCTGGATTAGTCCCTTAAGCTAGCCTACTTACTTCAGAAGGATGTTGTCCTATCACCCATGAGGAAAGCAGATTTAACTGGCCAATTCAATCAGACTGTTCACATTCAATGGGAGGGGGCATCATCTTGTATGTGCACATGTGCATGTTCAGTGTTCCTTTGAGACATGATTAAAGATCCAAATGGAAGTGTTTGTTGAACAAGCTTACACAAAGGCCATATCAATCCACCAGTGGCAACTTTGCTGCAAATCAGAACAAAGGTGGGCGGCCCCTCCCGAAACTGCAAACCCCAGGATTCCATAGGATGTTGCAAGTGGAATCATAGCACTATAACAGGCTAGTGCAGAAATGGCATACACTCTCAGACCCAGAAAACCCCATGAGAGGTTTGCCTTAGGGTACACAACAACATCCAGTGGGCACACAACAACATAGACAAATTTGGCCCTTTCCTGTCCCTTTTTAAATAACCCATTCCTACATTCCATTCCTACATTTATTCACAATATGTGCGATGGAGGGAGTGTTTTCAAAGTACACATTTCATTACAAGTTTTTTTCTTTCTTTTCAGATTACTTGTTTCGCAGTTAAACCACTTGTAGATGCATGACAACATGCAGGGAAGGAGTAAAATACCACAGAGAGCTACAATCCAATATGTATGTTAAGCCCACTTTAGTCCCTGTCCTGGGAAAATATTAACATATAATAAAGTGATCAATTGATTGATTAGACTGCGATGGACATATCAATTCACTGTTGTTGCTGTGTGCCTTCAAGTCATTTCTGACTTATGGCAACCCTGAGATGAACCCATAGGATTTTCTTGGGCTGAGAATTTGTGACATACCCAAGATCACCCAGTGAATTTCCATGACAGAAAATCGAATCCTGGTCTCCAGGGTCAGTACTCCAGCACTCAAACTACTACACTATGTTGACTGTCTCAATTCATAAGAATTCCCAATTTATAAAAATTCTCAATGCATAAGAAATTGCAAAAAAACCCAAAAAACAAACAAACAAACAAACAAACCCACAAACACTTCTACTTTCTTTGAGGCTGGAAGTAGGGGCTGAGATTTAACTATGGTACCTGTAGTTTTTTTTTTATACATTTGTGTCCATTTTTCAACCAGACTGCTATCATTATTTTCTATTTTCTTTCAGTCTTTCTGTTCTGCACAGTAACTTAAAGGAATCTGAGCGAGTGAGAGCAAGTCTGAGAGTATTCATAGAACAGGATTTCAAAAGCTATTTTTTTTTTTTAGCAGTAAAACAATACACTTAGAATTTGCTACACCCCCCTCCCCACCCCAGCCATGTTCTATTCTGAAGGGTACAGTGAATCATATGATATTTTCCTTTTGAAATGCCTCCTCTGGAATTTATACAGCCTACATTCCAGAGGCCAGAGGGTGGTGGCGCTGTGCACCCTTTGGGTTATGAGGTGTTACTGAGAGCAGCATACTCTCAAGCCCTTTTTATAGGTCGTGCAGCAGATTCCATCCTCACAGATGTTTTAAAAGGCATGGTTGCCATGGAGGGGGACTCCTTGTATTGCCAAATGGTGAAAATTTTCTTTGGCATCAGCGTGCAGTGATTTCATCAAGATGAGGAGCAGGAGTCAAAAACTGCTGTTAAGCTGAACTGCATTCAAGTCCCACATTGCAAAGCCAGAATATTTGGAATGAGAGGAGGAAGAGACTTCAGTTTTTTCAGTGCTTATGAGCAGTTCTTGGGAATAGTGTTATAGATGGTCTGCTGCTTCTTTGTGCAATTTAAAACCTTCCTATAGAAGGCCAAGAGAGTTATACCCATTCACATCATTACAGACTTTACAATGGGATCATGTTCAGGCTTATATGTACTTTCCACTAACAATCCAGCTTGTCCTGTGTTTGAATAGCCATAAACAGATCCTGCAAAGATCCAATAACTGAAGTAGCCAAACTTTGTTTAAATAAAATTCAAATACTAGCTGACCGGTATCTGTTTGTTCCTGACCAACACTCCGTACTAAGAGAAAAGGGTGGGGGAAGGGAATTTGCACTTTCTTAAAAGGCAGCAAATGTGGGCAAATATTAGCTCTTGAAACTAAAGGGGGGGGAGTTACTCATTCACTCAGCAGCCCTTTCAAGCTATCAGTCTTCTAGGTATTTCTATTAGCCTTAATCATCAAGGTTGTTTATTTGGAGCAATTTCTAAGAGAATAAGGGTACCTTTGGCTCTTATCTGCTGTCATCAAAGCATCCATTAGGATATCCTAGCCCTGTAGGGAAGCTCAAGGGATTACTCAAAGAATCAAGCAAGATTTCTGTTCTCTCTCTTCAGTGCACAGGAGTTCAGATGGAGGGAGGGCAGAATCTGAAAGGAAAGATTTATCTTTGGGGTATTTTCTTTTCTTTTCTTTCTTTTTTTTTAAAAAAAAGAAGAATTCAAACAGGATTTTGTTCAAGGGAAATCTGTAGATAAAAGCATTTTAAGTGCCTTGAAACAAAGACAGGCTTTGCATTCCTCTGAGTGCTTATTTCTAACTTACCTGCTCAAGTTAAAAGTGGCGGTGGTGATAGCGGAGGGAAAGTCAGGGTGCAAACCAAAGGATGAGGAGAAAATGTGCGGATTCTTCAAATGATCTCCATAGTAAGTGAAAAGCCTGCCAGCCAGGCAATTCATATCTTCAAAAGGAAGTGCTCTTTAGATGCTGCGTGGTAGAATTTTTCACATCAGCTGAGGGTGGAGGGACAACTAAAACAGCATTTAGGTAAACTAACAGGATGTTTGTGTGTTGGTAGAGAGCCAGTATGGTATAGTGGTATAAGCACCAAACTACAACCCTGGAGACCACAGGGCCATTTCCACACTAGGCTGTTATAGCGCTATGATTTCACTTGCAAAATCCTATGGAATCCTAGGGTTTGCAGTTTTGGGAGGGGCCAGGCGGCCCCTCTCAAAACTGCAAACCCGAGGATTCCATAGGATGTTGCAAGTGGAATCATAGCGCTATAACAGTCTCATGCGGAAGTGTCTCAGGATTCAAGTCCCCATTCAGCCCTGGAAACCCACTGGGTGGCCTTGGGTATGTCACATAATCTGAGCTCCAGAAAACCCTCTGATAGGTTCACCTTACTGTAAGTTGGAAGCAGTTTGAAGGCACACAACAACAACAAGGAAAGTGAAGAACTGTTTCATTGAATTGTACTTCAGAGGCTTCTCCTGGCAAGACTTTTATTGTGCCATTACCCACTTTCATTCATGGAACATTTTCAAAGTTACAGATGGTTCAGATGTCATTTTCATCTTCCACATCCATATTTTGCCTCTGCTGCTTTGGCCTTTTTGTATTTCCACAAAAGCCATGCTGGAGACAACAACAACATTGAGACCGTCACCCCCAAAGTTAGTGAATGAGATATTCCAAATCCATGATAAAAATGCAGCCTTGAAGTGCTCTAAGGAGGAATTTCTTCAGTCCCACATTGACACAGCCCGATCTGATGAGGTAACATAAGAAGACCTTCTCAGTGGCTGCTCCCAGGCTGTGGAATTGCCTCCCACAAGAAGCTGGGCTGGCCTCCAATCCACTCTTCTTCTGCTGGCATGTAAAGATCTTTTTATTTAGATGGACATTTGGTGATGAACTAGTTGTACAGAGGGATTTTTAGATGACGGGTATGTGCTGCATTTTTATTGTTATTATATTCTTAAAATCATTTACAGAGTTTTAAATTATTGGTAATGTAAATATGATAAATATTTAAGTCCATTTTTAAAAAAAATTTAAAAAATTAATATTAGGGGTTTTTTTTAACTACTATATTGCATTTTTTTATTTGGCTGGAAGTCATCTTAGTCCCATGTTGGAAGAAAGGAAGTAAAACAAGTAAATAAGATGGAATTGCTGCTTAGTGCCTTTTGACTGGCTGTACTTGACACCATTCAACTGGAAGCAGCTTTTGACTGACAATTAGGCAGAAAGAGTCTAGGCCCATTTCCGCACGGGGCGAGGGAATCGCCCCGCACCGCTACTTACCGGATCTTCTGGCTCCCCAGTCCGGTCCAGGCTGCTCCGGAGCAGTGCGTGGTCATTGATCCACAGTGCTCCGGTGTCCAAAATGGTGGCTTCCGGTTGGTCATGGGTCCCAACCAACCGCTGAAACTTGCCAGCCTAAAGTCCGCCCTCCGCAGATCACAGGCTCACATTGGTGCAAGCCTGCGAATCTGCATCGGAGAGCAGGCACGCAGTGGCACACTCTGTGCTTTTGAAAGACCAGAAAAATCAGGTCTTTCAGAAGCACGCTGGAGGACCACTTGGGGTCATTCCAGAGCGGACTCAGGTGCGGATCTACAGTAAGTAGTCCGGACCCAGTCCGCTCCAAGGTGCAGACGTCCTCCATGGAGGATGCACTGCACCATTTTAAATACCCCATGTGGAAATGGCCTAGATTGGAACTGGAATTCCTTGCCTTCTGGGGGTCTTTCATTTGTTTTAAAATTCTGTTATAAAGTGACTGTTTCCATTGTTGCTGTGTGCCTTCAAGTCACTTCTGACGTACAGTGATTCTGAGGTGAACCTATCATGGGGTTTTCTTGGCAAGATTTCTTCAGAATGATTTCCCATTGTCTTCCCCTGAGGCTGACAGAGTGGGACTTACCCAAGGTCAACCAGAGGATTTCCTTGGCCAAGCAGAGATTTGAACCCTAGTCTCTCAGAATCCTAGTCCAACATTTAAACCGCTACACTGGCTCTCTATTAAAGGTGAGCAATTACATTAAGTCATATGTACTCAATTGGTAGATGTTGGCTATTTATGCTCTGAACCTTACAGCTGTCTGAGTTTTTATCATGAATTCCATGCCAGAGAAGAGACAGATAATGTGAGCAAAAAAGAAATAAGCACCCCTGGAAGATGCTGTTGTAGTGCACAGAAACCAAAAACTTATTTCTCCATATGGTGTTAAGCTCTTCCCAATGTTTTCCCGAAAAGAAGAAAAGAATAAGAAAGGAACAAATAAATTTTCCTACTGTCTAATGGGTTATATTTACTGTTATCACTATGCAGGTTCAATTGGCTGTTAATATTGGGATTTCCCTTTTCTTTTAGTTCCTGCTTCTCAGTCTGCCTGCCGGAATAACTGGAGGAGCTTCAGTTGCTTATATAATGAAGGTGTCTCTTTCTAGCACTGTGACCATAGATTTATTTACCAGGAAGTAAAGTATAATACAGAGAGCCAGCATGGTATAGTGGTTTGAGCATTTAACTACAAACCTGGAGATCAGGGTTCAAATCCCTGTTTGGCCATGGAAATTCACTGGGTAATCTTGGGTGCATCACACACTTCAGGCCTAGATAGGTTTGCCTTTAGGGTCACCATAAGTTGAAAATGACTTGAAGGAACACAACAACAAAGTTATAATGTGAAGTCAAAATACTGTGAATGCACCAGATCCCACCTGCTCTTGGAAGCAACACAGGATCAGGCCTCATTTAGTACTTGGGAGGGGTACTGCCAGGAGCCACGAGGCTCTGTAAGCTCTATTTCAGAGGAAAGAATGGGCAAAACCACCTCTGAGTGTAATCTCTGGCATGGCACCCTGGGTGGGGACCCCCAGATATCACCTAATCATCTAATTTGGCTCTAGCTGGACCTGCTTTCAGACACCTCACTCCACGTGTTTGTGAGGTTCTCCGGACAAGCACGGACATGAGTGCGGCCGTTAATTGCTTTCACATTCCAGACTCTTTTGAGGCCAGCAACCTAAGCTTTGCTCCCAGCTTCAGGGAACTTCCACGTGCAAACTTCACAATAGCTGCGCGGCTCTCAGCAGAGCCAACCCGGTAAACAAGGCATTTACATATTGGCTATACTATTGTCATCAAGCGTTAAGCTCATCATGTTAAATTTGACCTTTCCAAATCCTTTGTCCAGCGCCAAAACTCCTTTTGTTCTCACCTGGCTTGCCATAACCAAAGGGTACCCACTCCCCTATAAAAAACCCTCATTTTCAAACAGTCTTCAGATCACCCTGGACTTCCATCCAGCCTTGCTACCGCTCTGTCCAGTGAAGTTTTCCCCTCAATTCTCCATAACTGAGTCTGCTTCCCCTCTTTGGACTACCTTGGACTGCTATCCTGCCCTACTGCTGGCCTTCTAAGAAAACTCCCCTCAGCCAGTCACGCTGAGCTTTCTTCTTTGGAACCCCATCTCTCTTTCTCCAAGGACAACGAGACCAGGTGTCGTATTGTCTACCCTTAAGCTCTCCAATTCCGTTTCCCAGTTAGTGAGTGTGTGTATGTTATTTATGTCTGTTGCTTTTCAATAAAACTGTTATTTTTGGTTACTTTTAAACTTGCGTGCCTGTTCCCTGACCTGAAGCTGTAGACATTGGGTTTACAGATCCTTGCAAAGTTACCCTGCCTCTCGTTAGCCAAAACAGTGTTCAGGCTAATTTCCCCCCAATTGGTATTTTATTTGGCAATCTGGGTGCCCCTCCCGGGACCCCCCAAAAACACAGGGTAACATGAGTATTCATTGCCTGAGAAAACATTATGAAATTCATGGGGTCTTCAGAAGTCAACTTTAAGGCACATGTATACAGAGAGACAAATTATAATGACATCAGTTGAACCCATATCCAGATAAATATTATTTGGATCTTAACAACTTGATCCACTGCTACTTTGAGAAGTTCAGTGGTTTTAATCCCCATCAGTGCCTTTTAGCAGCTTTAGTCATTTTGCCACCCTCACCCTTTTCTGGGTAGGTATTATGGATAAATAGAAAATTTTCAGTATTATTTCAGGCCTAAAGTTCTGCAGGTTTCATTACATCCTGTATGAAGGTACACTGGGGGGGGGATCACAATTTTTGCTTGCATGCAGAACCTCCATGGAAAGTGGCAGTTTTCCTCTTCAGAAAGGAGGGTCATAGAAGGAATGAGAGAGATGGACCAAATCTGGTGTTCTCTCCCTCCCCACACATCCCATTTAGAATGCCTGAAAAAAAAAAGACTTATATCTCTATCTGTCTCTATATCTCTGTCACCAGTTAAGTATCACCTTTGGCAAAGATGGCTCCAATCCACAAAAATTTCATCTCACTGCAAAATTGTTAAAGTACTACCATTTGTTATTTTTTAAAGAACTTAATATCAGTGCGGAAGGCCAGTCAGTCTTGCATCCCACACCATTTTCTTCCTGAATACTTTTCTTCCTTTATGAACAGTTTTCTTTCCTTGACAACAAGAGACTCACAGTATTGCCTTATTATTGCTGAAGCCCTAAAAACTTAAGACAAATGAATAAAAGAATATAAAAAAGAACAAACCCCGGACTGGGGGCACCTGAACAGATGTTTTTCCTCAAATACGATATATTATTTTTCAAATGGAACCTAGAACACAAGGTATACTGACCTTCCTTCAACACATTCTCACTTAGAGATAGTAAATGCAGCATGTGGTGTTGCCATGGAAGCAGATAGCAATTTAAACAATGACTGGAGCACAGAGGAAATGATCAATAGAGCCACAAATTTTCTTTGTATCTCAGTTCGTACTATGGAATTTCATACCTCTATGGCTCCATTCATACCATCATGTTGACTCCCATTAGGAGTAGACATATGGCTAAGTACTGATCTTAGCAGTTAATAATAGCAGTTACTACTTCTGCATCAAGAAAAGACAATATAAAATAATACCTTCATGTATTATATTTCTGCCATGCTCAACTTGCTGCCCTCCAGATGTGTTGGACTACAGTTCCCATCAACCCCAACCTACATAGCTATAGGGATATTTTCTCAACCCCATTTGAAGGTTGATGGTATAGTGGAGCCAGGGCTCACTGGCTCAAAACATTGGGACTTTTTGGTTGCCAAGGATGATGGAGTTAATTCAGGCCTCTCTGTTTCCCCAGAGTTTAATTTTAGGCCTCCCATTAGTGGGACAGATTTCTCAGGGGGAAAAAAATAAGCATTTCTGTAACTATCTCTGTTGTAGTGAAAGTAGTTAGAAGTAGCTTGGCCTTGAAGGGGAAATTATGAGCCACTTGTTTTACAAAAGATAAATTCCTGGTAGAAAAAAAAACCCCAAAAATCTTGAATTGATGTATTTATTTCTCAACCAGTCTCAAGTCTTCTGTTACAAGGTTCTGTTCCGTACACTCTCCATAATTGTAACATAGCACAGACTAACACTTCAGCCAAAGTACGAAAAATCTGAAACACTATATGACCCTTTGTCAGTTCACTATTCTATGATTCGCAGTTGACTGGGCAACCTGCTATGTTCTATGTTCTCCTGCTCCTCGCCCCCATTTCTTTTCTGGATGGCATTGAAACAGCTTTCTGACAACTTAAGAGTGACCCAATGAATTTCATAGGGTTTTCTTAGGCAAGGAATACTCAGAGCTGGTTTTGCCCTTTATCTCCTCTGGACTACAGCCTGCAGCACATGGTATTCTAGAGTTGCTGCTCTGTAATTAAGTTTGTAGGTTAAAGAAGGCTTCAGAGCTGCCATCATGAGAGGTAGCAGAAAACAATAAGTGGGACCCTAAACAGTCTGAGGTAACAATTTATTCCTTAGCGCTTCCTGTTGCAGAAACTGTAAAGAACAGAATTGGGGTTTGATTCCATCTCAATCAAGCTTGACAGAATGAATAAGATCAGCTTGGCTCTGTCTGCTTCTACCGGCAATGTAGACTCGAGTCAATTGACTTAGATTCAAGTCGGACTGAAGTCACTTCAGTGACTCAGTTCAGCAATAAATGAGGCACTGACTTGACTCGAGACTTGTATATTTTTAGTGACTGACTTGCTGTCCTTGGTTCAGTAACATAACACATTCATCCAGAACAGCACTTCCATCTCTTTTTGCCTACTTGTCATCCGTCTCAAGCCCAAAGTGTGGATGCATTTCTCAAAGGGGAACAGCAAACGGATTAGGCAATTGACTTGGGCTAGGCTTGAGATCTGCTTAGCAGCCTGTCCCTGCTGTATATTGGAGGAGCCTTCTGAAACTTGTCTTCAGAGCAGAAGACTCACTTCCAGAGGGCTGGGTGCATTTCTCAGAGGGGATCAGCAAATATGTTGGGCAACAGGCTTGATGAGGAAGGGTCCTTCCTTCTGAAGCTTTTGAAGCTTCAGTAATAGGAAGTAAGAAGGATTCCATTCTCCACTTCTGAAGATGCAAACTCTTTCATGCCCATTGGCACAAAAGCCTCCAGTCTGGGGAAGGGGGAGTGAGAAGGATACTTTTCCCCACTTCTGAAGCTGCAGATGGCAAAATCGCAAATATGGAGGACTAACTCTGCTTAAATTGTTAAAACTGACTTTATTCGACCTCTGTCCAGAAATTCTGGACTGTAGGTTGGGTTATAAAGTTGGCTCACAGACTTGAGACTTGACTTGTGTTACTGCGGTTATCTGGCCCAAGCCCAAAGTCTACAATTTCATATTGGTTATGTTTAATATTTCCACGTGGCAGTCCATAAGATGAACTCCACGTGTCTGAAAAGATCACGAAAAGCCTGTGTAGGCAGGCACGGCTGCTTGGCCTTAATTATGCATGCTAGGTCTAGGTCAGTAAACAACCATTTGCCACACAGCCGGTACTGGCCTCCAGACACAACTGACCAATTAAGCTAATGCAAGGGCTCAGACCCGAACTTCTTGTTCTATACAAACGCTAAGCGTTCCTCATCTACATACCATTCTAACAATTGGCAATGCTGGCTAAATCTCATCAATTCTGATTTTGACCTTCTGGAGGCTTTGTCTCCACTCAAATCCTTATTGTTCTCCTCAGGAGAGGGCTAGCCTTAGGTACAATCTTCCCTATAAAAACCCCAAGTTTGAGCTCCTTGTTGGAACGCTCGTGCCTTGCATCCCGAACTGCTGCCGCTCTGTTCAGCGAGCCTCTCCTCAGCCTTCACGTGCTGAGCTACTATGATCCCCAGCATAGAACTCTGTTTCTCCTACCCTGGACTGCAGGATCAGGTGGAGTATCACCCCAGAAAACCCTCTGAAAACCCCTATCAATTTTCCTCACTTTCTGCTTCTAAAGTTCTTGAATGAGTGTGTGAGTGCGTGTGTTGTTGTTTGCTTTATTAAGGAGAGTTTAATAAAATCTTTTAATTGAACAACTTGCCTAGTTCTTGTCGCAGCCCGAACCCGTAAACATAGGGTTAAAGATCTCGCTACGTTACCCTGCCTCTTGTATTGCTAGCTTGTGCTCCTTGCTAATTCCCCCAACTTATTAATATTTGGAGCGCACTTAGGAGTCCGTCCCGCTGTTACCCTGTATGTTGGGGGTCCTGGGAGGGGTGCCCAAATTACCAAATAAAAACACAAGGTGGGGGAAATTAGACTCGAGCACTCTCTTAAGCTAACGAAAGGCAGGGTAACTTTAGCTGGGATCTTTAACCCTATGTCTACAGCGTCAGGTCAGAGAGTGGTTAGACAAGTTCTAAAGCAACAAATGATATTTTTATTGGAAACAAATAACACAAAAGACACGACATACACTAACTAACTGAGAAATAGAAATGGAGAGTTTCGGGGGAATGTGTAATACGACACCTTTTCTCGTAGTCCTGGAAAGAAGCGGAGGTTGAGGGGAAGAAACTCAGCATGGCTTGCTGAGGGGAGTTCTTCAGACAAACCGACAGCAAGGCAGGATGGAAGTCCAAAGTAATCCGAAGTAGTCCAAGGAGGACTTGAAAATGGGGACTTTTTATAGGGTGGATTTTACCTACAGGCCATGCCATGCTCAGTGAGAACAAAGGAGATTTGTAGCTGGACAAAGGTGTTGGAAAAGGTCAGGTTTTACATGATGAGCTTAGCGCTGGATGACAATAGTATGGCCAGTATGCAAATGGCCCAACATAAAGGAATGACTCGGCACTCGGCCGAGTGCCTTTGTGTAAAGTTGCGCTAAGCAAGGCAGTTTGCAAGAAGGAGTGGTCCCTAAAGCATCAGAGAGGAATTAAGTTGCCTGCCTGAATGAGATTTGGAATGTACAACCATTAACAGCCGCACCTATTACGTGCTTGTCCGGTGGCCCTTGCAAACACGTGGCGCAGGGTGGCAGAGAAAGGTCACATAGAGGCCAAATTATTTGATATCAAGAGATATCTAGTGCTCTCACCAGTCATATCATAACCGTGGTAACATCGGGACCCCCAGAAATCAAGGTAACACTTGACTTGAAAATATCTTCAAGGACATGAGACTTGACTTGATTTTACACTTGAAGGTAGAGACTTGACTTGAGACTTGGAGTAACAGACTTAAATACATCACTGGCTTCTACTGACTCTTGTTTAGCCTTCTGACCAGGTAAGAACTAGAACTCCACCTTAAAGAAGCAATACCTCATAGCTGTAATATTATGTATTATTTGAGAAGGGATATGGTAGAGCTGGGAAGTGTGCAGGAAAGGGACAACCAAGGGGCTAGAGTAACTCCTATTGTTTACAGAATTTGTACCTGTATAGCTTTTTCCCCTAGGAAAAAAGGGTCAGCAGATGGGAGGAGAATAGCAAAGAAGTTCATAAAAATACAGAGAGAGATTGGGCAATGTCTTCTTTTCTCACACACAATATTAGAACCTGGGGTCATCTGCTGAAGTTGAATGATGGGGGAGTCAGGATGCAAGGAAAGTGTATATACAGGGTATATAAAATATAGGATATAACCATGGAATGCAATAATGGCTGCCAAGATGAAGTTGTCTTTAAATGGAGATTGGACAAATACAATGAAAGACAGGGATCCCTCTGGCTATATCTTGTCTCCCGCAGAAATGGCAGTATGCTTCTGTCTATCATCTACTATGAAGAGCACAAGCAGATGGGTGCTGTTGCACTCATGTCCCTCCTGTGGGCTTCTCTGTAGGCATTTTTTTGTATGCTGTGTGAACAGAATGCAGGATTAGACAGATCTTTGATCTGATCCAGCATGGCTCTTCTTATGTTCTTATTGTTTTGCCTTAAGTCACAAGGAAGTTGGGGAACATCTGAGGTGAAATATTTTTCATCCATCTGTTACAATTCTCCTGGAATGAAGAATTCTTCCAGTGGCCTTAAAGGCTCCTGAGAGACCACATAACACTCAGAGGAACCTGCAAAAGCTATGGAGACACCCAAACTAAGTATATTTAACTCAGTAACCTCTCCCAGCCCACTCACACCCCAGACCTGAAAGAAACATCATTCACCCATGCTCCAGTCACCAGCAGCATGGACATATTTTCCCCCATGGAGCTGATGCCCAATCAAGTAGGTAATCATGACAATAGTATCACAATTATGACTAAGCAGTGATTGCAGTGGTGGATGGAGGGTTAACTGCGCCTAGGGCAAGGCAGGAGTGACCAACGGGGGCAGGGTGACCAGTGGGCAGAATTGAGCAGGAAAAGTGGGGGTGGGTGGGGGAGGGATGAGTGGAGGTGGGTGGGGTGAGTGGCAGGAGGAAGTGGATGGGGAGAAAAGTGGGAGTGGGTGGGGTGAACAGCAGAAATGGGTGTGGTGAGTGGTGGGAGGGGTGAGTGAGATGGGGAGGGTGGAGGTTGTTGTAAATAAAAACGAAATTCAGAAGACAAAACAGGGAAAGAGAAATACTTTTATATATTCTAGTTAAAAGATAAACATAGTATATGGGTTCTTAATATACAAAAGGTTAAAAGAGAACATGGGCAAGTTAAAATACAAATACAAAATATATCAAAATATAATACAATACCACAACAAAGCAGGATATGAGACAAACTGCAGCAACATCAAATCAGGAAGTGAATGTTCACTAAGAGAATGCTACTCTTATAGAGCCTTTACAACTGCTTCCAATAACAGTAGCAGGTGAAGGTCCTCTATAACATCAATAGACCAATTAACCCTATAATGACTAAAATTGTAAGTCTTGTCAATTCCAACAGAGGCGGGTGGGGCAAACAGCGGCGGGGGCAGAGTGAACAGTGGGCAGAGGCGGGTGGTGAACAGCAGCTGGGGCAGGCAGGGGAGTCTTCTTTTTTGCACTCCCCAACATAGGTGTCCAGGGCAGGCACCCTAGTTGCCCCACCCTAGATCCACCTCTGAGTGATTGTGAATACAGAACCATTATGGATAAGTATATCTATGTAACTGTTCCATATTCGTGATTGCTACTTAGACACAATTGTGACACTATTGCTCTAATTTTAACTCCATCAGGAAACACATCCACATTGTTCACTGAAGTTATTTTTATTATTTTTATCGTTGCTTCTTAATACCCCCCCCCCGCATGTGCCAGGGGCTGGTACTATATTTAAGCCCATGAATTACAATTGTTTCTTTCCTTCAAGTAAACTCTCCAGGAACAAGCAGTTGATTCCTTTCAGTCTAGCACCAGTCCATGCACCACCTCTTCAAGTAGCACTGTCTTAGATGGCTTTAAATTCCAGAATTATTTGTTGTGATTAATATATATTACCTCCAGCATCAGACACATCCTACCTTTGAATAGCAGTTGCTATAGTGCAATAGCAGGGGAATGCAGGTGCCATCAAACTTTGCTTCTGGGATTCCAAGAAGCTCTTGACTGCAAAGCATCATTCTGAATCTGAAGGATGTTTTGTTTTATCCAGTAGGGTTGCTCTTATGTTTTGAAGGAGGTGAGTGTGTCTCCAAGGTGAGTAATTTGTGACCCTCAGAGATAGGTCATTTGTGGTTGTAGTTGAATTGTAACTTCCAGCAGCCTTAGCTGGCTTAGCCAATAGTGAGGAATGCTGAGAGAGGAGTTCATAATTCTCTCCTTTGGTATACTAAAGATTGAGGTCCTTTCTTTTTTGCTTCTTTGCAAAAAGGAAGTGCATGTCTAAATACCTTGTAATGTATAGACCAAATTTGATTGTCAGTTATATTTTGCTCTTTGATTTATTCCATTCCCTTTTCAGTACATGAGCTTTCCTAGCAGTACACATTCAGTTAGTTTTACATTTATTTTGTTATTTGAGCAACTCCCATATTTAAGAGGGGTGTGTGTGTGTGTGTGTGTGTGTGTGTTTGTAGGTATATGTGTAAAATCTGTGTGGAGTTGTGTATTTGGATCCAGTCCGAGGCGTTGTTTCAATAACCACAACCAAAATTACCCAGAAGGGATGAAGTAACCATGGAGAAGCAAATTAACAGCTACATGTATGTTTATACAAAACTTTTATTTTAAAAAACACTCACATGTTAACATCTAGCATTAATTTATTGCAGCTATGGCAAGATTTAAAAAAAAAAATAGAAAAGGGGGGTGGGTGGGAACTTTACCATTTGACCAGAGCCTTTTCACCATAAAATTACTTTGCTTTTAAACTTCTGTACAACTTGCATCTGGCAATTTTAATGAGAAGAAATAGGCATCTTATTAGTGGTTCCTTTCATGTCAACCATTATGACTTGTAAAGAATTGTCCTGTAATTAGCAAAAGGTTAAAAAAATGGTAGCAAGATATAAGTGCTTAAGGGTGTCTTCGTCTACCTGGATATTAAATGAAAAATCATAGCAAACACACCAGATATGCTGCCCCTTTTTATTGCATGTAATTTTTGGCTTTAATCAAGGTTCAGTCTTTTTATATATGTGAAATAATTTCCACACTCCTTACAGCCTGTAGCACCCTTATTGCATTGACTCTCCACCCCCACCCTTACTTGTTCTTTCTTTCTTTTGAAGGATTATCCAGTTCCATTTTACAGGAGTCTTGTGGCCAACCAGCTGAACAGCAAATGTAGACTCTGTCCTTAATTTTTCATGATCTGCTGCTGTTACATAGCTTATGGGGCTCTGAAATTATTCTGAGATTCTGCTTTGGGGTAATTTGTCAAAAGTGGCTGATTCTCGGCAAGGTCAGCATCCTACATCATCTCAGTCACAGAGTAAATATCTGTCAGCAGAGTTACACAACACTAGTGCTAGGCAATCACTAGACTGAATACTACCACAGTGCAATGTATGACAAAATGGAAAATACATATAGTTGACACCTCATTGTGCAATGCACAATAACATGCTATTCTGGGTGTATTAGTGCACATCTGGAATGGTTCTGAAGTCTACTGCTGCCATCATCAGCTGTATACATCCTGCTGGCAGTAACTGAAAATAGCAGCACGGGGTGGGCATGCTCATCCAATTCCAGGAAGCCCATCTAATTGCATGAAACTTTTGGTTGCCATCCCATACTCCCTTTCCTGCAAGTAAACCCAGTTGAATTCAGTGGGATTGTCTCAATCCAAGTAGACACATATGGAACTGTGCTCTAAAAGTCTATTATTTTACCTGACTCGGTCACAGCCAAAGTAAAACATAAACTTGTTCTTTATGTCTCATGGGAAACAGCAGAGACTTCCTGTTGTCACCACTCCAAGCTGGGGGAATTATGTCCACTGTGTTCTAGTGATCTTCGAGAAGCACTTTGATAGCAAACTGTAAAGTGAAAGATAACAAAATTGTACTGTACAAAATGGCAGATCTATTTCCAATCTTCTGTTCAGTCAGGAATTACTGTCTTTTGTGTCTGTCAGAGCATAATCTGAGTGCATTGAATAGATTTTCTCTCCTAATGGACTGGACAAAATGTGGCCCCCAGAGCCTCCAGTCTGCTAGCCCAGGCCCCTTTGATTCCCCCTGTCCTTTGGAGTGGTCTACATAACATCTATTCCTCACCCAAAGCATAGTGGGTTCTGTTACAGAACTGAAATAACATTTTTGAAGCAGGAAGTAACCATCCAAAATTGACATTTACTTGCCCCAGACAGCTGCCCCACCATTTTAATGCAAAATGGCCTTAAAATGGCATACCACATTCTACAAAGACACTCCACAGAGTCTGAAGAGTCCTAATCACTGTTTTCTACCTCCCTTTTAAAAAACCTCTTTATTCTGTCTTTGTTTTCAAAGGAAGCAAAGAGTAATTTTAGAAATTTTCTTCCTGATATGGGAAAATAATTTTTCACATTTTGGGACTTATTCTGTGCAATGTTTTATCCCTTTTTTTTTTTTTTAATGCACAGGGAATTTTTCACAATGTACCAAATGCTGCTTTCTGTGCAAAAAAAAAAAAAAGTAATAATTTTGTGCAGAATAAGTCCTGATTTGCAAAAATTCTCATTGGTCCAGAATATTTCTCATCAGAGTGACCTGACACTTGAGAAAAAATTTTTTTAACCATTTTCCAATATGTTTTAATATGCTTTCCATCTCTAGAACAGAGGCTATCCTTAGCTTGGGCTGAGGGGCAACCCCCCCACCAACACTTCAATTGGTGTCTCCTATTGAAAACATTATACCTTCCATTTAGACACAGTAACCAATAAACTGGGTTACTAACACTCCTATATCAACAAGCCTGGGGGATTAATCTCTCTTAGTTTTGCCCACCAAGTTTCTCTGTGCAACAGCAGGCTAGGCTTAGGCCTACAGATGGGAAAATGGAGTTGTAATCGTCTCTTATCATTCTGGCTCCCTGACCAAATGCCCCATCCCACAGTCTGCAGGTTTTGAGTGTCTATACCTGAAGGCGGCTAGCTGAGTCAGAACAGGGATTCTGTGGCTTATAGTGCGCACCCTGCTGCTTGATCGTCTGTTTTCCTGAGATAGCTGGGGTCATGTACTTTCTCTAGTTTAACTGGCATGGACAGATCACTACATAGCCAGGTTTAGATTCTCTAAGACTTGGGATCTCTTTAGGCGTGGAGGAACCAATTGGTAAGGTGTGGCAAGGAAGCTGATGGATCTGACGGATTCCTGATGGATCCTGAGTCCTGGCACTGTGGCAGGTGATTCTATCAAAGCTCTGGTTGACCTCTGGAAAGGGAAAATGGTCAGAGCAGTAGACACAATCACTCCAGAGTATCCCCAAATCAGCCCACTGGTTTTACAGGATGCTGGCAGTGATGAAATGGCACAATGGGCAGCAAAGAAAATAATCCTTTCTACCAACATTGCATCTGCAATGAGCTGTCCAACAGAGCTGTTTTGAGTAGTCAAAGATCTGTTCATATTCTAGTCTGCTATGAAGAATTTGTGTGGCAGTTTTCAACTAAAATGTCTCAAATCAGTTCTGATATGGATACCATAGTTGATACAGTCCCAGAGGATGTAACCTTGGCTCTCACCTGTCCAATAATAATGGATTCTCTTAAATTGTTACTGCCTGAGGATATGAGCAGGATCCTTAGAGATATGAGAGCCACCACATGTCCACTAGAAATTTGTCCTTCTTGTCTCATTCAAAGGGCCAGAGGGGAACCTGGTAGGTTAAGGGACTATTCAGTGCCTCCTTAGAAGAGGGCAAGGTTCCAACATGCCTAAAGCAAACAGTTGTAAGTCCTCTGCTGAAAAGACTTCCCTGGATCCTTCCATAATGGATAGCTATCAGCCAGTGTCCAACATTCAATTCTTTAGGAAGATAATAAAACATGTGGTTGCCTCCCAGTTCCAGAGAGTCCTGGATGAAATTAATTATCTTCATCCATTGGTAGAACATAAGACAAGGCCTTCTTGGTGACCGCCCTTAGACTTTGGAATTCCCTCCCCAAGGAGGCTGTTCTATCATCAGCAAGCAAAGACTTTTTTATTCAGACAAGCTTTTCGAATGGAAGGGTTTTAAGGAAAGGGATGTAGGAGGGTACTATATTGTACTGTTCCAGATACAGTGCAGATATTGTTTTAAATCTAAGCCACCGTGAGGGTCTTATTCACAGAATCTAATATCAGATTTCATAATGTGATATTCCCATCTTTCCTTTAGGTCAAGAAAGAGCCTGAGGATGCATCTATAGACACTTGAACTGGGCAGTACAACGTCCTTGGTTATTGAACTCAGTAGGTTTTAGTCCTTAGTAAATATGCATAAACACAGTGAGCTGGAATAAGTCTCATTGACATCAATATGACCAATTTCTGAGAAAATAGAGGATTTCAGATTTCAGCCCAGGAAATTCAGGCTAGTTAGCTATCAAAGCACAGTGTGGAGTAGCTCTAGTCAATGTATAATTGTATAATTGAGAAGCAGCAATTCATTTTACAGTAAGATACTATTTACCAAATAACAGGACATTTCCTGCAGTCAATGTCCACAGGATAAATGCTACTACTGGAAATCTCATACACTAGAGCTGAAACTGAGCTAGCAATTCTCTTCCTCTTGTTTCAATCTTAGTGTATACTCATTCTTCTTTTCCTATCCAAAGTGGCATTAGGTTCTTTATTCAGAATGACAGAAAAATATAAATAACTTTGAAATGTCGCTTAGAAAAAAGGCTAGGGCCAGATGAGAATGATTTTAAACAGCTTGCACTCATCTTGTCTTCAGAAGTAACACAAGCCATGTCTGTATCAAATATGAAATCTGCTTGAAATCGGTTTCACTATCTTGGCTTTTCCCAAGATAGTGATCTCACTGAAGTGCTGAAAATGCAACCAAATCCATTGAGGTCTACAGCCTCCAGAATCCCCCAGCCATCCTCTGAACATGCTTGTTGGTGGCTTCTAGTAGAAGGGTGTGTTGTTTGTTTGTTTGTTTGAAAATCCAAAGAGAATATTTTGAGTGCAGTCATTAATCAAATGGGTAATCATTAATTTTTTCCTTCCCGTAACAGTTTGCAGCAGGGAAGTAAATATTCATTCCTTTTGTTCTTGCATGCAAGAATGAAAAAAATCCAACTTTCCTCCCCACTGGATGAGAGACTATGTGAGTTTTTGCAATCTTTATGACTGTTTACATTTGGAGGCTTTTTTGTGAATATTTTATGAAGTTTTGGGAGGGTTTCCCCCCTTTGTTGTGGTTTGCTTCCCCCCCCCACAATATATGCTTTTAAGCAAATGCGTGTGCGTGTGTGCATGCGTGCATGTGTGTGTTATTGCTGCTGAAAAGGCAAATCTGATCTTTCACCCCACCCCAGCAGATGCAAAACATCTCCCTATAGCTGATATCAGCAAGTCAAGATATAGCATCCCTGCTTTCCAGTAGCCACTATAGACCATAGTATCTATAGAGTATCAGCGACTGAAAATGCTTGTAATGTTTAAACAATAAATGTATTTTCAATGTGTTGAATATGTTTTACAAAAATATTTGTGGTGCTCAGTCCTAATAATCCCTTGTTCAAGTCCCACCACTCAGTCACCTCTAGGTTGCCATGTTATACACGTTTACCCCAGACAGAGTTCAGAAGCATCAGGTTGCTACTAAACATGTTAATTATACATTTGAAAGCTAATAAGTTCAAAGTAGATTACTCTTTCCCACATAATTTAGTATAAATTTATAGCATTTCCCTGGGAACTATAATGTATAATATTTTTGTTGGGTACTTTGTCCCCACTCCACCCTTCTCCTTCTGTCTTTGCTATAGTTTTTCATTTTGTGATGAGCAGCACCTTTGAGCTAAGCACAGCAAACTATAGAAGCACAACAAATAACATCACGAATGGGAGGAATGGAGGAGCAACAAGAAGTCAGCAGCATACTGCCTAAACATGGTTTTCATCTCCCCTTCCTGTGAATTTTATTGCTGGAGATCACCAATTTTATTCTGTCAATCAGCTGTTTGTCAACCAATCCTTCGTTCTTTGTTACCCTCCTACTGAAAAATGTATTTTGAATTCATTGCTCCTGCTTTTGATCTCCACTCCTCCTTAACACCCATTAGCTATTTTACCCTACAACCAATCTCCTGCTCTTTTTCCTTTTCTCCACACCATCCTGCCTAACCTGGTTGAACTGGCCTGCTGTCCCCTTGGATTCCAAATGTCTTGGACCACAACTCCTGTGAACCCCAGCAAATAGTAAAAGATTATGGCAGATGTAGTATAAAACATCTCAGGGGTAGTATGAAGAGAAGAGCTGGGCAAGCCTGGCTGAAGGCAGCCAGTCACAGCTCTGGGAATGCTGTGAAGGGGGGCCTGCAGGGAGGAAATGTTACAAAAACTGAGGCTTGTCTTTGGCCCTTTCTGCACTACCCTGTTGTAGTGCTATTATTCCACTTTCAGCATTCTATGGAATCCTGGGGTTTGCAGTGTTGGGAGGGGCATTAAGAATTCTCAGCCAGAGAGCTCTTTGGTCTCAGTAAACTACAAACCCCAGAATTCCACAGGATTCTGAAGGTGGAAAAATAGCACTATAACAGTGTAGTGTGGAAATAGGCAGAAGAGACAGGGAAAAGCTGACACAGAGATAGGGAAGAGATTTCAGAGAGATAGGAACAGAATGAATAGAGACAAGGTGAGTCACACAGAAAGAAAGACTGGCTATGGTTTTGGGAA
Organism: Ctenosaura bakeri; assembly: GCA_948474755.1. Taxonomy (NCBI): domain Eukaryota; kingdom Metazoa; phylum Chordata; class Lepidosauria; order Squamata; family Iguanidae; genus Ctenosaura; species Ctenosaura bakeri. Next base: position 35,923 of record CAOLHI010001256.1, read on the forward strand.
GCTGTAAATGATTTACTAATTCAAGGGTTGTTGCTGTTGTGTGCCTTCAAAGGGTCTGGTTTTCTTGGGTCTTAACAAATTCCCATTTGTTTGCTTTTACCACGGTTTCTGTCTACTCGTACTGAGTTTGATGGAGGGCCTGGTCACGCTTACTACGTCAAACCTAACAAAATAACACAGCCACTGGTCCACAATAGGGGGTCACCTTGAAGCCCAGGTACCTCATTCAGGAAGAGATTAAGAGGAGGGAAAGGGCAGGGTCAGTGATAAGAACCCAGAGTTGGAACCTCAGGGCCAGCCTGGCAAAGCGACCCATCATGGGTGGGGTAGGTGTGAAAGCCAACATGGTAGGTGGTCTGAGTGCTGAATCAGGACTCCAGTAGACCAGAGTTCAATCCTCACTCAGTCCTGGAAACCCACTGGATGACATGCCACTGTTTCAACCTTAAAGGAAGACAATGGCAAACCTCCTCTGAATACATCTTGCCAAGGAAAATCTATAATAGTGTCACTATAGGTTAGAGTTGATTTGAAGGCACAACAACAAGGTTGGAGAAAGCCACTTAAGAAATAAGAGAGAATGCTTCTCAATGTGAGGATGGAGGTATAGATGAAGGATGTGTGGCCAAGACCAGGGCAAGTTATCTGAGACAACTATAACTATAATACACATGAAGTGTCATAGATGGAATTTGGCTAGATCTGCTACCAAGGCTCATTGTACTATTAGGTTGAGATGGTTGCTTCAGGCAGCTGGTTTTGGGCGTCATGGAAGAGGACCAACTTATTAGTTACTTGATTTAATATGATTGCATTTTTCACAACCAGGAATGGGGAGTGGTTTGTGGAGTTTTTTGGGCTAGGCCCTAGGAAACTCTGGGCTTATAAGAGAATCCTACAAGATTTGAGGGCCATAGGCTTCCCTGTATGGTTGATTCCCAGCAGTCGATAATTCTGAGACATACTACCTGTAAAAATAGAGCTAATCATTACAACTAGTAGCATTTTGATATCCTCTGTGTGTGGGGTGTGTGTGCACATGCATGTACGCAAATCCCCTTTCCACTGAAAATAACTGGAAATAAGTTACAAGAACAGTGTTAGAAACAATTCGTCATCAAATGCTTGAGAATTTGTAGTCATCAGCAAATGGGAAAATATGTCATCTACTTCTGATGTTGTTATTGTTGTTGTGTGCCTTTGTTTCCAACTTATGGCAACCCTAAGGTGAACTTATCACATGGCAACCCTAAGGTAAACTTATTTCTTGGCAAAACTTGTTCAGAGGTGTTACGTCAAGTGTTATCTCAAAACTTGGGTGACTGGGGGTCCACCCATGTTGTCAGTACCTTCATGTGACAGAGGGGAATTAATTAGCTTAAAATTAGGAGGCCTGCAAGAGGGCAGCAACTTAACAAGATTTTTCCACCAATGTTTACAGGATCATACAGAAAAGAACCAGCCAGAGATTCAAAAGTAAACTAAAAATGTGTTTTATTGAGGGGAATTCACTCACGCATGCACACAAGGTACAAACAGTCACTTAAGAACAAACTGAAGTATAAAGGGAGGAAAAATTATGCATAGCAAGGCTGAGGTTTTGAGGTTATAAGTGAAGAAGCAGCAATGTAGCTTAGACTTGTGTACCTAAGGGCAGTACACTGCCAGAAATCAAACTGGCAGGGAGACATTCAGCAAATGGTGAACTGCAAAGTAGTTGTTCAAAACAGGGGATTTTTATACTCTTTCCCTCCCTGATGGGGCATGAATTAGTTGTTTTCTGGTAGAGTTAACAAAAGGGGTCTGGAATGGACTGATTGTTTCAATGTCTTGGTTGGGACATGTGACTGGGCAAGGTTTTAGTACAAAATGCACACAGCAGGGGTGCTTGAGTGCATCTGAGCAGTTTGACTATTGTTTTATTTGAGAGGATTAGTTTAGAGCCATTAAGTCAGGCTTTCTTGACTAATTCTTAGTGAACCTATAACCCGGCCATGCTGAGGTTACTTTTTGGCCTGCTATCCAGCCAGTTTCCCTTTTCTACATGGCCTTTCAGCCATAAGTGTGTATAATTTATATTTTATGCCAATTAAACATACCTGCCAATTAATATAGTTTGCCAATTAGATCATACCAAAGCATGAAGGTATACAACTGCTAACAGAGGGGCTTTGCCTTTGCCTTCCTCTGAGGTGGAGAAAGTGTGATTTGCCCAAAGTCACCCAGTGGGCTTCGATGACTGAGCAGGGGATTCAAACCCTGGTCTCCAGAGTCACAGTCCAACACTCAAACCACTACGCATCACACCAGCTCTGAAATGCTAAGGAAGTTAAAATGCAACTGGTTTGAGCCTTAAACATTCGATGTTATTTCACTCACATTTGTTTATTTTGGACAAAACAGCACCAGTGAAAAATATCCTTCTCCTCCAGACATTGAAAGGTCAAAAGTCCATAGTACAAGCTAGGTGACGTAGTCCTCTTAACAAGAGGCCTGCATAACAGAGATAGCAAAAAAATTCTATGAGTGACTGCCACTGTTCCACTGTAAGTAAAAAAAAACACCCTATTTTTACCGAACAGCCAAGAAGATAATAACAGACCTTATGCAAATAACATCACACACATGTGACTGCTGCAGCAAATTTCAATTTGCCCTTTTCTTTGATGCTTGATTTCTTTTTTACATCTTTGCCATTCCTACAGTTCTAATCTCGTCTTTGTGCTGTTCTTTGAGCATTAGAAGCTGTATATGTGTATATTTAGTTCAGTATTCATGCATGTGAATATACAAACATACACATTCACGTAGCTGCAATCACATATCTGAAGGACCAGAGTGGTGGGACAAACTGCTGACAAGAGGTGTCAGATCCACTCTAGATTTTATCATTGCTCTTCCTGCAGCTGCACTAAAGGTTCTTCCATACTACCCAATTAGACCACTATGACTCCACTTTAGCTGCCACAGCTGCATCCTATAGAATCCTTAGGTTTGTAATTTGCTGAGGCACTGGAGATGCTGTCTGGCTGATATTCATAAATACCTCTCCCTTGACTGCAAATCACATGATTCCATAGAATGGAGCCATGACAGTTAAAGTGGAATCATAAAACTATAACTGTGTAGTGTGAAAGGGCTCACAGTGCCAGTGCCAGTGCCAGTTCCTAATCATGCTCTGGAGAGTGCCTTTATTGCCTTTGTGGTGGCTTGTATGCCACCTATCTCTGGAAAGTACAGAATGGAAAGTACAGAATACAATGTAAAACTATCTTCTTTTCTTGTATAGTTGCAGATTTTGCCTGCCAGTGTTGTTTTCTTTATGTCTTGCTTTTACTTACATAAAATCTGTTGTTCCATGAATCTGTAGAGTTTGTACAGCAGAACACACTTGGGAAATTCTGGCCCTCCAGGCTTTTTTGGAACTGAGTTCTTATAATCCCTCAGCATTGGCCATGCTGGCTGAAGCTGATAGGAGCAGTAGCCAAGACTGTCTAAAGGGATCACAATGGTTAAACCCTGTGGGAAAGCTTACCCCACTCAGACTGTGCCACTTGAAGCAGCAGATGGGGAGAGCTGGATGTTATTTCCCCCAAGAAAATGGAAAATAATATCTCCATTTTGCCAATCCAACAAGCAAACTGCTTCAGGTATCAGATTAACAACAACAAAGCTTGCTTATTCCCCCTTCACTCTGGGCTATGCTGCCTTTCCCTGCCCTCCATCATATCCCATGTTTGCTCCCTCTTCTTTCTCATTGTCCTCCCAGTGGAGCTGTTGTGGCTCCATTCTACCATGTCATCTACCTAGGATGGTCAGATTTAAAACCAAAGAGGACTCTTGTACTTTGAAGGATTGTATAAAAGAGAGAATTTCGGCTTGTTAACCTGGTTACATAAGCAAATCCTGCTGAAATCTCCTCTTCTATGTAACTGTTAAAGATACAGGAGACTTCTCCAGTTTTCACTCTGACAATTCTATCTCTACCTTACTCTTTTTTTTTCCAGGTCAGTCAGAAGTTGAGAGGCAAAAAAACCCAGTGCTGACAGTCCTCCAATGAACTCATTGGTTCTCCTGCTCTGTATCTTACCTTCACAACAAACCTGTGAGGTAGGCCAGGTTGAATGAAAATGATTGGACCCAGTGAGTCACCCAGTGACTTGCCTTAGTGGGAACACCAGCCTGAATTTGCCAAGTTGCTGTCTACCATTTTAACCATGATGCCACACTGGATGTCCTGCTGGCAAGTCATCAGAGAAGGAAGAGATATGCAGCACAGTTCCTATCCAGATCTGTTCAGAAGTAAGCCCTACTAAACTGAATATGTCTACCTCTCAGGGAACTGTGCATATGATTGCAGGCTCAGAAGGAAGAAAGAACAGAGATAGAAAAGGGCAACAACAGGCATCTGAACGGTATAGCAGGGCATTTTAATGTATTGATTCAGCAAAGGTAGCTGGCAACATTCAAGCAGCAAAATGTTTTGTACCAATATGACTCTCACTATGTAAGTAACTTATTAAATAATGATCCTACAGTAAAGGATAATTTCTATGAAAACTCCGTTCTGAACACTTGTTTTTTTTTTATGTAGCTGATGGTATTTACAGACCACATGCATACTTTCAACATTTCACAGATGAAAGTCAAGCAATATCAGAGTGTGGTCAAGATGGCAAAAGTTATTAATGAGGAAGAATGCACAAGCTAAGTCAGGCTGCAGTAGTTTGATTTTCCCTGAGGTTCCAGGGAAGGGCAAGGTTCCACCCCTTCCTCTCCTCTCAACCCTTTGCACTTTTGAGCTGAGTTTGCAGCAATTGAAATAAGCTGAGCATAAAGAAGAGAAGTAGGAGGAAGAAAAAGAAACTGGGACATTTTGAAAGTAGCTGGAAAAGCAGAATAGCAGAGGATAAATGGGGACTGTCCTTCCCAAAGCAGGACACTTATAGGGTACATACATAGTACTACATGGCCTGTATCAGTGGCAAAATCATTCCCTAAGTTTGGGTCTTTCTGGAGCCAAAATAGCACACTCTATGCCCAAAAAGGAGGGTTTAACATCTGAAACATGACCCAAATTTTGCAGGGGGTTAAGGAAATGAAAAGAATCTTACCAGAAACAGTCCAGTGAGGACAGATCATGGTTAGTGACACTAAATTCTGGCTGACAGTCAAGAGCAAAATACACCAAACTAAGTCTGCTAAAATACCTAGACGGAATAAAGAGATCTTAATGGGACAAGGCCTGCTTCAGAATTAGAGCTACTGTATTTTGTGAGACTTTGCACAAGGCAATCATTCTCTTCCTGCATTTCAATAATCCAGGAATAATTTAATGGCACTGATAACATAATTCAGGGTTTCCTGACACCTAAGAAACCAACTTTTGGATCATTTGTCACACATTTTTAAACATTCTTTCCTCATCTACCTCACAATGCCTTCTCAGTCTGTGGTACAGTTATTCTGCTAGCTTATCTCTTTTCTTAAGTTCTTCATCTAGATGAATTTCTTCTGTAAAATTGGACACATGGCCACTCCCTTAATGTGTAATTAGGTAATAAGTGCAGGGCTTGTTCTATATCTAGAGTGCAACAGGTAGCAGATATGACCATGAAACCTCTTCTTCACCCACAAAGCCAGTCTGCTGTCTTCATGTATAATGGAGGACACTGTCGTGGTATAGTGTTGGAGACTTAACTGCAAACCCACATGCAATAGAGTGAGTGAACCATCTTGTCTGTTGCCTCAGGACAAAGAAGTCTTCCGCTGGCTCTATATGAATACCGCATATATTTGCATCTATGCAAATAAGTCAACACATGCAAATCTGATCAAGTGTGTGTTATCTTTGGATCCAATTTTTGGAAATATTGGTGCTACATGTTTCTCATTCCCACCCATTCTGATTTCATATGCAAGGAATATCTTGGAGCACCCTAATGAGGAAAATATGTTAGTACACATAGCCAAACATCTGCATCTGCATGCATGGTGGTGATGCAGTCTTGCTGCTAGTTATGAAAATAGATGAAGGTCCAAACACATCAATTTCACATCTAAAAGGCTTTTTTTTAAAGGTAACTTTACTGCTACTGTCAGCTTAAGAGTTCAAAGCAAACCCAGTAGAGTTTCTCTCCCCCACAACCCCGCCACTACTTCACTTCAAGAATGGTACCTACAGATAGATGGCAAATAGTCCAGAGAGCAGATAAGAGATAATTTAACAAGAAGCAAATTGTAAAGGGTGACAAAGTGTTATTTCCATAATAAGCTTATCTGAGCAAACTTTCCCAGAGTCTTTAGTGAGTTCTTGAACAGGGTGTGGATTTGGCAATAGTAAAGAAACAGGCCACACAAAGAATGCCTGTTGAGCTAATGAATGCCACTGAAGTGGTTGACTTTCATTTCTCTGGCTTGGATCCCTGCCACCTTTACTCTCATGTCAGACTTTGCTTAATTGGCAAATATTCCTTCAAAGGCCTAGAGACCCTTCCACATTGCTCCCCAGGCTGTTAATGTTTAATTGTGATTTGTTAAAGGCATACTAGCAGTTGATAAAAAACTAAGAGTCTGGGTGCTTTATTGCAATCCAAACCAGCAACAATATGGTATGTGTCTTTCTTTGGCAAACATAAGCATTTATAGAGAAGCCAAAGTTTAAGGTGACGATGAAGGCTTTATCTACATGATAAAATGAGAGAGAAAGAGGGGAAATGTCCTTCCTCTTTTGAGGAAAATTGTGGTTATATACTTTATGGTGCCCTAACTTCTTACTTTTAGGAAGATCAAGATAAAACCATGTTTACAATCACAAAGCAAACTATCCAGCATTTTGAGCTATCAAATAATTTCTGAGTCATGTCCGAAATATATACAACATTCCTTGTTGCTGTTTGTTCTAGTACAAATTAGATCGTACACGCCCATGGCCTAAAAAAATAACATTGTTAGTCTCAACTGGAGTAGACCCACTGAATCCAAGTGCTGACTTCTCAAATTCCCACTGATTCATTGGGTCTACAACAGACACTGACAACTTCATGGCAACAACCAATAACATAAAAAGTAGGAAGAAATGGGAAAAGGTGCCAATGCTAAATGATGACCAAAGGGAAAGGAGGCAGCAATGTAATGCTACCAGGAGACCTGAGATAGTGATAGACTCAGGAGGATACACAGTTGGTCAGGAGCATTCAGGCTAGGCCTGTCTGCTTAAATCAAAGCCCACAATACATCGTTCTGTGCAATCACCAACACCATCTTACCAGCACAATGCTAACTCATGTTGGCATCTACTGCTGCCTCCAGAAAGCAAGGGTTCATATAGGTTCCTCTTTCCCTTAAATTCTCCTCAGCTGCACTGTTATCCCCTCCCCACCCCTTTCTTCCTGTTTGGTCATGATCTGTTTCCCTCAGTTTCTGGCAATTCACAGTTTGAGCCATAGAGAGCTGGAACTAATTGTTCCATTCTATATATTCTCCTCAAAATCCTGCTCTGCAAATGTTGCTGTCCAATAGTAGGTGATATCTGTCTCAATGTTTGGGAGCAGACCTTGCTTTTCTAAAATCTTTTCCTTAATGGTTTGGGCCCAGGCTGACTGAAAGATCACCTTTATCCCTTCCATCTGGAACCAAACTCTAGTGGATACTGAGGGCCCATTCGATAGGTACTAGCTTCAAAGACACATATACCTATGAACGCAATAATGTCATCACTTAATAGAAAGAGTAATACTCTTCTTATTATATCATGCAATATTGCTTCTTATCAAGCCAAGCAATCATTACTCAACAGAAAAAAGTTATGAGGCAATAAGCATATTATGAGCTATCATCCATCATGCACTGCCTTTGAGTTCAGCCTTTGACATTCCAAAGTCTAAAACAATAGGGATTTCCATTTTAGTTTAAAGATCTGTCTGAATAAAAACAGTTTGGACAGGCATAAAACTTTTTCAATTTCATACCCAGGAGCGTATTCACAGAGCTTTTGAACTAGAACTCCAGTAGTCAAAACAAGTCAGAACCATGACTGGGAATAACAGCTTTCCTTTCTCACATAATTGGCAGCTTGTCAGCTGTAAGGAATTACCACTATTTCCAAAGACTTTGGCTGAAAGAAAAACACTAATAAAATGATTAACAGATTTCCCCCTCCTTCCCCTTAGCTTGTTTAACACTCAGCACCTTCCCTTACCTTTCAGCTTAATTTTGTTGGTTCATTTATTTTTACAAGGTCTGTTCAGGGATATCTTGCTTTTAAAAAAATAAAAAAAAAGTTTACAGGGAGGCCTAGCTAAGGAAATCTGAATACATTCAGTAGAAAGGTTGATGTCCACATCATTCTACAGAAAATAATGAATTCTGTGTCCTAGTAGAGGAACACCATCAATTTGTCTCATGTGAAAAGGTGCTGTTCCCTATTTTAAAGATGTCAAAATGAATGCTTAAAATCTTTCTGAGGTCCAAAGTAGACTTTTCTTGGCCATCTCAAGAAATTCAACAGACACTTAGAAGCAGAAATCCTACGTCTATCTCTAATATATTTTAGGCTCCTGTCAAATAAATGCATCAATAAAAACATAGACTATGGCTAGAATTGAGCCTTTCTTTGGCCTTTTCCACACGAGGCATGAGAAGCGGTTCGTGCCGTGTCATCGCAAATTTAAATAATGCAGTTCTCCTCCATTGTTTTCTGCACACACCCCAATTTCAAGTGTTTTCCTGTGGAGGAGCAGAAGTTCATGCCTCTGCACTACCTCGTCACTGTCCACTCCCCTGGCTCCCTTCACCCCATCCCAGTGGCCCTGATTGATTGATTGTTTGTTTGTTTGTTTGTTTTGGGCGATGCCATTCCTGCATACCTATGTCGAGTTGAACTTCCAGCCCAGAGCCCACCCTCCACTGCCCACCAATATGCATTGGTCCATATGTATGTTTCCACATCACTGCGAAAAACTGAATTTGATTCGATGTCGGAATGTAAAATGGATTTTTTCTGGTTTTCAAATACTGTACTTTCCCACTGCAGGGCAGCACATTAATAACAGATTCCATCCAGAATGATGGAAAATAATGTAAAGCTACTTCTCTCCCACGTGCAGAACAATATGATGCTACAACGCAGTAATCCACGGCAATTATTCCATGGGAAAATATCAATATTAGTCAAGAGTTACATTTGGTTTCTCCTCTTAATTTTGGTCCTTCTCCATGCCCATGGCCCTACTGGTGCCTGGAATATACCTCCCAGGATCTTTCCCATGTTAGAACATAGTCTCTTAAATATTCCTGACCAATGCTCTTTGAGGTAACCATTTTTTTAAATAAATATAGTGATAGTCATTCAACATTGACCTATAATATCTTAAGAATAATATAGGCTGTATTTTGAGAACTCTGAAAGCCTCAGTAACAATAAAAACAAATTGTACAAAGGTATCAATTATGCATAATAGTCAAAGTTTTATATTTTAATAATTGGTGCAGAATTCTCCACACACACTCATCTTTAGGGCTTTGCGAAGGTGGACTGTGAAAATAAAAAAGAAAACTGGGTCAAAACTTCCAGAATGTGCCCCTGGATTCTGTATTTTTGCATTCTACAGCACTACCGTTCCCAGAAATGTCCATATCCTTCCCAGAAGTTAAGGGACCCAGGAAGAAATGAGCTAGAAATGGGCACTAAAAAGAGCTGGAAATGAGAAGAAATGTTACAAGACCAAAGAAATTAGTACAATTTCACCTGCTTAAGATATTTTGTCTTGGGCTATCTTGAAAAGGACAACCAAATTTGTCTGATTTCTAACAATATTTCATGTAGACAAGGAAAGCCTCTCACAGGAGTGCCAGATGTCTAATATTTTAAGTAATGACCCTTATCTTAAAGGGGTTCTTCCTTCTTCCAGTGCATCATAGCCGCATATGGATAGCTCTTATTTCAAAACATTAGCACGTCATAAAGGTCTACAAAAGGAGCACCGCAGGAGGAACGCATTACCCCTTATTTTTGAAATGCTGATCTGACAGTCTTAATTTCAAAGGTGCCAGAATTTTGGGTACATAATAAGTAAATTCCAGATGCTGGAATTAAACATTTGGGTTTTGCTATATTGAAAGTATAGTTTGATTTGAGGGCTCAGGATATTCTCAGGCCTGAAGCAGAACTTCTCTCCAAATCTCCATATTCAGAAATATAAAATACTAAGTTATCATGAATTTCTTTCCCTTTAAAGGAAAACTAAAATTTTGTTCCTTCACAGCTCACCTTCAGCAATGGGGCAGTGAGAAGGAAGGCCTCATTGCTATCTGAGGAGAAAATTGATATAACTGACTAGGTCAAGCTGCACAGAGCTACACAAAAATTATACTGAGTCAAGTATTCTTGATAAGCAAAATATCTGTTGATATGAGGGCAAGAAAAGCATATATTTTTACAGCCCAATAGAGTAGTGCATTTCTACATGTTCTGTAGATTTTTCATTACCCTTCAGGATCTGAAGATCTTTTCTCCCATCTCTCCAAGGTATTATTGTCCTCTGATTATTCTCAGTCCTCTGGGCTGTTGAGGAACTTTCTTTCCTTTTCATTACCTTTCAAGATTTCTCCATCCATCACATGTCCTGGATCTCAGTGTACAAAGCACAAACCCAAGCCTTCAGTGACTTCTTACAGCTTACACAATCTTCTGCCCTACTATTTGAAAGCTGGCCTTCTATTAGAAAGCACCATTTTATTATCAAATAAACAAATACATTTTTATTTCTGTGAGATTTCCAGATCAATCTCTCTCTCTCTCTCTTTCTCACACACACACACACACACGCACACGCACACATGCACAGACACAGACAGACATATAAAATGTTCTGCAGCACTTTATAATCTCATCAGAAGTGGATGTTTAGATGGCTTGGAAAATACAAGGTTAGGCATTATATGATTGTGGAAGAATTATGAGCTGTGGTTTCCTTCAACTAAGTGAAAGGATGTCTTCCTTCCTTCATATTTCCCTACCAGGAACAGCAAACAATCAGTCAACAGAATTATAGCTTAGAGAAGGAGAAGGAGGAGGAGGGTAGCATTAGAAAAGGAGAAAAAAACTCTTTAAAGAAGTTTCTATTTCTTTCAGTTAGGGGAGTAGATTGATCACAACTTACTGTCCCACAGAGCTGGTTTCTCCATCATATCCTTCTTCCCTAAACACAATACTGTTTTCATCAGGGTAGTACTCCATTAATTCATAAATCAAAATGTGCTCAGGACTGATAAATTGCCTCAAAGATACAGAAACTAATCTATAAACTACATGTGTTTTTAAAAAAATCTCCCCAACAAACCAGAATCTGTTCCAAAACTTTTTTTTTTTCTTTCCAATTATAAGGGAGTTGAGATTGTTGCATATTGTTCTCCCACAGCCATACAATGATGTTTTATGGCTAATGTCTCATTCCAGTGTCACTGAATTAGAACTGTTTACTACAGTTATTCACTGATAGGACAGGCTGAAATTAGTTGCTCTCTCATGGATGCAGGAGTCTGACATAGATTAAATTGCCAGTCTCTCCATGAGGGTTTTAAGTTTTTTCTTCCTAATACAGGCTTATTGCTCTCTGTCTTACATGCTGCAAAGAAAGTTTCAGAGGCAAGAGTCCACAGAGGAAACTCAGGGCACAAGACTGGAACTAGTTCCTGTGGGTTGAATAGGCCACATTAACCTATTTAATTTCTATAACTGCAAAAGGGGTGCACCAGGTGTGGGATTTGTAGAGCAGGAGGTCTCTATTGAGCAGATGTTCTCTTTAGTCACCTCTAAATGAAGTCTCAGACCTCAGGAGTGCTCCAAATTACTGGAGGGCTACCCACCCCACCTTAGTTGAAGGCCCACCCACCCCAGGAACTGCCTCCTCATGTCCTGTGACTTCAAGGAAGGATGAACTTCAGACTAACCCCAAGTATAGTCTACTTCTCCATCCCCTGGCTCCCATGACCAAAAGGGGCAATGCCAGAGACGCTTCACAAAATGTTGCCCACTGGAGCCCACCAGGGACCCAAATGTACCTGCCAAGTGACTGCCTACTTATAAGCACACCAAGCTTGGTGTAGTGGTTTGAGTGTTGCTCTAGAGATCAGGGTTCAAAACCCCACTCAGCCACGGAAACCCACTGGGTGACCTTGGGGAAGTCACAGCCTCTCAATCTCAGAGGAAGGGGAAAGGCAAACCCCCTCTGAACAAACCTTGCTGTGAAAGCACCCTGATAAATTCACCTTAGAGTCACAATAAGTTGGAAATGACTTGCATGTACACAACAACAAACCAGTATCCAATGCTCCACAAGATACAGTGCAGGGTAGGCAAAGCAAACAAAAAACAAAGGGAGAAAAATCCCTACCCAGTTCATTGGCAACCAGCCAAGGCCTGCTTGCACAATAAGGTAGAAAAGTGGGCAAAGTATCTCCCACTAAAAAAGGAGTTGCAAGGGAAATCAGAGCTTGTAAAAGCTTCCAGCTCTGCCCCCATGGCCCCATGCCACAGCTATGCTGTACTGTGCTGCACTTCCATCCCGCTGGCCTCATTTCCTTCCAGGGCCAGCAAAAGTAGTGCCAAAGAACCGAGACCAGACACTTGGAACTAGTTATTTTGGGGGTTATTGTTACCCTGTATGTTGGGGGTCCCGGGAGGGGCGCCCAAATAACCAAATAAAAACACAAGTTGGAGGAATTTAGCTTGAGCACTCTCTCGACTAGACGAAAGGCAGGGTAACTTTAGCAAGAATCTTTTAACCCTATGTATACAGTGTCAGGTCAGAGAGCAATTAGATAAGGTTTTAAAGCAACAAATAATATTTTATTGAAGACAAGAAACACGCAAGACAAAAACATAAACTAACTAACTGAGAAATAGAAACAGAGAGCTTTTTCGGGAAAGGCAATACGACACCTGGTCTTGTAGTCCTGGAGAGAAGCGGGGTTCTGGGGAAGAAAGCTCAGTGGGGCTCGCTGAGGGGAGTTCCTTCAGACTACCGGCAGCAAGGCGGGATGGAAGTCCAAAGTAGTCCGAAGACGTCCCAAAAGTGGGGACCTTTTTTAGGGTGGAGTTTACCTACAGGCTATGTCATGCTTGGTGAGAACAAAGGAAATTTGGAGTTGGACAAAGGAGTTGGAAAAGGTCAAGTTTTGCATGATTGGTTTAACTTTGACTGACAATAGCGTGGCCAGTTCATTAATAGCCCGATACGAAGGAATGGCTTGGCTCTTGGCTGCCTGGCTTTGTGTAGATCTGAGCTGAGCAGAGCCGGTTTGCAGGGAGGTTTTTCCCTAAAGCGACGGAGAGGCTTAAAATGCTTGCCTGAATGGGGTCTTGGAATGTACAGTCATTAATGGCCGCGCCCGTACGTGCTCGTCCAGGAGACCTCTGCAAACACGTGGAGTGAGGTGGCAGAGAGAGATCAAGCAAAGGCCAATTATTTAATATCAGAAGGATATCTAGTGCTCTTACCTGACATATCATAACCGTGATAACATAATGAGACTGTAACAAAGGCACATTTCAAAAGTGATAAAGCAAATAAGAACAAAGTTACTTTTAGTTCAATGTAGCGTAATGAACAATGTTTCTTGCTACTTTCAAAAGCTACTTTAAAAAGGAACTTTAAGGAAGTTTGCTAGGTTTTTTTTCCCCCAAGTTTTAAGCCATTCTCTCATGAGTCATATATTCATGTTTTTTCTGAAATAATAGAGGTGAAGATGCAGGGAATCAAGCAGTGGGACATGTTACTTTTTGTAACATTGTAATGCAGGGATGGGAGGTTGTACCAGCTATTCAAAACAAAACCACATATCTTTTTTTTATTATTTTAAAAAGACTGGATTGGTGCTTTAAAAAGTGTGGATAAATACATACTTAGATTTAGCATAGAACTGTGTCACCAAAGGCACAGTTGTCCTACGTTTGGGGGGGAGTAACACCCAAATTTTGTGTGTTTGTTAAAAAATGGGTGCCACAAAAATGGACTTGAGGACAACATAATTTCCTTCCTCTGTTATACTAAGCAATGATAATAGCTTACTTTTAGGGATGGAATGAATGTCTGAAAATATACAAAAAATTATTAAAAATATTTTTAAATTGTCCAGGAGCAACGATCATAAGAATCTTGGAATGATTGATTACATACTTTTTGAGATTTATCCTGTACAAAATTTGAACATAGTTGTTTTGTTCAGAAAATAGCAAATCTACACAGAAATATTATTTCCTGGGCAGAAAAAGTTGTTACCTTTGCAGAAAATGCTGTAATTTGGGACTTATTCTGTACACAATTCACATGTGATTGATTTCATATAAGATAGCATTTTCTGCACAGGAAACAGCCTTTTCTGTGCAGAAAATGATATTCCTACACAGAAATGTCTACATTTTCTTCTACACACTGTAGAAGAAAGTGTTGTGCTAGTAGGTCAATCAGGGATGCAGTCACTTAAATTTAAAATGCTGTTTTCAGAAGTGTAAGAGTGATAGAAAGCTGAACCAGGAAGATATTGCCTCAGGGGTGCTCATCTTATAAGGGCACTAGAATAGCATAGCCTCTTGTTGCTGCAGTGGCTTCATTGGCCATAGTGAATCTAAAGTCAGTGTCTGAATCTTGCTGCCACTCTCATCAGGACTCAACAAATGGTAGACGAGTACATTATACTGCATTCCCCATTATTACAAGAGGAAAATATGGACAAGTTTGTTGTATGTTGTATGGATGTCTTTGCATATACTGTCTACATCGCACAAGATTTTCTGGACCCAATCAGAAGCATGGTTAGAATAATCTCGAGCAACATTCTGATCTTCTGTGATTTCTGGCCTGGCACGAGCTCAGGGCCCTGCTCTAGAACAAGGAGAGCATGCTTGAACAATTGAACTAAGACTGTGTGTGAGACTCAGCAACATAAATACTTGTTTTCCTCTGTTTGAAATGTCTGTCACACCAAGAACTGCAAGTCCCAGGGGTACTTGCACATAGGCAAGATGGACGGATGCCTGGTTGGAATATATATATATATATATATATATATATATATATATATTTTGAATGACTTCATATATATATATATATGAATGACTTCATATATATATATATGAATGACTTGGTAAGACTCCAAGTATTAATATAATTTAATGAAAGTCTATGCAACATTGGGCAATGCCATCTGCACATTAGAGCACAGATTCAAAACAACTAGTAATAATTGTTTTGCATCCTGTTTGGTCCCAAAACATGTGACACTGTATCCAGGGGAACTGGGCAAGCCTTCTAAATGTCTACTTCATAAGTATCTAACAGTTCTTTTTGAAATTCTTTTTGTGAAATGTTGCACCTACCAAAAAAATAAATAAATAATCAAGTCTATTTTGAAAAAGGATATAAATATCTGTACCTAAAGGGGAAAAAATCTGACTAATGCACACTGATGTGGCTTAGTTCTATGGATTTGTTGCACACTGGCAATGTCTATGGCAGAAACTGAAAGAGTTTTAGCCAGCTTGTGCTTATCAAAAGCTGCATGCGTTCTGCAGAGAGGCAGAGGCCTACTCATTTTGTTTGCAGAGTGTGAACTTGCAAGAGACACTGACTTTGTAGAGCTAATGCATGATTTGTCATGAACAAAAAGCTAGAAAAATAAAGTTTTAAAATGATGTAGTCTAATGTTTGAAGCCACATTGATCCATTGGATGGAGCAACAAAACAAAATCAAGATACTGACAGCATAACCTTTTTATTAGTGATAGAAAGGATACGAAATAAATAGCAAACTTGTAGGATCGGTACATGATATTATATATTTATATATTACCAATGGGAGAAGAAGACCTATGTTATGAGTTTGTCCAAGGTCCCCAAAAATGATGCTTGGATTCCAACCTTCAATTTGGATTTTTTTCCCCCAAATTAAAGTGGTATATGTGGTGAGGTGCATCCTTTTATCATACTTCCTGTAGTTTGCTGGCGCCACTAGTGCAAAAGTTTCCTTTTAAGGTCTGCCAGACTACAGGTATCTGGGCTTGAGCTCTTTGGTTCTGCCCTTATGACACCCTTGCTTATGAAAAGCCACTAGAATCTTCTTACACTGTTCTTGACAACTGTCGTGTTCTATATGAAACTATATACAATTTTAACACTTAAGCTTTCTTGAGCTACAGACAACTCATCTCTGTGAACAGAGGGGTGGAGAAACTCATTTTCCTTATGGATAAATCTCAGTCATCTGTCACTGGACCCCACCTTAAGATGAGATATTGGAAAGATAATCAGCCTGTAATTAGGGATTTGTAATTAACTAATTGAAAACTAAGTCTTTTTTTTAACCCAACCGTTCAAATAAAATGCAAACACTGGGTTAGCCATGATGATTGTGGGAGAGATATCATAATCTGAAGACTGGCCTAGTTTCTTCTCATCATTTCTAATGAAGCATGGTTAATTCACTGTGAGTACTGTGGATGCATCAGTATTGTGGTAGGCATGAAGATAAAAACAATATATGATTGTATCACAGTCTTCCCCAATATTGGGCTTTCCAGAAGTTTTTAAAGAATGGTACAATTAATTATCAGCATCCTCCAATGTGGCTGATGGCCAGGGATTATGGGACTGTTTGTGCTGCCCAGTCTTTTATTTGTTTTGCTTTGACTGCACATATTTCATTCACATCTATCTTTCTGCTTGTTTATACACACACAGAAACTATTTATTATGCTTTTGCATCAGCTCAATGGAAGAATCATTTGCCCATGATGAGCCTATTGACACCTTATTGAACAGTTATAATGCCTTGCTTTGCAGTGGGAATCATTGGCCTCCATGTCCATGGTGCAGAGAATTCACTCTTTCCCACCACCCACAATTTTAAAAGAACTATCCAAGGTACTGAAACTATTTGCAGAATAGGGCTCAGCACTTTGGATAATTCATTTAAAGTCTGGAACAAATCTCAGAGTGGATTCATCACCCAATTGATGTGGAGGATTCTGGTCACCATTGAGGCCTTTGATCATTAACCATCATGCCCATTGCATGGAGAGGTTGCCAAGCTTCACACCTCTGCACAATTGCATCCCATTCATCTTTTGATAGCTTGTAATATGAATGTGTATTAACACCATACTGTCCAGACTTAAAAATCAAAAATCTCATTAAGAAACCATTCTGCCTGTTTCACTTAATTCTGAAATAAATTGTTCCATATTATATTACATTTCCAAAAGCTTGCATTTTGCTAGTACAAAGCATTTATCTTGCTCCCACAGTACTGATCTGTAATTAAATTAGGTATGTAACAGATGGGAAGAACTTAAGTCTGTTAGCGGCAGAAGGCAGACATCCTCACTAATGAGAAATCACAAGAACATTCTGAGGCAGGGAAGTGATCTGCAGACATTTTGCGTGTAGGAGTTCAATTATGCTAAGGACCTTACTGTTGAGGAACTGGGGAGTTATTCTGATACATTTAAATAACTAAGAATTACATGTGGGCTATCATTGGTGCTACTACACATCATCAATGCACTGCTGTGCAATGCCTGAGCTAGAAGCCAAGCTTTGGTTGCTTCCTCTTTGTCTTGGATTTCCCATTACTACTCAGAAGATCCAGAGCCAAGTTTGTTCCACTGTGACACTTATAGGCTGCAATATTATACACACCTAGGATGTAGCCTAAGGATGTCAGTGGAGGTAAGTCCTGCTGAACTCCAGAGGATTTTTTTTCCCCCAAGTAGACACAACATAGGATTGCATTTTCAAAATAATAGCATTTTGGGACTGATTCTAGGCTTCATGGGATGGTGGCTAAATGAGCACTGGATGTTTGGTGCATCTGAGGTCCATGAAGCCAGCAAAATCTAGTGGTAGAAAGTTCTGTCATTGGTCCAAGGGAGGTGGGGAGTTATACCAGAGATGAATCAGGGCATGCTTGGGGGGCATAGATCCACAGAAACCAGTGCTCCTTTGTTACCTCAACATGTACCTTCTCAAAGGGTAAAGCAACCTACGAGCCCTGAAACTGTCATAGTATGATTGCACTCAGTGATGGCTGGAGGTCCTATGCCAATGAGATGGGAAATCTGCTCTGGTTTTTAGTATGAACATTCAAATAACTATCCAAGGTGCTGAACGTTTTTTGAGTGATAGGCTTTAACACATTGGATATCTCATTTAAAGATCCAGAGTAGATTCCTGGTCCCACTGACATGGGGCTCTCCAGCTGCCCCTAGGCTCATTTTACATTGTCATGAAGCCATACTGGCATAAGAGTTATGCCTCAGTTTCCCCAGTAATGTCAAAGTGAGACTGGAGAAGTGGAACAAATATGTGAACCGCTGAGGACATGTGCTGGGAAACTGCTTAGCTGAACTTTTCTGGTGCATATCTATAGTCTAGGAATGGAACCAGGAAAGTGTGAAGTTAGCCTAAACGTATAGGACTAGTTTGTATGTAATAGTAATGTAATGCTGAGAATTCTGGCTTACAGTGAACAGGCAAGCAACACCAGGAGCACTGCTCAACAGTTTTCACTTGGCTCCTTTTGCCAATAGGACTAGCTGAACAAAATATGCACTTATTCTTAATTTTTCCCAGTTGTGGCTGGTGGCTTCCATGTAAGAAGTGTGGTGAATTCCGAATATCAGTGTAAAACTCTGCTGGCATTGTCATGTTGGATCCCCCATTTAGTATTGTGCATACAATCATTACTCTTAGCAAGGATGGGACTTCCACTTACACAAGGAAGCCCAGCATTTCTTCTTGTGCAAGAAGGGGAAATGTCAACCTGCTCATGTTACAATTCTGTCCTGAGTGTCAATGGTTTCCCATGTGTGGCAAAGGCAATCTCTCCCTACTAGAAGGAAAAGAGCAATTTCCCATACAAAGGTGACATATTTCACAGGGAAGCATAAATGAACAATGATTTTTCAAGATAATATTGATGGTTGCTGTTTATTTTTCTTTGATATACACAGTAGCATATACAAACAAAGGTAGTTGGGTGCTTCCAGATGTGGTTTCAATGAGGCAGTTGAGAATTGGAGGGTGGCATCCAAATGATGTTGTATTTCATTTCTCACTATCTCTTTTCTAACACAGAAGGCGGCAAAGACAGAAGAGCTACACAATGTCTTTTCACCGGTAGTGCTAGAATTCTTCATAAGGAAACACCCTCTATATGAACAGCAGATTAAAATTCTCCATTTCATGAGGCCCACTGGATGCAGAAAACTCAAGACTGTAAGATGGCCATTCATCATGGCAGGTTGTGCCGCTCACTAACAATTCATGTCAGAGAATGTGGAATGTTACTTACTTGCATTACATCTGCTAGAATCTCCTGGCCAACATAGCCAGTGGCCAAGCTGACTGGAAGATTCTGTGCGTCGCAGAGAAAGAAAGAAAAAAAGAATATTTTTGGTTTTTCAGTTGTCCTATGCATATCGGCTGCCATTGATAAATGATTCATCACACTATAATGTCATTGGTTCATGCATTATTTCTTCAATGTGGCACTTTTAGTGGGACTGCACAGAGGAAATTGGAAAAAAATTAACCAGCCATCAGAAAATGGTTTTGTCAGACTTTGAAAGACTAAGGTTATTTATTTGAAAAGAGCCACTGATTTCAGTTTTTTTGCCTGAATGTGTCTGCAGTTGCTTCCCAATACTTTCCCTCATTTTAGAAGAGAGTTGTCTTAGATAGGAGGCCTGGCCAGTTTTGAAAAATATACACAGGCAAGAACCAAAGAGTAGTTCTTTGGGCTAATAGCAATGGCACTGGAGCTGAGGTTTCTACAAATGGAAATTGCCCACAGAAAATATTGTCCAACCAAACTTGTGGAAATGAAAACACAAATTTATATTCCGTATGTACCTCCGCCCTCCATTCTCAGTGTTAAATGGCAGGAGAAGGGGTGTCACCATCCCACTCAATAAAGAGTCACATTGGAAAAGAACAGAATAATGTCCAATTCATTTTATCAAATGTATTCATCAGCTGTGTGGATGTAGAATATGCCTTTTTCCTTCATGTGAGTTTTCTCTTGGCAAACCACAGTCTCTTGACTTGCCAATGTAAATGTAACTGCAATGAACTTAGAAAATTAGTCATAACTACCAGGATCAGAATAAACAAAGGCCTCTCTACCTATATCTGAGGCAACATGGAACAACAGTTGGCTTTATATTTAGGAAGGGCAGACAAAAGGAGCATTGCTTACTAATACCATTAGGAAAAATATATATAAGGATTTGATTATCAACTTCAATGGGATGTTGTTTAAAATAGGAGCTGAGTGGCGACAGGAGCCAACATGAATCATCTGGCGTAATTACGTTTTTCTAGTCTCCACATCTTCTATTCCCTGTTCCCATTTTAGCAAGAATACTGGCAGTGTAATGAAAAAAGCACCCAAGTTATGCATACGTACCAGAATGCAGGAAACTGTGCTTAAAATCTCAGTCTTTAGGCATCTAGTCATCCTACCCATTATTTTAAAAGCTTATTATACTCCATCCTAGATTTCCCCTCTTCTAGGGGAAATTAAAATTTCTATTTTTTTTAAATTTTTAAATTTAACTTTATTATTATAAACAAAGAGGAACAGTACATAACAGAATAAAACAAAAACACCACATGAATAACATAAATGTGAAAAAGAGAAAAATTACAACATAGCTTACATTGCTATTTCTCTCCAGATCCTTTATCATCATATACTTATTTAACATATTATATATCATATTTATATATTTTTATTTCATGTATCTAAATCTCATTCTCCTTGTACTCATTATTGCTATAGTAATTTCATTCTTAAATCTATTCTTTTCAACTATATTTAACCTATTGCTAATACTATATATGATCCTGTTATTAACCATAAATCCTAACCCTAAATGTGAACCCAATCTCAGAGCCAATTATATTTCAGTTTACTCTGCTTTCCAAAATTGTAATTCTTGTGAAGGTGTGACACTTCCCTCTTTTGTTAAAGCCTTTTCGACAAATATTTTCCATATTGTTTCAAAGTTATTCCTTTTGATTATCTCTTTTTTAACCTTGATTGGACATGTTAACTTATCATTGATCACAATTTTCCACATTTCTTCATACCAATCCTTTATTTGAAAATCTTCTTGAATTTTCCATTTTCTCGATATAATTAGCCTTGCTGCAGTTAATAAATTTGTAATTAACTCCTTCATTGTCTGGGTACAAGGACATTAACATTTAGGAAACATTACCACTAAACTGTATATTTCTTTTGACCCTCATCCACTTTCCACCTTTCAGAATCCCATTTTGTTCCAGATTTCACCCAAGTCTAGGTCTACAAATGACAATGTCACCTGAGTTGTAAACAATGGTTGGTGTTCTGTATTGCAGTTATAGTTCTGGGCACCCCAATTCAAGAAGGACATGGTCAAGCTGGAGCAAGTCCAGAGGAGGGCAACCAAAATGGTGAGAGGCCTGGAAGCCATGTCCTATGAGGATAGACTTAGAGAGCTGGGTATGTTTAGTCTGCAGAAGAGAAGGTTAAGAGGGGACATGATAGCCATGTTTAAATATCTGAAGGGATGCCATGTAGAGGAAGGAGAGGGCTTGTTTTCTGCTGCTCCAGAGACCAGGACAAGGAGCAATGGATTCAAGCTGCAGGAAAGGAGATTCCACCTGAACCTCAGGAAAACTTTCTGATGGTCAGGGCTGTCTGGCAGTGGAATATGCTGTCTCGGAGTGTAGTGGAGTCTCCTTCTTTGGAGGTTTTTAAGCAGAGGCTGGATGGTCATCTGTCGGGAGTGCTTTGAGGGTGTTCCTGCATGGCAGGGGGTTGGACTGGATGGCCCCTGTGGTCTCTTCCAACTCTACATTTCTATGATTCTATGATTCTACAGCTTTGTAAATTAGAATTATGAATCTGTAAATATTCCATATTCAGTAGAACTATGCAGTCATGACCATAGCACTATTGCCACAATTACAAATGCCCCTCCCAGCCGACTTTAACAGCCAGCAGTCACATTGAGTGAAGGAGTCTGTTCAACAGTCAACTGGGACACAAAAGAGGGTGATGTTTCCAGCCCCCTTCCACCACCAGCAAGTGAGGCTGTGACAATCCAAATTCCTGCCATAATCCCTCAACACAGACTTGCTTGCTGCTGGAAGTGGGGCTGGAAATGTCATCCTTCCTGCACTCTAGCAGCACCTGAAAAAAACCTCCTTCACTTAATGTGTCTTCTGGCTGTTAAGTTGGGGAGTTGGGCCAGGACACATTACTTAGTTACACAGATGTAACTATGTAGCTGATGTAGAATATTGGCGAATATTCCCAAGGTTCGCTCATTTACTATGCATAAGGTTTATCCGCGCGCCCCCCCAATCAAAACAAAAATTGGCTAGGACATAGTACCAAGAAGCAAAAGTGACATATTCTCATTATCAGGTTGGCTCTGGGGTGGGGGTGAGGGGTGGAGGAAGGTATTTGTATTCTAAGTGAGTTCAGGAAATACATGTATAAGGTTAATTCTTCTATCACCTTCCACCCCCATTACACTGAAATCCTAAGGAGTCAGAAAACACCACAGAATTCTGCCTGGATGAGGATTAATGCAACTCATTTTTCACATAGTCTCTACCAACAAATGAATCACAGTAAGCAAATTCTAGATCCTTCTTGAATTGTAGATGCTATATGAATGGAACTAGAGCAACTTTTATTATCGGGCAAATGATTTCAATATTAATGGCATTAATGGGGAGAGGAGCTTTCACGCTACACCTTCATAGTGCTATTATTCTATTGTAACTGCCATGGTTGTACCCTGTGGAATCTTAGAGCTTTATCACACCAGGATCTTTTCCTGCTAAAATAGTGTTTTTTCTAAAAATAGTGATTTTCTATTGAATCAGGATTTCTCTCACTGGTTTCACACCTTCAGAACCATTCTGAGATTACAGCATTTATTTGTGCTAAAAGAATAGCGCACACAGCATTTGGGACTGCCTATCCAATCCTCCTCCAAGACATTATCTCCACACCTTTCCTCGTTTGGTACACACATATAAACACAGAGGGAGAGAGAGAGAGAGATTGACTCCAGAATGGAGCTGGAAAAGAAGGCAGAGTGGGAGAGGGCAGTGACCAACATTTTGGCTTCTGACAAGCCCCAGTAATCATTTGGCAATGGATTTTTTTTCTATAGAGAAAAAAAAGTTTTAAAGGTTCTCAGTTACTTTGCCAACTGAAAGGAAATCAAATTGAAATTTCCACCACCCCTTCTTCTTCTCTCCTGCTCACTGGAGGTGACATTCCTCCACCCCCACTGCATACCTTCTGAATACCCCCTGACCACCCAAAATTGACATAAACGCACAATTGAACTTTCACACAAAAAATCATAGCACCACAGAAGCCAGAAAAGAGGTCATTAATAGATCTTTGGTGTTAATAAAAAGAAACACTTTCCAAATGGTTTCCCCCAGGAGAACAACAAAAGAGAAATGATGTCATGTGGTAAGTCTCAGCCAAAGACACTGTTATCCAGCTGTAAATACATTTTACCTGCCTTTTGTGGTAAGTCCCTTAGAGTTTGTAGTTTGGTAAGGTGATAGAAGAGGCTAAGAATTATAAATGTCTCTCCCTAAACTGCCAGTCCCAGGATTCCATAGGATGTTGCCACAAAAATTAAAGTACCGGTAGAATCATAGCACTAAAATTGTTTAATGTGAAAGGGCCTCTGCTAACTGATTTATGATGGAAAGCAAATCTTTTCCTTTCTGGATTATCGAAAGGCCTTGATATTTTTCCTTTCCTTAAAATATAAAACGACACAACCATATCATCTGTAAAGAGACACATAACTTTATACCCATTTGTTGTTGTTTTTAAAAAATCCTAAATCCTGCTGTATCCATTATTAAAATGTAGAATTCAGATTCAAAATAGAGTATAAATTGGATATTTTTGCATATGAAGTAGATGTTGAACTGCTTTTTGCTCAAAAAAAATTATTCGTGTCATAACTGTCTGAGAAACTGCTGATAATCTCTTTATGGATATTCTGATTAGCAAAGAACTTCAGTAAAGAAAGACGCAGGCAAATGGTTTGGAAGAGTAGGAGAAAAAGGAAAGTTATATGCTGGTATGGAGAGCCAGCGTGGTGCAGTGGTTTGAGCACTGGTGTCAGGAACCGAATTCACACACACAAATATAACAGTGCAAATACACTATTTATTAGGAATGTGATACAGGACTTCAGTGAGCGAACTGGAGGCAATTAGCAAAATCCAAAACATTAAAAGCAAAGAGTTTCTCATCCTGCCCGCAAGAAACCTTGGAGTTCTGGTTTAGCCTGGCAGCGCTTATCACTACATTCCTAGCTTTGTTTATCTAACAGTCTCTGGTTCTCATACCTTGTTACAAGCAAGCTGCTACTTAACTCCTACTACATGTCCCATAACTAAAATATGGAGGGCTCCCCAACAATTGGACTATGATCCTGGAGACCAGGGTTCAATTCCCCCCTTGGCCATGGAAACCCACTGGATGATCTTGGGCACATCACACACCCTCAGCCCTAGAAAACCCATTATAGGTTCACCTTAGGGTTGCCATAAGTTGGAAAAGACTTGAAGGCACACACACTCAACAACAGCAACAACATGCCGGTACATAGCCATTTTCAGATATATTGTTAATCCCTGGTTTTGCACTGCAGAAAGCCTCAGATTGAACTCGTAAGGTCTTTTAGTTTGAACATTGGACTATAACTCCTGAGGTCAGGATGTAAATCCTCATTCAGCCACAGAAACCCATGGGATGACCTCAGAGAAGTCACACTGTCTCAGCCTCAGAGAAAGGCAAAAGCAACCTCCCAACAAATCTTGCTAAGAAAACCCTGTAATAGTTTTGCCCTAGGGTCATCATAAGTCAGAAATTATTTAAAGGCAAACAACAACAGCAAAGCCTCAGATTTCAGTACTTTTCCAGGGATTGGCTAAAATGACTGGCTGTTTAAGGGAGAGGATACAGCTGCAGTGATTCTTTTTTGAAATTCAGAAACAAACCACATATATCCTGATAATGGGACAATGTCATCTATCGCAATGACAATAGTAGGCTAGTTTAAGGGGTACAGTACAGACTGTGTGGCACCCCCTCTCCCAAGATTCCAAATTGGAAAATGTTCAGGGGAGCTGTATTTCCTTCTTTGCAGCCTATGATTTTTAATCTGCCTTACTTTCAAAAGTTTTTTTGGCCACAGATATTTTATATTTTTATATTTATATTTGGTGGTGGAATTGGTTACTGCTGTGGACTGTGGATATCGAGGATGAAACTGGAATGTTGAACAGTAAACACTAAAAATTATTTGCAGAGCTCTACTCACTTTTAAAACTCAGAAGTATCTCACTGTAGCAACAAAAGGGGGGTGGGAGCCATAGATTCAAAGCAGATTTTAAAGTGTGTGTGTGTGTGTGTGTGTGTGTGTGTAAGGGGGTGGGTGGGAAAGGTGTTATAGTCAATGAAGTATGTAGCTTAAAATCAATGCATTGCCATACAAGTTAAGAATGTCCACACTTGTGTCAAAGCATGTTTAAAAATCAAACCCCAGTTCCTGTTTTGCTAACAAAATTTAATTTTTTTCCCCCATCAGTGTTCAAAGACTCTGAAGGTACTTTGCAAACTTTAGTCATTGCTAAGTGTATACATAGTGTGGTTTTGTAATAATGCAGATTGTCTGGGTTGAAGACTTTATCCTAACCCAGATTGTTTTGCCCTTCAGAGTTCTTTTTGACTTTCACCTTTCTTTTGACTTTCACCACAAGTTCTTTTGCTCTTCATATCCCAAGTACTTCAGCTTCTTTGTTCCATGTTTTTATAGAGTGATTTAAAAAAAAACAACCAAACTTTTGTACATTGGATTTATTTTCTTTTTAGAATTTATTGTTCCAAAATCATCTATAGACCCTATAACATTCTCAGAAAGGTACCAACTGAGCACCCATTGGCATGTTTAGCTTCAATTAACAGTACAAGCAATACGACTGACTAGTGCGGTTAATCAGTTTCAGCTAGTAAGATCAAGCAATGGTGCCTCTGAAGTCACTTTTTTTTCCCCTTACACTGCATTGTAACAGAAGACTTCCAGAACTCTTATTGACACAATGTCAACAGCTTGAGCTGGACTTTTAATAAGACAGTAAGCTCAATGTTAAAGACTGGAGCATTCAATTTCTATTTAAAGACAAATGATAAAGGCCAAGCAGTTCTAATGGCATATGTCCTTAAAAATATTGGAGAATACTATGATTTTCTTTGACCTAGCCAAACAAAAGGTCTAATAGAAAAAGCAGGCCTAATTTTAAAGATATTATTTTTGGGAGAAAAACATGAATGCTTGAAATAGCTCACAGACTGAAGTGGTGACAGTTCATATGAATCCATCAATTGCATACTTACAAACATAAATCAATTTTAGGAAGTTTGTTGCAGTTCGGCACTCAGAGTTGTAACTCTTGAAAGTGATCATCTTAAAGCACACCTGCTCTGTTTGAACACTTGAATAGTTCCTTGGTTTTCCCAAAAAATATTTGGCTATGTTACCAGCCCATACAATTTAGTACAGCTTCACTAGATGTCAAAGTACACACAAGATTGAAACCATTTATCTGGCAATAAGGCTGTAAAACCCAAGTCAACAAAATATGACTCGCTTCTCATTCTCTCTGTGTCTCTTTTTTAACAGAGATCTTTGTAAATACTAATCCCAGATGTAGCCTAGGCTGCTGACAGATGTCCCCAATAATTATATTGTTGCATCTTTACTGCATTTAGCATGATATTGGCATATGGCAATGCTACTTCCAGTGTGAGGGCACACTGCCAACTCTGTCATTTCCTGTTTACAAAGTAATATGTTTGGGAGCCAATGGTGATTGGAAAATGATGGAATCTTCCATTGAATGCCCACAGACAATGCTCTCAAACAGGAGTCATGACATGTAAATGTACAGATTAAATGCTTAATTTTAATTAATCAATTAATTAATTGAAGGCTTAGAAGGAACAGCTGAACAGATAGGATTTGAAATGAATGAGATTGAGGCCATTCCTTTTTCTGCACCTCTGTCCAGTCTGCAGCTCTCATAACACTTGCTTCTGTCATCCTCTTCCTACTATTTATCCTAGTCCTTTTAAAATCCTCCTTCTTTACTCATGAATGCACACCACATTAGCCTTAATGCCCATTACTATTTCCATGATGGTAATCTGTTTCTGACTGAAGAACAACAGAGCCAAGAATTTTGCATTGTTTTCACCCAGAATTTGCTCATTGGGAGGGAGGGTGAGAATTTTTTTCTGCACAGAATTGCAAATTTTTCCACAAAATGGTGTTTTTTAAAGAAACCTACAGAAATATATTTTAATGAGAAAAAAAATACTATGCTTTTTGCACACACACACTAAAAAAAAACCCAGATCAAATATTCTCATAAGTGGATTTCTATCTGCAGGAAATAGAACTGAGCAGTTTCACAACATTTGTATTCAGCAGGGGGTTGCTGTGATGTTACTATGTAGGGGAGCCAATGAAGTGACTAATGTGCAATGAGACCAATGTGCAAGAGACTGATGCACAATGGAGAGCAATGCCCAACAGGAACTGATAAACAACAGAACTGATGTACAATGGACCCAATATGCATCAGAATACTCTTGCTGGTGTCCCATTTCACATCTGCTCAATTCACTAATAGGATCTCTTAATGTCTCTGCTATGTAGCTAAATATATGTAAAATTATGCAATATAAGACCATAAAAGAGAATTCCAGCCAATATTTTTGTACAACAAACCTTTTATGGGCTTTTTTGTTAATTTTTTTTGTTACAGTATTTTTGTTACAAAAATGGTGTTTTTTGCATACACACAAAAAACCCACATGTGTTTATTTCTACATAGAATAATTCCTCAAAACAGGAAGTACAGAAATATCACAGAAAAATATTTGGGTATTTTCCCATAGCAAGGAAAGACTATGGAAGCTTTTCACCTTTGTATGCAAAAATGTCACAGTCAAAGATTTTTGCAGAACTTTTTCTTATAGGAGACCCTGTCTGCTTTCTTTCTGCTGGCAGACAAGACCTTTTTAGTTAAAAAAAAAAAAACTTTAGTTTTAAAACCTTTTTGTTAGGCAGAACTTTGCCTCTTAATATTGCAGAAGTGTGGGCTATATTATTATTATTATTATTATTACTATTATTATTATTATTATTATTATTATTATTATTATGTTTTACATGTGTTTTTAAGGTGTTTTAATTTTGTACTTTTAACAGAGTTGGTTATTCAATTTTTTTAAACTTCTATATCATAAAGTTTTAATTGTACCTTGCTTTAATTCATTGTAAGCTGTCTTCGGTCTGAGATGCAAGGTGCAGGGAGAAAGGCAGGATATAAATAGAAGGAAGGAAGGAAGGAAGGAAAGATGGATGTACAATCACCTAATGAAAGCAGTACTGAGCTGAGTCCAAGGCCCTGGAACTCCCTTTCAAGTGAGGCAAGGCTATCCCTATAGTGTCTTTCTGGTGAGGTAAAGACTTGCTTATGTCTACAGGCCTTTGGGAATTGGTTTCTTGTGGGGAAAGAGTTTTCATAATATAAGATCTTTCTACACTACGCTGTAACAGTGCTATTATTCCAGTTTCAACATCCTATGAAATCCTGGGGTTTGCAGTTCAAGGAGGGGCCTTTGGAATTCTCAGCCAGAGAGCTCTTTGGCCTCAGTAAACTACAAACCCCAGAATTTCACAGGATGTTGAAATTGGAATAATAGCACTATAACACTGTAGTGTGGAAAGGCCCATAGAATCATAGAGCTGGAAAGGGTCCCGTAAGTCATCCAGTACAGCACCCTGGTCAGTACAGTACTCCAGCTAGAGCATCCCCAGCAGATTGCTGTCCAGCTGCTTTTTGAAGATGTTCAGAGAGAGAGAAAGAGAGAAAGAAAAATAAAGAAAATATGTTGTCTTGATTGCATCTGTTGCTTTGCTTCTGTAAGTTTTTGTGATAAGAGATGTTAGCTGTTTCTGTCTTTGAAATCCCCCTTGAGCCCTAGAGCTGGAAAAAAAGGTAGAAGATAGTTAAATATAAACATAACAACAACAAACAAAATTCTTCCATATCTGATTGTCAGTGCATGCAATCTTGTATATGATGTCCTTTGAGTGTGCATTGCATCTATAGGCATATGCTTTTCCATATTTGGGCTGCCAATGATCTGAAGTCGCTACGGCTGGGAGAGCAATGCACCATGCCCTAAGAATTTGATCGTACCTTGTGCCTACCTAGAGACTGATGGGAGAGAAGAGAAAAATATGGCAGTAGCAGCACCAGCACCGTTTTATCATTAGGAATGGAAATAATATACAAAAATATTTGAAAAATGGTCAAAATATGAGTTTCTCTAGTGTTGGGAAAGCCTGATAAAAAGATGGGTGAGAATCATTCTGTACAAAAAAATGTATGTGGATTTTGTGCATGTGTGTGTGTGTCCATGCGTGTGAAGAAAATAACATTCCTGTGAATAAAAGCAGGTTCCCTGCACAGAAAACAGTATTTTCTGCACAGAAAACAACATTGCTATGCAGGCAGTGATTATCTATGGGTGGAAGGATGAAGAAAAGTGGGACCTTAATAGATGGAAATACTGTATAGCAGACTATATGCTGTTTGATTTTATACTGGAGAAAAGGAGGTTATATCAAGGTCAGCTGATTGAAGAGAACTGGTCCAGGAGGTGGGAGAAACTGATTGAGTTTATAAGGAAGAGAGAGGGCTATGAGAATGTCAATGATAGAGTTAAAAGCCACATAAAGGGGAAAAAATTATGATATACTGTTTCAGGGATGGGTGGGAGAGGGGACAAGGGACAGTGGTGGAGTTTGGAGTGCGTGGAGGGGGGCAGGAGGGGGTATCACTACAGTGCATGGGAGCCTGGCTATGGTTCAGGGGCATGGCTACAGTGTGGGAGGCATGGCTACATCCCACAGGGTGGAGCTACAGCATGTAGGGGGACATGGCTACAACAGATAGGATGGGGCTGCAACAGATGGGGCAGAGCTAAGGTGCATGGAGGAGGGCAAGCAAGGAGTCGGGATGCCCGCAAAACATTGCCACTGGGAGCAAACTGCCTCCATCCCCCCCCCATCCCTACATGGCTGACAAGGGATGAAATATAAATGTTGTGTGTAATTTACATACATATTTCTTCAAAATAAGTTTTAAAAAAGAAAGCAATATTACTATGCAGAAAATGCTGTTTTCTCTACAGGAAACTTGCTTTCTGACAAAAAAGCAACAACCACCAAGCACCATTTTTTATTTCTTTATTTATTGCACAGAATAATCCCAAACTATTCTCAGCAAAGAGAAAACTGGTAAAGTTACGCATTCTAGTGTACAAGAAGAACATTTTTGAAGATTTACATCCCTGGTCAAGTTCTCACTGTCACATAAAAGAAAAAGATGTCTACAGGCTGTATTGCTCTCATGTTGTCCAAGACAAAAGAGCAAACAAGATTAGCTCTGTGGCTTCTAGTTGAGAATTCAATCATGAAAATGACATAAGCCATTTCCGACCAGCCCCTCCCAAAACTGCAAACCCTAGGATTCCATAGGATGTTGAAAGTGGAATAATAGCGCTATAAATGTCTAGTGCAGAAATGGCCATAGGCTACCCTCCAAAAATGAGGCTAATGTATTTGGAAAGTGCAAAAATGGCACCATCTACCACTCCAGTCCTGAAACTATTTGTGGCAATGCATCTGTGCAAATTTAAATCATTCAAGCGCAAGACGCCATCTTCTCCACACAGCTCTTAAAATGTGGAAGTGTAAAATTATTCTCGCTGTGTCTTACCACAAAGCAGACGTTAAAAGTGTCATAACATGGTCTGTGTCTCTGGTGAACACTTAGGTTAAATTGTCTGCTGGGAAGACAAAATGGTGTGGAAAATGTAAAGCTGGAAAAGTTACTTTTGTAACTACAGCTCCTAGAATCTCCAAGTCAGTACTGAGTACTTTTGTGAGCATTGTCCATGCTGTCTTGGAATTTCAGAGTTACAGTTCAAAAATGTAACTTTTAGAAACCCTTAAAAATAGCTTACTGCCTCACTAACACATAGTTTTTTTGTTTGTACTGTTTATAATTTGTTTGATTAACATTTGCAACATTTGCAAAGCAAAATTAGGGAAGCCTTTGGGAGATGTAACTCTCTCTGGCAGATGCTCTTGGAGAGTGGTGTTTGGGGAGGATCATTTCTTTTGTCAGAGATATCCAACAGAAGTCAAATTCACTCTCTTCTAAGTAAACAGGGGGGGGGAATTAAGAGCTCCAAAATATGACAGCTTTCCCCTTTCTCTGTGCCTCATGTCTGAAGCTAAATTAAATATGCAATAAAACCCAGTAAACTACACAGGCATATGTCATTAAACAATTATAGAGTAGCCTAGTTCAGAGACATCAGTTTAGAATGACAATAAGCTTATATTAATCCTTCTTCCTCATCTTTGACTGTTCTAATTAGGTCATTCCTAACTGAATTACGTAGGTCGCATTGTTCTTGCTTATGCCATTTGTTGAGAAAGAGAGAGAGACAGAGAAATCTTATCCTCAGATGAAGCACTCCTTCCCTTGCTATCCTGATTCTCACAAATTAATGTGGTGTGGTTAAGAGACTCACAATGATTAGGGATGGGTCCAGGCTGATGGGGATCATCGGCCACTTATTCACATAAAGAAGGGAGGCAATCAGGGCCAACCCTGACATTAGGCAAAGTACTCCATTTTAGAAATAATGAAAAGGCATCAAATTGTGATTATTTGATTTATTTTGGTTGTATCTTTACTGGCCAGGAGGGGATGAGGCACTTGAGAGAGATTTTCAGTCTCAGGTGATTTGGGAATGAACTGCCTTGACTTCTGTTTGTGTGCAGAGTTGGAGGCTGGCTTTACTGTCATGTAGTGAGGTAGTCACTTCAGGCAGCAGTCACCAGAGGGCAGGAGAGGCAGCCTCCCATCATTTCTCCTGAATTCCCCAGCTGTTCTCAAGGACAAAACTGTATCTTGGGCCATTTCCGCACTAGCCTGTTATAGTGCTATTATTCCACTTTCAACATCCTATGGAATCCTGGGGTTTGCAGTTTAGGGAGGGGCCTCAAAGGATGGTAAAAATAAATAACTTCTTACCTATCCTGGAGGAAATGAAATTAAGGATTCTCAGGGGTACTATGGGTGGATTTAAAAAAGAAAAGTCCTTTCTTATTACAGAAGATGTTGAGGTGTTGTTGTTTTTTTGTTTGTTTTTTGGTGCTTGGTACAATTAGCTTTTAAAATATTTCCAAAGCTTCTAATTTATGAAATATTTTAGGGTGTTCTCAAACTATGTGAATGCTAGCACAAAGACTCCCACTGATTTTAACAATGTCAGACCTTCATTATATTCCAAAGGCAAAACATTCCCCCTTGAAAAGCACTTGACAAAAATCAAACCCCAGGAACAAAAGTAGTACTTAGAGAAGCTGATGTAGAAATATGTGGAGAGGCTGAATTTATCCTGCATGGTTATCCAGGTTGAAGAAGGAAAAAGGAATAACAATTAAAAGAAAATCTATCTCATTAGTTAGTAGGGATGGGCAAAATATTCAAAAACAAAATGCAAAAACTGGTTAAAGAAAAGTGTTACTTACATGTTGAGAAACCCTAAAACCATTTCCTCACTACACTATTATAGTGCTATTATTCCACTTTCAACATCCTATGGAATCCTGGGGTTTACAGTTTAGGGAGGGGTATTTTTGGCCTCAGAAAACTACAAATCCCAGAATTCCACAGGATGTTAAAAATGGAACAACAGCATTATAACAGCGTAGTGCAGAAATGGCCTAACATTAAGAATCATGGACTGATAAGAAACTTTGCATTTTGGCACCTATTCTTTGCAAAATTCACTCATGCCTGTATCAGCATTTTCTGTGCACAGAATAATATTTTGGCACAGATATATTATTTCTTGCATAGAAAATGCTCTTTTCTGCATTTCCCTGCACTTAAATACCATGTGAAGATTTTTATACAGAATAAGTCTCAAATTGTAAATAGGCTTTGAAAATTACAGTTTTTCAAGACTTCCTCACAGAGAGAAGAAGAAAAAAAAAAGCTAAAATTACATGTTTCTTCTAAAAATTTTCTTTGGCTCTGAAATTTCAGGGCCAAAGTGTAAGAAAGTGATGTCATGGAGAGCACCCGGGTGATGTCTTTATGCATAACACATTAAATATGAACCACAGTTGCTCACAGCATGTCGAAAAGACAAAACCTTTAAAAAGAAAAAAAAAGTCACTGGATAGATATTAAGGTGTCAATGCTCTTCACTGTGAACTGGAAAAAAAATCAGCTCTGTTTTTAATATCTACATGAACACTGCTTGAAAGAACCACCCTTGAGTCACTTGATTGAAGAGCAATTCTTTTGTTGTTGTTGTTCCAGATCTGACATTTAGTAATAAACTATTAACTAAGCCTCCCCAAATAAAAGTGGAGGGGAGGAGCCCAGCTCCACTATTTCCCAGTATACATCCTGCCATAAATTGCAACAAACCCAGAAGTTTTAGAGCAGGAATGAGCAACTTTTGAAAGTTTGAGTCCTATTTCCCTTTGCCCCAGGACCACTGGGGGCAATGCTACCCCCTCCTGGTGCAAAAGGAAGTGGACTGAGGGTCATATCTGTTTTTCTGAGCTAAATCAAAGTGGAAAGGGAAGGTCTGCCCTATTGTAGTAGAGAATTATGCCCATCTGGAAGCTTCTGGAGGTATGTTTCTTCTGATTTTTGGCAAAATAAATATTTCTTTTTGTATGGGGGTGGGGTGGAAAGATCAGGCAGGAAAACATCTTGAGTCCTCCCTATGATCCAGTAACTATTTATGGGTTCAGGAGATTCAGTGTGAGGACTGAGTTTCTCTTGTCCAGAATGGTATCCCCATTCATTGCAGTACATGAGGGGTGACAAACCTGTCGTTCTGAATGGACTCCTGATTCTATTATCTCCTGCCAGCATGGCCAATGACAAAGAGTCTTAGGAGTTACTGTCCAAAAGCGTCTTGAAGGCCCATCCATAGAGTAGAGGAAGCAAATATTTGGAAGCATTTATACTGATGCATTTATATGTATTTATTTGCTCATGCCTAACTGTGCCTCACACAATGGAATGGAACAAACAACTTCTGTTTCTCAGGACATTTCAGATATTATGGTTTCAGTCCTGTAGGGGCTGACTGCTTTATC
This sequence comes from Ctenosaura bakeri, assembly GCA_948474755.1. NCBI lineage: Eukaryota > Metazoa > Chordata > Lepidosauria > Squamata > Iguanidae > Ctenosaura > Ctenosaura bakeri. The sequence continues at coordinate 70,307 of CAOLHI010001256.1, forward strand.
AGACAAACTGTTCCAGGATCAACTCTTCTCTCTTCTCTTATGCAGGAAGTGAATAGTGATGGCAACATCAAAAGAAGGATAATGCTAGCTCCTCCTTTTTCTCTTGTCCTCCTATTCCTTCTCCTCATGTTTTAAGATTGCTAGCTCCAAGGTGCTCATTCTTTAAATCTCGAGGAGGAATCATGGAACCAAGACAATTTGGTGGGGTTTGGAAAATTGAGTTCTGCTGCCTTCCAGAGGTAGTTGTACAATGAATCCCACCATCCCTGGCTGTTGGTCATGATGGCTGAGGAGTATGCAAGTTGTCCAAGCCACCCCTCCTGTATTCCTGCATGGACATCTCTCTTCCAGAAGCCAAGCATTTGAAAAACAGGCAACTTGGAGGTGGCTATGTCCTTTTCCACCACAACCATCACCTTTTCCAATTTTTCCCCTCAGAGTTTCTGCCACTGTAATTTTCTTCTTCCCATGGTCCTTTTTGCATCCTATGCCAGCAGAACCAATAAGATTACATTTCTTGCTCTGTGATATCTCAGCATGGCTCCCTTCAAATCTGGTCTAACTCATTTGCATAGTTAAATTTTTGCTTACTTTGATGAAACAAGACTGGAAGCACTGAAAAATGGTTATATGTGATGAATGTTCCATTGAGACCATCTTCGCAACCATACATCAGAGATCTGTGTGTGCCAAGATGTCACACTGAAACAAATTGAGCAATTAAATAATAAAAAAAAGCACCTGAGAACAGAAGGCTTCTAGGCCGAATGCAGGGGTGGAGAGAGTGAGCTGGGATGCCAGCCATAAGGATCAGCAATTTACCTAAAACATATTTCCTGCCTTTTAAAGGTATTAATATTTAGCTTACTCGAGTGACTTCAGTGACTGTATATTTAACAATTCAATTAGTCATTCCCAAGTGAAGCATGCTAATTGATTACTTTGCAGCATCCAGTGGTGATAAAGTTAATGGATGCTTTTGTTGAGTAAATTGGCTTCCGCTCTTAATATCACTTTCTTGATATCTCTGCTTCCCCGTAAGTGTTAGGGCATATTTCTATAAATAGACCAGTGGCTGGCGGAAAAAAAAAGGAGGGGAGGGGACATGGTGTGGTGCAGCTTTTCCTGACACTGCAGATTTCAGTCCATTCTAATCTCTATAAATGTACATCTCTTGAGCCAAACGTACACTTGACTAGTCAGAGAAAGTCACATGGGAATTATGAGACTGGACATAAAGCACAGAAATAGAAACTCATAAAAGTGAGCCCAATAAAAATCAGTGGAATTCATTTAGAGGTGCTATGTCTACAAAGTGATATAGCTAGGAAAAGATAGATAGATAGATAGATAGATAGATAGATAGATAGATAGATAGATGATAGATAGATAGATTTCAGTTTATGATGCAGTCATATTGTTAACAGTGACTGTACCATTAATTCTGACTCTTTTGCCAGGATGTTGATCTACAATACTGGGTAAGCAGTCAACAAAAAATACTATTATTCATGATGCTCCTCAGCTAAAGATAAGGACAGGGTTGAGGAACCTTTGGCTGTACAGATGCTTTTACGTACAGTTCCCACCAACCATACCCAGCATATGCAATCCAACTGCTGTCATCAGGCTGCTGAGTGAGGTCATCATGAATTTTGGAGTAGGTTGTCAATCAATATGTGGATGACACCCAGGTCTATTTCTCCTTAGCAGCAGAGTTGGTGAGGCTGTGCAACTCCTGGACCAGCACTGGAATGTTGTAATGGGCTGGATGAAGGCTAGTAAACTGAAACTGAATTCCAACAAAATGGATACTTAGTGGTTTTGAGAACCATGTAAGTGATTCTGTTCTGAACAGGGTCAAACTTTCTTGAAGGTTAGAGCCTGGCTGTTCCCCTGAGCATCTGGGGCCTAGTAAGATCATTGTGACAATATGAATAGGTCTCAACATGCAGCAGGAGGAAGGTGAAGTTTGAAGGAGTGTCAGGAAGAATAGAGGCATGTGTGTGTGAGTTGGGCAAAATGGAGACAATAGACCCAATAACTGCTTTGAAAGACTAATGTTAAATTAAATATAGTGTTCATATTAAAATGAGAGTTATGTTCAGTTGTAGAAACAGTATCCTGGCTTGGTTTTGATGTATCAGTTTGCAGTTTTTCTTTTGACTGTTTAAATTGTTTTAAAATGTTTGAATTGTTTTAGAAAGCGATTTTAAGCTGATTTTGTTGATTATACTCCACAAGGAAATATAGGATCAGTCGGAAATGCTGAAATAGACAGAGAAAGATGATAGATAAATAGAGGATTGTGGGAACTGCAGTCCAAAACACATTAACAGGAGACTACCTGAAGGTTCTTCCAAAATGCATCTAGGAATGACTCTTTCTTTTGCCAGCCTTCACCTTTCTTATGCTTTCCCCTTTGATGGACAAACTTCTAGATCTATATTTCAAAAGAAATTGTGCAATGGGGGAGGAGTAGCTGTGAGAAAGGCTTGTTGATTTCCCATTTCCTCTCTGTTTTGCAGTTTACGCATACTTAGAAAGGCAATGCTACTCAAGTGGTGACCCCTGAACTGATGCTGGTCCTTGAGCCATTGGCTGCCAGTCCCTGGCAAGTTTCCACAGAGGAAAAAGTATCAGTTGTACCTGATGGACATCTAGTGTAATGCATAACCAAATTCTTAAATGAGGTACAGGGAGAGCATAAAGAAGTTATTTATGTATTTAACTTAAAGTAATTTTAAAGATAAAACAATTCAAGGGCAGCTTCCCCCACCAAAAATAAAATAAAATTACAAGTTATAATATAATTTTAAAAGTACAAATAAAACTGTTTACCAAATTAAAAGAGCAGAAATTTAGAAAACCAGAATGCTATTTATTTATTTAACAATTTTGTTTCCTGTAGTGTAAATCCAATTTCTTGTTCCAACCAGAGTAGACAGATTGAATCCATGGGATTTATACAAGTATTGTCATTCAACAGTCAGTTCCATTTATCTGCTGTAGCTGGGACTAATAAGTGGATCATTCAGGCCTGTACGTTGGCTTCCCACAAGGCCAAAAGAGTTGAGTGAGACCTTTTGGCTGATATTGGAAAAGGAATGGAGCCCACATCTCCACTATTCATCACTGCTTCAAACACCATCACCATCCAGTTTTTGTAAGAGCTGCACCAAGGTTCCTTGAGTGCATATCAGACCCTGCATCCCTCTCAGAATCAGGCCAAATCAGAAGGTTGCATTGAACAACAAGAGGTTGGAGGAAGATGGCAGCCATGGGAGCCACTGGGTAGAACACAGCTGTTGGCAATTCCTGGAATCATATGATTAAAACAACCTGCCATTTTTACTGCCCGTGCAGTTGAAATACAGGAAGGGAAAATTTCAGTTCATCCCTCAAAGTTCCTGAATTTAGTTATGTCATTTATCTAATTTGATTTATATCTCATCTTTCTCCCTATATGAGGTCCAAGGCAGCTTACTATATAAGTAAAAACAGAATAGAATTAAAACAAGGCAAAATACAAAGTTTAGAAATAATGAAATTAACCTATTGTAAATTAATGTTTTCAGTACACCTGTTTGTTTATTATTGACCAGTTAAAACATATTAATGATACCACCCAGATACGCATCGTCTGGTCATTGGAACAATGGGCAATCAGCGTGCCATCCTGGTTAGGCTGTACCCTATGGACCCAAAGCTGAACTTAGAGAACATGAGTATGTGGTAGCGTGCATCTCCTCGGCTCCAGAGAGCTCCTGTTCCACCATATCAGAAGCTACAGGATCTGAGACTAAGAAGAGTGGTAGGCCCAGGGCTTTCCTGCTTTCTGGATCTCGAGACAAGACCATTAAGATGTGGGACATTAGTACTGGCATGTGCCTTATGACTCTGGTGGGCCATGATAATGGGATACGTGGTGTCCTGTTCCATTCTGGGCGGACATTTATTTTGAGCTGTGCCAATGACAAGACCTTGTGTGTCTGGGACTACAAGAACAAAAGATGCCTGAATACTCCTAATGCACATGAACACTTTCTTTCCTCATTGGATTTCCATGAGATGACCCCCTATGTGATCACTGGCAGCATAGATCAAACAGTAAAAATGTGGGAATGCTGTTGATTCACTTCACATCTAATCCACCCCCTTCCCTCACCCTCTGGATGCACTTGGATACCATGATTACCCATTGAGCTCTGTTTAAAAGAAATATTGTCCTTTCATGTAAAAAAAACCCCTCAACATACTAAGGATGACAAAAAAAATGAAACACATCCCAACAAACACATCTCATGCAAAGATTTGGATAAACTACAAAGGCTTTGCTTGCTGGTGGACAGACGGCAGAAAGAGGGTCAATCTAGCTTCACAAGGGAAGAACTTCCACAGCCTGGGAGCAGCAACTAAAAAGGGTGTCTCTCATGTTCTCACCAAAAGTGCCTGTGATGGTAGTGGGACCATGAAAAAGCCTTCCTCCAATAATAATAAAACTCTAGATATGCTCCTTCAGATGGTCTGGACATAGTCTGTAAATTACACTGTTTCTGATGCTAAACATTCACAAGCACTAAAAACTCAAAGAGGTTTGTATTGGTCATCAGAAAATCCCTCATTTTCAAGAAACTTTTGATGCCTCAACTAAAATGTGCCATGTAGAACCTAACTGAGAGTGAGTAAAACCTTCTTCTGACATTCTGAATAGTGTTAAAATAGAATAGGAGCATGCTACCTCCACCCTCTTTTGCTGTCACTCCCAACATGAAGAGCAACAGTCTGAATGCTGTGGATGTAGCATATCTTGATTTCAGTAAGGCCTTTGACAAAGTTCCCCATGACATTCTTGCAAAGAAGCTAGTAAAATGTGGGTTGGACAGGGCTACTGTTAGTTGGATTTGTAATTGGTTGCCGACCGAACCCAAAGGGTGATCACGAATGGCTGCTTTTCAGCCCGGAGAGAAGTGACTAGTGGGGTGCCACAGGGTTCTGTCCTGGGCCCAGTGCTGTTCAATATTTTTATCAACGACTTGGATGAAGGAATAGAGGGCATGCTCATCAAATCTGCAGCTGACACCAAATTGGGAGGGGTTGCTAATACGCCAGAGGACAGGATCAAAATTCAAAATGACCTGGATAGATTGGAGAGCTGGGCCAAGGCTAACAAAATGAAATTCAACAGAGAGAAGTGTAAGGTTCTACACTTAGGTAGAAAAAATGGAGTACAGAAATATAGATGGGGGACACGTGACTGGATAGCAGTACGTGTGAAAGGGATCTAGGAGTCTTAACAGACCACAAGCTGAACATGAGTCAGCAGTGTGATGCAGCAGCCAAGAAAGCCAATGCAATTCTCAGCTGCATCAATAGGAGTATGGTGTCTAGATCGAGGGAGGTACTGGTACCACTCTACTCTGCTTTGGTTAGACCCCATCTTGAATACTGTGTCCAGTTCTGGGTACCCCAATTCAAGAAGGATATTGACAAGCTAGAGCAAGTCCAGAGGAGGGCGACCAAAATGGTGAGAGGCCTGGAAGCCATGCCCTATGAGGATAGACTTAGAGAGCTGGGTATGTTTAGTCTGCAGAGAGAAGGTTAAGAGGGGACATGATAGCCATGTTTAAATATTTGAAGGGAGGTCATGTAGAGGAAGGAGAGGGCTTGTTTTCTGCTGCTCCAGAGACCAGGACAAGGAGCAATGGATTCAAGCTGCAGGAAAGAAGATTCCACCTGAACCTCAGGAAGAACTTCCTGACAGTCAGGGCTGTCCAGCAGTGGAATATGCTGCCTCGGAGTGTAGTGGAGTCTCCTTCCTTGGAGGTTTTTAAGCAGAGGCTGGATGACCATCTGTCAGGAGTGCTTTGAGGGTGTTCCTGCATAGCAGGGGTTGGACTGGATGGCCCCTGTGGTCTCTTCCAACTCTACATTTCTATGATTCTATGATTCCATGAAGGAGAGAACCTCCACTATACACCTAAATAGGGTTTAAACATGTATAGAATTAGGCTTCCAGAAACATATACCTAGTTGTCATTATCACCAGCATCACCATCTATTTCCAAATTAATGTTACAGCTTTTGAATATACCATAATATCGCCCTTATAACAGTACAGTAGGTAAAAAAATGAAACATAGGTAATGTTAGAACATGCCTACACTTAGTAAGTTCTAACCAACCAAAATATTTTGCCACTTTAATCCTATAATCATGGTTTGTACCCCAACATAACAGAGAACTGGCTTTATTTGCTGGCAGCTGTGTATTTTGGAGTTCTAAATCCTTAATTCTATGAGGCAGTAAATTTTTAGGGTGATTAGCTCTCATCATCATCAAAGCCTCAGAGTGAAAAATTCTATGTTTATATCTTGTTAGAGTCATCAGAAGACATTTGGCTGCCAAAAGCAGGGTGCAACTTGTGCTCCCTATTTGCGATAGTGCCCAGAGTCAATCAATTTATGTTGACACCTGAAAAAGACAATCTTACAAGTGTCTTTTCCCTTCCCTCTCTCTAAAATAACTACAAATTAATTAACTAATCATTGCCTTTACACTCCCCATTAACTATTTGAGATACCCACCTCACTCCACTCAAGGACAGGTCTGCCCCTAATGAAATCCTTTGCCTCCCAGATTAATTCTTAGTTCGTACATGCATTACACCATATCTCAGTTTCTCTATAGTCCTGAAATAATATTGCTGTTCCAGCAACAGTTGCCTCTAAAGATGATATGTCTAGGCCTAGAATCATCAGAAAGGAGTGATGGACATTTAGTTCTCCATTAATTTTGTTCAGTTTTGAGTTTTTTTATTTCATCCCCTCCCATTACAAGTTCAAAACAGTTGAATTTCGATGGGATAAATCATTCCACACAGTTGAGATCTCTTTCTCTTAAATTTATATTAGCACCACAGAACAATCTAACAGAGTACTTTATATGTTATCTCTTTAGTAACCAGCATGGAAATAGAAAGAAGAGCTGCAGGTTAAAAAGGAAATAAAAACAAAGGGGAAATACTGCCATTCTTGCTCAAACATGCAAAGAATTCTGGCTCACAGAGAGGAACAACTTGAACAATGTGTGTGAACAAGTTAGTTCATTCCAGAAGAAGCTCAGCTTGTGTGACAAATCAGACACTGCGGCATCTGATACACTGACTGCACAAATTGCGATGGGGTCAAATTTCACCAAAATGAATGTATTGGTCCCTGAACTTGTTGCTTCTTGTCCTTGTATTATTGTTAACCTGCTCCCTCAGAAGCAACTAAGCAGTGACAGAACCAAGAAGGAAGAAGAGGCCTGTTCTTTTCCTCTGGGCAATGTTATGGATTTGCCTATGCAGTGAAGGCAAGTGAAAAGGACAGGGAAGCCATAGTGCATATTTGGTGGACCCTCAGTGAGAAAAATGTAAGGAAATGTTTACTGGTTTAATGGAGTGATTTCCACACTGCATGCTGCTGAAGAGGCCAAAGTGTCCCTGGCAAGGCTGCTCATACTATTTAGGCTTGCTATTAGGCAATGGGTTTTGGGTGTCATGAAAGTGCAGCAAATGAAGAGTTGTATGCTTAGTAGTATATTTTTATGCCAAGAAGAGTGAGAGATACTTGTGAGATGTGTCTGCGTCCTGTGCCAAAATACAGTTGGCTGGTTTATATATTATTCACCTTGATGAGTAGGTGTGTGGAACTATTTGCTACTTTGCCTCAGGCAGCAAAATATTGGGGCCAAGCAAGGTCCTTGTTGCATGCCTCCACTGCTCTATGCCTCTTAAACTTAGAAGATCCTCTTTATCTGCCAGTTTCTAGGTGAGTACATCTTGAAGGAGTAAACAGCAAGTACATACTTCCCTTATGCAGCCCGCTCTACAACATACACATGTGGAAAAATGCAGGAACATCACTATTTCCCAGAAACCACTGGGCAAAGGAGAGAGCAATAAAGTGGGACCCAATATTATTGAATTAGCCTTCAGTTTTTAAAAGATTTGGAAACCAGAAGTAGATTGGCCAGTAGTGTGTGCTTTGAGTTTGTCAGGTGCTCCTGAAGTAGCAGCTTTTGGATTGTTCACACAGCTGTCACATGTGGTGAGGCACTGATATTGTATGCTTGGGCTCTGAGCTCAACCCACTCATCCAGTCTGTTAATTGGATCCTCCTGGAGAAAAAGAAACATAAGAGGACTCCTTTTTCAACCCAAGCCTTTTTTAAGTGTCAACATCTTCCTGAATCTGAAGCTTTTCATGTATTCTTCAGCTTTGACTTTTAACAGGTTCCTCAACCATGCCTCCTGGGTTGTTCCCCAGTCTTCACTTGCCTTTGGTTCTGACAACTGCCTTATTTCATCCTTATCTCTCTGTTTCTGGTTGTAGATACACCTCAGACTGGTACCTAACGATCAGACCTGATAAGGTTATGTGACTTCTCTATAGAGGTCTATAGGAGGAAAGATGCTCCATTGCTACTCAAAGTGCTGATCTGTGAGCAGTTTCCAGAGAAGAAATAAATAAGTGTGGCCAATCAGCACAAATATGTTACCAGTCCTTGGCACATTAGGAAAAAAAATACTGGTCCTTCACATTTGATCACCTGAAAAGCACTGCTCTAGATGGCCTAATTTAATCTAACTTTTTAGATCATGAGTGTGTATGTGCCTTCAAGTTGCCTATCAATATATGGTAACCCCATGAATTTCATAGGATTTTCTTCAGCGAAGGTTACTCAGAGATGGTTTTGTCACTTCCTTCCTCTGAAATATAACCTACAGAACCTGGTATTCATTGGCTGTTTCCCATCAATACTAAAAAAGACTGACCTTGTTTAGCTTCCAAAATTCCAAAATCATATAGGATCAGGTGCTTTTAGGGTATTTAGGCCCTAAGCAAACTCTCTAATCCCTTTTTTGAAACATCATCATTAACTGCTTTCTTGGAATTTGCTTTCTTTTGTGCAATCTAGAAGTCCAACTGAACCAGACTTAAACCACTTCTTCTCCATGGTCCTTTTCGCATGGCATTTTCCATGCGAAAGAGGGCCTGGAGCGTCGCGCAATTGCGAGGAGTGATCTGCATGATGCACTCACAATTGCGCAATGCTCCAGGGGCTGGCAGGGGCCAATCGCACAGCTTTTCATTTTCAGCTCGAAGCCGAAAATGGTGCATGATCGCACATTGCTCCTGGGCCTGCATGCACTTACCTGGTGTGCGGAGCCTCTGGATCCAGGCCGGTCACGCTTCCTGTCCCAGGCTGCACTGTGGAAGGAAGAGGCAGGGCTCTCGCACTAGCAGGCAGCTCATGCAGAGCTGAAGCAGCAGGGAAGGGAGAACCTTTTGGCAGAGGCTGCTTGCGCAATCCCCGCACCCCAGTGCCAGAACAAGGTAAGATGCGGAAAGGGCCCATGACACTGTAGTCTAACTACATAAAGTGGGGGAAAGATTTCCTCCTCTTAGTGTAAAGAATTGTACTGCACCTATGCAAATCCCCCCCCCATATTTTTAAATGATATGTTGATATGAAAGCTCTTTTGCTTCTGTTTGTCTGGGATATTTCTCTTGAATCTTGGTGCTTTCTTGCAAATATTATGGGTGAAACCTAGTTGAGTTTTTCTGATGATGGAACTGCTTCTGTTGCTGTAAATGAGAGGGGAAAAACATCCCTTACTTTCTTCACACCTTCAAAACTCTGCTCCAGGGGTTGGGGGACACTCTAGAGCATTTTGCCAGACATTGGGGTGGGTCTGTTGTGCAAACAGACTTCCATATGTGTGACTTTGGCATTTTTAACCCCTTCATGTGATTTCAGTTCTAACTCTATGCCTAAAACTGCCTCTTGTACATTGATATGTTTGTTTTTTCATGGTGAGGAAGGAGTCAGTTTCTAAGCAGGTCTCTGCTATGGCTGGTTACAGTTGTGGTACACAATCCTTGTCTTAAAAGATAATGCTGTACAACTGAATACACACCCAAATGTACAATTCTGTGTAGATAAATATTCAGTGTGCATCCAATGTGCATTCAGTTAACATCTGTGAATGTTCACTAGCACCAGACTCTGTTTCTGCAACCTGAAACTGAAAGTGGGTGTTCTGCATTGTTCAGAAATGACCATCTGCTTTCAGAGGTGAATTTATGTATATATAAGATACCCACAGGATCCCAACCAGTATAAACTGGATGGTTGTTATTCAATACTGCAGTTACAGGGTTGTAACCAAGAGTTACAGATTCATAACAAGTCTGTATTCAGTAAGTCTATTGAGTCTTGTTGGAAACCTATGTAAATGCTATCCTAGCCCACCTTAAAAGCCAGTTGATAGATTGGGTGAAGCGGTTCTGTCCAGTTTTTGTTCAGGGTGCAAAGAGGATGATTTTTCTATGCCACCACCTGCACCAGAGAGTGAGCCTGCAGCCATTAGAGGCAGGAACCCTGTCCCAAGGCCATGTGGTAGGCTTTCCTGCTGGCAAGAAGGAGAGTGGAAATGTTATCCTTGTTGAACCCTGACTGAAAGTTGAATGGACCTCCTTAACCCAATCCAGTGGCTGGCTCTTAAGGTGGGCTGAGGGAGTTTGGGGCAAGAGATGTTACTAAGGCCATTTCCACATGGTGTCACTGTCCCAGGATAGGGACACAATGGCAGCAGTCTGTGGATCGTGCTTTCGCACAACATCATTGTGGTCCTGCTGTCATCCTGCCCCCATCTGTTGTGATCATGGGATATTTGCTTAACGGAATAAATCCATTAAGTGCCTGTGATCACATGATGCTCCGGAGGTATGCAGACGCTGGGGCAATGAGGGCAGTCTGTCCTGGTTGGCAATTTTTGCGGGGTGCTGTGATGCTCTCATCTTTCCTAGCCATGTGGAAGGTCAAGAATATCATGCCCTGCTTCCAGAGCATGGACTCTGACTCAGAGTCTGAGACAGGGGCATGCCAGGACCTGCTGTACAGAGAGAAGTCACAGTGCCAGAAACAGAACAGGGATGGTGCTAGCCCCAACAGAGAGTCCTGCCTTCTCAGATATAGAAGAACACTTACTGAGACCCACCTTCACAGAGCACAGGCAGCAAAAAGAGACCTAACATCTCTCTCTCAGGATTTGTAATCAGCAATAATCAATCAAGGCACAACTGCACTAGGCTTCAGACTATTTAGCTGGTGTCCTTCTCCTCCAGGAGTTGTCAGAGCTTATCTGACCTGCTACCTTGCTGAATGCCTTGATGAATGCTTGGATTGACTTTGGACACTCCCTTGCTATGAAACCCTGTCAGACTTTGTTTATGTTGTACTTTATGTTTGTCTCGGTGCTTACTGCCTGGAAGTAAGTAACAAGCTGGGAGTTATTCAGTTGTTTTGGTTGTTTTATCAGCCGTGCCAGGACTGAGACAGGAGAAAGAAGCACAATGGAGGTGCTTCTTTCCCCAGTGCTGCACGCAAAAAGCCTGGCTGCACCGCAGAAGGCAGGCGTGTGTCACTCCTGCTGTCTCCCTCAGGGAACAAGTTGGGTGTGGAGGGAAGCATTCCCATTATTCTCCCTTCCCAGCAAAGGCATTGCCAGGATTGTGACGGGAGGCCAACAGGATTAGGTAAGGTGTAGAGATGGCCTTAGTTATGCAGACAGTTATACATCATTTAGGATTCCAGTGATCAAATCAAGCATTGTCAGTGTGTGTGTGCGTGCAGTCACCAGTTTTACAAGTCAGGAGACTATTATTATTATTATTATTATTACTATTATCCCACCTCTCCCAGAAATAGCACTTTTTCCCCAATGGGGGTGTTGATTGTAAATCTTGGAATGGTCATTCAACACTAGTACAGATAGAAGTGAAATTTCACATCAGAGAAGGGGAAATACTCACACACACCTTGAACTGGATGTGGCCTGCAGAGGTTCCCCGTCTTTTCTGCAGTTTCTTTTGCAGTTATCTCCATTTGGTGATAAAAGGTTGTTTAAAGCCAGGGAGCTGAAATCTAGGGAACTGAGCCCTGTTTTGCAGCCCAGGAAGCTGCGACATTCGAATTGAGTTCTGATTTGCAGCATGCAAAGCTGTTACAGCAGGACTTTCTCTTGAGTAGACATACATAGAATGGAGTTGTTTTGTACAGTTGGTGGGAAAATATCCAAGTTGGTAAGAATTCCATCTGGGAATAAGAAACAGCAGAAATTGAAGCTTCACAAATAAAACTATTTTTAATTTGTTACTTTGCAGGTTGATATAGCACCCTTCCTTTGTCATAATACTATAAAGCAGTAACAAAAAGGAAGCCTTTAAAGGGGTACTGAGCCAGATGTTGTGCCACAAAATGCTTACGGCTTGCAAACAAATATGCAACATTGAATGAACATTCTATATTTGCCAAAATGCTTTCTGAAATTTCTCAGATAGTCTGCATCAACTGCTGGTTAATGAATGACCATGGCAGAATAAGTTTGCTTTCTATGTAATGGCACTTTCAACCTTTGAGGGCTGATCCAGTGCAAGTGCTCCAGATTATAACTCATTTGCACTGGGAGAAGATCTGTCATATGGAAAAAGGCATGACTGAAATCCCCATTTCCTGCAGGGACTTGTCAGGCAACTCCTGTGGGTATGATTGAGTGGAAGCAGAAAAGGATCTCTTGATCTCTTGATCCTAGATCTCTGGGCTGGATCTGATGCATACTCTTCTTCCAATGGCACTTCACCAGAGCCGACACTATCATTAGAATGAGGGAGCTGCTCAAAGTGGAAGATGGAAGAAGACCACAGCAACATAGTAGAGGAGATATTTGTGTGTCATGGGTCCCCTTTAACTATCCTGCTGCCATCAAGTGTGTTGGGGAACAATGCCCTGTCACCACTGGTTAAATTCAACTGTGGGATAAGTCAGCTTTTCTACATGGATTGAGGGATACCTTGTCCTGCACCCCAATCGTGCAAATCTTAAAAAGTCTAATAGTTGAAAGTGACACTTCCACCTCCACAGGGATTCCTCTTTGCCCTCGCCTTTGCTCTCAATCTTCCCCTCACCATCTCTTCCTTCCCTTAGTAAACATAAAGCTTCCAAGCAGAAATCATTCACTATTGCACTATAGGGTGTATCAGGTAAGATTGCAGACAAAAGAAGCAATTCCAAGGTTTAACTAAGCAGGAAATACACTCTGAGAGTGCTGTACACTCTGACAGCAATAAACACTACCCATGATATATACAGTTCCGCAACCCTCTCTGACTTATCAGCAGAATATTGATTGTCACATTTTACAACAACAAAAAAAGAGGTCCTTTGTTGAGGAAAGTAATGTAGATACCACCACCACCTGGCGAGACAGAGGAACAGAATAAAAAGTAAGGGAAGCCTATATACAACCTCTTCTTCTTCAACAAGACAGCTAGAATGGAGATGTGACCACCTCTTTTCCCACAGAATGGAAATAATAAGCACATTCCTCAGGCAAAATACTTACAGGATTAAAACCCATGAGGCTAGAATGTATGTCCATACAGATGTAATGAGATTTGCTTCAGAAATACAGGAGAAAAAGAAGTAAGAGAGACAGATAAAGTGCCAGTAGCTTCCCAGAAAGATCTTTGAAGAAACCACACAGCTTTATGCACAAGAAAATTCAACTTGCTAAATATTAACACTGGGACCATATCTATTTTGCAGTCGCATAGGGATGGGGGGGTAATGAGGGCAGTTCACACAGGGTGGCGATGTTTCTGGGGTGTCCCGCCCATAGCCACACCTCCTTCACACCACAGCCACGCCCCCATGCACCACAGCCACGTCCCTGTGCCCTAATCCTGCCTCCCTCCACACACTCCAATCTCTGTCACTGCTATTTTGTGCATGCATGCAGATAATGTGCAGACACACATATAGAGTACCAAGACAAAGTAGAGCTTGGAAAGTTACCTTTTCAAGGCCATTAGTTATAGTTCTAGTGCCAAAATCCCAATAAATCGCTAATTACCATTATGTTACACTTTTAAAAAATAGTAACTCTAGATCACACTGCTTCCCAAAAGTAACTAAATAGTTATTTTTATTTTTTAGAAACTCTATGAGTGCTTTAAGCTGTTGACCTGTGGTAGAAAGCTCACTCTCTTCCTGTTCACCCCATTATCACTTCTATATCTACAGCAGAACACAGGACACCACATGAGTATCTTCTGAACCATGGAGTATTTATTTAGTGAGGGCACAACTCTGTTAACTATAAAAGGGACTAAAACATTAAAAAAACAGCTTTCAGACTCTGAGAAAAGTCTACTTGCTCCTTCTCCCTGCTTCCCCAAATGGGTCATTTTCCACAGGAAGGCCTGGCAATGGGTCTAGTAAGTTCAGCTGTAGAAAAAGACTGAAGCTGCTGCTGATGTTGTTGCTGCTGTGTGCCTTCATGTCATTTTTCCACTTATGGCAACCCTAAGGCAAACCTGAGAGTGTGTGACACACTCCGCTGCCACAGTCAAATGGAGAATCCAAATCTGTTCTCCTCAATCCTGGCTCAACACTAAAAATACTACAACCCAATGGATCTCTAGTTTGGAAGTAACTAGTTGCAAAAGTGAAGGAATTGCCCTACTGCACTCTGGTTATGTGTAAGCTCAATGAGGGATAATTTGTCTTGTGATGTACAATTCCCAGGTCTTCCTGGCAATCATTTCAAGATCACTATCATATTTATAATGCCTAAGTGGTCTTCAAAAAGAACTCCCCTAGAGTTAATCTGATAGGATAGTAAAAAGAGATGAAAAGTGTTATTTTAGGAATATAGAAGGAAAATGTTAATTCATCAATAATTTTAAAGTGGATGTGAGAACTCAGAATCCAACTCAACAGATTATTTGTTAGAGAAACAGATGAGGAAAGATCCAATGGACAACAAGATAAGACAACACATGAAGGTTTGCCAAGCTGAATTAAATCAATTAAATCTGCATGAAATAGAACAACAGATGCAAAGAGTGAGATATACTTTTTTTGAGCAGGCAAATAAACCTTCTAAACTTTTAGCCAGTTTACTTCGTAAAAGAAGGGTTAGAAATATTATAACGGAGATCAGAATCGGTGATGGGAAAACTACAAAACAAGAGGAGATAAAACAGGCTTTCTATAAATATTACATGAAGTTGATGAGTAGGATTTCCTCAATGAAAAAACAAAGAGAAATGGAAGAATATTTGGAAAAAATGAACAAAATGAGATTCACTAAGGAACTAAAATTGATTTTGAATAAACCCATATCGATGATGGAGATAGTTGAAGCTATTAGGAATCTGAAGAATGACAAGTCTCCTGGACCAGATGGCTTTACTGCAAAATATTACAAAATTATGGAACATGAAGTTTCGATACCTTTGCAGAATGCAATGAATGAGATAAGAAAGGACGGAATACCCAACACCTGGAAGGAAGCTAATGTGGCTTTAATACCAAAAGAAGGAAGAGACTTAACAGACGTTAAGAATTATAGACCAATTTCATTATTAAATACAGACTATAAAATTTTTGCTACAATTCTGGCAGAGAGACTTAAAAAGGTTCTTCAAGAAAATATACATGAGGATCAGAATGGCTTCTTACCAAAGAGAATGATGCGAGACATTATCAGGACAGTGCTAAATATAATTGAGTACTATGAGAAACACAATGAAAGAAAATTGGCAGTGATATTTGTGGATGCGGAAAAGGCCTTTGATATGATTAATTGGTCATTTGTAAAGACAGTCATTAAACAGGCTCAAGCTGGAGACAAATTCATTTCTTGGATTGAAGCAATGTATAGTCAACAACAGGCAAGACTGATTATTAATGGAGAGAGAACAAAACAGATTGAACTGCATAGAGGAACAAGACAAGGTTGTCCCTTATCTCCGTTGCTATTTATTATGACAATGGAAATACTTAACAATGCTATAAGGGAAGACAAAGCAATAAGAGGACTTCAGATAAAGAAATATCAGTACAAACTTAAAGCATTTGCAGATGATTTGATTTTGTTTCTAGATGACCCTCTTAGCAATATTCAAGGGTTGATGGATATTGTTCAAGAATATGGAGAATTTTCTGGATTTAAGATTAACAAGGAAAAAAAGTGCTTATAACAAAAAATATGAGGGAGAAAGAAGAGAAGGAGCTTATACATTTAACAGGTTTTAACAAAGGACAAAAAGCAAAATATCTGGGTGTCCGGATTACAAAAAGAAACAATGAACTATTTCAGAATAATTATGAAAAAAAAAAAAAGGAAAGAGATAATTAAGGATTTGGAGAAATGGACTCGAATGCGACTATCTACGATGGGAAGAGTGGCAGTTATAAAAATGAATGTACTTCCAAAGATTAATTACCTTTTCCAAAACCTTCCTATTATCACAAATACTAAGCCTTTTATAAAATGGAAGAGAGATCTAACCAAATTCATATGGCAAGGAAAAAAGCCAAGAATAAAATGGAATATCATGACAGATTTTGTAGGAAGAAGAAGGTTGGGCTTACTGGACTTACAGATATACTTCAAGGCAGCGGCATTCACGTGGATAAAAGACTGGATGAATCTTCAAAATATGGGAATGCTGGCATTAGAGGGAGCTGATTTAAGGATGGGTTAGCATGCCTATATGTTCTACGGCAGCGGTTCTCAACCTGTGGGTCACGACCCTTTTGGGGGTCGAACGACCCTTTCACAGGGGTCACCTAAGACCCTCGGAAAATATGTATTTCTGATGGTCTTTGGCTCCATTCCCTCCTTGGTGGTGGTGTGCAAGCACAAGCCACACGCTCGCGTCCTCCTGCCCCCTGTTCAGACGGATCTGAAATCACTCCCCTTCTCTGCTACCGGGAGAACCTCCCGTCTGATGGGCCAGCTTGGGGGGCAGGCCCCCTCCTCACCACAGCCCCTGCCCCACTTGCCACGGAGGGTTGCCGCTGCGGAAGGGCCGGGGGGTTACAAGACGGCGCTTTTCTGGGGGGACGAGCTGCGCCTGGCACAAAAGACAAAGGTGCTGGGATTCCCCCCCCCGATGGCCAGGGTCGACACTCTGGAAACTTTTCCCACACTGCCCCCCCCCAGCAGAAACAAGAGCGAAGCAGAAGCGGAGCCCGGGGAGGTGTTCTCAGAGTTTTTCCCCCGGGGGAGACGCACAGCTCCTCTTTCCCTCCCTGCCCACCCACCCCCGTTCCTGGCTGGCGAGGTGGCCTTTGCCGGGGCGGGGGAGGCATTGTAAATAATAAATAAATAATTTTATGGTTGGAGGTCGCCACAACATGAGGAACTGTATTAAAGGGTCGCGGCATTAGGAAGGTTGAGAACCACTGTTCTACGGGAAAGCTGCGGTAGATAAAGATTTTGCGCATCATTTTGTAAGAAAATCATTACTTAAAATATGGATTGACTACAAGAATAAGAACATTAGGCAGCTACCTACATGGGTCTCCCCTCAAGAAGCTTTATTTGAAAGATGGACTGATTCAGATAAGTGGCTGTGTTATGATGACATATTAGAAAAGACAAATTTGAATCTTTTTAAGATGAAATCAAAAGAAAAATTGGAATCAGAAGGAATAAAGTTAAATTGGTTCCTTTACAGACAGTTAACTGAGAGATTCCAGATGGATGTGAAAACTTATGGAATAGAACAAAAAGTGGAAGGAAGATTATTGAAGCTATTGCGGGAAAACCCACCTCACTTATTATCATATTTATATCAAGAGATTTACACCAAGAAAGGGAAGACGAGACAGTTAAATCGGCAATGATATTGTGGGTTCAAAATGTCGGACATCCAATTCAGTTAGAGTACTGGGAACAGAGCTGGCAACGGACACAAAAATTTACTGTAGCTCAGAACCTAAAAGAGAACTATTATAAGCTTTTTCATAGATGGTACATGACACCAGAAAAATTAAAGAAGATATATAATACGGGAACAGGACAATGTTGGAAGTGTCAGGAGAATGTTGGTACACTATTTCACATGTGGTGGTCATGTCCTAAGGCTAAAAAGTATTGAAATGAAATACACAATATGATTTGTACAATATTGAGGGTTCAACTTGATAAGAAACCTGAACTGTACTTATTAAATATGACACATATGTTAGATGGAATTGCTGTAAAGAAATATTGGAGAATAATATTGTATATGATTACGACAACCCGTATTGAGTTTGCAAGGTTATGGAAAACTGAGCAGATACCTACAATACAGCAATGGTGGGCAACTTTTATTGAAAATCGGAATGCAGATATAGTCTCTCAGAGACTAAAAGGAAAATCAGATGATGACATTAATAAAGAATGGCAAATTGTTCTGGACATGGGTTGGGTGTTGACAGGAATCAATTCTTAATTCATGGTAGCATGTGTAGCTAGAAGGAGAAAATCAGGGGAATATCATGGAACATGTAAAGTTGGGTTGAAAAGCAGGAACTATCTTTGTATGTTAACAAATGTAATGTGATACGTAATGTTAATATGTCAATCAAATAACAGTTAATGAAATCCAGAGAGGAGTGGAAGACAGCTGTAATAATTCGGTAAAATTTACAATGAGAAATGTTTTTTTTATATGATGGAATTGCAATAAAATTAATTTAAAGAAATAGATTATTTGGATAAATACTGTATCTCAGAGCTTGGAAAAGTTAATTTTTTGGAGCTACAGCTCCTAGCATCCCCCAACCAGCAGGGCTCACACTTGACCAGTGAAGATTCTTAAACTTGTATAACTATATACAGTTATAAACTTGTATAATTATATACAACATTTCTATGAATGGTGCTTTTCCAAAGTTCTTCAAAACACTGAATCTGCAGACTTAAGCTGGAATCCATTTGGTTCACTGCAGTTTCACTTTTGCTACAGTCATGCAGGGAGGAGAAGGTGGTAAATGCTCCAAATACACTATTTCTCCAATGCCTGGGTGGAGGGGGCATCCTTATAGTCAAAGTGCTCCAGAAGGGGTGGCTTGGACAATTGCCTGTGCAATGGGAAAAGCAGTTTTCCATGCCATTCTTCCAAAGCACCTTCTGTCTGAGGATCACACATATACCTATATCTTGAAGCCAGCACTGATGAAATAGTCTGTTGAGAGTTAGCAGCCTTCGTTTCTCCCTGCTGCTGCCGAGAACTGTTTTCCTTCCCTTGCCTTCCTCCACTGATATTGCACCTATGGCCTTTTTCTTCCTTCCACACTTTTACTCCAGAAGAAAACACAAGGTCTTGGCCTTAATGTAAGTGGGCCCAGAGCCTGCTGCCAAGATATTTTACCTACCAGCTGCCAAGATATTATACCCACCACCACATGTACACACTCAGATTGATGTAATGGATTAAGAATGCCTGAACATAGAAGATCCATGCTGGATTAGATCCAAGACTTGTCTAGTCCAACCTTCTGTTTATACAGTGGCCAACCTGTTAGTTATGTCCACAGCAGGACACTGAGTACAACTTCTCTCTTTTGGAACCAAAGAGGCATCAAAGATTGTATAGAATGATTAGTGGAAGGGAGCTCTGAAAAGCATGCCTTCCCTTTTGTTTCACTTTTCTGTTTCTTTCTTTGATCTATGTGCTCAAGCCTTTTTGCCTCCTTTCTACCTGCATAGGTCACTTCCCCCTTCTTCCAAAAGTTAATTAGTCATTTTGTCTCTCTATCTGGAAGGGAGCATCCATGAGGCTTCTGCCTCAAGATGCTTTACATTCATTCAAGAGAGCCAGTTTTTAGTGGCAGTTCTAGTAAGATTCAGGTAATCTTTTTGTCTTTCTTCTTCTCTGTCCAAGATGGATTTCTTGAAACAAAAAAAGGGGGGAACCCCTTACATTTATTTCCTTACAAGAGAGTCCTGAGTATTTTTTTTACTCCTGTTTACTACCACATGCTTATATTGCATTGGCTATGCTTCACTCTGCTTGATATAGATACCAAATATTCCCACACTCTCAACCTCCCTGCATTCCTCAACACACTGCCTCTGATACAGGAGATGATGTGTAGCCGTACAGAATAGTAGCCATTGGTGATCTCAAACCTCCATAAAAAAGAGTTTTAGTAGGAGAAATTGTATCAACCCAAGCTTACCAAAGAAATCTTGTTAAGGACCAATGTTAGACAAACAGAAACTTTGAAGGAGCTAGTTTCTTCAGTACCACAGTGTGTATGCCTATGGGGGGACTCTCTGTCTCTTGCACCCTTGATCTTTTCCAGTGACACAAAAGCATGTTAAAATGCAATGTCACATTTAATGTCACTGCTAGCCCCACTTGGGGCTCTAAAGAATGGTGAGATGTGTGTGGAGAGAACCATCTGTAAAGATGATAGTATGAGACTAACACTATGATACACAAAAGAACGGCATACTCCCGGTTCTAGGCTTTTTCTAATTTCCTGCTGATGGCAAGAGACGGTAGTTTCAATGCCCATTGCAATAAGATGGCTTGAGACATTTCTGCAGAACACATTCCATCCCTGTCTGTATATTATGGTGGTCAGGAGAACAAAAGTGAAAGCTACAGGGCTAACCTAAGATATTTCTGGTCTGAGGTGGAGCAGGAAATGACACCCTCATCCTCATCCTCAATCATGGTCAGCTATAGGTATTTGTGGTGGAAAATCCCACAAGCATTTTCCTTCTTCCCAGACAGTAAAAATATAACTGTAATAAACAAATACCATCCAAATCAGCTGTCTGAAGTGGCCTGTATCATTCTGCAAACTGGTGAGGCAGAGCTGACATGAGGAAATAGTGCTTGAATAGCGCTGTAAAGGCAAGTTTTCCATGACAACTTCTCATGGTCACCTTGTATTTTGGCCTCCTGGTTGCTTAAGAGTTAAAAGAAGTTGTGCCTTCCACCAGCCCTCACTTCTTTTAGTTGAGATGGAGCTTCAGAGAGGGTTGGATTTCTTCATTTTCTTTCACATACCATCTGCCTGTTGTTTATTTGATCTCCATCTGTTACCTGAGATTTGGCTTCTGCTTGTTTCTAATGGCATATTAATAAACACAGGCACCAGTTTGCATCCACAAACAACAAAATGTACATTTAGTACCCAGGTATTTTTGTACAGTTCCTTATTCATACACCATTTGTCAGCCAGTTCCTCCCACCCAAGTTTTATTTCCCCCTTCTGATTCCCATAATTCATAACTGATGGTGATCCTCTCTTTAATTCATTACTCTTCTTCAGCTAGGGTGACATAAAAGATATGAATGCTTAGTGCAACTTGAAGAGTTCATTCATCTGTCCATGGTTCTTATGCAGCTGGTGCATGTGTGAAACAACTCTCCCTCCCTCCCTCCGCTTATTTCCAACTCCACAGTTCAAATTGTAAAGCACACAGAGCTTTAACAAAGGAGATTCAGACCAATGAAAGGCAATATCTAGCTTTCATTTAAGGCCAAAGAGACTATAAACTTGCAAAGAGATAATATGAACTGATTGGTCCAAAGTAGGAACTCTGCCAAAGAAAAGGGAGGAACTATAGAGACCTTGCTTATTTTCCTCATTCTCTGTTTGTCTGTCTGCCACAAGCAAGAGTGAAATTGTCAAGCCTTGCTGTGACAATATTTCACTGCCAGACCCTTAAGGCCCATCATTTACCATGACATGCCAGCAGATAACATCATTGGTCATGCTCTGGGAAAAGGTTCTGGAACTTCACTCCCCTGCATTCTCCCTCCATACTACCACAGGAAGTATCTGCACTACCCAGTTATTGCAGTTTGATACCACTTTAATTGTCTTGGCTCCAGTCTTATGGATCCTGGGATTTGTAGTTCAGTAAGATGTTTAGCCTTCTTTGCTAAACTTCTCTGAAGTACAATTCAGTGACTTTGTCTGCCTGACAGAATTAAATTGATTCAGTTCTCAAAGACTTCTTGGGACAACTTTGAAGTGGTAGTTTTAAGAGAATGAAAGCAGAGGATCCAAACCTTTTCTAAGTCCCTGTTTGTTGTGCCAGAGCTGAGGGAGGAGATGAGGTTGGTTGACACAATTTTAGTGGGAGTACCAAGTTTCCATGTTTCTCTTCTCAAGACCTAAAGGGAGGAGCTGGGAAGCACAGGTTGTTTTGGCGATACGTAGTCAGTTAGCAGCTGATGTGCCGTGGCACCATGGGCAGAACAGCACAGAATAGCTGGTTGAAATACAAAAAGGGAGCCCATCAGAGCTCCTGTAGTCAGTTGGCAATCCTCCCCCAAAATCAGTCAGAATAAGACAGGAAGTCTTGGCTAGACTTGGATTTCATTGGCCTTATTGTCACATTTTTGTAGGTGAAGGAACAGATACTGTTGGGAAGCGGTGAGGTCTTTATACCTATCTCTTCCGGTTGAAGCTCTTCAAATGAACCCTCTGTTACTTCCAGTATGGCATCCTGGGTGAGGACCCCCAGATATCATTTTGATATCAACCAATTCGGCCTTAGCTGGACTGCTTTCAGTTACCCCACTCCACATGTTTGCGAGGTTCTCCGGACAAGCACAGACATGAGTGCGGCCATTAATGGTTTTACATTTCAGACCCCTTTGAGGCCGGCACCCAAGCCTCGCTTGTAGCTTCAGGGAACTTCGAGCTGCAAACTCCACAATAGCTGCACAGCTCTCAGCCTAGCCACTCTTTTATGTTGGACCATCAACGTCCCAGCCACGCTATTGTCATCAAGAGCAAATCCAATCATGTTAAACTTGACCTTTCCAAATCCTTTGTCTGGCGCCAAAACTCCTTTTGTTCTCACCTGGCTTGCCATAGCCGGCAGGCACAAACTCCCCTATAAACCCCCCGCATTTCCAAACGGTCTTCGGACTACTTTGGACTTCCATCCTGCCTAGCTGCTGGTCATTTAAGGGAACTCCCCTCAGCTCCCCACGTTGAGCTTTCTTCCCTTGAACCCCGCTCTTCTCCAGGACTACGAGACCAGGTGTTGTATCGCCTCCCCTGAACAAATCTCTGTTTCGATTTCCTCAGCTAGTTAGTTTATGTCTTGTCTTTCATGTTTTTTTCTTTAATAAAGAATTGTCTGTTATTTGGAAAGCCTTGTTTAGCTGCTCTCTGACCCACCGCTGTATACATTGGGTTAAAGATCTTGCTAAAGTTACCCTGCCTCTCGCTTAGTCAAGAGAGTGCTCCAGCTAATGTTCCCCCTCTTGTATTTTAATTGGCAATCTGGGCGCCCCTCCCGGGACTCCCCAACACACAGGGTAACACCTCAATTTGCCTGTCGGTTCTGCCCCCCTCCACGTAAGCAGGAGGTTGGTTGACAGGCAGATCAACTGATGTCATGATGTGCCACTTATGAAACACCAGTGCCCCAAATAGTTGTGATGAATAAAGTTCTAACTATGCTTTTATGTCAATAAATCATGTTTGTCTTGTTTGGTACCTACCTATTGACCCCTCTAGACAGCAAGAGAGCTCTCTGTCAGGGGATTTTAAGTACTTCACCACACTAAAAATCTCAAGAGTCCATAGGATGGCTCCTGGACAATTAAAGTGCTATGAAATTGATAAAACCGTACAGTGTGGATGCACTCAGACTAGCATACCATGGAAGTCAAGAAGAAGTGTTCTCACTGTCATCATTATGCTAGGTAAACTATTGCTATGTTGGTTAGAAAGACCCAAAATATAACAAAAATCTGCCAAGGCTGGAGCAGGCTATAAAGTTGGTCCTCCATTTTGGTAAGGGTTAGGGGTGCAAGACCCTTGCAAAAGTGAAAAAAAAAAGTGAAAAATCTCACCCCGCCTGCCTAAGTGAGTAAGCAAGCAAGGGAAAGCACACACATGCCTTCCCTTCTCCTACATTCCCATCCCATCCCCTTGTCTCCCACCTACCTGTCCAAGCACGAGAGAACATGCACACATGCCTTCTGTTGTCCTCTGATTCCCCACTCACCTGTGCATGTGAGCAAGTGCATAAAGGAAGCAGAGATAGCAACAAATGAACTGCAAATGATCAAATTTGCAAAGGTCAAACTTGCAACTGTGGAGGGAGGACCGTAGCTATGAAGGGTTTTCTCTTTTTCGTTAATATTATCTGTCCATATTCATATATATATACAAGTATTTGTCACCAGCTTTTCAAAGCAAATGATAAAATAAAAAAACAGATAAGACTCAGTCAGAGTCAGGTCTTATCCTATGGTTTCTATGACTTCCTATGAAGTCTTGATGAAGCACCTAATAAAGGTTTTTATTAAAAAGGAAGAGGGGGACATAGTGTGAGAGTTACTTCAGGCACCAATTAGGATATTTTTAAAAACAGCAACTTATTATCCGGTTAGGGAGAAGTCGACATATGTGGAATGTAATGAGTTGGGAATGAATTCTGAATGTTATATATCAACTTTTTGTGTTTTTAACAATTTTTTTAAAAGTAACTTATTCTTTAAATCTAGTATTATGGAATTTTCACAGCAACAGAGCAAGAATAAATCTGCAACTATCCTGTAACAATTCTCTTTTTTAAAATTTATTTAATTTATTTTTAATTTATTTTTTATTTAATTTATTTTTTCTTCAAATATACATACTAAAATTTAATACATATCATGTATTTAATGCATACATATCATGTAGATTAGAGATAGAAGTTATTTTCTACCAGATTGGGTTATTAATTCAAAGTTTTAACTAAACCAAAACAGTCAACACAACACACACATCTCTAAAGTAGTATTTCCAACTTAGTACAGTACATTATTTACCATTACCCAACCACATGATAGCTATTTTAATCTTTCAGTATTTCTCAATGATTTTACCCAGTAGTCTTCTAAACTCTTCCTACTTTCCTTTGTTGAGGTGTGTTTCATAAATTATTATTATTATTATTATTATTATTATTATTATTATTATTAGTATTAGTATTATTCCCCACTATCTATGTCTGTCCTGCCTCAACAGTGATTTGTCATTCTTAATCTAGACATGATCTACTTCCATTCACCATGCTATATATATAATTATCCATACTTTTTTATTCTTATACTCATTCCCTTCTTATAGTTGTGGTAAAGTCTTTATCATAAATTGTTCTTTCTTTAATCGCTGTACATTAATTTTCTCCACTTCTTTCTGCAGTATGTCAACACTGCAGTAGCAGTGTTCACATACTGTTAACAATTCATTTTGTAGTTCAGTCCCATATGTTCCTACTCATATGTAAGTCCCAATGTCCTCTATGGGTTTTTTTTCCAGGTATAAAAATAGGACTTTAATCTCAAAGATGTATTTTAAAAATCAGGCATTATACAGAAAGCAAATAACTCTTTATTCAATGGAAGGCCTTTATGCCTTCCAAATCTTCCTGGAATCTTTTGTTCTGACTGCCTCAATGGCAAAATGTATTTATTACAAAATGTATTTATTACATTGATTGACATAACCACTTAATCAATGCATTCATTGCTCAGGCGGTATTTTATACACCATTTTAAATCACACCAAAACAGACAACTATCAATTTTCTCTTGGAAAAATCTGGCACGTCAGAATTCTCCTTAATATTTTGTGATATAAAACTCAGGATTAGTACCAGGGAGTACCAACCTATTATTTCGATCATGTGACTGAGGAGGCCTAGCTTTAGGTCTTTCTTTGCCTAAGGGTAGGCTCTATTCCATCAAGAAATGCTTGAGCACCTCAGTGTCCTCACATCCTCCAACATTTTGAAGATGAAAACTGGAACAAGTGTGGCCAAGCAACACCAAAAGGTGATTGAGATGGCAAAAGTTATTAATTAGTAGATCACACAAGCTAGGGAAGCTTCAGCAGTTTACTTTTGCCTGATCCACCTGGGAAAGGGCAAGATTCTGTCCCCTCCCCTCCCCTCCTCCTTGCAGAGATAATTGAGTTCAAACTTGTTTTTCCTTTTGAACTCATTTTGCAGCAATTGTAGTAAGCACAGGACAAAGGGGGGAAGTGGGAAAAGAGAAAGAGAAAGTGGGACACTTTAAAACCAGCTTTAAAAGTGGGATGGCAAAGGATTAATCAGGACTGCACATGCCTAATTGGTATCATTGGAGGATATATGTCCATTTTGGTGGGTCAGAGTTCAGGATC
This sequence comes from Ctenosaura bakeri, assembly GCA_948474755.1. Classification (NCBI taxonomy): domain Eukaryota; kingdom Metazoa; phylum Chordata; class Lepidosauria; order Squamata; family Iguanidae; genus Ctenosaura; species Ctenosaura bakeri. The sequence continues at coordinate 96,361 of CAOLHI010001256.1, forward strand.
ACTCATATATTTCCAACTCTCGCTCTAGCGAGAACTTTTTTCATCAGCAAATGATTGTTTTTAGGGAGATGGGAGATCAAAGTGAAGTGCGAGTGTGACAACTTGAGCTGTTTTAATCCAGACTTCTCCTTGAGGTTCCTAAAGGGGAAAGAGAATCAGCCTATAAGAAGGCATTCTGATAAACTTCAAACACTAGCTGCAGTTTTGTCATATCAGTCCAAACAACAAATTTCAAAATAAAGAAGCATGATGAGCGATCATCCTTGTTCTTTCCTCCACTTTCTTACAAAACACTTGACTGAAGAAGAAACGCAAAGAATAGACAGTGAAAAACAGAAGGACTTCCTTGATCGTTTTCTATCCATCTCTGACAAGTGCTGGGCTGTTATCATAGCTTTTGGATTATGCCTCACATCTTCAGGAGAAGTCAGTCAAGTATTCACACAGCTGACCCCTACCGCATTCCTGACATTGCTTCAGTCAGGCTTTTCTGGCAGAGCTCCCTAAACAGTCAATTTAGCTGACATGAACAGAGTTCCCTATGACACCTCGGGTTAAAATTCAGGCTAGGTTTGGGTAATCTCAGTCATAAAACATTTTCTTAGGTTGTTGTTCATTAAAAGCTTGGATGGCGATTTCTACTAACCTCCTGACCTGATGATACTAGGCGGTCTGAGGTGAATTGAAAAAGGAATGGGCCGTTCTTTGGTTTTCTATTTATTTGCTACAAATTGTTGCACTGGAAATATGTTGGCTTATGTTGGTTTCCACATCTGAAGTGTGAAAGCCACAGCAATTTTACAGAAAATGAACCACAGGCCAATTTGGGAATAAATAACTCAGATTCAGATTTGCAGAGTTCTTCGTTCTGGAGAATGCTGGTCCGGAGCAAGCACTTCCTGCTACCACCAACTGGACGGTAAAATGGTCCCTCCCCAGTTTTTGGTCTATAAACTGTCCTTATACCTGCCAAGATTAATTCATGGGATGAATAGCTCTGATATTGGGTTCCCTTTGTAAATATTTAACTGTATGGAGAGCTAGTGTTGTGTAGTGGTTTGTACATTGGACTAGAACCCCGAACACCAGGGTTCTATTCCCTGCTCAGTCATGGAAACTCACTGGGTGACCTTGGACTCATCACATTCTTTCAGCCTCAGAAAACCCCATGATCACTTGCCTTAGGATCACTGTAAGTCAGAAACAACCTGAAAGCACATGTCAGCACAATGGAACATGGACATTTTAAAGCACTAGTTTCTTATTGTCAAAAAAGATAAAGTTCCTCTGTCTGTCTTTAGTCATTACCACAAATAAAGTATATTCCAAGTGTGAAAAGAAAAGGCATGCACTGGTCTCAGGATTTGGTTCCATGCAATCAGGGTTGGTTCAAGACATTTTGCTGCCTGAGGCAGAGCAACCTATTCCCTTCACTCATAGCAAGGTGTGCTGTATTCAAAAGCAGCCAAGTTACTTTGATGAATGAGACAGGAGGTCCCACCAAAAAACAAAAACAAAAAAATCTGCCCATCCTTGATAGTTATAGAGCAACTTAACTAACAATTTGCTGCTCTTTCATGGGATTATACCCATAAACACATACCAGCTCTGTGGCCTGCAGCACTCTGCCTCACAGTAGGGTTGGCTGCGACCACAACACTTGAACAGGATTCCTGTTTGCCCTTGTGCTTGCGCAAGCACCTTTGTGTCTATTGATACAAATTTTTGGCAGGCTTCATCCTGTAAATGTAATCAAATTCTGCCCAAAAGCAAATACATTGCAGCTGTTTGTGGATTTCTGACTGGTAGTCAATCAGGAGTCTCAGAGCTCAGATTTCCTGAAGCCAGGTTCTGATTCAGACCTCTGATCCACCAAGAGATTTAGGCTAAGTTGTGCTGCTTTCCAAACTGCCAAGCCTGTTTTAAAACATGTAAGAATCTGACTACACTACACTACCTCTAACATTTTACATATGATAACAGGGGCATGTAGGGTCAATCAACATCAGAGTACAGTCAAGATGGGAAAAGTTATTAATGAGGATGAACACGCAGACTAGGAAAGGGTGCAGCAGTTTGCTTGAGTCTACAGGTCCCTCATCACTTCTCCCTCCTCCAATGAGTGAAGTAAGGTCATTTCCACCCTACACTGCTATAGTGCTGTTATTCTATTTTCAACATCCCATGGAATCCTGGGGTTTGCAGTTTAGGGAGGGGGAGTTAGAATTCTCAGCCAGAGAGCACTTTGGCCTCAGTAAACTACAAACCCCAGAATTCCATAGGAGGTTGAAAGTTGAATAATAGCACTGTAACAGTATAATGCAACTTTTGCACTTTGAACTTGGTTTGAAGTACTGAAATAAGCTGAAACCAAAGAGGGGAAGTGGGAAAGGGAGAGAGAGACTGGGATATGTTAAAGCAGTTGAAAAAGTTGGGTGACAGAGGATTAAATGAGTTGGAAAATATGCATTACATTTTTATAGCACTTTGATACTTCTTTAAATGTTACGGCCACACCACTCCATGGAATCCTGGGGTTTGTTATTTAGTGAGGTATCTAAATAACTGCTTGTGAACGTGGGTGCTGAGGCCTGAGGAAGGAGCAAAACAATTCTAAGTTCCTTACATAGTACACATTCCAGAATTCTATAGGATTACGGTACCTAAAACGGATTCAAACTGCTGTAATGGTGCAGAGTAGGTACACTCTAAAAGTGCAGATTATCTAATATAGTTACTGATCTTGGCCTGCTTCCTGATTGGAAGGAAATTGTGTCTTCAGTCTGGTTATCTAACTTAGCAACCCGTTAGCTATCACCTAACCTCCATGGCAGCCAGCTCCAGTCAGCAGGACTATTACCATTAGAGTTCTTGGCTGTAATGAAAAAATGAACTAAATCTATGGTAAAGTGTTCTCTGTGTCTTCTGTGGAGTAGTTTTGACACTTGAAAAGACAAAGTTATGGCTGTGGTATGCCATTTTGGCCTCCGCTTTTCAGAGATGGAAATGTGGCTTAGCCAACAATTGGAACAACAATTGGAATGCTATTAGTGTTGACCAGCAGCCTCGGGGCTTTCTCAGAACTGTGAAGGATCTTCTTTTGACTACAGCTCTCAGAATCCTCTAGCCAGCATGACCACTGGTTACGCTGGCTGGGGATATTTGGAGCTATAGTTAAAAAAAAAAAAAACCAAGTTCTGTTCATATGGATCACAGAGACCAAAGTCATCCCCATTCAAATGAACCAAACATCTTTCATGTCTGGTCTTTCCTTCATAATAAAGGCATTCAAATGTTTATCTTAGAGAGTATTAAACCACCTTCATTCTCTTGTCCCTTTGCTTTCCCTTTTTTCCACCTCTCTACCTGACCGGGTATCCACAAAGAAGACAAAGGCAAACCTCAAACTAATAGTTCAGATAGAGTACTATCTCTTTAACAGGGATTGAACAGCAATGGCTAATAGAAATATGAGCATTAGCTTGTCTCTCTGGTGTTATCTTGTATGTATGTGTCTTAGGTAGTAAGACAGCTATGGGAAGATGAATAATGACACTGAGCTTTTCTCACTGCTTTTCCATGGTCAACCTCCTGTGCACACACACACTCAGCAAGACAAACAAGTTTATGCATAAAGCACATTTTGAACATCACATGCAAATTGCACATTTCTTCTGCAGAGAGAATGTAGGGAACTTAAACAGTGGTGGTAGGGAGGAGGTCATTCTTAGGAACATCACAGAGAGAGTTTTGTTGCTGCACAATGGGCAAAAATTTAGCAAGTAAAGCTTTTCATGGCATGCAGGTGTACTCATGTGGGAAGATGCAGCTAGCTGAGTTTCTGTCTCTTCCACAGCTATAAAGGGCACAGAGCCTCTTGGGCAAACAGGTAGCAACCTGACTGCCCTTTTATCCTGTGCCAAAAACTTCTGAAAGATAATTGGGGCAACAGAAATAAGCCGCACCCCATTCCTTGCACAAAATGGCCATGAGAATTTGCCCAGGAGGTCATTGCAGACCACCAAGAGAGTCGATAGCTAAAACTGGAATTTACACCCGGGTCAAAAGCCAATCATCTATCTCTTGGCCCTCACTGAATTTCTGTAAATCATGTCCAACTCAGAATATTTCACCCTAAGGAGCCAACCATGGAGGTGCTGTAAAATGAGTGTCACAGGTGAATGAGAAAGATCCTGACACATTGGTTGCATGAATTACACTGTACTGTCCACAGATATCTCTAACCCCAATGCCAGGTCACTATTTATCATAGTGTTATGATTATCAGGCAGTATAATACATACATCCTGTCTCATTGCACTGAGGAAACTGATAACCTGGAAACAAAAGAATGAATCTGAGATCCATCTTTCCTGGGAGACAGCAGGATATTACTACTGTATGCCTTGGCTCTGAAAATAGACCCGGTTGCCATGCAGAGACCATAGTATTCAAAAAAAGCCAGGATAGCAAGGGTGGGATGATATTCTATCTTTCTTTTTTAAACATGACTAAATGGTCCCATAGTTCTGCCTCTGAATCAGTTTTGTCAAACTCAAATGGACAGAACAGCTCATTGTGAATTCTGCCTTTTCCAGCTACATAACCCCATTCCACCGTTTAATTGATCTTGCTAGAAAAGAAATGGGAATTGTGTAGCCTTCAAGATGGTATTTCACAGAGACTCCCAGCATTCCTCACAATTGAGTATGCTGGCTGGGGCTGATGGGAGCTGTACTCCAACAACATCTGGAAACCTGCATGATTCCCATACCTGACTACAAGGTATCATAATCTTAGGATCTTGCTGCTTTTTCTTGTTGCTGTTTTTTTAACAAAGAGAATGCTGCAAAAGACAATAATCGTGTAATAAAATTAGTCCCTCCTGGATTGTAGCATATCTCAAATTGTTCTGCTTTTTGTTTTACCTTTAAAGTAGGACTGGACAACTTGTGGCCCTCCAGATGTTCCTAGACTATAGCTCCCATCATCCCTCACTACCAGCTATGTTGGCTAGGGCTGATAGGAGTTGCAATATCTGGAAGGTCACAGATAATTCCACATGGTTATATATTTTGTCAGTAATGCTGTTGGAAAAAGGCAACTTGCAACTAACCATTAAACTGGATATTACACAATTCCTTTAATAGGGGTGGATCACTGGTGACTACTGCAAATGCAACTGCTATCTTCTGCCTCTGGTGTTATCTTGTCTGTTTCTGTAAGGCTGTAAGAAAAGTAGTATTTTGGGGATCTCACACAGAGAAGTATATTGTATAGATTTATGTGGGATTTCCTCCCATGGAAGTCTGTTCAGCTTTGCAACAGTTTCACATAACAGTAGGTAGGAAGGTTGAGACCCTTAAAGAATGTATACATTTTCAAAGGTAGTCCAAGGGATATAGAATTCTGTGTTGGCTGGAACTTAAATTGGAAGTGTATTTGTTTCCAGGGGCCAAAGATGTTGTGTGTCAGTTCCTGGACTAGAGAACAAAAACAAAACAAAAAACCAAAAACCACCCTGGGTTAAAATAATAAAGGTGAAGAGGGAAAACTCCACAGGTCACAGAGCCAGAAACATAGCTTACATTTCCAAAGCTGTCTAAGGCCTGTGCTAAATTGAACTTTTTTGCTACCATGTCTTTAGAACTTCAGAGGTGCTCCCGCTAACCTCTCAGGAAGTTGTGTGAAGATTTTTCACAGTCCATAATTTAAATGATCCCATTGGGAGTGCCTGCATGTGAAAGCAAGACAAAGGGGAGACCATGCCCTCCCAGCTCTGCCACTGATGGGGAAAAGATTAGGCCTGCTGACTGAGACACCAAGCAATACGATCAGGAAGATAACTCAGCAGAGAGTCTCTTCCTGAAATGATTTCACCCCCTTCCCCTTCCCTCTCTCTCTTGCTTTCTTTCTTTCTTTTCTTTTTTTTTTTACAAAATTGCAGCAGTTAAAAAGAATGTTTTCCTTGACAGCCCCCCTACTAAACTGGGATTAACTTCAAGGCTGCAAAGTGGGAACAGCTCCAGAGTGACCAGTAATCAAGACAATAGACAATGCTGCTTTCTTTAATCTCAGGCCTGTTGAAACAGCCCCTTGACAGGTGATGGATTAGCAGAAACTAACACAACTTCCTAATGTCTTCATAGAAACACTGTATGGTTTATCTTCAGGCACACTGTGGCCATTATTTTGCCTCTTGCGAGAGCCTGCTTTCCTTAATCCTACTATTTTCCTCTTGCCGCTGGTTCCTTCTCCTTGGTTTATCCTTCTCTCTCTCATTCTCTCTCCAAGGCCACTAGAATCCCCTTAATCAGCAGCTAGCCGGCTGCTGTCACAGCAGGAAAATGGATAGGATCTGCATTGCAGATGAATTGCCAGAGAGCCAGATTAGAGGCATGAACGCCGAGGCATCCTCCTTTTGGGAATGCTGGTGCTTGTTGCTCTGGGCACTTTCTTTTGTCTTCAACTAAGCCTAAGTGTGTGTGTGTGTGTGTGTGCGCGCGCGCGTGCATGCAAGTGTGTAAGAGAGGGAGTGCACTGTTGGATGCTTTCAGCTGTTAGTGCCAGCCAGATACATTTCTGCTGACAGATGGTGTAGCCCCATCCCCACAGACCAGCCACAGTTCAAGCCAATCTAGATGGATCAATAAAAGGCGATGTTATTGAACTGTCAGCATGTCTTCTGGAAAAAAAAATCTGAAAAGAAAGAAGTCATATTGCCCCAAGACCCACAAAATGGCCAAGGGTGCCTAAGGCAAGCTGCCTGTAAGAGGAGTCCCACTGCATCTTCATGCCTTGAAACAAAGTATGTAACTGGACCACTATTTTTAAAGTGATATTATTGGTGACATAAGATGTCATCATTGGGGGGGCGGGTTATGCAGAAGTTGTGCAAGGAAGTATCCAGTACCTCCTTGTGCAACAGTTTTGCCTAGTGGCACAATGGCGTCTGTCTTGAGCCAAGCAACCACTGATTGGCTATGGTGAAGGAGGGAGGTGCTTGAAGAAAGCTCCTTTGTGCTGCCACCTGGTTGGCCACCTCCACCCTCCCAGAAATTTCTGGGGCATCTACAAGTAACCATGGTTAGTGATGGAACAGTATGTTCTGCCAGCCCAAAATAGAATTTTGGCCATTGTTTACTTACCACCAGCCAGCCATGACCTAGGGCCCATAATATCAGGCTATGCTGGATGGGAACAAGGCATGTTGTAATCCATCATTCATGGAGGGTACCAGGTTGATGAACAGTGCTCATTGCATTCAAACTCAACACATAGCAAAATTAATTTTTGGAATACTATTTCCAGAACCCTCAAAGAAGGTGTGGTAATGAGGAATGCTATGAATGTTGGCTATTGGGCCTAGTTGACTGGAAGATGCTAGGACTATGGTTGTCCATATCCCAGAGACCAGGTTAGCTTATGAGAGGTTGGCTGACCCCAAGTTATCCAGTGAGCTTTACAGTTGTGTAGAGATTTGGACCACAGATCTCTCTGAGACAAGTCCAGTATAGTTTTTCCACACTATACTGGCATCTTGCTCTGTGGGAAGGTTTCTGCTATACTATGTTAACATACATTTAAGAAAAAAACATTAACCATAATGCCAAATGCATTACAGATCTTAAACTGTAGTGTTATGGGGTTTACGAGCCTAACGTGTCTTGAAATTCAGTTAACATTTTCTAACCTAGAATTTCCACCCCAGTCCATTCATTCTGCTTGCAGCCCCTCAGCAATGTGGGACTGGCACACTGCATCACCAGCAACTTATGGTATGAGTCTCATTCAGTTCAATTAGGTTTATTCTCAGGTAAGTGGGGGCTGCAGCAGTAATCCTATACATACATACTTACTAGTGAATAAGCTACACTTTTTGGAACATACTGATGAGCAGATGATTCCTTTGCACTGATAGACAAATAGCATTGTGCTATTTGAACCACTCTCCATGGTATAGGAAGTATAAGAAAATGGCAAAGATTGGACAGGTTACTTTTTAAAACTACAACTAGCAATGCTGGTAGGGGGATTTTGGGAAGGTACTCCCCTGAAATAAGTTTTTCCAGTTTCTGTTGTGAGGGAGTGGGGCATTAGCAGCACTGAAATACCAAAGAAACAATTACAGAGAAATAGGTAACACTCAGGGTATTTTGGGCTCGGTGGAAAGATTTTTACTGAGCAAAATACTGGGTGCCAGAAATATCTGTGGGCGGCTTCACAGTTAATCAGAAATTGATGGTAGAACACCGTGTATAGATGTGCTTTTTATGGGACAGCTTATCTATTTTCCACATGGTTCTTCCATCTCATTGCAAATTCCAGAAAATTCAACTTTAAGCAAGAACAAGACAATAGTATTATTTCCGTTGCATCAACAGCTTGGCCAGAGCTTTGAATGTTCCTTGAAGAAGAATTGATTGTATAATTCTTTACTTTGATTCATTACTTATAACTATTGTTACCGTTCAAGAGGGAACCCACAGTTACTTATTCCTGATGAAAATACTTAATTCCTAGTATTCCTAATCAGTTGCTGTCACTGTTAACTGTGGTGCTATTGTAACATTTGAGAAATAAAGGAAAATGCTCTCTGCTTCACCCAAATGGCCACTTCAGATATTGCTCTTTGGAAATCTAGAGAAAAATGATTACATAAACAAACAAACAAACAAACAAACAGTCTTCCCAGTCAGGGGCCTTGGACTACAACCCTCTCACATAAGCCAATTGGAGTTCGGATTTACATCTTTCTAAAACATACAGTTCCTACTTCATTTTCAGTATTCCTATGAGTTTAAGTGATCTGCTGTTTTGAATAGCCAGTTCAGCAAAGTAACCCTCTACTTCCATCAGAACACACACACATTGACTTTCATTTTCCTTCAGGTGGTAGCAATAATCTCTCTTGTTTGGGCAGAACAGAGGTAGGTGGAATAACTGGGCTAATTTTTTTTAAAAAAGCATTTTTTTAAGAAACCTGAATTAGTACTACCTTGTTATGTTTCATTATGCTTCCTCTATGCTTCCATTTCTATCTTATCTCTTTTTCACTGGCTGTTCTCCTGCTCCTTGCTGCTTTTCAGCTGCCCAACACCTCATAAAGAGGCATCAGGACACAGCCCCTCAAGCGATTCTTTCTCTTTCCTTCTCCATTGCTGAGACTGAATCAGAACATACCCAGTCACAAATAATTAAAAAAACAACAACAACAACTTTGTACTGACAAGTAATGAATTAGGACCCTGGCTGTTATAAGCAAAAAACCAAAAAAAATAAACAACAACACAAAACAACAACAAAACAAAACAAAAGGGGTAGCAAGGTTACTGATTAAAATCAATTTACCTTCTAGCTTGGGGTTTGATTCAATAGGATCCTGGCCCATGGAGGTTATTTTGTCTTTGCTGGCTATGCTCATTTCAGGGAAAGATTAAAACTCTCACAGAAACCAGTCTTAGGGTCAGTTCTGAAGGGGTATAACAGTATCTGCCTGTATTAGCTTGTCACTTTTTTTTCTTGTTATGAATGGCATGCCATCCTGCCACTCATCCTCATTTAGATGTCCTCAAGAGCAGCACGTAATAAATCAATTTAATTCCTGATTTCCCCCCCCTTTATTGTGTACTTTTGTATTCTTACCTGAGAGGCACTGTAGAGATTTGGCACTGAGGCACTGAGTATATTTTGGCACTGAGGTGCCAATATATATTGTCTAGCTTTGGCTGTACGAATGGGATAATTCAGCATCAGTTACTGCTCTGTCTCAGACAGCAGAAATCCTTGGGGCAGCCTTGGAACTAGGGGGATGTTTGATTTTTTGCTCTGTCTTCCAGTCTAGGGTTTTAACAGCATCAGACCAGGATCCAGCTGGCATTTTAAAATAGTAGATCTTCTTGGGCTACATATACTACATATTTTATACATATATAGGAATTCCTTGTTAGAAGCAGCTTCCTTGGGTGTTACCTCCAACCTGTATTAACAGGGTGCTGTTCACTGCTGGTGGGCGAGGAGAAATAAGAATACTAATATTAAGCTTGAGAAATCTAAATGCTACACAGACTAGTGTGTGGCACAAGAACTGATGTGCCCTCAGGAGGTGTTTCTTTTTAACTCCGTTCTTAGACAGAGCCCTCGACAACTGGTGCTCGTAAATAATTTCCTCTAGCGCTTTTCAGACCGGGAGTGTTAACACTTAAAATATGGCCAGAATCCAAGCTTCGTAACTCTACTGCATATATGCCCAAGTATAAGTTCAGTTGTTGTCTTTGTAGCTATTAGGATAAAAGCAGAGCTTGGAAGTAATCAGTTGCCAATCATTTAGGCCTGAATTTTACTGGCATTCCCAAATTGAGAGTAGACCCACTGTATTAATGGGATTTGCCTAAGTGTTGACTCAACAGTTGTGTCCGTGGGCACAATCTCACTGGGACAACCAGTAGAATGAGATACTTTTTCAAAACAGGGACACAATTAAAATATGTTTCAAAAAGAATGTAATTGGTGGGAACAAAACTGTAGCACTGATAATAAATAACATTGCTTTCAATTATGTTACTGAAATTATTTTCTGAGGACATTTTTTACAGGCATCTTCCAAGTTTTGGAAAGTTTTTCACAGGGGTTTTCCAATTTTTTAAAAAATTCTCCTGTCCATTTTAAGTCCCTCCCCCAAATAAAATTACCAAAAAGAAAAAAGAAAAAAGGGAAAAAAAGCAATGGACAATACCAGTATCAAAACAAGTGACTTTTTAACATTATAACAAGTCCATAGCAATGCATTATTCTTTGAACACTATCGCCAATGATGAGGGCAAACCACAGGGAAGAATGCAGTGTAGGCTTGTTTTCTGTGCTGCCTTAGAGGTCAGAACTAGGTCCAACAACTGAATATTAGAAGGAACTTTTTGACAGTGAGAGCAGTTCAACAATGCAACCAAGTACCTAGAGAGGTGGTGAGGTTGCTTTCTCTGGATGTTTTCAAAAGAGGCTGAACAGCTACCTAGTGGGGATGCTCTAACTAGAGATTGTGTACTGAGCAAGGGGTTGGACCTAGTAGAACCCCTTTCAACTCTTTGGCCATTTCCATACTATACTGTTTTAGTGCTATTATTCCATTTTCAACATCCTGTGGAATCCTGGGGCTTGCAGTTCAGGGAGGGGCCTTTAGAATCCTCAGCCAGGAAGCTCTTTGGCCTCAGTAAACTACAAACCCCAGAATTCTACAAGCTTTTGAAAGTGGAATAATAGCACTATAACAGTGTAGTGAGGAAATAGCCTTTTATTCTATGATTCTATTTTCAAAATGCAATTTTCAAAGTTCTGGGCCCAGGTAAGCAATTTGTAGGCCCTGCACATGTTGGACAGGGAATCCCCCAACATGTCAATGGCACAAGATGAGAGTAGTTGCAATCCAACAGCATCCAGAGGACACCAAGTTGTCTGCTCTTGATGTAAGCAAAGCATATCTTTCCAAGGATGGAAAAGGCAAAGTGAGACTCTAATCATTTATTACTTAGCTCTGCAGTACAGCATCAAGCATCTGGGTCAATCTGGATAACATAGCTGCCCTGTGTATGTGCTAGTTCAGACAAAGACATGAAATGGCTCAAAGCCATGAGCCACAGCATTGCTCTGATTTCCAGTCACACACCGACAGCTGCAAAGACAGGTGAAGAGTATATCTAGTTTGCCAACCAGCAGCTGATCATACTGGGCAGGAGCCAAATGATTATATTTTTTATAATCTGTGGTGGGCCACCCTCTTTTCCAGGGTTCTGTATGTGACATTCCTTCTAAAAGCAAGCAAGCAAGCTGACAGGATGCCTTTATTCTCTTTGCATCTGTGAGTGCCCACATATTTTTCCAGCAGGCAGATGATCCCAGACAGCTGAAACAGCTTGCTTTAAAAGAAAATGAGCTGGAAGGGGGACTTATTTATTTATTTATTTATTTGGTTTTGCTTTTTTGGCTCAAGATTTAGAAGTGGTCAACACCTGACAGTGGAAAATACATTATTAATGCATCGTTCTTTGTGGGGGTGTCTGATGCTGTGCATCATGGAAGATGGCATTTGGTCAAAATAAATACAGATTTAGGTTGGAGCTGCAGCTAGCTTCATTGATCGTCAAGCCTTGAAACCAGATCGGTTTTCAAGGTCCTGCTGAAATGGCTGCTTTAGTTTTATCCATTCATCAAAGAGGCCGGCAGATGGTGTCAGCATTTGTGAATTAAGCGGCCTCTTAAGCACAGCCAGACATTAAGGTGGAATATTTCCTGGACTGTCAAGCTTGCTATGAAATTTGTCACCTTCTTTGCCTTATAGCTGTTAAGTCAGGTTGTTGCGCTTTATGATAAAACCCCTGGAGTTGTGAGCAGAAGCATAGTGCTACAAGGATGAGGAATTACATATATTAAAACTAGCTACTGAGTGAGACAAACCAGGACAATCCAGTGATTCTAGTTTAAAAACTGCCTTTTTAACTGTGCAGCCTTAGTTTTGAGCAGAGCTTTCCAAACTGTGTGTCCCAACATGTTAGTGTGTCAGCTGCAGTGTGTGGGTGTGTCATGCATACATAAGGGGTGAAGAGGCTGCCTCTCCCACTGCTGCAGTGGGCCAGACTGGGGTGAAGGGGTTGCCTTTGCTGCCGTTGCCACCCCAGGCCGAGGAAGACCCCAGCACGGGTGGCAGTGGGCTAGGCCTGGGTGGAGAGGCTCCCTCTCCTGCTGCCACTTCCACTGCCCCAGACCTAGGAAGACCCTGGCAAGGGTGGCGGCAGCAGGCTGGGCCCAGATGCTGAGGAAGACCTTGGCAAGGGCAGCAGCAGGCCAGGCCTTGGTGGAGGGGCTGCCTCCACTTACTGAATTACTTGCTGAATTACCGTGTCACGAAATAACGCATGTCTAAAAAAGTGTGTGACCAACATGAAAAGTTTGGAAAGCTCTGGTTTTGAGTGTCTTTAAAGGAAGGTTAGCTTAAGTCAGCAAAGACTGGTCTGTCAATGTTAATAGCAAGTAGGACCTGCAGCATAACACTGTAGTGGATGTTCACAGAGTTGAACAACACTCACATTCCCCCTACTCTTTTTGTAGCTCTCCAAGCCCCTGCTGATGCAATTGCTGCTGCATGCTTGCATTTTAGTGGTGGTATAGAGAAAGCGTTGTTTTTCTTTCCAAACAAGGCACACACACAGAGTCATTCTGCAAGCAGTGGAGTGCTCCTTTTTAGGCATCAAGTTAGGCAAGACCACCCTTTGGGAAATGACAAGCTGTTAATGAGTCTTTCCTACTCCCACCCCCCATGCTCCTGTGAACATTGGGATTATTTATTTATTTAATTCTATTTATATGTTGTCTTTCTCCCAGTGTGGCACTCAAAGCAGATCACAAACTATACAATAAAATTAGCTAAGAACATAGCGATATAATAAAAAATACAATTAAAACATTGCCTTTGTTACAATCGTACATGAAACAGTATGAAGTCACGGAAAACTAGAAATGTACCCACCCATAAAAAGGATCTCTGCAAGCTATTATCCATTAAAAGCCTGTCTTCATCTGCCCGCAAAAGGAAAGCAGAGAGGGAGCCAGCCTAGCATTTTGTGGAAAAGAATTCCACAAGGCGGGAGCAGCTACTGAGAAGGCTTTCTCTCAAATCTCCAGCAAATAGATCTGAAAAGGTGATGGGGCCGAGAGAAAGCCTTTCCCTAAGGATCTTAAGGCAGATTCATATAGGCACATATAGTCTTTCAGATAGTCTGGGCCTAAGCCATATTGGGCTTTACAGGTCATGACCAGAATTTTGAATTGTGTTTGGAAACAAAACTGTAGCTAGTGGAACTGTTCAACAAGAGACTTGCATGCCTCTGACTTTACTGGCTTCATTTTGGTCTTTGTCATGTGTAGGGATGTAATTCTTTGCCCACCTCATTCGCAAAGGAAGCAACAAGTAATTTAAGCAGTTCTGCTCTTATGAGAAAGCCTTTGAAAACTGTGCAGTTTTCAAAGATGATTCACAATTCAGCACTTATTCTGTGGTAAATTTGAATATGGAATTTTTGCATAGAAAACAGTAAATTCTGTGCAGGAAATAGCATTCCCTGGACAGAAAATCATATTTGTGTGTAGAAATATTATTTTCTGTGCAGAAAAATGACATGTAATTTTTTTTTACAAAAGAAATCGCAAACTGCAAAGATACTGATCAGTCCAGGTTTCTTTTCATCAGGATTTTCTGGCAAATGAGAAGCACATTTTCCAACCATTTTTAAAAAACCTTTTGGAATATTTTTTCCGTCCCTACTTGATGGCATCCACAATCTGAGTGGGCTGTTACAGGGAATAATGGCCCATGGCAGTTGGTGGATTGTTGTCAATAGGGCTGTGAGTCTACTTCAAGTTTTAGCGCAAGCTTTAAAGGAGCTATCCAAAGTGCTGAACTTGTTTTAAGAACATGGTTCAGCAGTTTGAACAGTTCCTCTCAAGTTCTGACTAAACTCCAGAGTGGATTCCTGGCCACCTTGTGATCAAAACCATCAGCTGCCACTGACAAATGTCATGTGAATCCTTCCTATTGAGAAGCAATATGCTTAGAGAGGCAAGATACAATGGAGATGACACTTGAGTTTGTGCCTTGGTTGTGATTTCTTAGTCCTTAGCCTTGATTTCCTGGATATACCAAGCAGGCCATGAAACCGGACATGATGGCTTGTTAGTCTGTTTTAGTAAGGCTTTTATGTTCCCTGGATGGGAAACTAAAGACGGTTTGAGGCAAAACAGCCAGCAGTGCTTAATTTGCAAATTGCTAGTTTTGGGGTTGCAGCTGTAAGAGCAGTTTTGCTATCCTATTAAGGTGACATTAGGCTGGATCCAAGCAAGGATCTTGTAACCATCTCTTAAACTTGGCTAACTGCACAGATCTTCCATGTATATTCAACTAAATGGGGACATAAGAGGAGAGGTGTACCAGATCTTCAGAGAATATTTTTCTTTTTTTTTGGTACTGACACAGAGACGAGAATTTTGTGCCCCTGTGGGCATTCTTAGGCTGCAGCTCCCAGCATTCCTCTCCATCCCCAGTTGCGACTGAACTCTACCCAGGTACTTCAGGAAAAATGCCTAAGCAGTGGTGAGTACAAGAGAGATTAAGATGGATGACTAAAGGATGCAAATTGTATCCTGGCCCACACATATTTACCTTAATAGGCCTCCAGAGGCTCAGTTGGTAGTGGTAATAGCAATAGCAACAGCATGTGTATTTCTATACTGCTTATCAGCTAAGTGCTCTCTAAGCAGTTTACAATGTGTTTTAGCTAATTGCCCCCAACAAGCTAGGTACTCATTTTACCAACCTATGGAAGGATGAAAGGCTGAGTCAACCTGGAGCCCGGCAGGATCGAACTCACAACCTTGTGGCTGCAGTGGTAAGAGATCTAAGCTCAAATATACAGGTATTTCCCTCCAACCTTCTTGCCTTTGACCCCACCCACCACTTCAGAATTCACCTAAACTTGGTCCATTGCTCTCTTTAAACAGGGAGGGATTTTCTAAAGAGGACAGCCTCCTTTACCCATGCAAACTCTTCAGAAAGTCATGCCACACACACACACACACACACACACAGAGAGAGAGAGAGTGAGAGCCATGGAAATGTGGGGATGAAGTCTAGCTCACTCTCCTTCCTCATACATTTAAGTCTACCCTGATGGCTAAATAGGGCTTTTGTCTCTTTTTCTTATTGGAACAACTAATTATTTGCACATTCTTTCCACTTGCAACAACCACATCCCTAATGCTAGCCTGAAATAACTACACTGAAAAGGGCACTCATACAGACACTAGCAAAAGAGGGAAAAGATCTTTATTTCTACATGGCAGATAATACACCAAATTGTCAAACCAATATTGTAGCAGCTTCCAGACAGCTTCTGTGAACTATATGTGTGTGTGTGTTCTTCACTTTCTTCCCTAGGTTGTTAGTATTCCCATCTCACAGCCTGATTTTACTGCATTAAAAGTCAAGGGAAGTTTACTGAACAGAGAGACCTCAGAGTCTACAATATCAAACAGCGAGGTGACCTTAAAGAAAAACATATTCCTTTAAGGGAGAAAGCTGAGGAAGAAATAAGGGAGGAGGGAACCAACTCCCCAAACAGAAATATAGTTTCCTTGGAAGTCTTGGTTGTTTTACCCACCCGTATCTGCTTTTGTGGCAACACATGTTTCATATGAGTCTACATTAAGATGAATTTTAACCTACAAATAACTAGATACAGCTATGCAGTAGGAGGGAATTCCTCCAGGATGATGTCAGGTTTCTTAAGCAGTCAAATTAAAAATAGCACATAAAACCTGACCAGTCATCTTGGCTCTGAATCCAACCAACACATTTGGGAAACATTATCAGGTTTATAGAGGGGGGGAAATGTATCACAGTAAATCTGCTTCTGTTTATATATCATTTTATTATTCATTTTTGACATTTTCCTTTTTTCTCCAACCAGTTCTTCCTCTGCCCTCAGCAAATAAACATTAGCGTTAGTTGAAATGCAAAACAACAGTGTAAGATTTCCCCGTGCCCCCGAGGTCCAAAAGATCTACTCTTTGAAGCATATACAAATTGAAAAGTTACCATTTAGAAGCTCTAGTTCCTAAGAATTGGAGTGTAAGAAAAATTTTGAGATAGGGTACGATTCATCTTTAAAAAAAGCTGAAAGGAACAACAACAAAGGGTTTGACGGGAAACAGATCGGACAGATTTAAAATGGCACCGGATGTTTTGCATATAGCACATTATGCCTCAGAATTAAAAACAAACAAACAAACTTGTGTTATAGTACAAGACAATAAAATGGAACAGGCCATATTCTCTTCCGGTCCACCAATACATTTTTTAAAAATAGAACAGCATAGATTTCAAACTCCAAGCCTTAGTGAGATGTTTTTAACTGCATCAAGATTAACAACTTGAAGGTAACAGCCATAGCACAGAATAGCCATAATACTGGTTATAATTTATAAGAGACTTGTATGACTATTGTATGACAGGCTATTGTTCTGTAGGCAAATAATGGAATTATTTTCAAGCGATGAAGTTAGACAACCTTCAGCATTCATACTTAACATGGCCACTTTGTGCAGATTTCCTGACCTTTGAAAACATCTGACTTTGACAAATGTCAACTTGTTGGCTGGATCTTGGGACACATCCTCTAGATCAAAATCTGCAGGTACACATCAAGATCTCAGTTGAGGCAGTATGCAGATGTGGTGAGTAGGTTGATATGGGGGATGGGTGGGTATGAAACACCTCATAATTTGCTGCAGCATTTCACATATAGAATCTAAGCCCAGCTCTCAACTACCCTTGTCAAATACCCTTTGCATTTGAGTACACGAGTGAATTCTAACCATGTCCAAGCCCTTCTGATATTGTGGGTCAGATTAGTCTATTTGGTCATTATAAAATCAAGCTTACTAAACATGCAAGAAAGGGTAGCACATTAGCTCTGCTCCTCCTCCTTGCATATCTCCTCCACCTCACAGATTTGGAAGATCACTGTCAAGGAAAGAACTTCTGCTATCGATGAAGACTCTTAACACATACTTTGAACCTTTATTTTTTTTTTCCTGGGTTTAAAAATCACACTAAAAACTTCTGGTCATAGATTGAGGGTCCATACATAGGGGGTGCGGAACCAGCAATGAAATGGGGCAGAGCTAGTACTCAACTAGGTTTCTGTTTACTTGCCAATTTTAAAACACTGGAAGAAGGTTGACGTCACATAAGAATAGGGACCTACATGCCTAAATGTCCATGGCTGAAATCCTGCTGAGACATGACACCAGTCTAGCTCTGGGTTATACCAGCGATTACACCTTCTGCCTTCTTGCGGAAGGAGGTATTCACTAGATCTTTTTGTCAGGGACAGAAAGTATATTGAAAATATTTGAAAATTTGTTGAAAATATGTTTTTAAAGTGCTAAGAGACCCTGATAAGAAGAATCCTGGACTGGCAAGAATCTTTGCAGTGCAGGACTAATTCTACACAAAATGTACACATGGTTCTTTTCTGCAAAAAACAGATTTTATGCACAATAAGATATTTCCAGGCAGAAATATTATTTCCTATGCAGGAAAGGCTGTTTTCTGCACACAAAATTCTGATTGGGGGACTCAACTCTGCACAAATTTCACACATGAGTGATTTGCATAGAAAACAGCTTTTTCTGCGCAGGAAAGATATCTTGTATACAAATGTTTTTTTGCACAGAAAATGCTTTTTCGGCACGCATGCACACATGTACAAACTTTGTGCACAATTCATACCCAATTGTGGATAAGCTTTCTTGTAGAAGGAAGAAAATTTCTAAAACTACTCATTGCCTCCTTCGAGAAAAACTTCATGAAGAATCACACCCCTGCTTTATGGAAACAGTCCCTCATTTGCCAGCAGTGTAATGAATGGCTTAAAGACTGGCTTGGAATGTGGGTACAGCTTTGCAACTGCCCCATGACCTGAACTGTGACACTTCTATTGTGATAGGACTTCATGCCAAGAGTTGATGTGTTTTGGCTAATGGGTTCTTACTAACCATTAGCATCACCTGACCCTACCTCTCCTCCTTTCTGGCTGTTCACTTGCCTTCTCCAAGAGCAGGATCAGAACTAAGACAAAGGAAAGAGAAACAACTTGGCTTGAGCTTTCTTGCTCAGTTGCAGATTGGCCCAGAACAAGAGAGCAAACAAGAGAGTGGCAACGTTGGCAAAATGGCAGCTGACCCAAAAAGGAGATTCCTAGCCAAGCTCTCTTCCTCCCAAAAATGGAACAAAATGAGCATGCTTCCAGAGTAGGCAACTTTTACCCAAGGGAGTGGGCATGAATGAAATAACTACATTCCCATTCTAGTACAGTGGTTTAATCAAGAGCAGGGCAAGTGTATTCCCTACCCATCCTAAAGTTAGTATCTGCACATATAAAGCCATAGATAAACAGGAAAGTGTAATGATAAGAAAACATTCTTGCACATTTTTTTAGAGGAAAGAATGAGGAGTTGATGTCCCAGAACCTTGCAACAACCACAGGTTGGTTTTCGATGGCCACTGCTTTCACACATTATAATGAAATCCTGTCTTTCTTTCATGGTGTTTCAGATTATTCTAAATCCAGATACCTGCTTAAAATATCAGGAATAAAACACATTCTTTGGACTTGAAACACACTGTAGTTGGACTACCAATGTGAATTTTATCTGCTGTTTATTCTGACCCCAAACAGATAGAGAGTACTTGCACGATTTCAGATCCTTGATTCCCTTTAACACCCACCACCACCACCATTTTTACCTAAGGCTAATGCCAACTTAGTTTCTACTCAAAGAAGAGGTTTGTTCTCTGTCCTATCCTAGGCAGCCCCCAAAATCTACTTCAGAGAGTTCCTCCATTGTGTACATTAAATTTTAAGCATGTATATGGGTGTGGTGGAAATTTGGTCAGAAAAATGGCATACATGGATTCAGTCCCTAATATATTTGCATGGAACAAGATCATGGTAAATGTACATTATGATCATTTTTAAGCACCAACTGGAAAACTCCAAGAGTCTTTTTCTTGAAGTTAAATATTTCTTCTTTCTGGTATTTTTAGGCTGCATTTCACCTGGCTTAAATCACCTTACTTTGATTATTCTTTTATAATATTGTGAATCACTACAAAAGAACAGCCTAGACATTTGAAACTTACAATGGCACACTTACAGGTACATCTCCACAACTAGGTCTTTCTTTGAGAATAGTAAGGTTTAAATTAAGAAGACTATTACTCATTTCGTTTCACTTCATTTGTATTCTGTCTGTGAAACTGCATATGTCTGTTCAAAATGATACATGGTACCAAGCTAAATAATTAATTTAAAACAGTATTTCCATAAACCTCAAACAAACATTTCTTAGCAGGCACTGAAAGGTATGCACCATTTGCTACAATCATACAATAGCTTTTTGAACGTTTTCAGCTATACAGAAGACAACCCCCCCCTCTTCTTGTGACCTTTATAAACCTTGTTAAAACATTGATCCCAAGTACAGTTAAAATCTGAGTACTTAGCTATGAAAATCTATCACATCTACTGCATATGTATACATTCAGTGTAGCCTTTCAATTTTCCTGCAGCACAAAAAATGTTGCTTTATGCATGTACAGATAAGCAGTGTATCTACAGTAACTATATTTCCTTGCACTTGTTGTTGTGACCCTAAGGCAAACCTATCACAGGTCTTTCTGGTACTACTTACTACCAAAAAAACAAAAACTATCATCTTTTCTCTTGTATCAAGCTCTGAGAAAGCCAGTTTGACATGTTTTTAACAGAATCTGGAACAAGCGATGCCACAGAAATACCCTTCCCCTCCTACATGCAGCACACTAAAAATGGAGGGGGGTGTTAATTCTCATACTACAACTCCCAGAATCTGTCAGTCAGAATGACCACTGAGAGATATTTGGGGTTTTAGTCCAAGACGGTAATTCTTAGAAACATCGGGGGTAGGGGACAAGAGATGTGCCAATGCAGTAATCAGTTTGCTGTTTATCTGTCCTTTCCCTCTGAATGAAGTCAGGTCACACCATGGAGGAACAGTGCGTTGTAGTTCTTCACTCCTTGTTTTTAGGCAAGCCGTCTCACTATTATTGGAATCTATTTTTATGTGAAGCCTCTGTCATAACTGGTTCTTCTAAACTTCTGGGGTCTGTTCATTGGGTCTCATGAATAGCCAAAGGTTTTGTGTTTATCTGCAATCAAAAGAAGGCTAGATCACATAGCATCATGTACTGACAATTGTTATTATTTCAGGACAGACTCTGGCTCAGATCCACAACAGGGTCCTGTACAAATTACAGGACAGGTATAAAACCAAAGAAGTCTACACCTCCCCCAAGGAATCTGTACTAAGGCCTGAAAGTCTGGAACACAAATAACCCATATCAATATGACTTTTTGGTACTGTAGCAAGATAATGATGCTTCCAGCCTAGACTATCTTGTCTACATCATCAGAGTCCCAACTTTCCACCAACTCACATACAGACATGTCAGCCAGCCTGTACAAACCCCGACTAGTTCAGAACAACAACAAAGTAACAATGCAGCAAACTCTAGAGGATCAAAATCTATAAATATCATATTCCATACACAAAAGCTAGCATATTTTTTAAAATCTATATAAGCCAACCATACCACAAATTCTAAAGATCATTCTGAAGATACATTCAAAAGCATAACTGGCAAAAAGTGTTCTTTGACTGGAGTCTCCAGTCTGTAAAAAGACAAATGCAGCTGAGTGCAGACATTTTGCTTCCTGGAAATGCAACATTTGGGCCAGCCTGGAACTCAAACATAAAGCTCATGTTTCCACAAACTTGTTAGCTGATGAACACAGCAATAAATGGAATTGAATGGCATTCTTGTAAGCAAATCAGCTGTGATGCAATGGGACCATTTTTCCCTGTTGTATTACCCTTTAGTAACCTGAAGTAAACACCTGCAATGTCAGTGTGGTAGAACAGCTCACAAGCTTTGTGAAATGTACAAACATTAAGTCAGTGCTGTGTAAAATGTTTGTCTTGATGTTAACTTGCATCTGGGTTATGAACTTAACTAAGAAAAGCAGCAACAACAGCTGTAATTGGATGGTATAAAACTTCCAAGAAATTGGCAAGTATTGGTAAGTCCAACAAATTTCAAAGCTATCTGGTAGTCCAAGACAATAAATGATTTTAGGACTCATGGAGCATGACCTTAAAACAGAGTTTTCCAAATGGTGTGCTGTGACATGTTAGTGTGTTGCCTGAAATGTATAGGTGTGTTGCCTACAATTTATAAATCATATATTTTTAAAAATATATGAAAGATTTTCATGAGATATGTTGTGTCCCCATACATTTTGTTATTACCATTTATGTGTATGTCCATATCTCTTATAAGGGGTTAGTTTAACCTCTCATTTGCAACTGTGACACGAAATGATGCATGTCTAAAAGCTGTGTCACCAACATGAAAGTTTGGAAAGCTCTGCCTTAGAAATATATTTTAAGAGTACTTATTTCTAAGTGGTTCCTTCCATCATGCAGAGAGGTGTATGAGTTAGATGAACATACCTTTTTCAGCAATACTCTGAACTACAGAATTGTAGCACCATTATTCCATTTTAAGTACCATGGTTCCATCCTATGGATTCCTGGGATTTGTAGTCTGTTGCCTCACTAGAAGTCTCTGGCTGAGAATTATAAATGTTCTTCTCTAAACTGTTAATCCCAGGATTCCACAGGATTGAACTATGACAGTGTTATAAGAAGAGTGTTATAATTGTGTAGTGTGAACGGGCTGTGGTTGTTTAGTCAGGAGTAGGGATGGGACGAATCCAGAATTTTCCAAATCCAAATCTGGATCTGAATCCTGGAAGGTTCTTGGAATCCATGAATCTCAAATCTTTCGAATCCTTTTTTTAAGAAAGGGTTTAAAAAGCAAGGGAAAGAAGGATAATCTTGGGCAAGACATACTCTCTCAGACTTAGCAAAAGCCTAGGCAAAGGCAAACCTCCCTCTGAAGAAATCTGGCCAGGACAATTGTCATAGTTTTGCCTCAGGATCTCCCCAGACTGAAAATGACATGAAGGCCGTTTGTACACAGGCAGGAAAATGTGAATTAATCCCACATTTTCCTGTCTGTGTAAACAAGGCCACATACTACAGTACAGAGATAACCCAGGTGAAAACTGGCTTTTCTTTGCATAGCTCCTTATGGCATCCTGGGGTTTGTAGTTTGATGATGCACCAGCACACATTGGCAGAGAAGGCTGTGACACCTTGTAAAACTAGAAACCCCAGAATTGTGTATGAAAGAGCTATGCAAAAGAATCTTTCAGCTGTCCTTGAAATCTCAAGCCTGTACCTTCCAGTCAAGTGTTGAACTTAAATATTAAATGTTCAATTTAAATATCTTAGAATACAACACCAGATGTAATTTCTTAAATTGCTAGCAAAGGTCATTATTACTCCATCTCCCCTTGTGTATCTGGTCTCCCAGGTTTTCAGGCATCCTCATCTCTCAGGTTTTCAGGTGTCCTGGTCTCCAAAGAACTATTTGGTTGGTGGATTCGAGAGATTCGGTTTGCCTAATTTGGCATAGGGATTTGGATTTGCGAATCTCGAATTCTTGCCCAGGATTTGAGGATTCAGCTGGCCCATCTCTAGTCAGGAGTTTGAGTTGGCTTCCTACTATTCAAACTATTAAATGCTGAAAATAACTTAGATAAACATGTTGTCTTTGGGACATGGTTGTTACCAGGAAACGAGATCATTAGTTTTCAGAGTAGCTTCCCAATACTTCCCAATAGCTGCTCATGCCAGAAACCGGCAAGATTACATCACAGCAATGGAGCCAGTTAAAAACAAGAGTAAAGCTGATATGTTCAGTATCACCTGCGTCCCAAGGTCAAGTGGCATCCAAATCTTTGGAAGTTTACCCAACTGTAACATCACAAATATAACCAAGATTTGACCCATCATTTCAAATACAGGAACTGAAAAACAGAAAACTGATTACTGTTTATTTTGTAGTTTTCTAATATCCCATCATGTGGCTCAACAGAAACTCTAGAAGGACAACTGAAAACATTATTATACAAAACAGAAGAGGTTACTGAGCTAGTGGTTTAAATTGCTCACAGTGAGCCTCCAATGATGCTAAGCTTACACTAAATAAATCTTTCAGAAATGGTGTCAAAAATAATTGGCTCTTGGGGAAGTTTCTTCCATGTAGTTCTCAACTGACTTCACTGGGAGTTATAGATAGGAGGCCTAGGCTGAATCTAAGCCTACATCCACCAATTTTCACGGCTGGAGAACATGTGAACTCCAAGCCTCATACATTGTGTTGTTAAAAAATATGAGTGGCATTCCCCCATTACATGCAGAATACTTTGAGCAGTGGAGAAAAGCATAAGAGAAAAGCAAGAAACCTCATATAGAACAAAGCCAATCTCAGTGCAATTTATGACAAGAGCATACAAAACCAGGTAAAGATATATACAACAGTGCTGCCCACCTCTTGTTGGGCTTCTGTGCAGTCCCACATATTGGCTTGATTCAGATGCATATTAGGTTTTGCTTTAAGGTGAGATACACATGAACTTTGTTTTCCAGTATTTTGTCCTTGCACTCTTTACTGCCAACAGTTTAAAGGCAGTTAAAGATCTGAACTTGATTCAGTTCTGAAAATGAGAATTTTCCAGTCTGGATGAAAGAGCGATGGTGAACTGCTAAACTGTGGCATGCTTAGAAGGCGGAGGGAGTGCATAGTCCCATGGTAAAGTGTGTCAGTACAAGGCTTTTGCACATCTTGGCTTAACAGGCCAAGATGTGTATGTCTGAAATGGACCAGTGTTCCTTTGTATCAATAATACATATTATACTTACTTGCTAAAAAGGTACTCTGCAGACATACAGCTACAGCATTTTTAATGTTTGTTCTTAAAAAATTTGATGTATGTATACATCCCCCATCGCAGAGCCTGCTTAAGCTATCGGGAAAAGGAGACTCCTTCCATCTAAGCAGAGGTTCTCACATCCTACACAATCTGTGCATTAGTGTCAAAGGGAGTGTACTCAGTTACCTACTGTGTGATACATTCATGGCTACAGTTTTAGCTGAGCAGTTATCAAGTCCTATTAGCCTGTATCAGGTTCTATGCACCAAATTCTGTACAAGCCAGGGCCTGAAAACACTTACTTTTTAGGACTACAATTTCCAGAATCCCCAACCAACATCTCCACTGGCCATTTGGTTGGAGGGTTGTGGGAGTTATAGGCCAAAAAGTAATGCTCCCAAGTTTTGTGTCAAGCACATACTCATTTGTGGAACTGCTCAGAGACCACAACAAAGAACTTCTGCATACTTCCACAAAAACAAACAAATCCAACCAACCAACAACAAAAAAGCAAGGCACATATACAATGTTGTTATTTATATATTCAAATTAAAGGTACCTTTTAAAACTGTTGAATAGCAAGACTAGCTATATAAATGGTCGCTGTGCCCTACAGTTGGTCAGTCATGTTACTGATATAAAGTCCACATATTACAGCAACAGGAAGGAACCAGTTGTTCTATTATGTAAACTACACATATGTATTAACACCACACACTATTAAATTATGTAAACAAACATGTTCTCTAAATAATACAAAAGTCCATTTGTCAAAGGAGGGAGCTACTGAAGCATAGCTCGGACTTGTTTTGAAGTAGATTCATCGTTCAGATGTTTCGTGGTGAACCTAAAAGATACAAAAGGGACAGTTAATACGCTGGAATGTGAATGTGAACCAGAATCACCTTCAAGTTTCATTCACTGTCAGGAAAAACTAAGGATCTACCTGGGAGACCCTATGCATGTTTACTCACAAGGGATTTTTTTTAAAGTAAACCACACAAATCTTCTTACGTTGAAGAGTGAAAACCAAACAAATGCAAGACATACTCCTTGGGTCCTTGCTTACACCATGTATCAGAGGAAGTTTCTCCACAGCAATCAGAAGCTCTTATCTACTGTACATTAACAATTCATTTATCAATCTGTCTTAGTTTGCTAAGTAACAAAACAATCTGATGGCTCATGTCAACACCGTAAATACTAACTCAGTGACATATCTCAGTGCAAGAGCCATTCCTGCAGTTCAAAAACATTCAGATGGCCACCACTGCTTGCACCAAACATGGCATCATCAGCAAGATTTGCCTGTTGTATTCTTATTAGCTTTTTATAGCATGCAATGAACACAATAGGTAAGCAAAACAATCCAAGAGTGTTTGCTGCTTCTATTCATCCATGCTACCCTAATGCAACTTTGCTGCTTTGCAAGATACTACAAGCATATCTCCTCTCCCTACCTCTTGTCAGCTAGTACAGCCTCCATCCCCTTCCTTCACCACTTTCCATCCCCTTCCCTTCTTCGACCCCATAATTACACCATAACTATTTCCCTTGGTGAACTTGGATTGCCCCATTCCCCTTGTTTCCCATCCTGAGACTTTAAAGCCTGTGGTCCCCTGCAGACCTTACAAAAATCACCTGTTTGGACTTCAGCTCCCCAAATCTGCCAGCCAAGCTATCTGTCTGGGGAATTCTGGGAGTACAACCCTCAAAATAATGTTTCAAAATATTGTTTCTGTGTACCGATTTACCAGTTCACAACCTGCTCTACTCTAGTACGCATCACACTATTTCACCACTCCACCACTTCTACTTCCTGGAGCAAGATAGACTCCTCTTACACTGACAACAAAAAGGAGAGGTTTTCCAAACTGTAGTCTGTTAACTTTAATTTTGCAACACTGAGGGTTGGTGAAACATACATTATGAATATAAAACAACCAGCCAATAAAATTAATAAAAGACCTACCTGAGAGCATTCAAGAGTCCTTCAACAGTGTCTGGTGGCTCTTCCCTTAAAACTTTTATGCAACCCTTCATCTAGGGAAAAACACATTCAATAGTAGTAGTAGTAGTAGTAGTAGTAAAAAGAAGAAAAAGAAGAAGAAGAAGAAGAAGAAGAAAGGTTCAATTTTGTAAAAAAATGTGTGTACTCTGAATTTGTGAGCTTTCCTTGAACATTGTTCCAAGAAGGGTGCTGTGTGAGAAAAACTGTTTCTCTGCCTGTGTTTGGATGTAAGGGTACAGACAGGAAAGTAATACCCACAGTAAGCTAATAACTTGGAGTTTAACCTGGAACATCCAGGTGCCATATAAGAAGATCCTTGCAGGATCAAGTGTCTGGCAGGATCAGGCCAAAAGACCTATATGGTCCAGCATCCTGTTTCCCACAGTGAACAACCTCCTGTTTCTGGGAAGTCCAAAGTAGGGCGGGAGTGGTACAGCACCCTCCCACCTAGGGTTCCCAGCGAATGTACTACTTCTAGGACTAGAGGAAATATACAGCCATCATATGATTAGTAGCCACTCACAATCCCATCCTCCATGCACTTGACCAATAAAAGCTGTCCAAGCTATCCACATTACATCTTGTGGTAGAAATTCTAGTTTTAACAACTGCTTTCTGGAAAAGTGTTCCCTAACATCCTGAATGTCCCATCATTTAGCTTCAGTTTAATATGCTGGTTTCTAGGGCAGTCCTCCCTCTACATTTGCAGATTTGACCTTCATGAATGTGATTATTCACAAAGCACGTGCTTGCCTCCCTTGCATTCCTCACCCCAGGCTTGTGTTTAAAATAGATGTTTTTAATTTTTGGGTGAGCACAGCCACCCTCCCACTGCTGGAGGCATATCCTCTTTCCCATGTGGCTGTACTTTCTGCTCTGTAATGGCTGCTGATTAGTCTTTGCTGATTGGTCTTTGCTCCTACTCCTCCCTTTTCAAGATGGCCACCAGAAATAACTAGAAGGGAGGAATTGTGTTCTTCTCCCTTTGAGGGGAAAACACAAGTATGGCAGAGGCAAAGAAGAGGGAAGAGGGGACAGGGAACTCGGGGGGGGGATTGAAGGGGGGGAGTTATTGTTGATTTTTCCACTTTTGCAAGTGTTCTGTGGCCCTAACCCTCACAAATGTGGTGGGGCTACTGTAATATGAAAGAGGAAGATGTCCCCATATCTATTTTCTTCATAGCCCATGTGGTTTTTACACACTTCTGCATGTCTCCCTTTCCTTGCATTTTTTCTAAACTATAGTTCCACTACCTTTACATTCAAGACTTAATAGATAAGCCACCCTGGCATACTATACTTAGTTTATGCAACAGGGATGCAATTCTTCACCAGTTTTCTTCCTGAAGGAAGCAGTGACTAATTTTAGCATTTTTTTTTCTTCAATTAGGACTAAGTTTGAGCAGTTTTCAAAGATTATTGGCAGCTTGGGACTCACTCTGTTCAAAATGAGCATGTGGTATTCTTACATATAAAACACCATTTTTTGCACTGAGAACAGCAGAAATACTATTTTCTGTGCAGCAAATGTTGTTTTCCTGAGCCAAAAATGCTGTAATCAGGGACCTGTTCTGCATGAAACTCTCTTCCTACCTCTTATCTTCTTTTAAAAGAAAACAGCATTTCCTGCACAGATAATAGCATCTTCTGCACAGAAATATCATTGCCTGTACCAAAAATGCTGTTTTCTGCACAAAACAATCACATGCACGTTTTGCACTGAATAAATCCTGAACTGTGAAGGTTCTCAGCTGTCAAATTCTGTTCTCATTAGGACTTCTCAACACTCAAGAAGCACTTTTTCATGCATTTTTTAATTTTCTTCAAATATTCTTTCCATCCTTGTTATGCAAAGCACTTCTGATAATTTCCAAAGAAGCAGCTCACTCCACTTACAAATATATCTATATCAGGGTCCACGACTTGAAGCCTTCACATAGAAAAGTTGAAGCTCCATGAGGCACATTAAGATTCTGGACCACAGAGCTGGCAAGTATTGCCATCTTTTGCCCTTGTAATTAACATGAAAAATAAGATCTCTTGCCCAGGTATTTAAATCTATAGATACCTGGCTGAATACCTTTAGAAAATCTTCAAAGGAGAAGACAAGAATGTGTTACATAAATTGTAAATTGTATTAGCAATGCATAGAAACAAGTGAGATGTATGAATAGGTATGCTCCTATTCAGCCAGTCATATTGTCTTCAAGCATACTCCATTCCACCTTACCTACATGTAAGGTAGCATTCTGTGCCCACTGAGCACAGTCAAAGCTCATTAGATTGCTTTGGAGATTGCCCCTCTAAATCTCTCTCTCTATCTGCAAACCACAGGGTTCCTCCCACCTTGCAGAAACTCTTTTGCATGGATTGCTATATCAAGATCCACATTTAAAGAGGTTTGCTGTTAGTACACATGTTTACAGACTAAGTACAGTAAAAGATGCTCTTAAATATGGCTTCCTATCTTCCTGTATGAAACAAACTGATTCTACTAGAAAACAGCCATGAGATCACACAGCTCTCTTTTGTTCTTCACATTAGTTATTCAGTTTCTAGACTGCCCTATAACAACTGATTTTTGAGTGGCATTCATGGGTCACTGTCACTACTACAGTAAGCTCATCTGCCAACCATTTTCAGTTTTGGATTAATCCCAAATATAGTCTTCATGTTGATACAAGGTTTCACAGGACTCCCTCTCGGGCCATTTCCACACTACGTTGTTCTAGTGCTATTATTCCACTTTCAACATCCTGTGGAATCCTGGGGTTTGCAGTTTAGGGAGGGACATTTAGAATTCTCAGCCACAGAGCTCTTTGGCCTCAGTAGACTACAAACCCCAGGATTCCATAGGATATTAAAAGTGGAATAATTGCACTATAGCAGTGTAGTGTGGAAATGGTCTAAGTTCTATAGCAAATACATCCAGGGAAAACTAAGAATAGTTGGAAAGCACAGCCCAATGACTGAACCAAATGAGTGAACCAAATGAGTGATTTTAAAGACAGACGACCAGTTCTCTCACTTCCACCTATACTTCAAGTGTAAGAGGGATATAAGCACTTAACTCTTTCCTTAATACCCTCATCAAGAAATGCCCCTTCCATTTTGTGATTAGTATGAAATGAGGCTATAAAATGAGAAATGAACGCAGTTTAGAAAAGTATTTGCAGCAGAGAATGGGTACCTATAAGAGTGAATGTATGCTTAGAGACCCTTGCCACACGCCTGTCCATACACACAAAGACATGCACATCGTCTCAGCAAATGTGGATTTGTTAATATGCATTATGCATTTGCCAAGGTTACTCTGCTATTCCTCCAAGGCTGGAAAACAGCTCATGACTAACACATTGAGTGTCCTCTTGAAAATACCCATGAATTTTTGCCGAGAACCAGAAAACTCTGTTCTACATTATTCTTACATCTATCTTGGAGGCCTTGGAAAAAGCTCCCACAGGATGGACGTGGTCATACAGAATGATAACGCCAACCATGACTCTCATGCAGAACATAAGGCTTTCTTCACTGGTGAACCTACTTCTGTATTCTCTGGGGGAAAAAATGGGGGAGAGGGGAGTGGAATTAGTCACAGCTTTTGTTCTATCTTGACTTCCTGTTTCAAATAAAACTGTTTCACTTTAGTTAGCAAAGTAATTTAATTCACGATATAATTAAACAACAATGTCAATGAATAAACTGGCATCCTGGATAATCGAAAGAATTTGTAGCAAAGGAAAATGAAGAACAGCAGCAACTCACAGAGATGAGAGAGATCTACATATGGTTAATGGGATTTACGTATGTGTAAACACCATAGTTAGGGTGTTATGCAGTGAATCCCAGAGTGATTCCTCCAATCTCTACCTACTGGAGAGCAGTTACCACAGTCAATGGGAGTCTGTTCCCCTGTTGACTGGGCTGGTTGACAGTCTCGGCCTTCCCTTATGCAAACAATCTCTGGTGCAAGGGAGAACTGTGACTGGGGTTCTGCCACTACCTATTGCACCAGAAATCTCTCATGCAACTGGGGAATGGATTCCCATGGACGGCAACAGTTGCTTCCCAGTAAATGGCGACTGAGGAAACTGATCCAAGATTCACTGTGTAGTGCCCTAACTATGGTCCTTCTGCACACCCAAATTTCACATAGCAGTGGGTCTTAAGCTGGGGTCCGCAAGGCTCCCATAGGAGATCCACAAAGCCCTTATGATGGACACTAACAGCAGCAGCAGCAGTGACAGGGATGTGGCAGTGATGGGGGAGGCAGATGCCAGAATTGTGCCCTTATTTGCAAGTGAGGGAACAGTTTTGGTGCCTGCACTCCCCCCCCGCCACGTCCCTGAGGAAAGGGACACGGCAGCAGCTATCACTCTGGAGACCAGACTATGAATCCCCACTCAGCCATGGAAACCCACAGGGTGACCTTTGACAAGTCACACTCTCTCACCCTCAGCAAAAGGCAAAGGTTTGCCTTGGGGTCACCATAAGTCAATTTTCAAAGGGGAGAGATGCAATGGCTAGAAAGAATGTCCCCCTGCCAGAGGCACTCTGTCATTGTGTGCCTTCAAGTTACTTTCAGCTTATGGCAACACTAAGGTGAACCTATCATGGGGCTTTTTGGGCAAGATTTGTTCAGAGGGGATTTACCTTTAACTTCCTCTAAGACTGAGAGGATGTGACTTGTCCAAGGTCACCCAGTGTCTAAGCGAAGATGTGAATCCTAGTCTCCAGAAGCCTTGAATAAATAAATATTTGAATATTTAAATCTATATTTAAATATTTAAATCTTGGGTTAAGTCTTGGATGTTCCTGAAAACATTTTGAAAAAGTTAAAGAGCCACTGCCATACAGGATTCTGGCCCATATTAATTTACCTTAATATAAGAGGAATTCCTCTGTAGTACTTAAAAATGTAATAGCTTGGAAAGTTAACATCTTCCAGCTAGCAGGACAGTGAATTCAGACTCAAATTTGCCATTTTAATTGGAGAAAAAGAGAGGCATAGTGAGCTGACAAGAAGCTTGCTTAGGATGTAATTGTGCCCTCTGTAGACCTAATGCAAGATTAGCAGCCATGCTTCTTTTTACACAAATGAATTTGTCCCTACTATGGCTGTACTGCATCTTTTATAACAGGTGTAAGGAAAGTATGTACCTCAGGCAACATGCATTTTCTGAGGCCCTATTTTGTGACTCCTGGAGACCCCCAAAGCTCCTGGAATGCATTTAAAAAAATGCAGCCACAGAAGCCTAAAACATAGAAATGGTCACAAAAATAGTGGCCACTCCAAAATGGAATATGAATGTGAAAACTGGCCTCATTTTAGCCAGATCCCACAATAGGAAATGATGTGCTGGGAGTGACTGCATAGGCCCCAGGAGAGTTGGGGTGTGTGTTAATCAGCCCGCCTTTCTGCAGTTGCACACCCCTGTTTTGAAGTCTGAAAGATGACATGATTCTCCAATGCTCTCTCTTCAAAACAAAACCAAAGCTTGCCTTTAGAACTTCTCACTATTCAGCTAAACAAGCAGCTTTATGAAATATTAACATTCAATATTTAAATGTTGTCTCAGGATCTTTTCGGCAGTCTGTTTCACAAAACTTATTTGAGGCTACATTACAGGAATGCTGGTTTTTAGAAATTCAATACATGGAGGCATGTCCTAAGAATTCAAGCAGCTGGGAAGGTAGTAAATGCGCAGTTGTAAGCCAATCTGGACATACTTTCAGCTGCAGAGTAAGGTAAAAATGCTTCAAATAATAAATGAATAAAAAGTTAGGAAAAGATGAAGTGTAAACGTTTGCACTGTCTATATCCAATCATGTCAGCATGGGTGATGAGCACAAGGTTCATTAGGTCTCCCTGACAGAATGGCCCATCTCCAAACATCAAAGCTTGTAAAAACATACAATTGGCTAGAAGGGTAACTCATGCGGAAAGTGGCCTGTTTTAAAGAACTCTGACCCCACCCTTTCTGTCCTGCTGTCTCTCCCCAGCTTTAAATATTTGTACTTTAAAGATATATGGGTAGCAGGGCCAGGGTAATTAACTTAAGCATTAATCTCTTATGCAGTACTTTCTTTGTCAACATAGAGAAAAAAGACCTTCATAAATGATTTTGCCTCTCTCCTCTGAAAAAGCTCAGTCAAGGTGTCTTTTGAAAATAAGACAATAAGCACACAAGAACCATTAAAGTAATATTAAACATAGGTGATGGACTGGATTAAGCACTGTGCTTTTAAAGTAGGGTTGCCAGATTGAAAACTGAAAAGGGCTTCTATCTCTTTCATGGCCGCTTGGCAGAGGGAATTTCAGCAGGTGTTGCTTGTCACACAACCAGATAAGAAACAACCTCTACTGAAATTCTCTCTCCTGCACAAAGCATTAAAGGGACAGGAGCCCTCTCCAGTTTTTACATCATAAAATATACTTCAGCCCATCCTCTGTCTAAGCAGAGATCCACACGGTAGAACTGAATCCTGCATTCCATCATGGTGAACACACACACAATGGGCTTATAATTGTGCCCAGCTGTTAGAGGACATGGGAAGCCTTTGTGTACCTCAAACCAGGTATGCTGCATTGCCACGTGTAGCAGTGAGGAAGAGTGAGGAGGCAGAGTTTGTGCAATCCACTCACATCTGGTGTTGAGAAGCAGGCCAAAAACTTTAACAGCAGTTGTATTATTAATTACAACTGAATCACTGCTAGCAAAGGCAATCAAAAACAGGCTTTTGTTTCACTTAAGTTGTTTCTACTTGTAGTGTTTTAAAATAAGTTTTTATTTTGCTTAAGTTATTCTTTACCGCTTTACATTTCAATATTTTAAACATTTTTAAAACACATTTAAATTGCACATTACTCTGAAATCCTATGATATAGGCAAGATACAAATATTTTAATAATGGAAAGAAACAAAGGAAAAAGTTTTCCCATTACTTGGCATATACAACTAAGCGTATATCTACTCTACACAGTTACAGCTGATTGATCCCATCCTAGGGAATCCTAAAATTTGTAGTTTTGTAAGATATTCAGAGTTTTGTTAGAATGCTCTATGCACTCCTGAGCTATAAAAATGCAACTATTACTGATGTAATTATATAGTATAGACAGCCTTTTAAGTTGCTGTTGGGCTCTACAATATAGGTCACACAGAGCCCTGCCACCTATCCCACCTCAACTAACTTTGGTAAATGACAGCAGGGTAGTATCTCATTACCCCCTGCAATGCGACATGGAAGAGTTTGCCTGCACCATGAATAGACCTAAAGCTGGGACAAGCGCACAAGCACATGAAAGTCCTGCTTAGCCATCCCAGCTATTTGACTGCTCTTTGCAGATATATTGTGAAGATCTGAAAAGGCTACAGGTGTATTCAGCTGAATACGTTTACAAGTTCCTACCATCATGAAATGATAAGGCAGGCTCCTCAAATGCAGTGAATTTTGTAAATGCACTCCACTGAAAGGAAATTTCTTTCAGAGCTTTACATTGTATGTATGAAAATGTAAAAGCACACACACACACATAAAAAATAACCACCCATCTTTTGGTGTTGAACGTTTGCTGTTTTATCTTTGGAGTCTACCACATTTTGTCTATGACCAATGTGACTATTTTGGAACACTTCATCTTCATCATGTCACTCATGAACACTCATTCAAATGACTTCACCTTCCTGGGAGTAAATGGTTCTCAGATTTTCAGTGGTATACACACCTCTTAGATTCTGTTTTGCTTGCACATCCACCTTATATGGAGGACTGAACAGACTTGGATATGTATGCGGTTTTAGCTTTACTTGTGCAATTCAATATTTGGTTTTAGGACTACTTTGGAGTATTGAAACTGTTCTTATTCTCTTGTTGGTTATACACTGTCACACTGTACTGCCCGTAGGCTGCTATTGTTTTGTATGACATACAGCCTTACTTACACTTTGTAACTGAAACAATTATACAGCTGTCTGTTTGACTTGAAATAATTACATAGGTGTTATGTGACTGTATATGGCCTTATAAGTTGTTATATATTCTTATATATATTATATTGCTTATATGCTTCTGTTTTTAGTTCCCCATGATTCTCATAGTATTACTCACTATTTTACTATTATCTGTTCTAATTTTTCCCCCCTCAAGATCTATACACAGACAGATGCACAGAGAGGCTTGGAGATGTCGGGCTAGGCCTACGTGTATTGCAGATGAACAGCTGCAAAAACTTAAAGAAGAAGCAGTGTGGTGTCATACTGAAGACCTCCCCACTTATGTCTTGCACATATTAAGTAATGAAGTGGAGTAGGACCAGAGAAACTCATGGTGTGGTGACAAGCTATGCACAGAATATCCCTAGATGGTTTAATAAGACAATGACATTGGTCTGCTGTTTTCATTCAAGTTCCGTTTTGAGAAAGTGATAAATGACTGCATATGTAAAAAGGCATCATCATCCACATACATCGATGGCACTATATAAATAGTAATAATAACAAGTAAGCATGTACGCATTATATGCGTAGACATGCATACTCAGTTTCTTTAATGCCAGTGTCTTTATTCACATATATTTTGTATACTTTTAAAAGCATAAGAACCTCCAAAAACTTTTAACCGCAGACAGTGAGAAGTGAGAAGAAAGAGCACAGTTAGATCTATAATGCTTCCTGCATACTCTCTGCAACAGTCCATCTGTTTTACTACCTATTTCTAGCCTTAGAGAGAAGGTACTCCCAAAGGTTATAAATGGACTACTTCTAAAAAAAAACTTTAGTAAATTTAGATTTCTTTGAGGCACTACATCAAAGTAAATACACGAATAAATAAAATGAAAACATATGCGTCTATTGCTCATAAATAACTTACGGTGTTTCCAGCATGACTTTACATACACTGGCCATTGTACTTAGACAGTCCGTTGTATTCTCAATTGGTAGAGTTTTGTTCTATGAAGATTAAAAACAAAGAAAAATAATAATCCCAGTCTTTCTATAATTCACTATAATTTGCTTCCATTAAAAAAGGTAAGTATTAACATTTTCCTGATTGGAATAGAATCAGTAACTGCAAGTGATTTTAATAACATACGCTCCTGTTTTGTTGATATTTCATCACTAGATTTTACCGCATTTTTGTTCTTAACATTGTAATATTGTAAACCACTTACAAGAAAATTGGAACAAAAATGTTTTAATTGAATAAATAAAAAAGAGCTAAAAGAACCACTTACTTCTGCAACAAAACGTGTTGTGGCATTGCTCAGAGTTTTCAGCACCGGTGTAGCTTCTGCATAAAACAGGGACATTCTATTAGCCATCTCGTTGTTCACTTCACTCTCAATGTCGAGCTGATAAGAAAAAGAAGGGAATACTATTTATGTATATACTAGTGTATATACCCGGTGTTGCCCGGGATTTTATTTTCTCATAGGTAATACTTGTTAGAAAGATTTGAGATCCTGTGTCTTTAATTCTCCAAACTGTCTTGTCCAGTACCTGTAACTTTTCCCCATATTCCCCAATCCAATCTTTATTTCAGAGTTATTACAGAGGTTGGGTTCCTGAGAGAAAACAGTGCCCTCCTCCTTGCTGCTAGGCCTCATCTCCATAACAACTGGCCAGGCCCAAGAGCTCTCTTGATGAGAATTCTAAAGGTCCCTCCCTAAACTGCAAACCCCAGGATTCTATAGAATCTTCTTAGGCAGCCAATCATATGATGTCTTCTCATCTGATGCAGCCAATCATACGAAGTCTCCTCTGGCTGACACAGACAGACAGACAAACTTTGACTTTTAAATATTAAATATATATTTTAAAAAAGTAATTGTATCCATTGGCTGCCAGAAAGGATGATAGGCTGGTTGACCAAATGACAAGTCCGTCATTTTCAAACCACAATCTAATAACCAGAATCAAACAATCATATTGCTAGTATGCCCCAAAGGAAATGTGGACTTAGGTTTTCTGACCACCATTCCTATTTGACACAAAGAGCAAACTGTGCCAAGAGAGAACCTTCAAGAACAATTTGTGATATGACTATGGATGTAATTCGTCACTGAGTTTCTTCTTGAAATAAGCAATGCGTAATTTTAGCAATTTTCTTCCCACTGTGAGAAATTTATGTATCTATTGATTTAATTTATACCCTGGTTTTCTCTCAGCATGGTAGTCTTTGAAAACCACACAACTTTTGAAACCTATTTGCAATTCTGGACTTCTACACAAAATTCACACATGATTGTATTGTATAGAAAACAGGATTTAAGCCAAGAGAAATGGTCTCTAAAGAAGGTATAGACCTCAGTTGGTTTAATTATTTTCAGCGTAACGAGTGATTCAAACAAATTAAGAGGGATCTAGTTAGAGGCTGGAGAAAATTATTTTTACATAGAATTGTGTAAGGATGATGATGACGTAATTGAAACAATAAAGAAATGTCTTTTGAAATCAGAGATGAAGATGAGCTTGTAAAGAGTTTAGAATAAGGTGGACCCAAAACTTTCAGTAAAATGTGCAAGTGGAAATATAAGAAAAATGTTGACGAGACACATAAAATTTATTTTGTGCAATAATTTAAAAGACAATATTTACAAGTTGATGGACAGATGGTATTTAAATCGAGGCAGGTGCCTGTCCCCCCATTTTCCTCCTCCCATACCTTGTATTCCACATCCCAGGCTTGCGAGGCTTGTGTTTAAAATGGAGGTTTTTTTCCTTTTGGGTGAGCAAAGCCCACTCCCATTGCTAAAGGTGTGGCCTTTCTGCCATGTGGTTGCACATTCTGCTGTGTATTGACTGCTGATTGGTCAGGTGCTCCTTTCTCAAGATGCCTGCTGGAAATAATTAGAATTCCAGAACTTCCCTCTTGTTTGTCTGAGGCGAAAGCACCGGTAACTCTTTTAGGTTGTCTTTTTTCTCACCTCTCTCAATGCCAGGGCCAGAGGCAAAGGAATGGGGGGGGGAAGCTCCAGAAGTGAATGGGAGGGGGATTGCGGGGTGGTTATTTGTGTATTCTCCACTTTTGCAAGGGTTCCGTGCCCCTAACCTCCACGAATGTGGAGGGGCTACTGTACACGCATAGCCTTCTCCTTCCCACTATATTTCTCTGTAGGGTCAAAAAAGCTGTCCCAGGTCATTTCCCAGACCTCTATAGAAGGTTAGAATGTTAGGAGGGAGAGGAATCAACAATTCTGGCAAAAGCAGTGGAGTCTAGTATAGTAACACCATTGGATTCTGGCCATAGTCTCCCAGTACAGTATGCTCTTTTACTTACGTGCATATTGTTTATTCTGTTGCGGCTCAATGTCCTCCGATAATAGCTGAAGTCATTCTGAATTGCTGGGTTTCTCATCTTAATAAAAGAGAACAAGTAGAAAAGAAAACAAAAGAGGAGAGATCAGTCTCCAGAGCTTTTAAATCAATAAGGCAATGAGATATTTCAGTCTTAGTTGATTATCCTTTCCTACTACTAACCTTGAGTTCATCAAAGCGGAGAGTAAAATGCAAGATCTCTGCAAACTGCTTTGCTAAGGCTTGTTCTCGCTCTAAATGCTGAGTTGGTGTGTAGGGAGGACAAGTCAAAGATTCCAGTAGGCTCTGCAGTGCTTTCTCTGGGGAAAAACAATACATGCAGAGACAAACATGTAACTTTATCTCTTTTTCCTTTTCCAAAACAAGAGTCCTTTATATCACATCAACTTCTATATGCCTGCCTTTAGTACAACTGTGTCAGCTAAACAGTTTACCAAAATAAAAAAAAAATAAAAAAATGGATTGCCTGTTTAAAGGTGTAAAGACATTTTACCTCAGTGAACATTACAGAGGATCTTCAAGGAGGGAGACAATTTATTCCATGGATGAAGTAATGCAATTTAATAAACAATGCTGATATTTTTATGTTCCTCTTAGAGGAAACACCTCCCAAATGTAGTAACAAGTGAAAACCAAAGGGTTGAAACAAATAATTTACCATAAGGCCCTAATCTTGGGAGATGACATCTACTGCTAACCCAGCACATATTTTAATTTTATTTTAGAGTAGGGATTTCAATTGTTCAACTACTCTGAGGGTCATTTCAGGCCTGTGGAAAAGGCAGTTCTTCCTGGCTTAGTTTTGTATGATTCCGGATGACTGGGATACACATGAACTGGCCATTATCCAGTTAACTTTCTGTACTAGCCTGAACTTCTGTCTTCAGGTACCTTAAAAACTAATATGAAATGTTTTATAGCACAAGTTTTCATGAACTTGCTTTATCTATTAGAACTGAATCAAGTGATTCAGTGAAACCTATGCCATAAAAACCTATGCTATGATAAATTAATTAGTTTTGAGCTGCTACAAGATTCTTGTTTGCTATTGTTGTAATAGACTAATATGACTTCCCCTCTGGAAATTATATGCTTTCCCTATTACCTTACCTATTCCCAAGACTTCCCTATTTTGTTCCCCTTTCCTAGTTCTCTAAACCTGAGGACTAAAGAGGCATCATTTTCTTGCTTACAGATGGCTGCCAATCCAATATTATTCCTAAAGGAATTAAAGAGGTTTTTAAGATTAGCAGTAAGCCTCTTGACAAAAAAACAGGAGAATGCACAAATGTACTAATCTAAGAAACAACAACAAACAACATGCAAGAGCACATACTTCAAAAGAAAGAAAACAGGATGGTAATACCTAAGTGGTAGAGCAGATGATCATCTCACTAAACATTTAGAAGATACTAAATTCTTTGGATGCTAACAGGTAACTCCTCACCTAGTCGGAGGGAAAATTCATAGAACCTCTTTAACCTCACAACCAGAGGACACACTGAATTCCAGGCTCTCTCTTGAAGCTGGATATCATTTGGATTTTGTATTGCCTGGAAAACAACAATGATAACTTCAACCATTTTATTTATTTTATAATACTGGACATGCATTACTCAGGTGGATGACAGTGTAGAAAACAGCAAAAGAGGATGTTAACAATAACATGTCACTTGCCATTATATTTCAGTATACCTGAAAAAAAATCCCAAAATCATTGATTAAAGGGATGGATGAACTGCAGTCCTAAGTTTATGCATCACTTAACACCAATCCACCCCCAGTATGATCTATCTTTTCTTTTGCCACCCGTGGGAACAAAGAAAGAAAATGGGGAATCAGAAAGAGCAAACCCCTCCTGACAATTGGCTCTGGACCTATCCAGCACTAACAGATGCCTCCTCACACTGCCTTTGAAGGCATGTGAATTACCCCAAATTTACTAGAATAAGGAGTCGAACTATTCCAGTAGATCTTCTTCTCTTCATTACCCTTGCCCTCTCCTTCCCACTCTAAGCTCACAGAACAGGGCAGAACCTCATATGTTTTTTTCTTTGCATATGCTATTCTGTAAAGTACTATACAGATTGATAGTGCTTTATACATTTAAGAATACAACATCATTCACAAGGTCCTGTAAATTAAAACAAAAAGGCACATACAGCAAACATCAGCCTATGTTAAAGCCTATGTTTGAAGTCACGCCAATATTAAAATCTATCTTTGAAGTTTACCGCAGCCCTGGCAGGTATGTTAGAAACATTCTTGCCAACATAAATGCTCAAGTTTCATCATCCATTACTTGAGTCATTAATAAGTAGCAATCTTAACAAAAAACAAAACAAAAACATATT
The DNA here is from genome assembly GCA_948474755.1 of Ctenosaura bakeri. Classification (NCBI taxonomy): domain Eukaryota; kingdom Metazoa; phylum Chordata; class Lepidosauria; order Squamata; family Iguanidae; genus Ctenosaura; species Ctenosaura bakeri. The sequence continues at coordinate 136,538 of CAOLHI010001256.1, forward strand.
CACTCCGCAATTTTCTCTTACAATCAGGCACAGGTAAGCCACACAACATCTACACCTGCACCACCTAAACACTGAGGAAATCTAACTGTGTCAAATCTGGGTTTGGGGTGAATTCTAAGAAGTGCTGGCAGATGTTTAAGAATCACTGCAGATGGTTTAAATCTTTTTCCGCTCCTTAGAAAAGATTTGGTGTCACTGTATAGTTTAACGCACATCTCTAATCTCTTGTCCAGCTCCTTTGTAAGACTGCAGGTCGGAGAGCATGCTTTCTGAATCCTGTAAGACAGCATTGACTTGGTTCCATACTTCCCTTTCTCCATCTGAAGGCTGAGCATCTAAGCAAAACATACAAAATAGGTATTTTAAAAAGTGTTGGAAGAGGCATGAAAACACAATTAACATCTGCAGATTACAGTACACTGTTATTTGATTTATACTTCATTAGCCAACAGACAGTTCAGGTGATGCTTCACTAGTTTTCAGACATATGCCTTGGTTTTTCAGGTCAAACATAAGTAGGATTACTTGCATTTGCAGGATTATTGCTCTGTTCTACTCTCCAAAAGGCAGAAGATAAAGAGAAACAAATGGACACTCATTAATTTAAATAAACTTCAGGCTGGAAGATATCATGGATGCCACTCAGTAAATAAGCTAGAGATATATTATGGGAAAATGTAGCTACAAATATTCCCAGAGGGCATTTCTGGGCAGAAATCAATAGAATTGGATCGTAGAAATTGCTGTGCTAACACTACAGAATCTTCCTCTTTTCTCATCATGGTTTTGTGTTACCCCTTCTTATAACCTATTATTATATGCACACATCAACACTTGAATTATCAATCAGCAGCAACCCACCCTCAACATCAGATTTAGAAATAATCCAACAAATATTAATTGATTAAAAGAGGTTTTGCTGAACAAAATAGCATTGATAATGTCAAAAGTGGCAAAGAGGAAACAAAGCAAGGATGGCACAGATTTGCAGAAAAATTGTGTTCCGATTCAAATTAGCAAATTATTTAAACCACTTAGATTAACTAAACTAACTACATTATTTTAAATAGGAATACAACACATCTCACCGTGGCCCAAACACCCTAAAGGCACCTGACCCCACCTGATCTTGGAAGCTAAGTAGGGTCAGTCCTGCTTAATATTCAGATGGGAGACTGCCAACGAATACCAGGTTCTGTAGGCTATAGTTCAGAGGACAATGGTGAAACCACTTCTGAGTATTCCTTGCCTAAGAACACCCTATGAAAGTCATGGGATTACCATAAATTGACAGACAGCTTGAAGGCATATCCACACACACCTCATCCCAGTGAGGAAGCATATGATTAGCTGACCTGCTCTCTGTCTCCTGTCCAAGTGTGTGAGTGTGCCTTCAAGTCATCTGTCCACTTATGGTGACCTCATAAATTTCATAGGGTTTTCTTCGGCAAGGAATACTCAGAAGTCATTTTGCCACTGTCCTCCTCTGAAATAGCCTACAACACCTGGTATTTGTTAGCAATCACCCATTCAAGTACTAACCAGAGCTGATTCTGCTGAGCTTCCAAGATCGGATGGGAGCTGCTGTTGTTAGAGTATTTGGGCAGCTAAAGTGCTAACTACTGATGGGCAATTTCAAGGCCTCTACTCTTGCTTCCTATTGTTCATTAAACAGGGTTTGGACTGGATAGCCTTTCAAACAAAGGGCTGTAATCTAAGACAGATTCTACACCACCAGGAAAATTACTGACCTAGAGGTCTGCCTGGATCCTACACCCTTTGAGCCCTAACTTCAGTTAGATGTTTGCTTGCAGCTGTGTATCTGGTTTTGTTTTCCTTAGGGGGAAGGTGCTGAGAGACAATCCCTGAGCCTTACCAGAAATACAGGACACCAGAAGAAGAAGTTTATCTCTTTCATCCCCAAAGCAAATGAAAACCAAAACCACACGCTCCTTGCACACAAAGGTCTACTTAGGAAAAACTTTCCAGGTGATGACTTCTGAATGCAGGGAAGACACTTTTCACTCTTTGCCCTGATAGTGGGTTTGTCATTGCAGTTAGTGGCTACAGCCGCTTCTCTTCTCTTCCAAACTTTGTTTATGGGCCTCTAGTTGAACTATAGCAAACACATAACACAGCATCACTTACAGCTTGGGAACAGATGCATTCAAATGGTTTCCAAGATTCAGGAATTCACCATTACATTCTAGCCCATGGCTGGCCTATGGCTTGAGAATGTTGCTGGGGTTTTATCTCCCTATGCTCTAGCCTTCACAACCAATGGCAGGGATGATAGGAACCTGATGAAGCACACATATTCCAATCCTGCTCTGGCCTCCTGATGGACTATACTGAAATTGCTTAACTTAGCCTTGTCTGATCATCTCTGACACGATGCAGCCAGAGCGGAATGTATTAATAGGAAAAAAAATCCCTTATGTTTCAACTCTTTGAAAATACATGCAGTATAATGATGCACCCATACTCCAGAGGAGTGTTTAGCTCAGCTATCCCTATCACATGAATTCTATATCAGTGCTTCATAAGCTATCTCATATGGGGTCTACCAATTTTTCCCCAGTGTGCCCAAGGGCCAACCCCATCTTTGTGCTTGTTAACTGCAACTATTTCTTTCTCTCCTGGAAATTCTCCAGGGACCAGCAATGGATGGCTCAAAGACTGGCAGCAGTCCAAGGACTACTATTCTTTAAGTGGCACTGCAATAGACGTCTGGACTACAGGTCTCATCAGCCCCTAGTACCATGGTCAGAAATAATGGGAATTGTAGTCCAAAGCATCACATGGCCATCAAGTTGGGGAAGGCTGGTGAAATTTGATTCTCCAACTTTAAAATATATAATTTGGATAAATATATATAATTAATTTAAAAAAGCAAAATAGCAATTTGGTCCATGTGACCCCCACACACACACTAATTTCCAGAGGGAAAAAGGTGTGCACACTCTTCTCTTGGTCCCAGGCGAATAGCAGGAAAAAACAGCAACAGCCCTCCAGGAGCTGGCAAGTTTAGATGGTTCTATAAGACTATGTGCCTCAGCAGATATCCAAGAATGCTGCTCTCTGGTAGCAGTAGCACAAAATTCTTTCAAAATACATTTGTTCTGAACACTCAGAGGAAGAGAGTTTGAAAATTTGGGAAGGATCAAAGGGAAGTCAAAGTTCTGAACATCATACTTGGCCAGGTAACACTGAGATTCTGTATGTCCAAGAATCTAAATACCTGTGATAACGCTATCATATTATTACAGTTGGAAAAAGTCAACAACTTCTATTATACAACTTTCTGTTGAAGCTACAAAAGTGGACATAAAGGTCACTGATCTAAGAAACTGAAAAGTTAGCTGATGAAAAGAGGGAGTGGGAGAATAATTGATTCAAATATATTAAGAAATCCAGCAGCATCTTTCAACTAACTGGGAAGAAGAAATGTATAGCATAAGGTTTTGTGAATCCAGTCCACAAAAGTTTATGCCAGAAATGTCTTCTTTCCAGTTCGTCTCATAAGTACTACTGGAATCCTTTATGTCTATTTATGCTAAAACAGAATAATTTATGCTAGAACAGATTAATATGGCTATCTCTCTAATTCAAATATTATTAACCATGGGAAAGCCAAACATGGTGAATTTGCAGCACTGGTTCCACTATCATTTTTTTTTTTTTAAAAAGGCAAACAAAAGACACCAGTGTAACTTGCTGGAGTGGATGGAAGAAGAAATGGGAATGAAACTAAATCTGGACAACTCTTCACTCTCTGCTCTGAAACAGAAAGCAACACACTCTTTTCCTGACAGTAGCAGTGTATATGTGAAGAGCTTAGAAAAGTTATCTTTTTGATAGCAACTCCCACATTTGCCACATGTTATTAGATTTCAAACCCATGCTATGATGTTCAGTCAACTATTCAGTTAGAATAATAATGCTGTTGATGATGATAACATAGACCACAGCTTAGAAGAGGTCCTCTTCTGGATTTTAATTTCCAGAATGCTCCAGTTTGTATGGCCAAGAAGCATGAAGGTTTAGGGACTCTGAAAGTTGCAGTCTAATCAAGGAACTTTCCGAAGCTCTACACATAGACCTGTTCCCTGAGCACAAAAACCAATCTTCATTCAGGGTTCCCTAAATCAGTTATGATGTGTGTTCATTAAAGAATCCAAAGAGCCCATATAACAAGCCTTAGAGATCAGTTTTTGGGGATTGCAAGAAGGACTCCCCGTGAAGATCAGTTTTTTTCCAACTTCATACACATCAAATAAAAAGCTTCTAACTTTTAAATGCAGCTGTAAAATCTAACAGTACACATTTTATGAGAAAAATGCCTGCTGCAAAATAGCCTTAAGTGTTCAGACTTCAGCTTACTGGTTATTAATTTTTGGCAGGTACAAGATCTAAAAGGGCCTAGAGAGATCCTTAGTTTTAACAAGATTCATTGTGATGGAATTCACTGCAGGTGCAAACGACAGGCCTTCATTAGGATGGAGAACTGCAGAACCCAAACTGAGCTGAGGTTTCTCCCCATCATTTCAGCAAGGCTGGATGTCAGGATTTTGCTGGCAGAATGACTTTTATTTTAGTGTGTGTGTATTGGAACTTGGAAAAATTACTTTTTTGGATTACAATTCCTATAATGCCCCAGCTAGTGGCCATGCTGGCAGTTCTGGGAGTTGTAACAAAATAATTCTCTCACCTTTCCAAGCTCGGAACATGAATCAGTCTGTATCTGACAGTGCATCATGTTTTAGAATTGAGGTAAGCCAGTCATCTTTACACAACACACGTTTGCATGTGATGTGTGAAAAATGGTACAGATAGCAAAGCTATGCAAGAGTGCGACAATGCATCTCAGATGGTCTTAACTATGTACATGTGCTGAAAAGATGACCAAGGCGTAGAACCTAAAACTGATCTAACAATTGGTGAGAATAAAAGGTCAGACCTGAACGATAGGGATCATTGGGATGCAGAATCTGTTTAATTTCCACAGAAATTGTATTTCCAGTAGAGCACCATTTCTTCTATACATACCTGTGCAGAGCTGTCACTCATTCCAATGGGGAAAGTCAATTATAGCAATCAGGGACACTGCTACAGTGGTGGCAAAACCAGAGCTCGGGAACATTACCTTTTCAGATTATGACACTCGGAAGTCCCCAGTCAGCAATGCCCATGCTGACTCAGCGCTTCTGGGAATCATAATGCAAAAGGAACTTTCCCCACTATTCCACACAGTTAAGGAGCCAGCCACCAGAAAGAGGAAGAAGGAGAAAGAAAAGAAAGAAAGTTCACCACAGGAGTTCCGTCCTACCTCCTTCCCCTTCTAAAATGAGCTTCTGAACTGATAGGCAGTCATCAGTCCTTTGTCAGCCACTCAGGAAATCTGACAGGACTTTAGAACTGCTAAACACATATAGCAAAGTTTGTGCTCACATACTGAAAAATTTCAGGACTCACAACACCTCAGTTCTGAAAGACAATTTAGTCTTTAATTTTTCCATAATGGAAGAAATTTTTGAGATGGAGAGGGTACTTTTCAAACAAGCCACAAGCAATCTGCCATGTTATAAAAAGGCTTCATTGTAAAACGTAAGATTTGTATATTTGGAAGTCATTCCACAACTTGTTTCCTGAAGTGTTAACTTCTTCCACTAAGCATTCATCCTCTTACCTCCTACAAGCCCACTGACTTTTTGAGGGCCATAAGATTTCTATAACTCCTCCAAGCAGAAAAAAATATATGTTTTCCCTGTTGATGTTACACTTTGGAAAAGGTTTTCCTCCTTCTTTACCTCTCTCAACACTGAGAGATTCTACAATACTCTAATCAGCCAAATGTTGCTTTCAACAATCAGGCAACATACAAATTCAACAAATCACAGCCATGTTACTAGTACCTCTTGAGGTATGCAAGTGTTGGGATGCTCCATGCCAGTGGTGGGAAAAGGGTAGTCCTCAAGGTATTACTGGATTCAAGCTGGCATTATTTCTTACTATTTGTCATACTTGCTGAGGGTGATGAGAACGGGAGGGCTACAGGTTCTCCACATGTACTCTACATGCACTTGTAGAGAAAGGATGATGCTCTGAGGCACTCCAACAGTGTAACCGCCTCCCATTTAAACAGGAAGCCATTTCAGAATATGATACACATTGTATTGGTATCAGGAAGCCACAGGAAGTGACTGCAGTTCAATATTTATTGCTTGTGCTCTTTGGGAAAGTGCCATTTTATACAGACTCACTTCCCTCCGATTTAAAACCAGGGTTGGGGAACTTTTAACCTTCCAGATGGGGCCAAAACTTTTGACATGCTACTCTCCACTGTCCCACCCACTGTGGCCAATGTTAAGGCACTGTGGAAGCAATTAAAACCTCTGGAGGACAAAAGTTCTCTACCCATGATTTAAACCACACTTTACAAGGCCACTTGTCCAATTATTCACTAATGAATGGTTGTCATATAACTATCCTCTTTCATGGCAGAAATGGCTTCATGCTGATGTTTAACAGTCTTAACAGTGCTTATCTAACTATTTAAAACCTACAAACAGTCAAAAGTAGTCCTGTGCAAGATTACCAGGACTCTATGAGGAAATGCAAGTATTCAGACAAATTTATTTGCTTGTTTTTGATAACTGAAAAATGAAACACAGGTGTGGACTGAAACAGAGTGGCCCTTAGGAAGTTCTTTTCATAAAATATTAGTTATGAAATATGGCAGTTTCTGATGAAAAACAACATACAACTGTCTCATCTTGTTTTAAAAGATATTCTACAGGAAACAGAGCTGAGGTGTAATATATCTTTAGTGGATGAAGGGAGTTTAGTGGACTTGCTGATACGTTTCCAAAGCAATGCTCAAGCTACATGCATGTAGACAGTAAGCAAAAAGACTGTATTAGCTGTAATCCAGTGAAAGCTATGATTAGAAAATTAACATGCGGAGTATATTACATTTTACCAAGTGAACAGTACAGAGCTAAGATAAAGGCAACCAAGGGATCACTTCAATTGCTATATTTTGTTTTGTTTTACATTTAGTGAAGATATTCCTATTGATTCACGTACAGACAACATCTATTTCACCCATGTGTGGCCTGGGACCTCTCCACTGTTCATAAACAGACATCTCCCTTACTGCCAGCTGATTAGTGCTGCAGACAGTTTAGAAATGTGCCAATCAATGTACTCCTCAGCTCTTCCTTGTGTTAATTAGCTCAGCCATGGAGTTGGGAGAGGCACACAGTAAGAGCTCCACATGCCAGGAGGGAAGTTTAAGACTCCTCCTTCCCACATGCACAGATTTGGGGCAGGGGTGTGTGTCTGCGGCTTATATGGGATTCACGAGCTAGGAGAGAGATCCCAGCCTCTGATTACTGCTGGCTCATTGTGCTCATTCAGCCCCCAATCTCTATGTTGCCCTCAAGGGCAAAAGGTTTGCCAATCTCTGCATTAATTAAACAATTAATCAAGACTAAAAAACTCATCATCCATACTAGTGGCAGGCAACTACACAGGGTCCAGAGGCCAATTCCCCTATCATTTCCAACCAACTATGGGCCACCCCCCGCCCACCCAACAGCACTCGCAAACACCTCTATCTTCCTCAAAGTTCTTCTCCAAATGGTGACTGGAAATGATGTCACATCACTCCCTCTTGCCATTTTGTGAAAAATGCTGACAAAAACAGAGGCATTTGAGGGGTGTTAGGGGATTCTGGGGAGTTTTCTGTGTGGGGTTGGGGGGGCTTTCTATGTGGTTTTCAGGTTAAACGTACCTGAAAATCACACCAAAAATAACTTTAAAAAATCAGGTGGAGTGGTTAGTAGGCTTTTAGGGGCAGGTGGGGGTCAGGGGCAACAAAAGTGGGGTCCAGGAGCCATATGTGTCCTGCATACCCTGAACTAAATCATTACTTAGCATTATCCTTTATAGGACAGATGTATCTAAAACATTAATTTAAACCTCTCAGAAAATATTGAAGAAATCAGACAGATGTATCAGAAATCTCTAAATTTGCTCCCCTCTGTATATGATACTTAGGTTTTCAAATACTAAAGAGAAAAAGGTCTCTCCTCCCATATATACAGCACCTAAGAAACTATTAGTTTGTACACATTTCAGTAAATTGTGAAAGGGAAAACCAAGCAAAGCCTCTTCCAAATACAGGCCAAGCTAAATAGAATGACCAATTTGTTCAGACTGTGGTGAGAACAGAGAAGGGGAAGGCAAGTGTGTGACCCTAAGGTCCACTCACGCTCTCTCCATAGGGAAAACCCAGGAAAGAAACTTAGGTCTTGAGAATATCCCATTAAGATTCACTAAAACCTTCTGTTCTGTGTAAATAGTAACAAGGACATTTTGAAATGGAGGCTACTGGACCAAACAGTTATCTTCCCAGAATACAAGGCAATGCCAGCCCATTAGCCAAGCACTTTTTAATTAACGCAAAAAACAGAGAAAAAATATAGTTGGGATTCCAGACAAGCTGAGCAGCTAGCATTTATGACTGAGCAAGAAAAGTACAGGTGCTGTGCACTGCACTTCTTGTTTGTTAAGAGGAATCATACATGCAATTTATACAAGAATAAAGAACCCGAGAAAAGGAAGCAAGCCAAGCAATGAGTTTTGCTCACTTTCAAAGTCAAGGAAAAAAAATGGCCCTTGATCAAACTCTGTGCAAGTGAGAACTTTTAAAAGATTTCCCATTGGTTCCTGGAAAATAGAAAAGGAACAGGAAAAGTGCTCAGACAACAACTCTTGAAAGCATTGGGTTAGATCATTTGCATTGCTTGAACATGTTTATCTGTCAAAGCAAATCAAGCTTAAACATTCCTTTCTCAACCAGTTCCTAAATCAGGGGAAATGACGTTCCAATCTTTGAACTTACTTTCAAAATCCAGGAAAAAATGTGGGTAGTTTTCAATTTCCCTGGTAAGGACTTTAAGAAGATTACCCATACCAGCAAACCTAGTGAATGCAACAAAATCATAAAGAGTTATATATGCAAAATTAGAATGTTGAAAAAAGTAAGGGCTTGACATGCACTGCTTTTCTGACTGAAACAATGTAACTCAGGCTGTGTTCTAAAGCTACGTAGAAAGGAAGTGCCATACTAAAGACTCATTGAGAATTGTCAAACGGTGACCTAATGCAGAAGAGTACTCAAGTATTGAAAAGGGAAGAAATTCAACTTCATTACTGAGACTGGAGACACAGAATCTTTGAGAAATTTTCAAGCAGAAAAACTTAGTTTCTTTTGTACCAACATTGTCTGTGGTTAGACCCTATTCACAGGTTTGAGGTGTGCTAAATTTTGTTTTGTTTTGTTATTCTGGAGATGTTATATCAGGAATGGGCTCCATCCAGCACCATGTGAGCAGACTAGCACTGATGGAGTGGGACCCTCCTTTCCCAACCTGCATCCCCATGCGGCCCCCCATGTCAGCTCTGAAGGGTCCCCCAAATTTCTAGAACAGACTGGGTGGGTATGTGGAGGTTTATAGCAGGAAGATGACCAACTCCACTGGTGGTGGATATTACCAGATATTAACCCAATATATCCAAGGAAAGTAAACGACTAATTGTTCTAATTTATTCACACAAAAAATATGTGAACACACTTGGAATCTACAGAGTTTAAATGGTCATTATGTCATAATCAACATATATTAAGATATTTAAGGCAGCTTACTATTTCTGCATTCACTATGGCTTCATATTACAGTACTTTAGCTTGTAGTAAGCCCCCAGAATCCACGTAAAGTGTTTGTGGTTTTCCATTCTTTTTAGAGTACTGAGATGTTGCAAACGGCTTACACTTTCATGCGTGCAGTCAATCCAGGAAAAATATTTCTGAATTTTACACTGTTATTTGTCATACTGATTTAAGTGAGAATTGATTTTAGAAGTAAATGCAATGTTAATTATTAAATAGATGTTAAACAACCAGTTTTCAGTAATGAAAGCACAATATCCAAGAAAGTTCAACAAAACATACAGTGTACCCTCTTCTGGTGCAACTTTTCAATATGTGGATTTGGTCAATGGACACAATGGGTGTGCACCTGTGCTGGCATGGGCACATGCACATTCTGTTCATTGACTACAATGGAATGCGACACTCACAGGTTTTTTTTTTAATTTTACCTAGGGATTTCTGGAAAGGAACCTCTGCATACAAGAAGGCACACTGTAGATTTGTCATATTAGAAAGCAGGCCTCACTCTTACACAAAATGGGATCTCTTTATGGAGAGGCTGAAACTTGAGGCTTCTAAAGATAGCCTCACAATGAGTGTTTCACCAATATTTATAACAATTAGAATTACCATTGATAAAATCTACTGCAGGATCAATTTTTGACTGACAATAAGTCTCTGTCTTAAATCCCACCTGTGCCATAATTACAATGCATGAACCCTCTCTAGGAACAGGCATGTCAAACCCTTTCAATTAGTAACATTTTGCATACAACGTATTAAAACATGCAAGGTCAACACAACTTTAAGAAAGCATAACCAGTTTTTAAAAAAGTAAGGGGGGATGTCACATTTTGTTTTTCAAATCAAAGTTTGAAATATGATGCAACAAGGGTCAAATAATTTAACACACAACTTTAACTTCCAAAGTTATTGAAACTTTGTCATTGATCCTAGCTATATTTTGCACTATCACTAATCTCACCATGCTTAAGTGTCAGTATAAGGATACAAATCATGCTTAAACCATGCATTTTGAAAGTCAACTCATCTCAGTTGTAATGTAATTAGGGATTACATGCTTCCAATGTTAATTAAAAAAAAAACAACTTACCTCATTAATATAAAGAAATGAAATGAAACCCCAGAGTATATTTTAATTTCAAAACCACAAACCACACTAGTTTATATCAAGGCAATGTTATTAAAGACAAATGTGCAGCGTTCATAGACTCACATGCCAATGGCCATATCTGTGTCTGCACAAACAGCAGCCTATACCAGGGGCCAATTCACAGTACAGAATTATAGCGTTATTATTCCACTTCAACTACCATGGGTTAGTAGATTGGCCAGAGGCTCTTTCACATTACACAGTTCTGCATCCTATGGAATCCTGGGGTTTGCAGTTTGGCCAGAGGAACCAGATGAGCAATCTCACTAAAAATCCTAAACGTCCTTCCCTAAACTGTCAATTCCAGGATTCTATAGGGTGGAACCAAGGCAGCTGAAGTGGAATAATAGTGCTATAATTCTGTAGTGAGAATGAACCCCTAGGCAACCAAAATCTTTTTAACAGATAATAGCTTAATGGTCCTGTCCCATATTTGAAAACTAACACTCACAGAGCTCAAAAAAATTAATTTTGTAGATTCCAGCTCACAGAATTCCCTAGCCAATGGCCATGCCAATTTGGGGATTCTGTGATTTTCCAAGCTCTGCTCATGATAACAGGAGAAAACTGGCTTCTTTTCAATGACACACTCAACAGCAGTCAGTTTTACTGCTGCGTAGTAGTGTATTGGCAGATCTTGAGAAGCAGAGGGGAAAGAAACTGGAAGTGTTTTACAATGAGTGTTCCCTGAGCCCCTCCACAGCCTCCAAAAATAAAACAGGAATATCTGCATTCTGAAGAATCAATAAGAAATATGTCAACATTAGCATCATCTTGCTTTTTGCCTTTACTGCTCTTCAAAACTGCTGTATTCTATGTATGCTTTCTGCTTTTTCGCATAATGTTTGTGATTCTGCTTCTTCCCACTCTGTCCCCAGCATACTGATATGCACAGGGTCCCACTGGGAAAAGTTTTTCCTCTTCCCCTGGGTTTGGTAGTCACCACCACTTTATTTTTCTTCAGTATTCCAAGAAAAACACACAGCTTTTTGGGCTATGGTGCTCAGAGCTCAATTCCCTCTCAAAATGTTTCACAGTTTTGTCTCCCCCCTCCACTCCCTTGGCAGCACCTAAGCTCTTTTTTCTTCAGTATAAATAGTCAAAATGCAAGACTGTGAAGTTGTGTGTTTGTTAAAACTCATTTTCCATACTGGTCCTGTTAAAATATATCTTCCCCAGTAGTGGACGGTGGTTTCCACATCAATGAGGTGGTAAATCCATTCTTAGTTCTACTACCAATTTTAAAGGACTTATCCAAGGTGCTGAAACTATTTTGGGGATTGGGGTCAGCATTTTGTTCAGGCTAAAACCCAAATCAGATTCTGCTGATATGGAAGCCACCAGCTGCCACCTATCTTTCATTACTCAGAATGTTATTATTGTGCTATTCTTCATTTATTGGAAGCAGAGAGATTGTGGCAGCAGGGGGTATGCCACTATAGTTAACTAAACAGGAGGGTACCCTGAGAGTATGTGGTCTCCATTCTCAGTCCCTGAAAATAACAAGTTTGACCCTCTTCTCCTCTCTAGAAATCACTAATTTAATCACATTTTCCCTTAACGCAAGATCTGGAGTCACAGTTTCAAATGCAAGCTAGCATCTGTCCATAAGAGCAAGCAAGTGGGAAGATGTAGATGGAGGACCCTTTCACTCTACACTATTATACTCTACACAGTTATAGCACTATAATTCCACTTTAACAGTCATGACAATAACCTACGGAATCCAAGGATTTGCAGACAGGGGCATGTGGAATTCTCAGCCAGAGAGTTGTAGTGTTCTACCAAAGGACAAAAACAGGATTCCACAGGATGTTAGCAGAGCAATTAAAATGGAATGTAGTACTATAACTGGGTAGTGTGAACAAACTGAGAAGACTGAAATCTACTGGTGATGACGGCAAATGTATTGGGAGTCACCTGTTTCTGCTGTGCTTCTCCTCCTGCTGAAAGCGAGTCTTATCATTAAGAACACAAAAATGTCTGAAATAAGTACCGGTAAGTCAAAGCAAAAATAGCATTTAACTTGTTGCTGTTGTTACATGCTTTTGACTTATGGCCACCCTAAGGTGAAGCTACCATAGAGTTTTCTGGGCCCGAGAGTGTGTGAGGCGCCCAAGGTCATGCAGGGTGTTTCCATGGCTGAGTGGCAAAGTGACCCCTGGTCTCCAGGATTGTAGTCCAATTCTCAAACCACTACACCATGCAGGCTCTTACAGAGTAATACAGATATTTAAGAAGCTCTTTTTATTTAAGAAGTTCTTTTCTGAGTATGAAAGAAAGATTCATTTTTGAGACAAGGTCTAGAACGCTGCTCTTACACCATGGTGGTAGTATCAGGTGGAAAAAGGCCAAGCAGCCATGAAGGAAGGAAAGCAGGCACTAGAGAATTAAGCTTCTCAGAGCTGGGAGATCTTGTCTGTCTTCCCTTGCCACCACTGTACAACTCTGGAGAAAGTGCAACAGCTAACAGAGCACACCATTATTCTCACTAAAAGAAATGTTAAGGGAAGAGCTTGCAATAAAGGAGTATTTTTTGCTGCAAGAACATATACTGTAATGTAATGAATACATGATGCCTTACATGAAGTATGATGCTTCCTAAGGAGAGTGTGTATATGTGTGTATATCTACAATTGCATACAATAAATAGCCAAAAAGATGAACAGAGAGCCTGCTCATTCCTCCAGGTAAATAACCTGAGATTCTAATATTCTAATAAAAGAGTGTTGATGTTAATTTTGTCTTGTCTAGATTTCATCATGATCACAAGTTGGATGCCTAGGAAGCCAGAAGTTGATAAAGGGGACTCCAGAAAACACTGATTAGCTGATAAATGGCAAAGGACCTTCAACCACAGTCTAAAGTGACAGAGTGGGGAACTAACCTTGTTTCACTTCCCCAAATGTCTGAAGTTCATCCAGTCTGCTACCTCTTTTCTGTTGTCTTCCTTAAAACAGCAGGATATGCTACCTGTTTCATGTTTCTTATCCTTTACTGATATGAATCTATCTGAATTTCTGCTCACACTCTGGAGTCCTCAGTAATGTTGAAAGTAATCTGCCTTTGTGAAGAGGCAACAATATAATTAAGCAGCAAACAGGGAAGTATACCTTTTCTTATGTCATTGTCAAATGCAAGAATAAAGGACACAAAACATTTTCTCTTGACCGGATAAGAGTGCAAGAGTTTTTCTGTATTTTTTTCAATGATTTTGGGGATTATGAGACTTTTTTCCAAAATTTCAATTTTGTGTGCATGTGTGTATGTGTGTGGAGATGCACACACACACATACAGAGAGAGAGAGAGAATTGGTTTCGCCCTCAAATCGAAGTTTTATTATTTAGTATAAAATACACATTTATTTTGCACAAATATTTTTTCAGGCAACAAATTTTCCTGCACAGAACTGTTCTTGTGCAAACAGATGCATTTAAAAAATTCAAAACATGAAATCAAAACCACACAGTGGTCAACTATTTTGTTTATCAACCTGGGTGTCTCCGTGTGTACAGACTGAATTTGACATCAAGAACAAGAAAATTTGTGTGTATTCTGTGCATTCCTACTAGAGAAGCACAAAGTTTTCAGCCTTGAGGGCTGCATCCAGTGGCAGCTGCTGGGCTAGAAGTTGTACATAAATGCAGCACAAGTGACACTGTGGGGAATTTCACGATCACTGGGGTGGTTCAAATTTTAAGCACTCCATCCTGCAATAATAGAAACCTGGCTTCAGGATTACTGAGAAAGGAAAAGCTTTGTTCAATCCCAGATGGGGTATGCTTCCATTAATGGCACAAAAGCAGCAGTTCTTGCTGTTTCAGAATCACCTGGGGAGGGGAAGGCTAAAGCCTTCTTGTTTCCACTACCAACTCCTGTTGGGATCATTGCCTTCATGCTTGTAATATTGAGATGAAGAAGCAGAGATCCTGGATACTTTGGGGTCAATAAGCAGTGTTGTAGTGGGGGGAGGATGAGAGTATTGCTCTTCCAGATAAGAATCTTCCCCCCAATAAAATTTTCCTTCTGTCCCAAAATTTTTAGCATCACAGATTAGACACTAGAAATTGTTCACTCTTCGCGCCTTAATACCCTAAAGTAATCAGATCCCATCTGCTCTTGGAAGCTATGCAGGGTCTGCTCTGGTTAGTATCTGGATGGGAAGCCATCAACAACTACCAGGTGCTGTAGGCTATATTTCAGAAGAAGGAACTTGTAAACCACCTCCGAGCATTCTTTGTCTAAGAAAACCCTGTGAAGAAATTCATGAGGTCACCATAAGTTGACAGGCGACTTGAAGACGCATGCGTACACAGAACTCTTATATTTCCAATGTCCACATTCCCTTGGTAACTTGGCCCGCCTCTCTTTTTTCAGATGCCTAAACTGTATTTCTAAACACTCAACTGAAACCTTAAGTCACTGTAATGTCAAACATTTGGAGACTGAAGGGGAAGCAGAAATCTTGGGAGGGAATGCCAATGGAGGGAATCATCCAGGGGTTGGGTTGGCAGGTGAGAATTTGGCAGTGACAAGTCATATGGGCTACACATGATGCCTTGGAAGAGGCCTATAAACTCACACATCCAATAACACTGACACAGAGGAAGATCCATTCTGTCCCTTTCCCATGCCCACTTTAATCCAGTTGCAGCGTGGCTTCCTGTTATTGGGAAGGACAACCCTGGGCCTCAGTTCAAAATAGGCCAGACATTCTGATTAATTCACCAGATCTCTCTTAGCACCAGCCCTGCCTGCCCTAGTCAATTCAACCCAACCCAACCATACAGATAAAGCATTAACTAAGTTCTAAATTTACATTGTTTCTAATGAGAATATATCCAAAGTTACCAGAACATATTTTTCAAAATAATCCTTGAAAACCACAGGGAGGGAGGGAGAGAAAGTGAGAAGGAGAATAATATTTACAGTGTAAAGGATTAGAGGATATTAGACAATGGAAGACTGCAGCCATTGATATAAGAAAAGCAAGACTGCAAGACTGACACAGCATGTGTAGCAGTACAGTTCAAAGATTTTTAAAAAAATATAAATTGGCATAATACAACAAACAAGAATGAGGATATAGGATGAGTACAGTAGGAGTAAGTTAGGACATGTTATTTGCTACAACATTTTGACTAGCGTAAGTTTAGGTAGTCGCTAGCTTGTGCCTTTAATTTACATATGTGGTTTTTTCTTTCTATTTCACTGCATAGCAGGACCTTAGAAGTGGCAAAGAAAATTAAAATAATCAAAACCACCAGAATTCAGAAAGAAAATGTAATTTGTTCCTCTCAAGATGGTTACTGACAGTATTCATCCTCTATGTCTAGTAATGACTAGGCAGTTAGTTGGATTACATCTGCATGAAGTTCAAAGTAAATGGGGGGGAGTTGCTCTGCACAGTAGTTTGACACACCAAATACTCCTTCTTTCATTATGCCAGTGTTGATGTGCTACAACAGAAATTACTCTAGATGCAGCTGCTACATCTTTGACTCCAAACAAAATACACTTAGATCATCTGTGGGCCCAGACAGGAATATATGAAAGGTGTTCCTATCTAACTGAAATAGACAACAAAGACCTAGACTCAGGTTTTAAACACTTTGGACAGGGAATCTTAACTAACCATCAAATAGTGTTGCTTTAAAACATGTACAAAATAGTTTCTTGAGAGATTTCCTGTAATTTCAGTGCTGTCAGCATCATGGCAGCATTCCCTTTGAAAACTGGAACAGAATGCCTCATTGGAACTCCACAGCTACCTCATACTCATCTGTATGCCTACCTGCCCCATTAGGAAGTAGGGATACCATTTCTGCTTTGTTGGCAAGGACAGAACCATAGTGTTCATAGTGTTCCTGATACTGAAGCTACTGAGAAAGATATGGCAACTCTCCTCTTGTTAAATTTATCTTTATTCCACTTTTACTGTAAACATTTGAGCTCTTATAGAGCAGAGAGAGAGTGGCATGGTTTCCATGGCTTGGTATTTGTGAAAAAAAAGCTAGCCTACAACTTTTCTCATGCCGCCCTATGCATGAAAGAACTGATTTTGTTTGCCCACATGAATGTGGATAAAGCAGGAAGTGCAGAAGCAACCATTGATTAGCATTTCCCAGACCAATGTCCACACCTGTCAGTCAACCCAAGGTCCCTAATTAAACTAGGAGAACTCATGGGAGATAAGAAATGAGAATTAGTAGTCTTAACTACCAAAAAACATGACATTTGTGTAAGGTGATTCTTTTATTTGATCAGAAACAAGTCCCACTGAATTTAGTAAAGTTTACTCCTACATAAGGTATATACAATTGCGTCCTTTAAATGATTATATAATGTTTTACAAATATTGATGTTTTAATATGATAGCTTATTTTGAATTCATGTACCTTGTTTTAACTCATGTGTGAGCTGCCTTGGGTCCCACTTGGGAGAAAGGAAAGACAGAAAATAAACAAACAAACAAACAAGCAAATCCTTTAAGTGACTTCTCCCACACAGAACAATGCTTCCCAAAGGAAACCAGTGTCAAGGGAAGAAATCTGCACTTATTTTAAATCTATCCACCAAATTCTTTGCTCTGTTTCATTTTTTTTTTTGTTCTTCTTTCAACCATTCAAAGGCAATCTAGAGGGAAAGAACAGTGGTCTATAGGAAGCACACCCAGAGCTGTCCAGCCTATGCACACTTTTTATTATTAATAGTGAACAGATCACAAAACAGCTGGACACATATTAATGAACAAGAAGTATCACCTCTGTATTGTGTCCTGGCTGAAACAGTAGAAATTCTTGGGCAAAACATCAATCAGGTTTAACTAGAGAAAGGCTTAAGATCAGCCAGTCCTGTTCAATCAATTTATAGGGCAAACATTCTTATTGTGTCTTATAACAAGAGCCTATTGCCTAGAAAAGGCAAAGTAATGACTAGCCTGGCAGTAAAAAAAAAAAAAAAAGTACAGCAGCTGATTTAAAAAAAATTCTCAAATACAAGCAAGCACACATTCCAAGTGGAGAACTGTAAAGTGTAAATAGTGGTATTTCTTTTTAAAAAATGGTGGATTTAATAGTAAGCAACTAGAAACTTATCTCAGTTCAGCAGTAAAAGCCAGACAGCAACATCTTGTTAATACAATTAAGTTTATACAAAGTCCCACTTATATATTCAAGATCAACGCTGTCCTAAAGCAGCTAGTTTTAAGCCATGACAAATCCACATGATGATTAATCACACACAGACACCCTTTATGGCAAATATCATTTGCCCCTTTCATAATGCTTGATGCACGTGACTTAAGTGATCTATTATACAAAGAAAACAGACATTGTTCAGTGATGTGAGCAAAGTTAAACATATGCACAGAAGTGGACATTGTGCAGTTGTTTGGACAACCCTGCAGTGCTACACAGTGGATTTCCTGTGAAGGAGACATTTAAAACTCACAGACCAGTCTATAGACATTTCCTCATTCAACATGGCTTCATGTGAAGGAAAAGGAGGGAAGAAGGAATGGAGAGGGAGTGGGAAAAGGGGGACACAAAAGGAAAGACTAACAACAGCTCAGAATGGGTTTTATTAATTACACAGTGCCCTCTGCTGTCTCACATGAAAACTAAAAGGTAAATGGCATTCTTTCCCCATCCCTACATCCAAAAGATTTTTAGTTAAACAAGCATTCTACACAACAGGTATTATATTCAGTAAGAAAAAATGACAACAATATTTACATGTCACAAAAGTTAAAAAGCTTGAGAATAAGAAGTGTTGAAATATGCTTGGATGGCTTCTGAGAGATTTTATGTGAATCATGTTCTCCATGAAGTCAGAAATTTCATACATATCACTGAACAGATTAAGATCACCGATGAAAATGCAAAATTAGAATAAGCTTTGTGTGAATTCTCTCTTGGCAAAAGTAATGAAGAGCAAACTAAATAAACAGGAGTCTGTGAGCTCAACAGCCCTTCTTAAGATAGCCTGTTTAGATAATTAGCCCATAAAACAAAAATGACAGTTCATTCTATGTGGCTAAAATCTAGTTGTCAGTCCCACATAAGAACAGTCCTACTGAAACAACGGAACGTAACAAAAATGTTGACTTAACAAGGTTCCATTGATTCAAAAAGTCTACTTCAGTTCAGAATAACAACTGGATTTAGGCTACTATATTGTCCAGCATGGAGTCCAGCATAGAGAAGTAGCAGCACAATCATAAGGCTCTTAAATTTTAGGTATCACCACTCCAAAAGTTAAGATGTGGGGCATTATCATTTACAGCATAGCACAGAAAATATCACCAGGCCTCACAACTACATGCAGTTGTGGTCTTGCAAATTTCAAAACCCAATGCTTGCGACTTTTTTTTTAAATATTTCATTTCATTCATTCATTCATCCATTCATTCAATGTATACCTTAATTTTTTCCCAATGAGACCCAACACAATTTATAAAATATAGAATAATGTTCAGCTAAAAATATGTTATATAAAAAGTTTTTTAAAAAACCAATTTAGCTTCATGTTAAGAGAGTTGCTATTTCAAAACCCCTAAGTGAACTTCTTTCTGAATCTTGGTCTACTGTTGGATGTTACATAGCAAATGATGGGGGAAGCAAATCTGCGTATTTATGTATCACTCTTATGTTCTGTAGGAAGCTACACCTTGGGCTGAAAAAACAGTGCTACTTTCAGGTGCTCAAAACTAAGCCCCAGGTAAGTCTTTGTGGGATTACTAACCAAATAGCTCTTGATCTTCACATACTCATTCTCATCCCTTATCCCAGTGCACTCTATCTATGAATCTAGGTACTGAGTCTCCAAATGGTTACATCTAATGACAAGGGATTCCCAACTTTATGTCAGTTTTGTTCTCTTTTTCAAGAGATCTAATAAAAACCAAGCATCTTTCTCAGATAAAATGCAGCCTTCATTGATTATAACTATTCCCAAGGTCTACAGAGAACTTGAATTTACAGTGGGTAAGTTGGAAACTTACGACTTCATCAGTTTCTCTGTAGGTATCTTCACGTGCTTAAAGGAATGTGAACTCTAATGAAATGAATAGTAAAGACCTATTGGGTTGGCCATCACCAGTTATAACTAATCACCTGTTGGCAACAAGCTTTCTTTAAAAAGAATGAAAAGGCAGCTCTAATGCAGCAGATACATAGTAGTTCACTTGCCTTTTCAGTGAGCCATACATTCTTTTAATTTGATTCTATGCTTTCAAAAAAATACCTGCTAACATATTGAGAATGAGTAAGTGGGCTCACACACAGAACACACACATGTGATAGAACACACAGCTGGTAAAGGTTTCTAATTCAGCTTCTGGCATCTGAAAACAAGAAAGACTGAAACTCTCTACTCAAACTTCTCTCCAGTTTGAAGGAACTTTATTTACTTCAAATAAACCCATCATGTGGAATGCCTAATCAAGGCTAGGTGTTATTCATTTATAACATTTAATGATCACAATATGTCTTTTACTTTAGGAACTAGAATCCCTCAACTCAGAGGTAAAACCTAATATTGGCAACTGTTACAAGATTTATCAAAACATTTGATTCACAATCCAATGGTAATTTGCATTCCTCACATACATACATCAGATTTGAACTGCTTAATTTTCTAATTAATATTACTATGATCATTCAAAGAAGCTTAGTTTCAGCAAAGAACTTTACCTAAGGTTTCTGGAGTAGAAACCAGAGCATCAGTCATACAGCAGAAAACGTTCTACAAAGCACAGACAGTATCTTCTCCTAAGACTCATCTCTGATAAAATCAATAACAAGCTATATTTGGAACATACTAGACTCTGGCAATATTACCCTGCAAAGTATCATCTCCAACCCACTGGAAGTTTAATACATGCAAATGCTTCTTTCTTGGCATGTAATACACATACATATAGAGTTGGCCTTCCACATTTGCAGGTTTGAGTATTTGCAAGTTTCTCCAACCCCTGCACTTCCCACCTCAAGAGCTTCATTTCTGGGGTAACTTTCTTTCTCAGTGGTTCCAATCAAGTAACCCAGCCCTTTAAAAACCCACCTTTGGTCCTCCTCTTCCTCCTTCTCCACCAGCTTCTGTCTGGCCAGCTCAGGATGGCTCAAAGCTCAAATTCTCAGTACCACAATCCTGTCCTGATGTCCACCACACACTCAAGGAAGGAGATGGGCAAAAGAGAGGAATTATAGAGTCACCATGCCAACCGAACCCTATTTCCCTCTCCTTTCCCTAACCTGGTTTGGACAGTGGGTCCCCACTTTCTCCACCATGTCTTGGCCCCCTTCTCACAGAAATATACACACATTTTGATATTTGCAGGTTTTTCACTTTTGTGGGAGTCATTTGACCCTAACCCAAGCAAATGGGAAGGGACAACTGTATACCCATCTGACAAAAAAAAGAATCCATAAAGAAATCTGTGCTGTTTTAAATTCACTTCTAACGATGACAATGGGAGACTACTGGCATATCTCCATGTCATGCTAGGATTTTTTTTCCCTAGAAACAGTTGGGATTGGTTAAGTCTTCCTTCCTTTACCAATCCTCCTCCATAACTTTCACCCAAAACACATGGATAAGACAGCAAAATGAGGGTTTGTGGAAGAAAACTAGAAAGGATTATGTGCATGCGTGCACGCAAACACACACACACACATCACTTGTGTTCCCTCTGTCTCAACAATGGAAACATTCTCACAATGGAAACATCCCCACATTCACAGTAGGTGAATGCAGAACTGGGTTTGCTTCATAAAATTGGTCTTGCAGTCTTCTCCTGCAGGGTCAGAGATGAAAACTGTGTGAAAATGGCACTTTAAAAAAAAAACATTTTTCAGTGTTGCTGCTACTGCGATGTCATCCTACTTCTTCCCACTCACTTCTCTCACACAAATACTTCATATTTGGGGTTAATTGGAACTCTTGTGTGGAAACCCAAGAGAATGTTATGTAGTATTACTATGCATGTAAACTATTAGCACTAACTTTTTTTGATATGTTTACATTTTGTAAATTTCTAATGAAGTCTTG
This sequence comes from Ctenosaura bakeri, assembly GCA_948474755.1. Lineage (NCBI taxonomy): Eukaryota > Metazoa > Chordata > Lepidosauria > Squamata > Iguanidae > Ctenosaura > Ctenosaura bakeri. The sequence continues at coordinate 158,486 of CAOLHI010001256.1, forward strand.
GTTACAGAGTAATAAATGGCCATGCTGATCACTGCCCAATCCTGACTTCATAATCTTGCCTTTCTTGGTTTTGTTTCCTTCAGCAATTTGTTTTTAATTCCACTGCTAGACAGATTGTTGAAGCATATACATGTTTCTCAAAACGACAGCAAAAATTAACATAAACATGTGGGGGCAAAAGTGTTAACTGATTCTGAGAAACTTAGCATTGAAGTCCAAACATCTTCCACCTAAAAAGCAAACTAAAAACAAGCCAATGCAAAAGTCTTTGTTATATTTTTCAAAGAGAATGCAGTTAGAGGAATCATCCACTAAGTGGCAATATTACCCAGCCAAAGTAAAAAATAGCTCCCAAAAATCGCATTGCAGATGCCCGGTTTTGTTTTGTTTTAAAGAACACTGTAAGTTCATATCCTGGATAATCACTACTTCTTACCATAGGTGGAAATTTATAGTATTGTTTGTACAAGTACCAGCAGAACAAGACCATCTCTAAGTATTTTTAAGAATCAAGTTGTTAAAATCAAAGAGGGAATAACATGTGTACTATATAACCCAGGCAAAATTCCGGTGTTCTTAAATGACAAGGAACTAAATATGCTTATTTTAAACCTAGGTCTTAAAGGTGCAGTTGACATGGAAGGAAAAGGTTGACTAAAGGCCTTTCTGCACTACAGTGTTATATAGTGCTATTATTCCACTTTCAACCTCCTTTGGAATCCTGTGATTTGCAATTCAGGGAGGGGCGTTTGAAATTCTCAGCCAGAGAGCTCTTTGGCCTCAGTAAACTACAAACCCCAGAATTCCACAGGATGTTGAAAGTGGAATAACAGCACTATATTGTAAAGCGGAAAGGCCCTAAGACTGAATAAGGGTGCATTCAAATGTGTTCAAAACAACAAGCCCCAATTTTGATCTTGTTCATTCAAATTTTAATCTGGAGACACATACACGTTCTGTTTATCCCAGATGTTCTTCTGTCATATCCTGGTACAATCAGAGACTTTTTAAACCAGCTCCCCAGGTTGGTTTATTTTAACCCAGGAAAAAATAAGAAAGAACAAGAACAAAATCTGGGACTTTTCAATCAGTCTGGATGCACCCCTAGACTGAAAATATATTAGCAAACACAAATGCATTCCAAAGTCTTGTAAAATGTTAACAGTTTAAAAACAACAACCTCCAAGCACTATAGATCAGTAATCTGTAGGTGTGACTAAAAGGGCAAAGATATTGTCCAGTGTTCCCATTGTTAGATATGGCACGTGGAGTTTCACAAATTTAAGGTTGCTATCAATTTCTGCTCCTGCTGATAATGAGTGTGAGAGAAGCCCTATTTATGCTTCACAGAACTATAGCAGTAGACTTAAGTCCATTATCTCTAGATGATGTGGCACAAGAATCTGCATGTAATAAAGAGAATAGTGACCAAAGAGTTACAGTCTTCATCTTCCATTTCTTCCACACAAGTGACATACTTTCATCTGTGTTCTCAAGACACAAATGTAGCTTAACAGCCTGCAAGGCATTACAAGTTGCTTTTTACCCACTGAAGATCATCTGAGCTGGCTAGTCTAATCAATGATAGCCTCGAGTCTAGATTTATATGATTGTTTTAGATCTGCACAGAAATCTGGCATCACCTCTAGTTAAAAGGAATAAAGACAAGAACAATGTGCTTTGCTGCCAATACTTTGTGGTTCACCATTGTCTAATGCCCAGTTAAGGTACTGCTCCCTTTAACATTTTCCTTTTACACTAAACTGATGGTAATTTTTAACTGCACACTATTTGCTGGCTTCTAAAATTCTTTTCCTTCTTATCAATATGTCCTTTCAAATTTCTGAATTTTTTAAAAACATCTCTCTCTTTTGACTTCTTCTGAACATCTTTTCCTTTGCTGTTCCCACTCCCACTTGCAGATGCGGTTAATGCCTCATTTCTGCACGAACACCATCTTAACCATTTCAGGCTATGACACCAACATTGTCACTTTTCTTCTCTTGTATGATTTTTCTATTTTTGCCTGATATAGCTAGTGAGCTTCAAAAGCTAGCCTAACACGTTTTGCACCTTCTGTGTGTCCTAATAACAGTATCACTGTGATGTCTATTTTGGATTGTGTTGTATGTATCACAGTCATGATTCTCTAGAGCTTGTCTCATTTGGGAAAGCAATAGTAGCATCTTAGCTTTTCTCCCCTGACCCCTTCACTAATTTGTAAATTTCATCTTGTGTTATTTCAGTGTCCTCTGTTTAGGGTAAAAGGAAAATGAAAGGAGAGTGGCAGGACAGGCACACTACAGTTTGGATGAACAATGGATGGAAAGAAGTGTTAAATTCATTCTGGAATACTATCTTCTTTCATTACAGTTACTTTATGCCTATTTTAATTTTTTATGGGATTTTGAAAGTATGATTATTACAAAATAAGAAAAGGAAGAACCAGGAAAGTAAAGGACAAGCATGTATGAATATGAACATGGGGTAGGCATATACATGCCCCAAAATTTTGTTATTTCCAAAGATACTAGTTCAGTTCTTAAGGCTGGCAAATATAAAATTATGTGTAGCTAAAGCAGTTAAGTTCTTATAACTACTAAACAATAGGTAGCGTATGTTTGCCTTTAAGCTGAAAGTATAAATCTTTTCGTAAAAGGAAAAACACTTTTACTGATTGTTATAGCTATTTTATTTCTTTAAAAAACTAGAAACACTTCTTCTTCTTCTTCTTCTTCTTCTTATTATTATTATTATTATTATTATTATTATTAATACATCAGACTGGGATTCAAGGCAGTTTACAATTTAGAACAAATACAATATAGCTAAAAATATACAAAAGTCAAAATTAAGCTAGAATTAACCTATTCAGAATATTAAAACAATTTAAAACATATACTTGGAAAAAGTGAAACAGTTAATAAAAGTTCCATTAAAAACAACAGAGCACTTCCTAAACCCTTTTTTAAAAAAACCCTTTAGTTTTAAAAGCCTGGGGTATTTTTTAAAAGTTTTTGCCTAACTATGGAAGCCAGCAAAGAGGGGGCCATAGTGAAGCAAGTTCTAGAGCCTAGAGGCAGCCTCTGAGAAGGCCTTACCTTAGGTCACAACCAGCCATGCCTGCAAAGGTGGTGGAACTGAGAGAAGAGCCTCTCCTTAGAATCTCAAGGCCCAGGTAGGCTCATACAGTGAGTTGCATTCGGTTGTATAAAAATAATTTTAAAATAAGAGCAACTATATAGAATGGGAAGAAGTTAAAACTCTGTTTTACACTTTTTTAGAAACTGCATTTATTTAACAAAACTCACCAACTACATTCCAAAGTGGATGGGAGACCCAGAAAAGATTCCCATGCACGTGGAATACAAAGACCCATTCTATCAAGTTTGCTTACTGTTTCTTGTTCACTGTCATTTGGATATGCCTATTAGATTTATATCATTCACAGAGGAAAAATAATATACTCCACTAGCTGAATGACTGAATGATCTTTTATAAATGCAGCATGCAAGAGAAGTACACTATACAGTATTAGAAGTATTTAGCTACATAAAAAAAACACCAGAGTGTAGATTTTATTGAGTTTTCCGCTCCCTGCTGACTATATCAGGACTATGCTATTTGCAGATGGACTCTACACACTATGGAACTGTATCCTGTTTTGCAACTTTGCTTGGGTGTGTCTCTGAGTCCATTTATGGAAACATGTCCTAGCATCCAGACTTATTCCTGTTGCACAGGAAAAACAGAGTCGTATTTGGCTCATCTGCTTCTTTTAAAGGACCATAAGTGAAGGTGTGGTGTTTTTTCCCCCTAGATTTTCAACAACTTCACTAGCAAAATGCTTCTCCATATAGAAAGAATCCTTTAGCCAAGGAATAAGGATGCCAAGGTGTTGTGGTCTCCAATACAATCACTTTACATGTGCTCAACTAACACTGCCCTTTCAGACTGTGAAAGAATAAACTACCCTTTGGAACTATCATGTCTGACACAAAATCCTAGTTGTATCTTCTTAGGTAACAATGGCAAACAATCTTCCCTCCACTGCCAAAAATTCCTCTCTAGTATAATGGTTGTAAATGACAAGACAACCTGATCCTTTCTAAAATCTGAACTTAGACAAGTTACCTTTTTAAGACTACATCTCTAAAATCCAACAAATATCAGCTGCAAGTTCTCATAGATGTAGTCCAAAAATTATCTCTTCCAAGATTTGCATAAAATATCATGTTTGAAGCAGCCGTAGCACCGCAATAAAAGCCAGGAATCACACTTCCCACGGTGCGTCTAGATGAAACTTTTAACTGTGCCATCACATTGCTGTCTACATGGAAACTTACTGGAGGTCTAGAAAACAGCATCTTCAACTTGTAGATCCCTTCCCATTGTTTTCCCATTCTTTCTTCCACTGTTTTTTTCCCCCTTACCAGAGAAAATTCATTAAGGAAAGGTGACAGAAAAAGCTGCACAACACTCTTGCCTTGTGAGCAGCAGGAGCTGTCTGCCCAGAAGCACCCTCAGTGAAGCTGCCTTCTCTGGAATTCTTAGTAGAGCCGTTACAGCTGCCCCTTCACCCTATATGTCTTCTGTTATCAGCTTAACGACTTCTATTTTGGAAAGCATTTGACCATTACTGTTGATTTGCAGGTTGATGTTTCTACAGTCTTCTGACTGACTGACACCTGTGACTCCTTCATGGTTGTACTTCTACTCTGTATCTTTTCCTCTTCGAGTGGATTTCATTTTTCCTCATTTTTTAAAAGTCCTTAGGCATCAAAACTACAAAAAGAAACTATTAAATCATATAAATGATACTTCAACCTGAAACTCTAAGCTTAAGCCAGGATTAGCTTTCAAGTTCCCTTGAGTGAAATACTGTTCCTCCTCCCCATGTTCCAGCAGAGTTAATTACAACAGTCTTTTCAAGACGATATCCCAAGTGGGAGGAATGAAAACAAAACCCTGCTGTCTATAGCCCATTCCTCTCCTGTTGAGATTTCTCTTCAGAAGGACATTTATGTTGATAAACACAATTGGCATTTTTCTTACACAGCACAAACACACAGTGTCTCAGGTGCCTCAACTGCAATATTAGCCAAAGCTCAGATGTTCAGAATCACCAATGCAAAACATTACAATTACCAGTTAGATTTGACTGAGGACAGACAATAATTCTGGCCAGCAGAGAGCAAGGAGCAGGAAGGAGTCTTTCCACCTTCTGTACAAGGGCTGAGAGTCATGCCAATCTCAACAAGTACTTGGACTACATCTTCCAGCAGCCCAGAAGCAGAGTCAATGGTGAAGAAAGATGGACCTGAAGCCTAACAACACTGAGAATTCCCCACAATTCTCCATATGTTCTGTACCATGAAGAAGACACCGGAGAGCACTTGCATTCAAGAAGAAATCCTTATGAGGTTTCTTTCCAGCAGAAACAAACATGAACAGCTTTGAGGGTGGGGTGAGGAAAGATAGATTTGTAGTAATTTAAGGAAGGTAAAGCTTTGTCCCTTCTCTACTCCTCTCTCTTCATGTATATGTCTACAAGCATCACTTTTGCCACCTGTTATGTGATCTTGGAAACTCTTCAGGACATGTGCCTTCTTACTTGTAATTCTTCCTTTACACAAGAGGTTCTCAACTTTTGGCCTTTCAGAAGTTTTGGATTTCAAACCCCAGAATTCCTTGCCATTGGCTATGCTGGTTGGAGTCCCAGAAGCTGAGGTACAAAACACCTGGAGGGCTAAAGATTGAGCACTACGCTGTTAATAACCCAAGACATTTTGTATTCTGTGAGGACTATACAGAGGCAGATCTAGCTAGGTGCTTATGGTTGCTTGGGGGAGTATGGAACACAATCTAAATCTTACAATCTCACAATCTCAAGCCTCCCTAATGCCAGCTGCTGAGAAAATCTCAACACCTTAAAACAAATATACTTCAATATTAAATAAGATATGCAAAGGTGGTTGAAGTTAAAACTGTCTTTGTTGGGAAGAATTTCTGTGGTTAAAAAGAATGTACTTCCAAACAATTTTTTTTTCTGTTTCAGAAAATACCCATAATTATCAATGATTAATTAAGCAATGGCAAAAAGAAATTTCAAAAGCCAAGAGTCAGAACGAAGATTTTACAAGATGCTAAACAAATGGGGATGGGGGGATAGGTAAGCACTCCAGATTAGAACATATACTGTTATGCATTCTGTTCAGTTTGTCTGAAAGACTGGATAACATTAAAAAGAGAAAAGACTACTACAATTAGAAGGTTTTGAATTCTGGATGGCATGTGTAATTGTGATATGATAAACTTAAAGCTAATGTTAATTTTAATAATCATCTTATAAGACGTGCACTTTATAGAGTTTGGAAAAAATGTAATAAAACAAAATTATGTCCTAAGATGCCTATGTGGGTTTCTTCTCATGAAACTCTCTTCATTAGAGATATACCTTTCAAAGGGAAATGGTTAATGTATAATGATATCTTAAAAGAAGAAAAATGGTCAGTTGAAAATGAAAACTGACTGAAAATGGTTATGATGTAAGATGGGTTGCCCATAGGGTGTTATCAGAAAGATTTAAACAGATAAAAAACCTGTTTGATTTTACTGATGATAATTCTGAGTTCTATGTTTGTTTGTTAAAAGATGATAATTTGATTGCTAAAATTGTATAAATTGTTTTAAAAATAGTATAAATTGTTTTAATTGTATAAATTGTTTTAAAAATAGACATGGAAACTTAAATAAAAGACTGTATGATTAGAGGGGCTCAAAATGTGAGTCATCCAATCTAGATGTCTCAATGGGAAAAGATGTGGATGAAAGATTTGAAATTTAGATTAAGCTATTATTTGAAGGAAATTTTTATAAGATGATGTATAGATGGTACTTGATGCCTGAAAAACTGTCCAAAATGTCAAAAGATTCTATTATCAATTGTTGGAAATGTAACCATGATGATGGGACATTTTTTCATCTATGGTGGTCTTGGAGTACAGCAAAGCAATACTGGGAGAAGATATATGGCATGATGGAGGAAATCTTTAAGGTTAAAATTCAACTTAAGCCAGAATTCTTTCTATTGAGACTGCTTGATGGCCAGATAAACAAAGACTTCATAAAAGTGTTCCAGTATATGACCACAGCAGCAAGAGTACTGCATGGTCAAAGATGGAAGGACTTGGCTACATCATTCCCTGATGAGTAGTTATTGAAGATATCGGATATGGCAGATAAATTGACAGCTCTGATAAAACAAGATTCATTAAAAGATTATTATAACCATTAGGCAAGGGTTATTGCTTATGTAAAAGATATGGATGACAGACATGCTGTTGTAGGATTTGATTAACCAAAGCAAAAGGTATTGTGTTGGTAGCCAAAGAATTGATTATTTGAAACTGTTTTTTAATTTGCTCGCAAGTAAAGTAGTATACGAAGAAATGTTGGAGATAGATGATAGGTTAAGGCTGTTAAAACTATATTCAGATACAACAAATCTAAAGGATAATATGGTAGAAGTTACTATTTTCTTTAACATCTTTTACTAAATTCCAGGAAGTGGGAAGTCAACAATACTGCTTTCTGTTTCTCTTTTTTCCCCCTCACTTACTCTAGTACAGTTTGATTCTTTAATCTCGTTAAGTTTTGTAATTAGTGTGGTGGTTTTTTTCAGTTTGTATTACATCATTTTATGCTTTCTTGTCTTTTTCTTGTGTGTTTAATAATTTTGTAAAATTCAAGATTCCCCTTTCACCTCAGGCTGGAAAAGGGTTTCATATTCATTCATTAATTAAGGCTATGTAGCTAGGAAGAAGCCCCTAATTGGGTGGAGAACCACATAAGAGTAGAACCTTACACAGCTATGTATTGAGGGCATGTGTATTTATGTTTACACGAAATAAAGAAAGCTAACTTTATAATGTATTACTAGAATTCCTTTTTGGTATGCTGCTTACAAGACCAGTTGATCACTGAAAAATTTCATACCTGGAAATGTATTCTTCTGAACCAGATTCAATAATCTGCAATGATAGCCTGTAATAACATAATTAAAAAGTCAGGAAATGTTTCACACAAAGTACAGGTATATGTATGCATACAAAAAAATGGCTCAAGCAACTCTTCCTTTATTTTTAATTGTTGCACTTCCTCTTCATTCCCTCTGGACTTCTTAAACTCCTGAATAACAAGATCAACACTCACTATATTTATAGCACAGTAATATATTTACTAAAAAACTCTACGAAATGCATAGAGTCACCGTAAGTCAACAAGTGTGACTTGAAGCCACATACACACACAAAAGGGTATAGCAGGGCATCCTCATATTCATCATCAGAGACAAAAAGGAGGTGTGGGGACATGCTTGTGCGTTGTTAAAGGGAAAAAATATGCCCATAGGGATCAAGATTTTGAACCAAGCCTCAGTCACAATACCTCCACTTTCAGAGCCTCTGAGACAAGATGAGCACCACTTTGAGAATGGTGTCAGGCAAGGGTTTTAACTTGTCATCACCCTGAAAGTTAATGGGGGCTGCAGACAGCAATGTTCTCCAGTCATAATGCCTTCCTCATTTTCCACTGCTTCTGCCTGTTTTTTCAGGAGAACTGCCCCTCCTGAAAGCCTCAAGGAATGTCATTTCACCTTTTAAAATGCACTGTTTAATATTTCAAATTAAAAACCAATCTTTTCCAGAACCAGAAGTGGACTTCTGACAATGTCTGGTTTTGTTTTGCCTTGGGTTTTACCCTCCCCAGTTTGGTAGGCATTTTTGGCAGTCTGTGAGGCTTTAACACAGCCCCAGGGTAAAGAGTTTACCCCCAGATTCACTGGAGTGGGCCAGCCTTGTTTTATTGTACGCAGATACATAGCCAATATTTCAAGATTCTCTCCAAAGCAATGTGAACTGCACAAAAAACAAGAATGTCCCATTTAACCATTAGATGAAGCACAGTGAAACCTTTTAAGGCATATATCATTTTCACTTCTCTCAGTTATACTCTTTTAAGAATAAGGTATTTGCATGCAGTTGTAATTTTTTTTTGTTTAAAATGCAAATCTGAATATACTACTATCCTGAATGCTTAATGCTTTGGATTTTTAAAATTATCCTCAGTAGTTCATTCTGATTCAGAGAAATTTAATTTTAATCTTGACTTCTTTTAGAGTGATTGAAAGACAAGGAAATCTGGGTGGAATCAAGCCTGGATTATCAATGGTGCAATGGGAGCAAATGTTTCAGGGCCTTCAGTGGCTCAGAACCCTATGCTGGCGGTGATGCTACACAGACACACAAACACAAACACACATTTCTTGTACTGTGATGGCACAAAGAAGAAACATGCTCCAGGGGAGGCAAAGGATAGAAATCTTTCTTTCCCTGCTTCTCCAATGTTTGGAGCATTTACTGCCCACACTGGCCCATTTCACAGCTGCCGAGGAAGTGAAGAGGATGGTAGCACGTTGGAGCCACTGTCTTTGTGACTATGGCCTTCGTCAAGCCAGCTGAGATGCAAACAAAGTGAGGCCTGGACATAACTCTTCCCTTGGGACTGAAAGAAGCTGATTTTGGCCGCACAGACAACCGCTATTGGCTTGATACTGATCCACTCCACTGTCCTTTGAGCCAGCCATCTAATGAGGGAGTTCACACAAGTGCACACAGGGGGCAGGGGGCTTATTTTTTGGAACTTCTCCAGAGTGCCAACCCTCTTAATCCTTCATTGGGTGGAGGAAGATGTAAAAACATCAGTCATGCACATTAACTGTGAGTGACCACATGTTTTTGAGAAAACCTTCCAAGTTCAGCATAAGTGGACTTGACAATCCTAAGAAGCCGCTCCCAAAACCTTCCCTAAGATTGTGCCAACCAATTCAGGGCCAAGCACTCTGTGTGTCATATTGGTTCACTGTTTCAGACGCTACCCAGACTTCCTGCAGAATCTTAGATGAAGGCAGAAATAAATCAGGGTGGAACGACTAATGCTGCAGCATATGTGCGCAGCAAGTGGGGGAAAGGGATTTTCTATCATTTAGTCAATTAATCTTGCAAACTTTCTACTTCACTTTTCAGACATCTTCCACCAAGAATCCCAAGGATGAGCATGGCTTAAAAATGCAAACTACAAAAATAAAATTACACACACACACACATACAATTTTATATCCACACACATATACATATCCACACACATACAAACTTCAGTTAAGACTGTACTGAGTACATACCGCTGTATTCTGTGGTACTTACATTTAAGTAAGATTCGGCATATCATCAAAAGAACAGAGTAAGAGGAAAGGGGAATAAAATAACTGGATCATTTTCAAAATGCACTTCCACAGTAGGAAGTTTAACAGTGCAATTCTGTAATATACACTATGATGTAATCCCTGGCCCTAGTGGGTTCAATGGAACTCATTTGCTGGCTAGTGAGAACAGGATTGCAAAACAAAGGCACAGTAACATTCAAAAGCTGCTACCTCCTGAAACAGAAGAGCAAACAGACCTCTTTCAAGAAGTAGTCCCTGAAGCCAGAACTGAGAAAGTCCTCTGACCTGTGACCCTCTTCATTTCAAGATTTAAACTCCACAGAAGACATAAAACCAGATACCCTACACAATGCTATGGAAAAAGCTTCAAATCACTAAGCAGTTCTACAAAGGACAGTAGAAACACTTCAATATTTATCTATTTATCTATTTATCTATCCATTCATTCATTCACTCCCTTAGTAGTCACAGTCCTTAGGCCCTGAAGATAACGTCAAATTTAGAGTTATCAACCCTACACTTAGATTTATAATTTAAGAGATGGGAATCACACTGATCTTCCTACAAGGCAGCCAACCATAGGGCTTCCAACAGTGCAGATGATTAGCTGTTTACATGGTGTGTGTGTTTTAATTATCTCACAATTCAATGTCCCTTATGTCACTGACAGTCATCAGCCTTTTCTACAGCAGTGTTTTCCCAAGTGCATTAAATGAAGCACTTTCCAATCATAGACAGATGCTGGTTACACACAGGATGACTTCACTGTAAAATCTTTTTTCTCTTCCCACGCCCACTGCCTACTTCTCAGAACTTGAAAGAGGAAGGGCACATTACTATATGACTATTGCCCAGTCTGACTGTAGCTGTCAACATTTTGCTGGAGAGAAAGTGAAAGCAGAACCAAAGAAACCAGTTAGAAGCAAAGAAGGAATCTCATACTATCCTAAGTGGGTGAGGGGACGACATCACATTTTCAAATCATGACACACTTTGGAAACCACAGCACTATCCAGCAGGGTAGACAAGAATCATCCAAATACATCACACAGATTTTAGGATTTTTAATGGGTTTTATTCCTTGTATTAAAAAAATGTAAATGATATACATGCTAATCCTTAAAGAAGACACTTTGCTAGAATATGAGCATGTTAGCTCTAGAGTAAAAATATAAAAAAAAATATAAAAAATATAAAAAAATATAAAAAAGTAAAAATATAAAAAAAACCCAATATACTTTCCACACTGCATTAATTGGGGTTTATATGTAAAATAAATAAATATTATTTCTCAAAAATGAGTATTTTCATACAGTGGAGGGCAAACTGTTGGTGCTGATTCTGCCAAAATCTCTGACACCATTAATTCTCTAGCAAGAAGAAAGCAATTCATCTTTTAAACAGATCACAGGCTCATTATGCTATATTTTTAAGAAACTTGTTTTTCAAAACAAGGAGGAGACCTCTGGAGACAGTGTTTTTTGTTTTGTTTTTTTCCTCACCCCTGTTTTGGACCATTTTTGAAGATTTTGAAAATTCTTAAGATTTTCCCTGAGACTCAAGCAATTTACATTCTACCTACTAAACACTGGCATTTTATTTAAACTTCACAAAAATAAGTGGTTATGTTTCATTCTGTAAATACAAGGTCTTGTTTCAACCTATCAGCCCCGGCTATTGCTTTACTTTTGTTATCTTGTTGGTGGTGGTGCTGCATGCCTCCAAGTTGCTTCGGACTTACAGGGACTCCAAGGCAAAGCTATCACAGGGTTTTCTAGGGCTGGGTGTGTGTGATGCACCTAAGGTCAGCCAGAGTTGCAGTCTGACGCTCAAATGACTACACTATGCTGGCTCTCTAAATCCAATGGTAGTTCTACTTGGGAGTAGACTGACATAAACAAACAGGACTAATTAGTCAAAACTACCTTAAGTCCCATTGACTTCAGTGGGTCTATGTTAGGCAGCACTTAGAGCAGGTTTAGGTTTCAATCCTTTCTACCTGTTTCTTTTATAAGGATGAGTGTAGGCTCAGGCAGAATGAAGCAGAAGGGAGAAATATTGAAAAGTGGTAAGAAGGTAACACTGGAGAGTACACGGGTTCATGCTTCTTCAAACTCATATTCAGATGCTATCGTAATTGCTGCTCATATGGGAATATTGTAGATACCCCTCAACAGTGAAAGAAAGACACAAACAGAGAGCGAGAAGGAGGAGACAAAGCTTGCAAAAACCGTAACTATGCAACCAAAATATAAATGCAAGGCCTGGTTGTGTTCAAGCAAAACTGAAACAACAATGGCAATACTGTACAGTGAGTTGTCCATATCAGTGGATTCTGTATTCATCAACCAACGACAGCTGGAATATATATAAAAAAATCCAAAAAGTAAACTTTGATTTTGCCATTTTTATATAAGGGACACCATTTTACTACACTATAAAGGGACTTGAGCATCCATGAATTTTTGTATGCATGAGGGTTCCTGGAACCAAACCCTAGCAGATACCAAGGGCCCACTGTATCTAGTTGCAAATTCACTAAGCTGACTGATCAGATTTGCACCATTATTTAAGAAATATTTATACTAGTATCAGTGAGAAATGTGAGCTAAGCCAAAGTGTAAAGGCCTTTTTTAAAACTGCTAATTTACTGGGAGACCTGGGGCAAGTCACATTGTCTCAGCCTCAGAGGAAGACAAAGGCAGACTCCTTCTGAATGAATCTTGCCAAGAAAATCGCATTGTAGGTTTGCCTTAGGGTTTCCAATAAGTCAGAAACAAACTGAAGGCACACAACAGCAACAATTTAAATAACAGTTGAAAATGAGGGGGAAACCATGTGGATCTCTGGTTGTTGTTGGGTTACAGCTCTATCACATTTTTGACTACTGGCTATGCTAGCTGAAGTTTATGGAAGGTGATATCCAAAAACATCACAAAGGACCTGATCATGGAAATAACTAATCAATCAGTTATCAGTTTGATTACTTTTTTCAGAAAAACTACCTAACTTACTAGGCTCCACAATGAACACTGAAGTTTGAAAAATATGCTTGCATAAATTAGATCATTAGAATTAATTGGAGTGGGTGCCTCTGTGTCAGATTCCACAAAACAAGAAGATCTTCTTCATCTGCAGAAGCATTAACACTGGATACAATTCATCACATTGCTCTGTTGTCAGGCAGACTAATCTAGAGGGAGGAAGGGGAAGAAAAAAAGGGGAAAAAATCCTCTAAAGCTCAGGTGAAAGCAATAGAAGAAACAACAAAGAATGACCATCAGCACAGGGAATGCTGGTAGAGACTGATCTCCAAAGGGTCAGACTCCTACTTCCTTACCCATGGAAAACCAGAGAACAGATGATTGACTTTTCTGTTAAATGGCAAGGGACTTTTTTGTTACAGAACATCAAGGATGTTGGTTGTTTCTCTAACTAGCTGTTGGTCCCAGGGTTCTTTTTTTCTTTTTTTAATAAATATTATTAATTATAAAAGGAAAAAAAAAACAGAACAAAAAGGAAAACATAACTCGTGATCATAATGTGAAAAAGAAAAATTACAACAGAAAAATGCTTACATTATTATTTTTCTACAAATCCATTAACTAACATGCTTATTCCACATATTATAAATCATACTGCTTGTATATTTTTTATTACGTATATCTCATTATTATATCCATTATTGTTATTTATTCTCTTAATTCATATTTAAGAAAATATACTAGTACTAATCTCATTCTTATTTCTATCCTTTTCAACTTAATTTACCTCTTACTATTACTAAATATTTTCTTATAACTAGGTCCCGTGGTTCTTTGGAATGTAATCAACTTCTGTGACTTGGCAACTTTCTAAGCTATGCTTGGAGAAGGATGCTGCAATATAGGATGCCCAGAAGCCTGACTGAATCCTGATTATGTAGAATGAAACTTTCTTAAACTCTCTGTTAAGCCTCAGATTTTTTTTTATTTTTATTTTTTTGTCTACTCAGCACACACACAGGTTCCTTTCTTCTCGAGGGGGATGAGAAGGAAATGTGGCTTTACTTTGGGTTACTCATATCTCTGCCTTCCACTAGCAAAAGTGGAGAAGAAGGCATTGGAGAGTGCATGGGTAGGAGTGTTGAGCTTCTGTTCAAGAGGAAAAGCTATGACATGGTGGCAGGGAGCTTGAATTCACCACAAAGAGAGAGTCCTGAGAAAGCAAGTAGCTTTTTGCAAACAAGGTCTCATTCCCTGCCTCTGGGTAGGAGTGCAGTGAGTGTAAAGTATGTTCATATGTGGACAGCCGCACTTTTACTTCTGTCTGAGGTATTCGTTCTAGCCCCAAGCAACTTCCATTTCTCTCTTTATGAGGTGAGGGGGTAGAAAGTGTGTGTACGTGTGTGTGGGGTGACACCGAAGTTGGAAGCATCAGTCCAAAACTGGGAAGGGATGTTCTGCCATGTGTGCAGTTGTAGAAGACTATGGTTGTTCAGAACCTTGGTTGTTCAGAACCTTGGCTGTCTCTCTGAGTGAGGAATGTCCCTTTTGTGATAGCAGGGGGTATGTGTGTTCCTTTTCCAGAAATTTGCTTTTTCCCTGGGGGAGGCAGAGGGGTGGACACTCTATGATGAGAGAACAGAATGGGAGCTGTGTTTGGGTGTGTGTGGGGTCATCCTTGACTTTTTTACTGTTTTTTGGAAGTTCTGTGGGGGGGCTTTTGTTTTTTGTCTGTGTGCTCTCCCTGAGTACATGTTCTAAGGGGGTGGGCCATCTGCTGAGTCACTGAGTTGCTTGAGGACAGAGATAGCAGCCGCTACTCTATATAACTAGTGCGAACAGTCTTTGGAGCAGTGGTTATTAGAACCACATGGGTTTGTCAAGAACAAATCCTAAGAAATTAACATTGTAACTTCTTTTAATAATAATAATATTTAATATTTATTTATTTGTATCCCGCCTCTCCACACGGATCGAGGCGGCGAACAACATGAAATACATTATACATTACAAATAGCATGTATTTCTATACCGCTTATCAGCTAAGTGCTCTCTAAGCGGTTTACAGTGTGTTTTAGCTAATTGCCCCCAACAAGCTGGGTACTCATTTTACCAACCTGCGGAAGGATGGAAGGCTGAGTCAACCTGGAGCCCAGCAGGATCGAACTCACAACCTTGTGGCTGCAGTACTGGCATTTAACCACTGCGCCACCAGGGTGTTGATTGGATCACTGGTTTGGTAGATGGTGGGAATGCTGTTGGTGCCATTTATCTGGATTTCAGCAAAGCATTTGATAAAGTATTCCAATGATATTCTGATTAGCAAACTGAGTAAATATGGAATAGATGGAAACCCCATCAGAGGCTCTCAAAACATTTCTGATTATGAATGGTCTACTTTGATTTACTGAGTGATCCTTTTGGCTACCCGCTTACTGCTGTACTTGCAATGGAGCAATGAACTCAAACTGAAACAAATCACTTCTTACTAACTTTTAACAAGTCAGGCATTTGAAGAGGGAACCAAGTATGTATGTTGATGGAGGTGGAAAGAAAAGGGAAATGCAGGTAAGGGCAAACTGAACTGACAAGTTTGTGAGATGAGAGCTCACAGCCTTTTCCAACCTGAAAACTCCCATACACCATTCCCAGGCACCAATACTGTTATGGGCCTTGTAGTCAATGTGGGGAAAAATCTAGGTTAGATGCAAAGAAAATTTTTGAAGGACTCAATAACAAAAATATGTCCCTAGGAACAACAGCGACAACCTAAATGCCATTCTATTTAAATCCCATGGTTCTGTCCACAGCCAATGTTCTAAACCACAAATTAACTAACAATAACTTACGATACTAAACAGTTTGATGGTAATGAATTAATTTCACAATTTTTAAAGTAACTAACATTATCAAGTTAATTTTCAAACATAATATTCCAATCTCTGGGAAGAACAGTTTCCCCACCATACTTTAAATCAATTATTTTAATCAATTCATTCTGGTTTCCAATATAGTTTAAGATAACTCTGTGTGTGTGCATGCATGTCTTCAAGCCACTTGTTGACTTATGGCAACCCTATGAATTTCACAGGGTTTTCTTAGGCAAGGAATAATCAGACATGGTTTGTCCAGTTCCTTTCTCTAAAATACAGCCTACAGCACCAGGAATTGTTATTATGTTTGATTCTATGATTCTATGAACTTGTTGATGGTCTCACATTCAAGTACTAAGCAGAGCTGACCCTGATTAGTTTTCAAGATCAAACAGGATCTGGTGCTATTAGAGTATTTAGGCCCTTATTCCAACAAAAAAGAATGGTGGGATAAGAGTTTTCTATGTAAAAAAGTACCCTAACAACAATATAATTAGTGTAATCTTACCTCTATTAGAGATACTCCAAAGTCTCCAACAGATTTAAGAGAAGAGTGAAACCTGCCAAATTGAAATTCAGAACATTAATTTAGCATTACTTATTTAGTGTATTTCTTTCTAGATTTCAGTCATTACTTTGTTACTTACCAGTCAACACAGGCAGAGCAAAACAAAATGAAACCATAATCATTTCTGGCTTTGCAATTTTTTTCATCAAATTTGTGCCAGGAGATCGGAAGGCTTCTATTCAGTTCACATCCCTCCTTTGCACATAAACTACCTCTTTTCTTTCCTTTGTTAGCATTAGTTACAACACGCATTGAGCTTATACCATGACTAATGGTGAGTTTTGAAAGCAGGGTTAAAAGCTGGTTTGTAAATGATGGCTCAAGCAATGTTATATTAATACATAGAGAGCGACCACGAACATATGGAGGCTTGCCCTCAAGATCCTGCTTATCTGTGTGGAAGGCTGATATTTATCACTTCAAGTTGGTCACACATCTTATTTTATAGACGGGGAAACCTGGAGCAAGAAATAGCAACATTTTGTACAGTTTTGTAAATATGGCCAGTTTATGGGCAGCACTTTCTACCTAATCATACTAGCTCTTAAAATATTAAAATGCAACATTACTTGAACCAGCTCTTGCAAATCAACTTCTAACCATGTGCTCAAGCCCTCATTTAGGTTTTAAGAATAGAAAGGTGTGTGTGGATGTAAAGAGAAGAAGATTTTTACCCATGAAACCAGAAATGTTTTTAAAAAACACCTTAGTATGCTCTTGGCTATAGTTCCTCTTAGAAATTAGCTTTTTTCTTTTTTGCTAAACACTCTCACAAATCTTGGATTTTGCAAATGTATTGTCTTTTCATTAAGGAAGCTATTAAGTATTGCAATTCAGCCATACACTTAGGTATGTATACATCATCTTGAGATGATATATCCAGTTTGATCTACTTACTCCCACTAGTGACATTAAAGAAGACAAGCACTATTTTAGGAAAGACAACCTTCAAACGCAAAGTGCTAACACAGCTATTGACATGTGGAAGAAAAAAATGTAGAAGAAAAGGAACAAGGGATTAAAAGTAATAAAGGGGTTAAAAATCACAGAATGGAAACAGGAAAAAAAATGGCACAAGAAGGATTTCCCTAACAGTTAAACAGAATATTAAATCATCATGCAGTAAGTATTTAAAAAAATATTTTCAGAAACCTAGATGCTCAAGTGCACAAGTTATTTTCATCTAAGTAAGTATCTCAGTATCATGATTATTTGTCATGAGTATCAATAGGTATCAGCAGAGTATCAGCTGATGTAGGAAAGAGGTTGTCCCTGAGAGCCAGTGCAGAGGTTGGGGTATTGGGATTGGGACCTGGGAGATCCAGTCCCTCTCCCCAGCCATGAGGTTCACTGGGTTTCTTTGTTCTAATCATTTTCTCTCAAGCTGTCCTATAACACAGGGTTGTTGGGAGGATAAAGAGGACAGCCAGCAATGCCACCCTGAGCTACCTGAAGCAAAGGTAAATAGTTGTTATGTGCCTTCAAGTTGTTTGTGAGTTATGACCACCCTAAGGTGAATCTATCATGGGGTTTTCTTGGCAAGATTTGTTTGGTAGGGGGTTGCCTCTACCTTCCTTCCTCTTAGGCAGAGAGGATGGGACTTGCCCAAGGTCTCCAATGGGTTTACATGGCTGAGTGGCAATTTGAACCCTGGGCCATTTCCGCACTAGAGCGTTATAGCGCTATGATTCCACTTTCAACGTCCTATGGAATCCTGGGGTTTGAAGTTTCGGGAGGGGCCAGGCGGCCCCTCCTGAAACTTCAAACCCCAGGATTCCATAGGACGTTGAAAGTGGAATCATAGCGCTATAACGCTCTAGTGCGGAAATGGCCCCAGTCTCCAGAGTTACAGCCCAGTGTTCAAACCACTAAACCACAGTATTATAACTAAATAATAGTTATAACTATAAGCAGATCTAATTCTGAAGTGCATTATGAACTACTTGGCCAAGGTTCTGTTTTTAGTGTTAGGCAGAATCAAACCACCCACTTCTGTAACTGCTTTAGCTTCTGTGTGCCTTCCCCACAGGACATAATGCTCACTATAGCCCTTACTCCAGTTCTTAGTATCAATTAGCCAAAAAACAAAAAACACAAGAGCAGACAAATGAAAGCTTTCCACAACTAACAAAAGTGGGCTTTTTCATCCCCATATGAGCTCCTGTGGCTAGTGGCCAAGGAGCTACTTTGTCCACAACAAGTGAATTCATGGGGGGTTGGCCCTTTGAACAGTAAGTCTCTATGTCATATTACAAATTGCGCTTGAAATTCCTTGTAGTTCCAAAAGTAGTTGGCAGTGTAGGAAGTCTGGAGGCAAAGAAAGAAACACGACTGCACTGTGCCTTTGGATACACAGAACCTGGCAGTACGGTTTTGTGTTTCTGGTCTATATATTTTTAGAAAAAAACATATACATATTGCAGCTTAAGTGACACTAGCAAATCCATGTAGTCATGCAGCTTTGTAAAATGTAGGGTTTTTTGTTTTGTTTTTTAAGCCAGTTTGGTACCTGTAACACAGCAGCCCACTCTGTGTTCTGGGAGACAAGCTTTTTATGTATGCCAAGTTTGAGCAATCATACTTTACAGTCAATTTAACTTAAGGCAATACACAGCTGCTGCTTTGGAAGTTTCCTGCTGTGGAAGAAATAATGAGGCCATATGATCACTCTTCCAGCATGCATTAAAAATTAAGCCATTAGGGAGAAAAAGACAGTGTAATGGCACAGTTAAAAACAAAACAAAAACCATAAAACACAAAGAGCATGGTTTCCTAAATAATATATAAAGTAAAAAGAGTCTTCTAAAATCTCTCATACAAAAAAACTGCCTTCATCTACTCTCATCCTTTTAAACCCCTCTTTAACCTCCTCAAGAAGGGGCAGAAGGTACTCATCATTAAATATAAGTTTCCCCTTTGTATGGTCTCTCTCTCTCCCTTTCCTTATGACATAATATGGAGGTATGACAAAATATATGAGTGAAACATAACCCTGGAACTTGTAACTAACCACTGGAGGCCCATATGGACTAGCAGCAAGTATCTTAGTCTAAACTATTCAAGACAAGTTCATGCATTTATGAAGGGAGAGAGAGAGTGGAATTTTAGGTTACGCTTCTTCAGACTGTTGGCCCTGCCTCAACAACGCAAATAAAACGCCCATGTATTCAGTAAAACCTGACACAACAAGGGGATGCATGCACTAAACTCTTCTTTGTTCAGGTTCTGTTTGCACAAGTGATGAAAAGAATATCCAAATGTATTCAAAAAAATTGTAGAAAAAAACATATTTCAAGCGCTGAGAAATCCTGAATCTCTGCAGTTTGCAACTTGCAAAACTCACATGCTCCTTCTTTGCAGGAAGCAGCTTTTTGTGCACAGTAAAGCATTACTATGCAGAAGTAGTTTCTGCATAGAAAATGCTGTTTGCTATGTGGGAATTTTGCTCACAAAAACTTCCCAGTTACAACATTTTTGGTGCTGTTTCCTCAGAAGAAAATGCTGTAGTTGGAGACTCATTCTGCACAAAATTCACACATGTTGCAGTTGTATCTACACATAACACAGCATCACACAATAAATTCACAACAGTAGCAGATACTTCTGCACAGCATGTGCCTCGTAATCTCTTAAATCAGCCTGTTTTTCACTCCAGTCAAAATTCCGGAAGAAAAATTTCCCAGTACTTTTAACAGACCACCTCTTGAAAGTATCTATATTTTTCTACTTCTACAGTCAGCCCTTCACATTTGTGGGTTTAACTTTCACAGAGTTGATTATTTGTGGGTTTCTCCATTCCCTGACCCTCTCCACCTCAAGTACTTCTTTTCCCGGGGACCATTCTCTCTCAGTAACTCCAATCAGGCCACACAGCCCTTTTAAAAGACTGCCTCTAGCCCTCCTCCTCCTCTACATGCCACTGCCTGGCCAGCTTGTAGACCAATTTCTCAGCACCACAAACCCTCTCCCAGTGCCAACACGTACACATACAAGGAACGTGATGGGTGAGAGAGGAGGAAATGTAGAGCTACCATGCCAACCCACCCCCTTTCCCTCTTCCTTTTTCTGATTTGGGTCAAATGGATGCTCACCATCCCCAACATGCCTTGGTCCCCTTCCCACAGACACAACACACACACACACACTTTGATATTTCTGATTTTTCCACTTTTGTTGGGGCCCTGCACCCCGAAGCCTAGAGAATGTAGAGAGCCAACTGTACTCCACCTAGTAATACTGCAATATAATCTAACTCTGAACATCTACTAGAAAATTAAAATTTATTACAAATTATTTCAGGTTTTATATGTATGTTTGATATTGTCACCCATATAGTTAATCTCTTGGTCATGATAAGCAACAAATCCTTACTGGAAGTTACCTCATTAGATTTAGCAAATCTCATCTCTGTCCCAGTGATTCAGATACTCATGACAGCAGATAAAGAAAAGCGGATTTTTTTTCTTTCTTTCAAGGGGTTTTATGTAGTTTGCGAAACATGGATGAAATTAGAGGACATCAAGCTATAGTATTTTGTCAACAGGACCATCTCTTCAGAAGGTTACATGTCATCTCTTTAACAAGGCACAGCTGAAATTATTTCCAGTTACATGGAAATATTTGAATCAACTCATTTCATGTTTCATTCTTGTAAATGTCAGGTGGCTCCTTTTGCAACAAAAGAAAATGAGAAGGAAATTGGAGAAAAGCTGGTTTAACAGTATGAATTTTGGGCTGAGTTGTATTTATGTGAATCCTTAACTGCAATAAATCTGTTGATTCAACAGAGCCATCCAGAATGTTACAAATAAAAGATTCTATTAAGAACATGCAACATCAGTAACCATTTTACAATCAATATGCTGTATAAAAGACTGTGCTTTCCTAGTAATAAAAAGAGAAATGTATTTTCTACATTTCAGGGGCTACTACAGTTACTCGCATGGAAATGAAGTGTGACAAATCCAGGCTAAACACCAACATTGTGCCTTCTGAAATAAGACAGTGTTTTGATCTTGTGAATTTTTTCCCCTCTTCACTATACAAGTCACATGGCGCTGCTTTTCTCCTTTTATGGTCAAAAAGCAGAAGGAAGCCTGTTCAGCTCCGAAAACTGCTCACTTCAGACTCATGAATTAAATGCACTGTAAGTTATAATGCAAGTCGTCTGTTCCCACCTTAATGAGTGCATACACACATTCTGATACAAGAAAGTAACTCTACTACACTGTCCTCAGAACTGCAGGAAGTTAATTTCTATAAATTGTTATCTGAGCCTTAATAATTAAAAACAAATTTTTTTAAAAAATAGTGGCCCTATAAATATATTACAAGCATTTGCCTTCTTTTAAATTCATTATTGTGTAAGTGTGATCACAGCTTTATCATTAATATATACAGCTTTTTTCCTCCCAAGCAGATGTGCTGTATTCCACAGAACAACAATAAAAACATGATGTTTGCATAATCTGCCATTTACAGTTCCATAGATTTCTACAGATGTCCCATAACGTTTTAGCATCTGCCTTCTACTACTCACCTGTTAAATGTTGCTTTCTTCAGAACCAGAAAACAGATGTATATGGATAATCCAATCCATTATTTCTGTTACACTTAACATAATAATACCATGAATATGTGTGGTACATTCCAGAGTACCAAATATGCATGCCACTTGAACAGCATGGTTAAAACTTCCCAATGGTCAGCTTCTACTTCATTCCAGATAAAGTTAGATGACTGAGTCTCCAAGGCCAGGGGCCCATTCATATTGCACAGTTATATTGCTAACAATCCATTTTATTTACCGTGGTTTATTCTGTGGAATCTTGGAATTGTCATTTGAGGGAGAGGCATTTCTAATTATCAGCCAAAGAGCTCCTCTGGGGCTTCTGACCAAACTACAAACTCCCACAGGAAGCATCTATGGTAATTAAAGTGGAATAATAGCACTATAATTTTGTAGTGTGAATGGGACCCTGGTCTGCTCACATACAGGCACGGCATACATCAGTGTCTGACTCACCAAAAGGTTATTTATGCCACTGAGAATAGTACTGACTTATTTCTAATGGTTTAAGAAGGGCTAAGATTTAGCCACAGCCCATCTCCAGTGAGGTATGCATCATACCTTAAAAACTTATATGCTGGCGGAACCATGAGAAGGACAAGGGGACAACATGGCATTTATGGCCACTTCAAGACAGTACAAAAGGAACGGGATGAAAAGCAAGGAATAACTAGTCACCCCTCAATGTGGTACCCTCCCGACACACTGGGCCACAACTGTCATCATTCCTGGATAGCATGGGCACTGACTATAATGGTTAAGCATGATGGAAAGACATAGTCTAACACTTCTGGAAACTATGGATAGGAGTGCATTGTGATTAACTTATACCTTCTGTCCCAGTTATTTATTTGAATCAACGGTTACTGCACAACACTAATAATGGGAGGAATAATCTAAATCAGTGCTACTTAGAGCAATGTTCTGGGGACTGATATGGTCTGTAAGCTACTGGCTGTCAGTCAGCAGCAAGTTTGCAAGAAACAAACAAACAAACACATTCTAGGCAATGGGCACAAACATGATGCCAGCCCTTGGAATATTTTGAGGGGGGGGGCAGAATCCTGCCAATCATCCACATTAGAGAGCTTAAGAAGCACCACTCTATACCTCTACAGAAATCCCCTGTACTAATGACCCAACAAGAAGTACAGCAACCACCGCACAAAGTGGTCTGTAATAAAGAAACCTAGAAGAAAAGAAAAACTTCTAAATGTTATATCTGTTCTCCTCTCTACCTCCAAAAAGCTCCAAGAAGAATAAGGTAGTCAGCAACATATTTGAGGCACATCACTGAACTTGAAAACCATTTGAAACTGGACTATCTTAAGGCCAAACGTTTCAAAACCTGCCTAGTCCAATGTACCAACCATCCTTTGTGGCTGGCCAGGGGGTTCTTCAAAATCTCTTCTTGTTATTCTTTCTAGAACTGCCTAAGAAGAAGCAGTTCAGTGGCTGGTATCTGTTGGAAGCAAAAAGGCATCAATGTTTGTATAGACGTTTAGTTAAAGGGAGCTCTAGAGAGCATGCCTGCCCTTTTGTTTCACCTCTCTGATTCTTTCTTTGATCTGCATACTCAAACCTTTTTGCTTCCTGCCTGCCTGCAGAGATCACTTGCCGCTTCTTCCAAAAAGTCAGTCCTTTTGTCTGAAAGGGAGGATACATGAAACTTCTGTCTCAGGATGCCTCACACTCACTCATGAGAGTCAGCTTTTAGGGGATCTTCTGCTGAAATTGAGGTAACCTTCTTTTGTCTATCTCCTTTCCTATCCAAGATGGATTTCCTGAAATAATACATTCAAGTTTTTCCTTTTTTACCTTATAACAGAATCTAGAGTATTTTTCTTCTGTTCTACCAAAACATCCTATTGCACCAGCTATGCTGCACTCTGCTTGATATGGATACCAAATATTCCTACAGTATCAAGACTTTCTAAGGTTGCAGTGCATGGCAGGCAAGCCTCAGTCTACCAAGTAGGCCACATGCTGTGCAAATCTAGTCTCAAACAATTAATCTTTATTTGTTCATAACCAAAGGAAACCTTTTGTGGGGACACAAAAGAACAACAAAAACACAACAGACAGGGCACTAGTACCATATGTAAACATACTATATCTAACTCTAGTTTTAAAAGCAGCTACCTCAAATATTTAATTTGATTAACAGTATGTTTATTTTGATAAGCCAAAGGGATGCATATTTTCTCAAAATCTCATATTTCAGCATAAAAAGAACACTAGATTAAAAATCACCCTCTTGAGGTCCATATAAACAGCACTACATACACATATACACACAAACACAAATATACAGGTATAATTCAGTTAACATAGCAGATATGTCTTTGAGCAGTACTTTAACAGAATATTAGGTACAAGAGGCAGAAATAACATGGAAATAATAGGTACAGGTTCCTATGCCACAAACAAACAGAAAATCAATATGTTTCAGCAAACCTTTTCTTAAAACTAACAGCATGGGCGTGTTAAACAAAACAACCAGGTCAAATACACCTTGCACAAGTAAACAAAACATTGTAAACCTTCTAGAGACCACTTGAAAGCTTCTTCCAAAATGTACGTAGGGATTTTTTTCCCCTCTTTCACATGCCTCTCCCATTTTCTTATGATTTCTCCTTTGGTGGCCTAACTTCTAGATCTCTGCTTCTTTAACTTGCTGGGATTAGCTAGTAATACATGCTTATCTGGTTTCCCCTTTCTCTCTGTTTCACTGTTCGCTCAAGCTTACTGAGGACATCTGTGGGCAACTGTTGTTTACTCTGCGTTCTAGAGATCATCTGAAAGCATCTTCCAAAAATAATACAATACATAATTTTAATAAAAAAATCTTATGGAAATCATAAGAAAAGTAGAGACTGATAAAAGGTTTGTGAGTGGCAGAGTTATAGATCTATGCTTTCTTTCTTTTTTTAAAAAAAAAATTCTAGTGGTAGATAGTGAGTAAGGCTTATCTGATTTACCCTTTCTCTCTGTTTGCTGTTCACACGTGATCAGCAAAAGATTCTAGAGGCAGCTGCTGTTTACCTTGCCTGTTATAGGCAGGCACTAACACCTACAGTAAGATCAGTTAGAGTAAAACCCATTCTTCCCAATCTTTATTACATTGTTTACTGCAGCCACTTGTGGGAACCCAACACCATAAGTCTGTGTTTCTCCTTCACTGTCTTCCTAATACCAATGCTATTTTTAATTTTTTTAAAAAAGAAAAACCTTCCAGCTAGGCAGAAACGAGAAGGAAAAAGGATGAGCACAAAAAGACGTTGTAAAGAAGGAGCTTCTTTGTTAGAGGCTTTGTTAACTGAGGCATGCCTGTATTTGTTAAAACCAAATACAGTCATCCCTTCACATTCGCTAGGGTTAGGGGCACAGCACCCTCGTGAAAGTGGAAAAAGACCTTCCCAAACCATACTTAACACACAAAGAAGTACGATCACCATATTCAACCCACCATGGATTCCTTTGAGGCATCAGGGTTCCTTCACAAGGCAGAAGTGGCTGGCTGGTGGGGCTTACTGCCACCTCCACTGCTGCCCCACGCCATTTTTAATGGAGACCTATAAACCTCATTCTCAGTTTCTCAGTTTCACAAAGCTTGCAGTCCCTATTAAAAATGGCATAAGGATGTAGCAGAGGTGACAGTAAATAACCCATGAATAATCAAAACCGAAAAAGTGAAACCCACAAATGTGGAGGGCTAACTGTATTTGTCTCTAGTCTACACTAATATGACACTCACATGGACACAGAGAGAATAAAATGGTAAGGTTTGGACCAGAATTAAGGTATGTAGAATTATTTCCTAAGACCATAGGAAGAGCCATGATACATTAGACCAACGGCTACCTAGCATAGAATTCTTTTTCCAAACAGGAAGTTCAAAAGCAGGAAGTAAAATATCACCCTCCTACCCACGATCTCCAGTAATGGCACATAATCTCTGATACTTGAGGTGGTATTTAGCCATTCAGACTAGCAGTCACTTTTGGATGCAATCTCCATGATCTCCCTTTAAAGTCATCTAAGTTGCTAGCTGTAATCATATCCTGTCATAGTGAAATCCATGGTTTGTGTGCTGTCTCAAGATGTATTTTTCTATAGCTAAAATTACCCACCATTCAGAATGACCCCAAGTCCAAGTAACACATGATGACAAAAGTGTCTTCTGCCTACTTACTTCACACTATGTATAATTTTATACACCTCAGTCATGCCTCCACTTACTCGCCTTTCGTCCTCCTTCTGTACAGCTTCAATCACTGCAACCTTTCCTCATGGGGTGGCGGGGGTGTTAT
Organism: Ctenosaura bakeri; assembly: GCA_948474755.1. Taxonomy (NCBI): domain Eukaryota; kingdom Metazoa; phylum Chordata; class Lepidosauria; order Squamata; family Iguanidae; genus Ctenosaura; species Ctenosaura bakeri. The sequence goes on from CAOLHI010001256.1 coordinate 185,075, forward strand.
TCCAAAATCAGATCATTTTGGTTACTTTTTGCTACACCTCTTTCAGCAATACGATACCCTTTAGGAGAGTACAAGGACCAGAACTTCATGTGGGATTCCAAGTGCTGTCCCATAAGAGATTAATAAAAGGGCAATATTGACAGGTTTATCTTGAACATCGGACTCTACTACCTAGAACTAAACCCCACAGACTTGAATGACATCTGCTTACATCAGAATCAAGATCTCCAGATCAGATAGACAGAATCAAGAGAAAGAAGATGGGGAGAGGAGTTATTTACTTAAATTTGTATATTGGCCCTGTACTAAGAATACTGTTCCATAAGGTTAATTTTATTCATTAAAGGGATTTGTGAGCTACTTTCCAAAATGCAGCATTTTTCCCCATACTGGCAGAGGATATAATAAAATCAGCAGAACGTATACACACTGTGTGCACGCGGGTGTTTTAATGTTAAAAAGTCATGAAAACATACAATTTCAGCCAGCCATTCTATCTATCATAAACAGACACAGTAAGAATATATAACCACAAAAACAGAAATACCTGCTTATTCCCACCTTGATCAAAAGCAGTCAGGGGAAAAATCTTTATAACTTGCCTACAAGAATACAACAAGTTCTGTAACGGTATGCTCCTTCAAAATGAAGGACCAAGAATGCCTTGTCCTTTGTGGCTACCAACTTGATTACTCCTCCTGGTGGTAATGTGAGTAGACCCTCCATACAGATATCTGACAATCTTAATGTGTCACTGGGGATCAAATGAGAGTAGACACTCCTTTAAATAATTTTATCCCACATAGTTCAAAGCTCTAAAGAGCAATACCAGCACTCTGAATTGGGCCTGGAAACAAGTGGGCAGTTAGTGCAGCTGATGTGGAACAGATATAGCTTATGTTGAAAAACCCTGCAACAGATAAAGCCTACATTATTTTTCCAAAGGCAGCACTCTGCAGACTGCATTACAGCAGACTGGTTATATCTGGAACAAATTTGCCATATCTATGTAGCTCTATGTACAGATATCTCTATGTACAGATATTTCCCCAAGAACACCACCCAAACCATTTTGCCATTTAAAACAGACCCCTCACCAAGTATCTTGGTATCTGCCACACAGAGGGACTGATGCTATCAAGAAAGAAAAGAGTAGCTATTCTGGGTGAAATGAAGTAGGAAGATTAAAGGTAGAGAGATGGGAGACTAATAAAAAAAAAGTCTGATAACAGTCCAAATGGAAATGGAACTGACAAAACCGATAGTAAGGAAAACTTATACAATATCTGACATATTTGCAAAATACGATGAAATCTAAACAGTTGAAAATGTCCCAGCCACTAGATGCTTTATGTGTCTATAACAAGAAATGACAAGAAAAAAATGAGACAAGAATACACTTGAGGAAACAGAGCCTTCAACTAAATAATTCAAAGATCTCAAGTCTCCTAGAGTTTCAGAAAATGCCAGGATTCAATTGTAGCCTTTTAAAGCCTACAAGAGTAACCAACCTACACATACAAGCAATTTGTGGCCTACAACAAAAGAATGACTGATTTTTGCAAAGCTCCTCTGGCCAGTTATTTACAGGTAAATCCTTTTTGCCAAAGACCAAGGAGAGTCTTAACTTTCACCCACTCAAACCTGCACTGGTATTAGACAGTACCTGCCCCCATCTTTTCAGAAGTCTTGCATCTAACTCTCCAAGTCTTTTCAGCAGTTAATAGCTATGTGCGAAATTATTTCCACAAATTATTCATACAGTATTATTCATGCAATTAGGGCTTTGCGGTGCTAAATCAAGGGCTGTTTTAAATTAAACTTGTTACAACACAGAGATTAATCTCTTTGTCAAAAAGAGTACATTCTAATGTTTGAATAGTGTCAGGAGAGTCATTTGGGGTTGATGATACATGAGCCAAAGGAAGCTTTCGAATTCATATTGCGCAGGGAACAGAGATGAGAAAATGACTGAAACATACTCACAGAGCCCAAAGTCAAAATGAGACCATAATCATATTACTTATAGCTTCGATGAATTTGGCATAAAATGTTGTTAATCATCTATAAAGGAGAAACAAGCAGGCTTTGCTGCTTGTAGCCACCAGTCAACCCGGGTCTATAGTTGACAAGATGCTCCCATGCTAAACTAATCTGTTTTCCCCAATCCGTGATGCCTTTCATAGAACTCCCCAAAGGATTTAACAAGAGGCACTACCAGGATTCTCCTTCTCCTAAACCATGGTCGCTGTTCAATGGCCAGGTGCCAGTAATGAGCACTCAAATGTAATCACTTGGATAGATATGAACTGAACCATTCAACCCACGTACACTGAAGTAAATCAACTCCCAGACAGGTATCTCTGTCGGTCTGTTGTGGCAAAAGCAAATCAGCTTGCTAGGAGGAAAGAAAAGAGCCCCCTCCTGACTTCCTGTTTGCCCATTCTGAAGTCTATAAAATCCCTTTCTTGCCTCCTCAATCAGAAACCAACATATACAACCAAGAAATGTAAGCAGAAACACAAATCTGGAAGTAAATAATGTGTGGGCAGGGAAGACAACACACACACACACACACACACAGCATCTGCCTAGATATTTTCAGCCCCAAACATGGATTGCCACAGAACAGTCTTCACTACTTTATTCAGTTAATCCTACTCCTGCTAAGCTGGAGTACCAGTCCTGGTTACCCTTGTCACTATAAACCCACAGTTTAGATGCTATGGAACTGGTTTCAACTATGTTATTTGACATGTACACACATACACACATGGATGGTTACTTACCAGAATCCTACAAATGAGCACTCCTTCCCTAACTATACTTCTTCCAGTTAAATTTCCCAAAATGCATAGTTAAATTATGGAATCTATACTTCCTAAGTAATGATGACAGCTTTGCAGGATGGTTGGACTAAATGAAGAAGGAGAAGACTCTCGATACCCCTCATGATCACATACGTTGGCACCAGTATGCAAAACTAATATGTTATGTATATTTATTTATTTCAGTCAATGGCCAGTAGAAAAAAAGGAACAAAACAGAATAGCTAAAACACAGTGCAATGCCTTAGAAAACAATATTAAATGTAGAATTCAAAACAAAGTTAAATATAAAATATTTACATTACAGTGATAAAAAGACAAAAAAAAATGGGAGGTAATACTTTTAACACTAAGACCTACACCAACAAGTCATTGCTACCACATAAAAACTGACTACCTTGACTGTAATCTCAGGAAAATGGTTAACTAAAAGGTAATCAATGTATAACACTTCAGATCTCCCAGATAAAATTGGATTAATAAAGCGGAATCAAAGGTCATAGCAGAAAGAACAACACAATAAAACATGCACCCGTTTCTATTTCCTCTGCCTCACAAGGATATAAGTGTTCACAATATGGTACATTATTAGATTTCTCTTCAGTATTGCAGATGGAAACACACTGAATTTAGCCAAGGTAAATGTTTTTCTGTATTTTGGAATAGTCTAGACTGGTCTGATAATCAGCAGAACAAAGAGCTCAAACTAATATGTTTCTTTGGGCCTTATCATATGAGGCTGGTAAATCGTTAAGTATAGTAACATAATAGGAGCTTTGACTGGGACTTACCATATGACATCATTCCTCTTCTGTTGTTCTCTCTTCCTGGAGAAAGACTGCTTGAAAAACATTTCTTTTACAACCATAAAACATCATTTAATGACCTCCTTTGTAAAAGAAATGTTTTCCAAATGGTCTGTCACCAGGAAAACAGAAGAGGAACGATTTTATGTAATAAGTCCCAGTCAAAGACACTATTACGCTGATGTACTTGTGATTTACTTGCTTCATGTGATAAGGTCCTTTATAGAAGTTGTGATGTGGAGTGTAGTAGATTCCCATAAATGTCTACTTAGCCACTGTGAGTATATTCACACTATACAATTGTAGAGCTATTGTTCCATCCTAGGGAATCCAGGGATCAGTAGTCTGGGAGGCACTAGAGGAACTCTGGCCTCAGTCCCCTTCCCACAGATCCACATGCATTTTTGCAATTTTTCCACTTTCACAGGGGTCCTGCACCCCTAGCCCTAGCAAATGTGGAGGGCTGACCAGATACCATATTGCATAAATAAATAAATCCTTTTCAGTAAGCCATTAAATTGTAGCCCAAATAGAAAAGCTCCAAGAAACAGAGAAATCCCTAAGCATGTCTACTCAAAAGCATGAACTGATGAGCTCAACCAGCCTTACCCTTTAGAAAGTGTTCTTATGATTGCAGCCTTAGAAATAAGGCAACAATTTTGTAGAATAAAAAACCTTGTGATTTTTCTCTACTCTTTATTCAAAAGCATTCAGTTCCCAGGAACTGCTGGATCAACAGGCTTTTGATGCATCATAGGGTGCAACTGTTTTAAAGCTCATTAACCATAGCAGTAATGCCAGCTTATAAGTCTACTCACGCTAATATGCTGACCAACACAACAGAAGATGTAGACATTTATATTCACATTTAAACTTTAAACACTGACTCATTTATTTTCCATTTGTGTCCTCTCAACCCATCTTTTTAGCTAAGGAGAGGCTTAAAATCTAAGTATATCATGGTTTAAATGTTCCAACATGAGTGTTCCACCCCTCTGGCCTGCTGCACTGATTCACACATAGATGTGAAACATTCCTTATCTTCTCTTTTGATGACTCATAGCTGAACACATTTACTATCTTGATTCAAATCTGTGACTTCATTCAAATATACAAGTGTTTTCTTATGATGTTGCAGCTGTAGAATCATGAATTGGAAAGTGATCTTTAACTTCATCTTTAAGTATATTTAGCAGAACCAGGAAGAGCCTTGCTTGATCAGATCAAAAATCCATCTAGTCTAGGCTCTTGTTTTTCTCAGCAAATTTCTCCCGGAAGTTCACAACCACACATAAAGGTAACAACTGTCTCCACACAACAAGTATTTAGCATTCTTTCTTTAAAGAGATCATTTCAACATTTTGTGATAATTAATCTGACAGTTTAAGTGTATGCTGTGGTAAAACATGTCCTTTTCTGTGGGTCTTGAACTTATTGACAATCAATAAAATTTGAATGAAAAGTCTAATATTATGAAAAGGGTCTCTCTTTTTATATCATTCATGATTTTATAAAAAATCTGTTGTTATCATTATTTTCACTAAATTAAACATCTCAATAACACTTCATAATGTGACTTTAAAAAGATGTTCCAACTACTTGATGGTTTTCATAGCTCTTTTCCACAGCCTTCTCATCACTCTGATTTGATGGTGGTTTTTAGTTTGCAGTCTTGCAAATATGACTGCACCGTGGATTTCAGCGCATGCCTTATGAATCCCTTCTCAACAATCACCAGCATAGAATTCACCTTCGCATTGTGAACTCTGAAGTGTTTTCACAGAGCTACCCATATCCACCAGAATCCCAAATATCTATCTCCTTTCTGATTCATAATGTTATTTATGTTGGCTTTTATTAATATTTGTAAAATGCTATTTGCATGCTCAGAGTATCACATACATTATCTCAGCAATCCTGCCAACGTCTCAGTCAGGCATGTCACTATATTTTTAACTATCATCTGCATAACACAGATGGGAGCTGAGATACAGTGAATTTCTCAACTCTAATGAACTAGGATTTTTTTAAAAAATTTTGCATTGTGAAGGGTGTGGGATTATTTTCTGAGAATTATACCGTACTGTAAGGTATAAAAATGTCCCATATCCAAAGAACTTTTTCCTTTGGAATGTACAAATGGTCTATATCCAATCCAGTGTGTTCTTCTTAACGGAGCAAGAAAAAGTTGTGACAAAAAATAGAATGAAACTGGACAAAATAAAATAATTATTTACACTTCTTGAATTATGAGCTATCTGCTGATCACAATGAATTACAATGTCCTTCCAGCAGAGGTTATTTCAAATTCTTCTGAACAGAGAACACTCTATTCTTAACTACAGCATATCATTTCTGCTCCCATGTGTCATTGTTCAATAAAGTATGAATCTGGATTTTATTTTTTATTTTTTTTTGTACCAATCTGTTACATTGTCTAGGAAAAATGTAATTCAATTGCAAAAATAAAAAAAAATGTTGGGACATCTTTGTTTTTGTTTTTTAAAGTGGAAAATAATATATTATCAGGTGGCTGAAAATTTGGGACATTATTTGAAACTGTGCAGTTGACAATGCTGTAAAGCATTTGCATTGTAGGTTTAGTTTCTTGTGGATTTGAGAAGAAAATGTGTCTCTGAAGAACAAAAATGGCTCATGCTGGTGCAAATAGGTCTAGGACAGTGAACCTGAAATGGCATCTTTCAACTACGAACAGGCTGCAGTGCTATAACCAACTACCTGGAAATGTGGGATTTCCTGTGTGGGATTTACTTCTGAGTAGCATACTTAGTATTGCACTGTTCATCCCACAGCCACTATACTAGATCAATTTGGGAACAGAGAAGGAGTTCATTTTTATTAGCCTTTTTAGTAATCTTTACACTTTGTCAGATAAGCCTCCACAGCAGAATTTCTCATCATTGTTTCACCAATATTTGGCAATCTTTTCATTCTGCCTGACCAAGAACACAAGAATCATCTTGCAGTATCAGGCGAATCTAGTTCAAGGTTTGTATTACACAGCTGCTTACCAGACGCTTACAGAAAGACCACCAGCAGGACAGGAGTGCAAGAGCACTCTCTGCCCCCGCCCCACGTAAGAAGGAGCATCCATTTATAGCTTTATCCTCCATACATCTCTTTTAACATCTCTTAAGTTGTTTAACATCTCTTTTAAAGTTGTCCCAAGTTTTGTTTGTTTTGAGACCTTCCCATGTTTCCTGAGCCTTGGTACGACCACCACTACAAGTTGTCAGCAGTATTTATATCAGGGAGATAAATCTACCAAGACATTCTATTGTGTTTTAATACTATGTTTAAATCTTTCAGATAGACTAAAAGATGCTTTATAAGCATAAAGTTTATATCATCTGCAGGTTTGGGCACAGATCTGGAAAGGAGCTGCAGTTACCAGTTTGACTACATGGTGAACAAAGAAAGATTTCCTTTTATCTGTCCTCAGTTTCTCACTATTCAGCTTCACAACAAGGAAGTGCTCTTGTTCCTACACAAAAATGCACGTTTCAATAAAATCTGTCACCACATGTATTGAATTTCTTGCCTGTGTACTGTAAACACTGTTCTCACAGTCTTTACTGCAAAGATTATTCAGAAGCCACATACTGAAGGACTGGAAAAGTGCTAGCCCCCACCCCACAAAAAAACCCCCCACAAAGGAAAGAAAATGAGTTATTTGGCTTTTTTTTCTGCAGGAGATAAAAAGGGCAGGCCAACATTTCAGACAAAAATGCCCTCCTCTGAACATCTGGTAATCATTAGTATTTATACTCCTTAAATGTGCTACATGTGCAAATGAATATGTGCCTTATATCCCATCCCTTGAATAGTGTTCAAGCAACATATGGGCTATTGCTTCAAAAGAAAACCTGCCTTCCTTTCTCACACACTCCCACACTTCAACCACAGTGTGTCTGCAACAGCCAACTTGATCAATGATGCTTGACAGAGGGCCTTGTGTACCCTGGAAATGGGTTCATCATTTAGCTACATTTACAGTAAATTCACAATCCCAGAAAAGGGAGCCTGTCAAAGGCTCTGGTTTAATAGCTAGCAAACTGCTGTCGCATGACTGTACAACAGGTTGCAAAGATCTGCTTCTAACAAGAAACGTTACTGCTCCGAAAAGCCTCTTGTGAAAAACCACCTATCACATTACAAATTATAGAACTGGCTTCCACTTCATTTCTGTACCCATTTCAAAGCACTAGGTTAACCTAATAGTTTGGTCCACAATGTTTCAAGACGTGTCTTTCCTCTATACTCAAACCTGAGTCCTCAGTTTACGTGAAGTCATCAATGCCTGGTGATAATGAGGTACATGGGTGGATATTCAGGGGCAATCATAGCCTCAAATGAAGGAAACCCTTCTCAGGAAAAGTATTTGGTTCATTATTCAAGTGCAGTGGCTCCTTTGCTATTGTGAGGGTTCGGGCACAGAACCCTCATGAAAGTGGAAAACTGCTAATAATTTCCCCTGCTCCACCTCCATTCCCTTCTGGGGCTCCCCTCTTCCCATTCCCATACAAAACAGAAGGGAACGTGGAGTGGGGAAAGCTTGCAAGACCCTTCTTTCCCCTTCTGGAGCTTCCCACTTCTGATTCGCAGGCAAAACAGAAGGGAGGGGTGGGGGAAGGGAAGTCTTGCACAAGTTTTCCATGCTGGAGCAAAATGTATGGGAATGAGAGGAGGAGAGTGGAGAGGGGAAGGCACGCACACTTATGAGTAATCAAATTTGCAAAGGTCAAACCTGCGAATGTGGAGGGAAGACTGTATGTTATCTTTTTAATCTCTACAAACAACTAAGAAAAATGATATCAGGTTTTTTAATCCCCCATATTTTTCTATTGCTGTGTTATGTTTCTCAATAGTTTTAGGCCTATGACAACAGGCCTAAACACCCTGAGAGCTCCAGATCCCATCTGATCTTGAAAGCTAAAACAAGGTTAGACCTGGTTAGTACTTGGACAGAAGACTACCAAGGAATACAAAGTAGGCTATGTTTCAGAAGAAGGCAATGACAAAATTCCCTGTGAATACTCCTCACTTAATCAAACCCTACAAACTTCATGCAGTTGTCTTAAGTTGACAGGCAGTGTGAAGGCAAACATGTGTACACACACACCTCAGCTATTTTAAAATCTTCTGTTGCCAGTTTTAGCTACTTTTAATGGAACAATGTCTTTTTTATGTTGTCTTTGACTTTGATGAAAGAAATGGGTTGACTATGTAACCAGAAATCAGTTATACTATGGTTCACTTGCAAAGCCCAGACCAAGAATTCTTGCCATTTCCAATACTGCAGCCTACTTATTAGTTATCCACATGTGCCTTGAAACAAATGGAAAGGCAGTCACATGCTCTCTGTAACCAGACTCAATCAATGGATAGGCCACAGCATTCTGGATTGGCTTTATAGCCAATTTTACAGTTCAGAAGCAGCTCCACCTTGACTACCCTACAGGAATCCAAAGGGGATGTAACTAAAGCATGTGTCATTGTGGCCAGATCACGTACTTCAAAAGAATGGGCACAGTTAGCACACTAACCTGTGCTGTGCAGATGCACTGCCAGTCACTCCTGAATCTTGGCCATCTAGGCTCATGGCTGAATCCAGGAACTATCCACCCAACCCACACTTAGGCAGAATTTGGATTCCACTCTTTAAATAACACACAGTTCTCAGGACTATTGGCTATACAGCTACTACTGAAATACATGGAAATCTCAAAAATAGTAGAGGAAATGGAAACAATCATAAAACTCTAAAATGTTTTAAAACATGGCTTAAATTTGGCAAAGGAAAAATGAATCCATCTGCTCCTACTACATCTCTCTGACTCTCACTGCTACATTTACACAATGAGATACACACAATACTTGACAGAAGAATGCCTCAGAGATGGGCTACTCACTCTGTCACACTCTCAAAAAACAGAGCCTGCCAAAAGAGGTTTGCCATAATAAAGTACATAAGATTACACAAATTCCAGAGAGAAATTTTCAACTGGAAAGAATAAGATCCAGTAATCCTCATGCTTAAAGTTAGTTATCACGTTCAAGAACTGTAACAAATAAAAGCAAAGCAACAATTTACCTCATTTATTAGGAAGAGTCTTCCGCCACTCCCCAAAAGCTTTTGATTCCATGTGACATGCTGGACTACCGTATCTGCTGGCGTATAAGATGCACCCATGTATAAGATGCACCCCATTTATACACAGATAAATATTATTTGCTGGTATATAAGACACACCAGCGTATAAGACACTCCACACTTTCAAACAGTATTTTTCAGGGGAAAAAAGTGAGTCTTATACGTCAGCAAATACAGTACATTTTTGACTGCCGGCAAAATGGATGTGGAGGCAAAACAATTAGGCTGTACTTACCAGTCCATTAGTGTGAATTAAAAAGAAAGAAAGAAAGAAAAACCTAACACCCCTACAGATGCCTCAAAGCAAGAGGAGCAGTGGTCAGCAGCACTCTTAATTCATGCACACTGAATCAATATACCGCTGTATTGAGCTGACTACTATCATATGACCTAACGGTCTCCCTGAACAACCACAGTGGTTTGAACACATTATTTTTATCCTATTTTTGATGTGTTTAATCTATAATCTATCTTAGCAGTTGAAAGGTGAAAAACAGCTGAAAGGCAGATGAAATTTTCTTAAATAAATAAACTGTCATTAAAAAAATATATTAAAGTTTGTACTCAAATGTCACAAAGCACCACACTCAAAAGCTCAATGGGGAAAAAACGGATCATTCTGAGAATTACCAAAAGAAAATATGTTGTTGTTATGTGCCTTCAAGTTGTTTTCAACTTATGGTTACTCTAAGGTGAACTTACAGGGTTTTCTTGATAAGATTTGTTCAGAGATGGTTTGCCTTTGCCTCCCTTGAGGCTAAGACAGTGAGACTTGCCTAAAGTCACCCACTGGGTTCCCATGGCTGAGAGGGATTTGAACCCTGGTCTCCAAAGTCCTAGTTCAGTACTCAAATCCCTATACCATACTGGCTCTCTAAACAATACGATGCATTTCTAAAAAGCAGGACAAGCACCAGTGTTATCAGAATCTTTGCCTTCTCCTCCTCCTCTCACTACTAAAATGTCTTCTAGACTGACACAGAACACAGCCTAAGGAGTTTGACCATAACTATGCTGGAGCAAACATCTAGAGTATGAAGACAAATTGGAAAATAGTCCTATGAAACTATAAGCACTGTCACAGACCATGTCTGTTCACTTTAAATTGATTGACTTTCCAACCACTGAAGTGTTTCTGAAGTGATCTATTTCTAGAGTAAAATAGTTCAGCCAATATAACCCGCAAGCTATACAAGCCACAAAACAGCAGCTGCTGGTAGAATGCCCTTCTTCCAGTCTGCTTATATGAGGTTGAATATTTTTTGCCCACGAAAGATCTACTGATACCCACCAGGCTAAACTCCTGGTCTATGTAAGTGCTTGCTATGCTTGGTAAGTGCTTGTTACTGTAGCTAGCTTGTTGGTCTAGGGATGTGGATCATTATGAAGACAAAAAATGTATAAAAAAAATAAAATAAAGGGATATTCTGACTGGGGCAATTCTATACAATACACATTTCTACACAGCCGTAATTTCTAAATAGGTGGGATCATATAAACTGGAAATGTTGAAGAGCTAATGTCAATCATTCTATCCAAGCTCTATGAGAAACAACGGTGGAAGCTAAATACATTTAACCTGGAAAAGAGAAGACTGAGGGGTGACATGATAGCCATCTTTAAATATCTGAAGGGATGTCATGCAGAAAGTGGACCAAGACTACTTCAGAAATGAGAATACCAACCAATGGATTCAAATTACAAGAAAAGAGCTTCCACTTACACATTAGGAACTTTTTTTATTGTAAGAACTCCTCAACAGCAAAACGGTATGCTTTAGACCCCCCTCCCCATCTTTAAGGGGTCCTTAAATAAAAGTTGAAGGAGTATCTTTCACAGCTATTTTAGCTATATATCTCTGCAGGGAAGGGGACTGGAGTACCCTGCTATGCAGTCCCTTCCAACTCTAAGATTCTATGATCCTATTATTTTAAATACACAGTCATCCCTCCACATTCACCAGGGTTAGGGACACAGGACCCCTGTGAAAGTGGAAAAACCATGAAGAACTCTAGGCCTTCCCAAACCATATTTAACAACACTAAAAAGTATGATCACCATATTCAACCCACCATGGATTCCTTTGAGGCACAGGGTTCCTCTACAAACCAGAAGTGGGTGGGTGGTGGGGCTTACTGCCACCTCCACTGCTGCCCCACACCATTTTTAATAGGGACTTACAAGCTTCGTCCACAGTTTCTCAGTCTCGCGAGGCTTGCAGGCCCTATTAAAAATGGCATAGGGCAGCAACAGAGCTGACAACAAATAATCTGTGCATAATCATATCCACAAAAATGAAACCCACAAATGTGGAGGGCTGACTGTAGATAGATAGATACATAGATAGATAGATAGATAGATAGATAGATAGATAGATAGATAGACAGACAGACAGACAGACAGATTGATTTTATTTTATTTATATATGTGGGGGGGGTGTCAGCTGCCATGAACCTCTTACGACCCAAACCACATATCACTTTTGTAACAATTACCTCAATAAATACTGCATCTTCAGTATCTTTTTGGTTCAAGCACACAGCATCTGCACCATGGTACTGTACAGATTCAAAGAACTGAGTTGAGTTCAAACAAGAGACTCTTAAGTATATTTATATTCTACTGAAATTAACTTGACATGTTTTCCATTTTGGACTCTGAAGACAATAACCTCAGAAACTGAGGGAAAAGTAAATTCTATTTACTTTGAATTTAATAACAATAATAAAAAAAAGCCACCTCAGATTTATAACATTTAACCCACAGGTTCTCAATCTGTGATCCTCTAGCTGTATTGTACTTTAATCCCCAGAAGCCTCCACTAGCATGTTTAAACTTGATCCATTCTGGAAGCTGAAATCCAAAACATTGGAGGACCAAAAGATTGACAACCACTGTTTTAACTCCTTTCAACCTCCATTCTCATCAATTATTCCTCCAAGTCACAGATTTAGGTTCTCTTCTTCCACTAGGACACCTGGCTGCGTGGAATTCAACTCAAGATATGTGCTTTTTCACAGCAAGGAATAAGAGAGGCAACCATGGTCAATTTTTCCATTCCCTCTGCATTCTCCAGTGCTACCTCCTCCACTGTTTCAGAGTCTCATCCCAACACTACAGAACAATAGGTGGGCAGTAGAGGACTATGGGGAAGTTGGAAATTAATGAAGATCACTCCCTCTTATTGATCCACCCGTGAAAATGCTGCACTGACAACCAAAGCCTTCAAAAGGAGTATTTTAGACCACAGCTACTCAATGTGGTGATTCAGGGACCAGTGATGGTCCTCAAACCATCAGTTGCCAGTCTGCAGTGAGTTTCCAAGAAAGAAAGAAACAATTTTAGCCAATGGACACAAATATGGTACCAGTCTCTGGGAAATTAGGAGAAACAATTGCCAGTCTCGATATCAGACAGTCTGAGAAGTATTGCTTTCGACCACTAAAGGAAGACTCTGGATCTAATGCTTTAATTAACTGCTATGCTTTCTATATATTCCTGACAATAAATGAGATGGATAGGGAAGATGACATAGCTCTAGACAAGCAAAAAGTCACTTACTGAAAACACCTGAGTAATATCCAAGAACATTACTGCTTACTCTCTGGATCAAGGATTTTTGTGAAAAATATGTATCTAATTACCAAGCTTATTCTCTCAGACTTAAATATTATCTGAATTGCAGCCATAATAGAGTATATATTCATATAATTAATATGCCCCAATATTCAACAGTATTCCTACTGTGATTAATAAAATAGTCCCAAATTCACTAGAGGGGAAAAAGATTATGGAAGAAATTGGGTCATATTAAAGAGACACTGCCAACTTTAAAGTGGGTCAACAAGATGGCAAGCACGCAAATATCTGCAAGACAAAAAGGAGAATGAAATGATACGAAAAAGAAAAAGGATTAATTAACAGCATGTATGCAACTGTTGTGCTGTCCCCCAGCCCAGAATGCCTGAAAACTGTATTAAGAATTAATGATCTACACTGAAAATGTTAGCTGAATATTTGGAAGTGAATACAATATGTAACTCATATGAAGTTTTACAACTTTCAGATGGGCACTGATTTCAGTGACACAAAAGAGTATAATCTTTTGACTTCTTCAGAATTCTTAATAAAGTTAGTGATACAAAAACTATAAGATTTTGGAAAAAGTCACAATTTTGTTTCCATGAGGTATACAGTTAAAATAATCTCAAGACTGAATGACAACTGAATGAATTACAGATAGCCAAGCAGGCTCAGATTACACCTATTAAAAATAAAAGTAATAGTATCACCTTTACCTATATCCCACTTTTTTCCTGGTAAGAACTCAAACAAGCTTACAATTAAAAAAAAGGTTAAAAATCCCAGAATACAAAAGGTAAAGCCCAAATTAAACAATCAAACAAGAATTAAAATAGTTAAAATACATAATTAGACATTCATAAATTCTACATTGTTAACAATAGCCAGCAACTTTTATCAGACAAGCCATAATCACACATCGAATGGCTATCAGAATAAAAAATTTCTTTGTCTGACTACAGAAATAAAGGAGTACTATATCTCACAGACTTTCTGAAAGCATGGAAGCCAACGGCAGCTCAGGGATCTGGTTTTCACCATGTACAAAACACAAAGGCTCCCAGACCATCATGAACAAAAATGTAGGTGTCCCCAACTTTTCAACCCTCTGCTTTTTGAGAATCCACTCTTTCAGCCCTTTTCAATTACAACCAGAACCCATATATCTGACACATGGTCCACTCTTTTGACCACACATGCTAATTGAAAAGGGTTGAAAGAGCAGATCATCAAAAATCCCCTGTGTCCCTCCATTCCAGCAGCTCCGGCTCTCCAGCAGGACAGAAAAGGAGACACACAGGTGGGTAGAAAGGAGAACAAGCAGCAGGCAAAACACTGGTGGGAATTTCATGGTCCAGAAGGTGGAAGAGACAATTTCAGATAATTTCAAGGTCCAGAAGCTGGAAGAGGCGACAAGGGGATTGGCTATTTTAGATTTGATCCTGACCAACAGGGATGACCTAGTTGATGAGGTGGAAGTGGTGGGATCCTTAGGAAGGAGTGACCATGCTCTTTTCGAGTTTGTCATTCAGTGGGAAGGAGAAGCCAAGGGTAGCCAGACACACATTCTAAACTTTAAGAAAGCTGATTTCTCTAAACTTAGGGAGTTACTTGCTGAAATCCCATGGTCAAGAATACTAAAAGAGAAAGGAGTTCGTGACGGGTGGGAGTTTCTTAAAAGTGAGATACTGAAGGCACAATTGAAAACTGTGCCAATAAGGAGGAAAAATGGCAGGTGTCTAAAGAAACCGGAATGGTTGACTGAAGAACTCTCAGCTGAGCTAAGTGTTAAAAGAAACATGTACAGGAAGTGGAAAAAATGGTGAAACCAGCAAAGATGAATTCAAGCAAATAGCCAGGAGATGTAGGGAGAAGGTCAGAAAAGCTAAAGTGCAGAATGAACTCAGGCTTGCCAGAAACATCAAAAACAATAAAAAGGGCTTTTTTAGATATGTCCACAGCAAAAGAAAACAAGGAAATGATAGGATCACTGGACAGAGAAGATGACCAATTAATAACAGGAAGAAGTGACAAGGCAGAACTACTCAATACCTTCTTTGCCTCAGTTTTCTCCCAAAAAGGATAGAAGTACTCAACCTGGGGCATGGGGAACAGGTGAGGAAGTGAGGGAAATGCAGCACAGAATAAGTAAAGGAATAGTACAGGAATATCTGGATAAACTAAATGAATTCAAGTCTCCAGGGCCAGATGAATTACATCCAAGGATATTAAAAGAACTGGCAAAAGTCATTTCTGAACCACTCGTAATAATCTTTCAGAACTCTTGGAGAACAGGAGAAGTCCCAGCAGAGTGGATGAGGACAAATGTCACCTCCATCTTCAAGAAGGGAAAAAAAGAGGATCCAAATAATTATTGCCCGGTCAGCCTGACATCAATACCAGGAAAGATCCTAGAACAGATGATTAAACAGTCAGTTTGTAATTACTTAGAAAGCAATGCCGTAATCACTAAAACTCAACATGGATTTCTCAGAAATAAGTCATGCCAGATTAATCTTATTTCTTTTTATGATAGGGTTACAAGCTTGATAGATGAAGGGAATGCTGTAGACGTGGCATATCTTGACTTCAGTAAGGCCTTTGACAAAGTTCCCCATGACCTTCTTGCAAAGAAGCTAGTAAAATGCGGGCTGGGCAGGGCTACTGTTAAGTAGATTTGTAACTGGTTGACTGACCAAACCCAAAGGGTGATCACCAATGGCTGCTTTTCATTCTGGAGAGAAGTGACTAGTGGGGTGCCACAGAGTTCTGTCCTGGGTCCACTGCTATTCAAAATCTCCATCAATGGCTTGGATGAAGGAGCGGAGGGCATGCTGACCAAATTTGCAGATGATACCAAATTGGGAGGGGTTGCTAATACACCAGGGGACAGGACAGGATCAAATTTCAATACGAGCTTGACAAATTGGAGAGCTGGGCCAAAACTAACAAAATGAATTTCAACAGAGACAAATGTAAAGTCCTGCACTTAGGCAGAAAAAGGGGAAGGTACAAATATAGGATCAGGGGATGCGTGGCTGGATAGCAGTATGCGTGAAAGGGATCTAGAAGTCTTGGTAGATTGCAAGCTGAACATGAGTCAGCAGTGTGATGCAGCAGCCAAGAAAGTCAAAGTGATTCTTGGTTGCATCAACAGGAGTATGGTGTCTAGATCGAGGGAGATAATGATACCACTCTATTCTGCTTTGGTTAGACCTCATTTGGAACACTGTGTCCAGTTCTGGGCACCTCAATTCAAGAAGGATGTCGACAAGCTGGAATGTGTCCAGAGGAGGGCGACCAAAATGGCGAAGGGTCTGGAAGCCATGCCCTATGAAGAACGGCTTAGGGAGCTGTATTGTTACCGTAGTTTCTAGTCCAGACTTGTGGTATATTAGATATCATCTGATATCAGGAATTTGGCCTCCACTAACCATTCCTCTCCATGTGCTTGCAAGGCCCCCAGACAAGCACGCACACAGGCATGGCCGAAAATAGCTGAACTATTCAAAACAAATCCAGGAAGGCCAGTAATTGCCGGACTGCAGCTTCAGGAGACCTCCAGGCAAGTACCCTTTTAAGTTCACACTATGTACACATGTTATTTACAAAAGATCCCCTGCCCCGAGCAGGCAGCTTGACTAGCCGAATACCCAACTGTCAAGCACTCCTCGTTTGCATACTGTCTGCACTATTGACAACTCTGTCATAATTCAATCATGCAAAGTGCTGACCTTTTGGAGGCCTTGTCTCCAGCCTGAAACCCATTGCTTTCCCCGGGAATGGACTAACCTACGGGCACATTTTCCCCTATAAGACCCCCTGATTTTGAGCGCTTCTTTGGATCACTCGGATCGCTGCTGGGTTCCCTTCAGCCTTGCTGCCGCTCTGTTTGCTGAGCCTTCCCCTCAGCTTCCACGTGCTGGGAATCTCCGCCCCAACTGACCTTTCTTCTGAAAATCGGGCTTCAGGATCAGGTGTAGTATTTCCCCTGAAAAATCCCTCTTAAAACCCTCTATCCAACTCCTACCTTTCTATCATTAGGTGTGCGAGAGTGTTTGCATACATACGTTTGACTGTATTTCAAAATAAAGAGAACAATTATTATTTACTTCTGCTTGATTATTGACTCGGCCTGACCCCGTAAACCTTGGGTTCAAGATTTCGCTAGGTTGCCCTGCCTCTTGCATTGCTATAGCTTGTGCTCTTGCTAATTCCCATTCCACATTGTTTGAGCACATTGAAGTGTCCCTCATGGGACCCCAAAAATCAGGGTAACAGTATGTTTAGTCTGCAGAACAGAAGGTTAAGAGGAGACATGATATCCATGTTTAAATGTTTGAAGGGATGTCATGCTGAGGAGGGAGCGGGCTTGTTCTCCACCGCTCCAGAGAGCAGGACACAGAGCAATAGATTCAAGCCGCAGGAAAGGAGATTCCACTTGAACCTCAGGGAGAACCTCCTGATGGTCAGAGCTGTCTGGCAGTGGAATATGCTGTCTCAGAGTGTGGTGGAGTCTCTTTCTTTGGAGGTTTTTAAACGGAGGCTGGATGGCTGTCTGATGGGAATGCTTTGATGTGTGTTCCTGCATGGCAGGGGGTTGGACTGGATGGCCTCTGTGGTCTCTTCCAACTGTATGATTCTATGATTCTATGGTGCATCTAATAAGCTTCCACCTTCCTCCTCTCCCTGTAATTGAGGGGTTGTTCTGTGGGTGCATGTGCATGGTTGGATGTGAGAGACTAAGGCATGCTAGCTGCTGCTGGTGCGTTGTGCAGGGGAGAGAACAAGAGAGGCTTCCTAGTGCTGCTTTTCAACAAACTGGGGTACAGCCACAGCTCCTCCACCCCACCCATGTCCCCATCTCTTAGCTTCTTGGCTGCTGAAGATACCAAAAGGAGGGTAACCCAGCCATGGTGCAAAAACAAGGAAAGATGGGAGAAATTCAGCAATTTCTGCTTTTTGACAGTGCTCTGGTCCCTAACCTGTAGAACAAGCAAGGGACACTTGTAGAGAAGGACATGTCACTTTTTATGTAAGAAAAGCCAAAGATTAAATTTTACACAATGCCCTTGACTAAATTCCTCAAATGCTGTCTTGAATGTTCAACTATGACTGTTGAGAAACCAGGGTTTGAATTCCCACTCAGCCACTGAAACCCACTATGTAACCTGGGGCTAGTCACACTCTCTCAGCCTTCAAAGAAGACAATAGCAAATCCCTTCTGAATAAATCTTGCCAAGAAAACCCCAAGACAGGTTCACTTTAAGGTCACAGTAAGTCAGAAATGACTTGAAAGCACACAACAACAAATTCATCAAATATTAGAGGGAGGGAGAGAGAGATGGGGGACTGATTAAGCAGGTTTACTCAGAATGTTTATTTTGAACAATTACTTTGCATAATATTAGATTAATGGAAAATATGATTTTGCAAACACAAACATGCGCAATAAATTTTCAAATCACCTTAGAGAAAATGTACTGTGAATAAGGAATTTGGCAACGGCAAATCAAAGTAAAGTTTTAGAGAGCATGCATCACATCCTTGGTCATACACTTTAATTCACCCTGCCTCCTGCAAGGGAAATCAACAGTCCTATCTCCTATAGTACATTTCCAAATACTCACTGTGTTCTGAAGATGCTGACAAAAGCAGCAGTGCTGCATATAAATGTGTTCTGTAATGGGCAGATGGGAATTAATTGTTCAAATGACATTAGTTTCTCTAACGAGAAAAAGCAGTGACAATTTAAGCAAAAATTACAATGTGGATTTTACAAGAAGCCAACACTATTTATCAGTATGTTTGCAGACCAAATCTGTTATATGGCAGCCAAGTGCCAAATCCTTCATTACCTTGTTTTTGATATTAAGCTTTTTCTGTGACAAGTCCCACCCATGTGTTGCTATGACATCATAGCATGGCACTGGCAAGGCTAAAATTATGTCTCGGGTGAGAAGTCTGCAAGGGTGGGGTTTGCAATATTTAAAGTGCCTTTCGTGTTTCAAGCAGCTCAGAAGGCGAACAGCAGCTGACCAAGTGTGAATGACTATCATCACCAGGAGTAAAATCCATTCCCTGTTAAGGGTTTACTAATTTAAAAAAAGAAAAAGAAAGATAAGATCTAATAAACGGCACTAGCACTATCAAGATGCTTTCATTGCTACATATAGAGTGATTTGCATTTGTGTTCCCTAGCTTTTTCACACAGAACAGTAATTGCCGGCTGTACCTGCCATTCTCTGAATGACTGTGCCAGTGAGTAAGAAATAGGATATTTCTGACACTGTCACACTGAAGCAGCTATGTATATGGTAAGAGGTGGCAAGAAAATATGATCTATTTATGGTGTTTTTAATTAAAATTTTGCTTAGGTACTCCTCTTGGACCAAAAAGCTTTTTTTAGGCTGAACTTACATTCATGACTTACTTAACCACCATATGAAAGAATTAAATCATAGGGAAAACACACAAGAGAAGAAATAGAAATTTCATTTTGACATCGTGTGATCAAAGCCTACTGGAAGTTTAGCCCACTACAAATGAAAACAGAAAATAAAATTATGGACTAACACAAGGAAGGACAGTATATCATAGGGCTAACACAACAGTGAAAGGGTTAAAAAGAAAGAAAATAGTTACCATAAGAAACAAAATGATGTGAAATACATTTTGGGAAGTGCTTATCACCAAAATTTATTTCTGACTAAGAAGATGGGAAAATACAAAGGCGAGGGGAAGGGGGATTCTTGAAATGAGACAACAGGAAAATAGGAAGTGCTTGTCTCTTAAAGGTTCTCTGTGCAGAGGAAGCTTTGCATTTATGGTGATTTGCTTTATACAACAGCGAAAGTGACAGGAGAGCACAATCCTATATCACAAGACAGAGGGCAGGGGAGAAATAGGAAGTTCTGTAAAACTAAACTGGGCAAACATAAATAATAAAACCCAATCCAATGCCAGACACTTTAAAAAAATACCAGTGTAGAGAAAAGAACAAGGGGATGTACTAACAGAACACAACATATATTACAAAGAACCTTTCATGAGCCATTTCAGCCTTCAATTTAGACAATGTGAATTGTGATGCTTTAGGCAAAGGAAGAACCTAGTCGGGTCACAGCTAGGTTCCAGCAGCAACCAAAAGATAAACAGGCCACGGGAGAATAATTAAGATACAGCCATACTTTTTAAAAAGGAAATTAGATACATAACCAGTGGCATTTTATCCCTCTCTCTCTCTCTCTCTCTCTCTCTCTCTCTGCATGTGTCTTCAAGTTGCCAATTGACTTATGGAGGCCCTATGAATTTCATGAGGTTTTCTGGTTTTCTTAGGCAAGGAATATGCAGAGGTTGGTTTTGCCAATCCCTTCCTCTGAAATAGAGCCTACAGCACCTGGTATTCAAGGAGAATAAAACATAGCTGAGTTCTGCTTTTTTCCCTGCACTCTATCTATAAAGCAACAATAATGTGGGAAAAAATTATGCACGTTCAATGAGAGTTTGGCTGTATCTGTTCATTATGGCTATAAGAAATGAGAACATCCTAATACCAAAGGCGCTAAAAAGCAATCTCAACTTTTATAGCATTTGCTTGCTTTCCTCATCTACAATTTTCATTTTGCCATTTTCTGTTCGCCTTGCTTCTCTCCCCCCTCCCCACCCCACCCCATGGCCTGGCACAAGACAGCAAGCTGTCTGGGAAATGGATTTTTCCATCTCTTTGCTAATGTATTAATGAAGATCCTGGAACACAAGAACCCTTGTTGGCACCACAAGGCATTGCCATGACCCAAATAAGTAACAGCCACTAGGACAGATCAGAGCCACGTTACCAACTCATGATGCCCCCTCCCCCCACCAAAAAATCTCTTTCTGCATTTGGAAATTTCTTGAAAGTCTTAACTGCTGAATCCAAACCTTGTTTTGAAAACTAAGAAGATTGTAACATTCATGGCAAAGGGGAGAATGCTGAGTTATACAGAGGCATAACAAACTCTGCCAGCTCCTGTTCCATTCGAACTGTTGCCTCACAAAAATAAATAAATAGACCTTTTAAAATCCATGAGAGATTTAAAAAAAAAAACATACTTTCATGTTTTAAGACAGTACTATAATTAGTAGTAATCTGTTAACTAAAAGGAGCACAAGGAGTGGAAATTCTGACATCCTTAAAAACCTGTGCATGTATGTGCCTTCAAGTCACCTACTGACATGGCAATCCCATGAATTTCATATGGTTTTCTTAGGTAAGGAATACTCAAGAGATGGTTTTGCCAGTTCCTTCCTCTGAAATACAGCCTACAGCACCTGGTGGTCTCCCATTCAAGTACTAACCAGGGCTGACCCTGCTTAGCTTCTAAAATCAGATAAGATTTGGTGCTTTTAGGGTATTTAGATCCTCCTTTAAAGACCTACATCCATGCAATTATTTGGAGATGCTTCTGAAGGTTTGCCATATGCCAACCATGTACTAGTTTCAGCCTCCACTAAAGTCTACTGGATAACAGAAGGCAGAACAACCTGAATATAAAAGAGACAATTATTTAGCCTAACACAACTTTCTCAACTGGAATGGTTCCAAGAAAACCAGACAATTCAACATCCATTTTCCAAAAATTCCGGAATGACGGTAAGATGAGAATGGATGAAAATCAAAATGTACTGAAGCACACAATCCAAATCCCACCTGCGCAATTCCCTGCCTCCTCCCCAGCCCACCCCAAGCCCAACTCTGGATGAGGAGATGAGGAAGCCAAATGCAGAGGTTAGGTTAAGGCTCAAAAAATTTCTCTTCTACTAGCAGGCCTGCAAACTTATTTGAACAAAGAGGGATCGTTTGGATCAGAGCTTCCCACTGTGTTAACATTCTTCCCCACCTCTCAAATACTTCCCATTGTGTGAGAATTCAAACTTTAACACAGAATTCCCAAGAACTGAACAGTACCAGAATCTGAGTGAGAGACTAAGCAGAGTAGGTGCAGGCTAGTAAGGTCAGCATCATGTAGCTTTCCAGGAAATCTGAATGACTCTTAGCTGATTTTGAGTATTCATAAACACCATGAAGTTGTCAAATGGGTGGGGAATCCAGAAAACTATGAGGATTTGGCAGGGCCTAAATATCTTAAGGTACCAGATCTTGTTTGATTTTGGAAAGTACACAGTCAGCCCTGGTTAGTGCTTGGATGGGAGACCACCAACAGACGCCAGTGCTGTAGGCTATTTTACGAGCCATTTCCGCACTACAGTGTTAAACTGCTGCTATTCCACTTTCAACGCCCTGTGGAATTCTGGGGTTTGTAGTTTACTGAGACCAAAGAGCTCTTTGGCTGAGAATTTGAAGTGCCCTTCCCTAAACTACAAACCCCAGAATTCCATAGGAGGTTGATAGTGGAATAGCAGCACTTTAACACTGTAGTGCGGAAACGGTGGAGGAAGGAACTGCCAAACCACCTCTGAGTATTCCTTGCCTAAGAAAACCCTATGAAATTCATAGGGGTGCCATAAGTAGGAGAGGCACACATACACACCAACAACAACAACCACATGACTGTTGCTTGCACACCTCTGCTGCAAGAAGCCCCCTACCTCACTTTCGAAAGCAGCTCTACCCTACCCACACAATGCTTTGAAAACCCACCCTACAATGCAGGGTATCTGATTTGGTTTGTTGTTGTTGGGCCGGGTCTTGAAGGCGCCAGAATCCCACATAAGCCCTGCTGGCAGCCCCATCTGACCAACCGAGGAAACAACAGGGTCAAGCCCAGTCCGTGGACGCAAATGCCAGGCAAAAGCCCTCTCTGACTCGATATGACCTCGGTTTCACCTCCCTAATTCGTCAAGAGGAGGATAATACAGGAAAAAGAGAGAGAATTAACGCGCCAGCCGGAAGGCGTTGCGAGATAACAGGAGAAATCAAAACTGGAGCTGAAACCCATCAGGGCGGCTGGAGGGGCGAGGAAGGAAAGAGAGGGAAACAGACGTGCTTCCAGGAGGCCCCAACCACGGACTAGAGCCGCCCCCCCCCAAATCCCGCGCTACAACTTCACTTCGAATTGACAAGGGGGGCGGGGGAGGTTGGACGGAGGCCATTTCCCCACTAGACCGTTATAGGGCTGTTATTCCACTTTCAACATCCTATGGAGTCCCAGGGCTTTGCAGGTCAGGGAGGGGCCTCAACGGATTCCACAGGACCCTAGGATTCCATAGGATGTGGAACGATAGCAGTATAACAACCTAGAGCGGAAAGGGCCGGAGAGGTACGTTAGAATGTGTCCCCCCCCCTCCCCGTAATCCTGTCAGCAAACCTTCCCTCCAAAGCGCGGTTGAAACCGAGGTCACCATGGCGAGGGAGGGAGGCCAAGCAAGGCAAAGGCAGCAACAGGTGTCTTTCCCAGCCCCGCTTGGTCCGACCATCCGGGCCCCATTTAATTTGGGAGAGGGCTTTGGGGTTGTTTTTTAAAAAAAGGAGGGGAGGGGAGACAGGAGAAAAGAAAGGCCATTTCCGCACTCGCCTGTTCTAGCGCGATGATTCCACTTTCAACCTCCTCTGGAATCCTGGGGTTTGCAGTTTCGGGAGGGGCCGGCCGGCCCCTCCCGAAACTGCAAACCCCAGGATTCCAGAGGAGGTTGAAAGTGGAATCATCGCGCTAGAACAGGCGAGTGCGGAAATGGCCAAAGTCAAACATGTCCTACGGAAGGCAGGGCGCTTGCTTCCTCGTGAGGGGCCGCGCGCAGCCGAAATGCGACCGTTGAGGGTTGCCGCGGCGACGACTCCCTCGCCCACGCGGGGGCAGGAGGACGGGGAAAGGGCCATCCCGGGGCCAAACCCCGGCGGTTTCCCCCTCCAGCCCGCACGACCCCGCAGGCCGGGCCCCTCCCTCCCTCGCCTCCCCTTCCCCGCAGCCCTGCCGCGCTCTTCCCCCCTGAGAAAGTCGGGGCTCTGCCTCCGCTCCCCACGCCGCCCCGGGCTTGCCAGCCTTCCCCCCCGACCTCCCATCCCCGGCCCTGCCGCCGCCGCCGCCGCCGCGCCTCACCTGCTCCCGTCCTCTCAGCTCCGGAGCCCCGCGGCAGACGACGGGACGCTCAAGCCATGCCCGGCCGGCGCTCCTCTCGCCAAGATGACCCGACCCCAGCTCGGCGCGGGAGGAGGAGAAGAGGAGGCGGAGGAGCAGGAAGACGCGGCAACCAGCGGGCGGGACACTCCCTGAGAGAGCCGCTTCTTCTTTTCCTCCTCGCTTGGGGGAGGCGCTCCGCACCGGCTGTCAGTCAGGGCGCGGCCGGCCCCCTTCTCCCCCTGCAGACGCCGCCTCAGTCCGTTGTGAGGGGGGCACCGGAGCTCCCCGCCGCCGCCTCCTCCTCCTCCTCCTCGGCAGGAATGGCTTCTCTCTCTCTCCGCGCACACGTAGGCACGCCGCAGGCACCTACTACGTGGCCCCGTCCGCTCCTTTTGTCTGGGCTTTGCCTGGCATCGTGAAGGACTTCTGTGGTGGCCGCCGTCGTCGTCCGCCCTCGAGTCGGCTGCCACGCATGGCGACTGTATCCGGGGGAGGGGGGTGTCTTGGCAAGGTTTGACGGAGGAGGTATGGCATTGCCTTCCCTTGAGGCTGAGGAAGTGGGGCCATTTCTGCACTAGATTCTTATAGCGTTATTATTCCACTTTCAACATCCTCTGGAATCCTGGGGTTTGCAGTTTAGGGAGGGGCCTCAAAGACCCCTCTCTAAACTGCAAACCCCAGGATTCCAGAGGACCTTGAAAGTGGAACACAGTCAGCCGTCCACATGTGCAGGTTGGACATTCACAGATTGGATTATTTGCAAGTTTCTCCAACCCCTGCCCTCTCGCCTCAGGCGCTTCTTTTTAGGGGGAGCCCCGTTTTGGTGGCTCCAATCAGGCCGCATAGCCCTTTAAAAACCCACCTCTGGTCCTCCTCTTCCTCTAGCAGTCTCTGCGGGCCAGCTAAGGATGGCTCTCTGCCCAAATTCTCAGCACCACAAACCCTGTGTTATCACGCTTATGATATGTCTGGTGAGAGCACTAGATATCCTCTTGATATCGAATAATTTGGCCTTTGCTTGAGCTTTCTCTGCCACCCTACTCCACGTGTTTGCAGAGGTCCACCGGACAAGCACGTATCGGGCGTGGCCGTTAATGGTTGTACATTCCAAAACCTCAGGCAGGCAGGCAACTTAAGCCTCTCCGATGCTTTAGGGAAAAACCTTCTTGCAAACCGGCCTTGCTCAGTGCGAATCTACACAAAGACGCACGGCCAAGAGCCAAGCCATTTCTTTATGTTGGGCTATTTGCATACTGGCCGTACCATTGTCATCAAGTGCTAAGCCCATCATGTAAAACCTGACCTTTTCCAACTCCTTTGTCCAGCTCCAAATTTCCTTTGTTCTCACCGAGCATGGCATAGCCTGTAGGTAAAATCCACCCTATAAAAGGCCCCACTTTCGGGACGACCTCGGAACACTTTAGACTTCCATCCCGCCTTGCTGTCGGTTTGTCCAGCGAGTCGCCCCCTCGGCGAACTGTGCTGAGCTTCCTTCCCTGCAACCTCCTCTTCTCTCCAGGACTAGGAGACCAGGTGTCGTGTTACCCATTTCCCAAAACTCTCCATTTCTATTTCTCATTTAGTTAGTATATGTCGTGTCTTTCGTGTTTCTTGTCTTCAATAAAATATTATTTGTTATGTTAAAACCTTGTCTAGCTGCTCTCTGACCTGATGCTGTATACACAGGGTGAAAGATCTCAGGTAAAGTTACCCTGCCTCTCGTTAGCTTAAGAGAGTGCTCAAGCTTAATTTCCCCATGTTGTGTTTTTATTTGGTTATTTGGGTGCCCCTCCCGGAACCCCCAACACACAGGGTAACACCTGTACCCATGTCCCACACATACCCAAGAAAGGAGATGGGCAAGAGAGAGTTTCGGCCCCTCACCAAAACTGCAAACCCTAGGATTCCATAGGATGTTGAAAGTGGAATCATAGCACTATTAACAGTATAGTGCGGAAATGGCCTATACCATGCTAGCTGTGAGCGCATTTAATTTAAAAAAAAAACAAACAAACTTGTCCATAGTACACCAAGTCATTATGGTGAACAAACTAACTTCCCATTACTACAGAAGCTGTGATAACTCTCATATATAACTCTTACAGAAAAAAAAATTCACACACACAATGTAATATCAAACTGGCGTGATTTGCAAAAAGAATCCGTTATGTATGTCTGTGTGGTTGTTGGCATATTTAACATCAGTAAAAGAACTGTTGGTGGGAGGAATTTGTTTATTCATATGTCCCATCTTTATACCTACAAGTGACACTCAGTGACACTAGTGGTGGTAAAAAAAAAAAAAAGCAGTTAAAACATAATTTTAACAAGTTTAAAACATAATTAAAATGCATGAACAAAAAATAACAATATTCAATAAGTTCAAAAAATCCTTCAATAACTCCCAAAAGATATCAAAAGATACATGAATATGAACATCCTTGCCTGTCAGAATAAGAGCAACAAGAAGAAGCCTCAATTCCCTTGGTAAGGAATTCCTACCAACTTTTCTCCAGCTACACACACTGCATGCCATTTTCCTCTTGGAAGCAGTATTTCTGACTTCCCCCATTGGGTCAAAACACAGATACCCACATAGTATGTCCCATATCACATCAGGTTTTATTTTTGGACATACAAAACAATTCAAGACAACTCATATGAGTATTCAAGTCAGCTGAAAGAACTCATCTAAACACCCTGAAGCAAAATTTAGAAAAAAATACGTGTACAATCAGTTCCTATTAAATAAACTGCAATGTGGTGTCATGTTTCAGATTTGCCACATAAACAAGAAATCCCTAAGCAGTTGTTGAAGCTTCTTATAGAGAGAAAGAAACAGAGACTTTGGATCTGAGCCTTAGTAATTTACAGAAGGGAAAAAGGGAAATGATGGAAAAGAAGAGAGAAAGGGAAAAATAAATACCCGTAAAAGCAAAATAATAGCTACATGTTTAGAATACACTTCCCTCAGCATTTAGTTGCCATAGACAGGTATTTATTGGATATGAAACTTGTCGTAACAACAATAGCCAAAACAAAAGAAAAACCCTTTGGTAATAATGGAACAGCACATTCATAAATGGACATTACTCTGGGTGCTTCCAGATGAAGCTTTCATTGTGTAGTCATCCTGCCTTATTCACAATATTGCCTTTCATTTATAACCCTTCTGTGTTTTCCTGCTGCTTTCCCCATCTGTTTTTCTTCTCACAAAAAAATCTGTTAAGAAGAAAAAGATGGAATAGCTGTGCAATGTATTTTCAAATGTAGCTCTGGTTCAGGGATAGGGACTGTGCAGCTTTCCAGATGTTGCTGGACTGCATTTCCCAGGATTCCTCACTGTTAGCTATGCTGTCTAAAGTTGCTGGGAGGTGTATCTGAGCAATGTCTGGAGGGTCACATGGCTCCCACCCTTTGTTAGGAGCACTCCTCTGGAAGCAGCCTAAGTGAGCCTCATTCTTTGCATGATCCCGTGGAACTGAATTCCATAGTCAGTCCTGTGCAATTAACTGCACCTACGTATACACCGGATGGAATTGGTAATTGCATAAGACAGAGTTGAGGACTATTTCCGCACTAGACTGATATAGTGCTATCCTTCCACTTTGAACATCCTTTAGAATGCTGGGGTTTGCAGTTTAGGGAGGGGCATTCAAAATTCTCATCCAGAGAGCTCCTTGGCCTCAGTAAATTACAAACCCCAGAATTCCTCCGGATGTTGAAAGTGGAATAATAGCACTATAACAGTGTAGTGCGGAAATGGCTGAGGATACCATCCCCAGTGCTATATTTAAAATGATGGTGGGGGAAAGTCTGAAACGCCAGGAGCAATTCAAGGACAGTGTGCAGTGAGTCAAGAGGAGAAAAAAACTGGGAAAAAGAGAGTTGGAGAAAGGGGAAATGGAGGAAGGGGAAATGGAGCAACAACCCAGCTTCAATTTTTGCCAACCTTTGACTTTGGTCTCACTCACTACTGGCTCTGACACCACACCCAGCTGTAACACACAAGGTACCGTGATTTTTTCCAGAATGAATGAGGCCTTTAGATTTTTTTTAAAAAAAGAAATTCCCCTCCTCCTTTTAACGGATAGGAACCCCTCCTTCTTTAATGCTGAGGGCTGCATTCTTTTAGGTATAATAATTGATTCTGTGCTCCATTCTACCTTGGTGAGACTCTGCTACCTCTAAGATAGGAGTGTGAAAACAATGCCTTCAGGCTGGATGCTTCCTCCCCTAGCCTCTGTTTTGTAGCTCTTCAACTTCCCACAAGCTCCCCTGCTCGCTCCTGTTTCTCCTCAGTTAAAAAATTCAGGCAATTTTTCATCCAAAATTGTCACACACACACACACACACACACACACACACACAGCTACAAATACATAGCAGCATGAGAGCCCTTACCCCCTCAAAACCCAAAATGCAAATCAAACAAAAAATTTCCCACTCAACTTTTGAAAAGGATGTTCATCTGAAAATCAAAACTAGAAGTGACATGACCTTTCTTCTAGTCATGGAAACAGAGAGAGAGAGAGAGAGATCCCATTACTTTGTCAGTCTTATTCATGGTCTCTAACCCTTGTTAACCTTCCTAGTCTTGTCCCCCCAACAGGACAGACTCACATTCAAGAAGTGAAGACTCTTCCTAGCAGAATGCAATATAACTCAAAGTCTGAAATCTGATAGTTCTGCCATCAAGCAGTCATTTAAGACACAGGAGCTGCAGAAGAAAAAAAGATGGGTACTCTCATCAAAATTCACATTTCAGATTTACTTGAAGAGGTGATAAAGTCTACCCTTTTTGGGTGACTAGTCTGCTAAAACATGTTAAAAGGACACAGCAACCAGAAGCCTGGTGCTGCTATGAATCACCCCTCCGTATGTGTATATGGTACATATGTCCCCATTATACAAGAGTCTTCTGAATTGGTTAAAATAAAGATATTTACCTCACTTCTTGCAGACTGACAAGTTAAAAAGTGACAAAGGAACCAAATGTTCCCCTTTGCTATAT
This sequence comes from Ctenosaura bakeri, assembly GCA_948474755.1. NCBI lineage: Eukaryota > Metazoa > Chordata > Lepidosauria > Squamata > Iguanidae > Ctenosaura > Ctenosaura bakeri. Next base: position 214,540 of record CAOLHI010001256.1, read on the forward strand.
GCAAATGCCTCAGGGAAAAAATAATAATTCTGGAAAGTTGCTTCAGTCTGCAATTCAGCTTTATTTAATGTTGTGAATGCTCTACCTTAACTCCAATAAATATGTGTTACAGCTTTAAACCAAGGCCATTTCTGCATGATGTTGCTGTCCTACAATGGGGATGCGTTGCTGGCGATCTGTGAGCTGTGCTTTTACGTGACGCCATCATAGTTGAGCTGTCAATGTGTCCTTAGCCGATAAAATTGTGGGATATTTTTTTTCCCTCTATGGAAAAAAAATCTGTTAATGGCCTGCAATTGTGCAATGCTCCTGTTGCCAGCGGCCATGTGGAATGGGCAGAAGTGCAATCTAGGCAATTCCTTCCCCAGTGCAACATGGGAAAGAGGCCAGCTGCACTGAGGAAGGAAAGCATGTGTCTCTTGCACTCCTATCTGCAGGCAGCTGGCCAGGTGCGGAGGGGAGCATTGGGCACATGCTCCCATGCTGGCAAAGGTGCTGCCAGGATGATGCCAGGACCATGATGGAAAAGGATAAGGTGTGGAAACGGCCTAAGTTGCTACTATGTGATTTTGTAAGGTTGAGCCTTTTCGTAATAAGGATTGATCTGTCTAACAGCAAGATTTCTTTCCATGGTATGTATAATCTGGAGCTTGGCCATTGCCTTACTAACAGAAATTTGCCCTAAAGACCTGGGCCATTAGATTAGCAGTTTTAAGGAGCAGACAGTCAAGCACACCAGCCTTGATATCTAATAGTGCTACATTATCTCTCCTAGCTTCAGGAGAGCTGCTTCTGAAATAATTTTTTAAAAGGCTTACCAAGGGTGTCCAATAGTCAGAATATCAGTAAAAACCTTGATAACTTATTGCAAATTCTTCACTGCATGATGAATACAGGACTAGGTAAATAGATGCCAGCTTGTAATGTTTGGGATAAGAGAGGCAGCCTTCAGCTGTCTATAGGCACGGAGCCAAGTGCCATGTAGAAATGGCCTGATTACACAGCTCCACGACACAGCTTAATCTCCACATGCTGCAGAAAGTCAGGAAAAGAAAAGGGCTGGGTCACAGTTTCAGGAGAAGAGCTATCCAGAATGGAGAAGACAGAGAATGCAGTCAGGATGGAGGGCTGGCATAGAGCAGCAGAGGCAGCAGCTGGGAGTCAGCTATGAGCATATGAACATCACCCAGCAGCTTTCCAGGCGCCCAGGGCGAGGCAAGTCAAGTGATGGGTGAGAGCAGGAGGCAATTTCCTGCCACTGCTATGCACATTAACTACCAGTGAAAGGAAATTTCATTTCTTCACACACCAGCACAGCTTTCCCAACCGCCTCTAGGGATTTCCCCTGAACATCTCAGCCTGTGGGTTTCTCCTGTGTTGCCTTTCCTGAGTTTCTGATTTATACAGTTTGACTTGGATTCCCCAGCCTGAATCTCCTATTAATATCTAGGACCCTCATGCATTTGGGTAGGGCTTAGAGAAATGACATTTTTGGACTACTGCTCTCAGAACCCACGAGCCAACATGGCCACTGTCCATACTGGCTGGGAATTTCTGGGAATTGTTGTTCAAAAAGTAACTTTTCCAAGCTGTTTGTATTTCTCTGTATTATGGCCAGCCTTGTCCCCACTCTTAATACTTGAGCTACGCTAGGGTTATTTTTCATATACTATGCAAGCAAAATTCTTAACCACAGCAACAGCAATAACAAAACTCATCTTCTACACATACTGATTAATATGTATCACGGGAAAACAGGATTACGGTAAACCTTCCTGCAGCATCTCAACATTGAGTACCGCAGATGTGTCTGAACATTAGTATGGGAAACAACAGTGCAAAATAAAATAAAAGGTCCACTCACTCTCACACACAGTCCTTTGCTAGGTAGTACCTATGAAAACCTACCATCCTTCCACCACAAATAACAAAGGGACAATATAAACTGAATCAGGAAATTATTTCGTTTCTGCCTTAGGGAGGCACATTTTTCACACCCAATCTGAAACAACAGCTAAACCTTCTATCATGTAAAAAAACACACTCAGAACAAAATATAGTTATGCAACATGATGATTCTTCCATAGTGACAGTTGGCCTGGACAAAATACAAATAGCATAAATTATATTTTGTTACAGATTGAGATGACTCCCTTGAAATGGGCAATAACTTAAAGATTATTCTTAATAACATTGCCAGATGTTGCTCAATGGAATTGCCATCTTCTCTTAGATCTTATTAATATCACTTGGTTACCAAACTGATTTCAGCTACTTTGTAGAAACACAGTCTTAGTTGCATCTCAAAATCGTATCCTTGGCAACAACATTATATTTTTGGATCCCTCACAATGTATTCTGCTTATTGTATGCAAGCAATTGGAAGATGCTAGCTCTGGGCCACAAATGTAAGATCAAAGTGTGGAGAGCAAAAATTTGCTTAAGGTGCTCACAATGCTGTGCATATGTTTATATCTGAACCATTAAAATGAAAGTCATATCAACATTGTCTTTTCTAGTTGTGCAGAAATGAATGGAAGTCTCTCCCTGCTTTTTAAAAGTATTTACCCTTCATTTTATTTGAAACATGGGACAGCCTGAAAACGTATATTTAGATCCCATTCACACTGGGTAAATTTTTTTTAAAAGAGCTATGATGTTGTTTCAAAGAAGAATCTGGGGGGGAGGGGGGAAATCACGTCATTCTTTTTCTTAACCAGCCTGATGGAACTAGATTGTGTTGCAGCTGGTAGCCAGTAAGTATAGGCGGACTGCTGTTGGTATTTTATACTGTTGTAACAGTCCATCAGGCCAGTGGAGTGCAATGTTTTCAGAATTCACAGTGGCAGCTGTGCAAAAACAGAAACCACCACTATCAGAAAATAGACTTGTTCTGGAGCACATTCACACTACACAATTATAGCACTATGATTCCACTTTATCTTCCGTGGTTCCATCCTATGGATCCTAAGAGTTGAAGTTTGGTGAGGCATCAAAGCAGACTGGATGAGAATTCTAAATGCTTCTTCCTAAACTGCAAATCCCAAGATTCAATAGGGTGGAACCATGGGAGTTAAAGTAGAATAATAGCACTGTAATTACGTATTCTGAATGAGATCCTGGAGGCTACTGAGCCTCTGAGAAGACAGCAGGAGAGCTAGTTCTACTTTTTCTACATCTCTCCCATCACTACTGTGTCCATGACCAGTTTACTCCTGCTTCTGCCACTGCTGCTGTATCATCTATGCCACCTACAACAGCACAGTTAAACCAGCTAATATGTTCCTGGTCTTAGATGCCACAACATATTTTACAAAAGAATGCATGCCCTTTATCCTCCTTTTTGTCACAAATCTTGGAGACCCTGAAAAGGAGCTGTCCAATAGGTCTTGATTTCATTGAATCTTGCTACTTTGCCTTTGAGACAGGAAGAGTATAAACAAATACTTTGTCTTTTTCAAGAAGAACTTTATGTCCTTTTCTGCTGTCATGTTACAATTGTCAATAAGCATTTTTGAAAAGTTTTGAAGTGTTTGCTGGAATGACATTCTACATGTGTGAGAGAGGCAGCAAACAGAAAATATAACAGAAAGGAAAACATTCATGGAAGATTATGGGAAAAAATTTCATTTATGCAACACTTCAGCTTGGTCTTCTCATGTTGTATCAAGATGATAAATGGTTATCAGACTGCAGCTCTCTGTAGAAATGTTAGAAAGCTCTGTATTGTGTACCAAATGTACCAATAGAATGGTGAGGTTTAATGGGTAAATATCACTCCACATACTGACCTCCAGCTTGCTGTAGTGGTCTGAGTGTGGGACTATCAAGAGACCAAGGTTTAAATCTTTACTTAGTCATGTTACACTGAGTGACCTTGGGCAAGTCATACTCTCCCAGCCATAGAGGAAGGTAATGAGAAACCACTTTTGAGTAAATCTTGCCGAGAAAATTCTAGCATAAGTAGTCATAAGTTGGAGTCGACACAAAGGCACATAACAACAACCACAAATATCACTCAGGAGCTGGGGAAAGCAAGGAGAACATGTTGCCTCTTTGGATTTACTGATTGCTTACCTAATGTCTTCTTCAATGAAAAAAAAATCCATAAAAGAAAATACAAACATGGAAACATCTGCTTGCACAAGTTATATGGATGTTATTTGCAATAACATTGAATTACTAATTCGGACATCATGGAAGTGGCTGGATACATCTTATGATACAGAAAAGGACACACAGAGAGAGACATTCTCCCCCACCCCTATACTTGATTCAAGATCAGGGTCAAAATTTCTACTTGTCCTGCAAGCTGTGTTCTTAGAATGGCTCCGAATCCAAACATTGTAATCCCTGGACTCAATTCAGTCATTTCTGTTATAGTAGACATCAAGAATTATAGTGCAAAAACAACAGATAATTATAAAATAGCTATGTGCACTGTGGCAAAATGAAAAATAGTGAGGAAGATAGTTTTGCTTCAGGTCTTGAAACATCTAGGTCAGAAACACTTTGTAGAAATTCTTGGAGCTTAAGCAGAGAGTAACCACAAAGCCCACGCATGTTCTGGACAGAGAGTTTAACTGCAGCCTTAGACTTGTGACAGCTTCAGCCTGTAAACACGCACATAGAAAACAGGAAAGGAAAGAATAAACTTCCATTCCCAGACACTGCTATAAAGAAAACATGTTCTTCCATACACTTCCCCTAGATATTTCAGAAGATTAAAATGATCTTAAATAGCAGTGTTTTTTGACAGCTGCAAAAGGGCAGCAATTTGTACTAAACACAAGAAATTTTGAGCCTGTATTCACGACTACCTCTTTTGTCATAATATCCTCTGTGGTGTTGACTGGTGGCCATAAGCACCTAAGGTTGATGCCATGTGAAGATCTCCGAGCAAATCCTGTTACTGTATGTATGTGTGCATTAAATAGCAGTGTTTTTGACAGCCACAAAAGGGCAGTAATTTATAGTAAACACAAGAAATTTTGAGCCTTGGAGTTAACTTGCTGAAATCCCATGGTCAAGAATACTAAAAGAGAAAGGAGTTCATGATGGATGGAAGTTTCTTAAAAGTGAGATACTGAAGGCACAATTGAAAACTGTGCCAATAAGGAGGAAAAATGGCAGGTGTCTAAAGAAACCAGAATGGTTGACTGAAGAACTCTCAGCTGAGCTAAGTGTTAAAAGAAACATATACAGGAAATGGAAGAATGGTGAAACCACCAAAGAGGAATTCAAGCAAATAGCCAGGAGATGTAGGGAGAAGGTCAGAAAAGCTAAAGTGCAGAATGAATTCAGGCTTACCAGAGACATCAAAAACAACAAAAAGGGCTTTTTTAGATATGTCTGCAGCAAAAGAAAACAAGGAAATGATAGGATCACTGGGCAGAGAAGATGACCAATTAATAACGGGGGGAAGTGACAAGGCAGAACTACTCAATACCTTCTTTGCCTCAGTTTTCTCCCAAAAAGGATAGAAGTACTCAACCTGGGGCATGGGGAGCAGGTGAGGAAGTGAGGGAAATGCAGCACAGAATAAGTAGAGAAATCGTATGGGAATATCTGGCTAAAATAGATGAATTCAAGTCTCCAGGGCCAGATGAATTACATCCAAGGATATTAAAAGAACTGGCAAAAGTCATTTCTGAACCACTCGCAATAATCTTTCAGAACTCTTGGAGAACAGGAGAAGTCCCAGCAGAGTGGATGAGGACAAATGTCACCCCTATCTTCAAAAAGGGAAAAAAAGAGGACCCAAATAATTATTGCCCGGTCAGCCTGACATCAATACCAGGAAAGATCCTAGAGTAGATCGTTAAATAGTCAGTTTGTAATTACTTAGAAAGCAATGCCATAATCACTAAAAGTCAACATGGATTTCTCAGAAATAAGTCATGCCAGATTAATCTTATTTCTTTTTATGATAGGGTTACAAGCTTGATAGATGAAGGGAATGCTGTAGACGTGGCATATCTTGACTTCAGTAAGGCCTTTGACAAAGTTCCCCATGACCTTCTTGCAAAGAAGCTAGTAAAATGTGGGCTGGACAGGGCTACTGTTGACTGACCAAACCCAAAGGGTAATCACCAATGGCTACTTTTCATTCTGGAGAGAAGTGACTAGTGGGGTGCCACAGAGTTCTGTCCTGGGCCCACTGCTATTCAACATCTTCATCAATGGCTTGGATGAAGGAGCGGAGGGCATGCTGACCAAATCTGCAGATGATACCAAATTGGGAGGGGTTGCTAATACACCAGGGGACAGGACAGGATCAAATTTCAATACGAGCTTGACAGATTGGAGAGCTGGGCCAAAACTAACAAAATTAATTTCAACAGAGACAAATGCAAGGTCCTGCACTTAGGCAGAAAAAAGGGAAGGTACAAATATAGGATTAGGGGATGTGTGGCTGGATAGCAGTATGCGTGAAAGGGATCTAGAAGTCTTGGTAGATTGCAAGCTGAACATGAGTCAGCAGCGTGATGCAGCAGCCAAGAAAGTCAAAGCGATTCTTGGTTGCATCAACAGGAGTATGGTGTCTAGATCGAGGGAGGTAATGGTACCACTCTATTCTGCTTTGGTTAGACCTCATTTGGAACACTGTGTCCAGTTCTGGGCACCTCAATTCAAGAAGGATGTCAACAAGCTGGAACGTGTCCAGAGGAGGGCGACCAAAATGGTGAAGGTTCTGGAAGCCATGCCCTATGAAGAACGGCTTAGGGAGCTGGGTATGTCTAGTCTGCAGAAGTGAAGGTTAAGAGGGGAGTTAAGAGTGGGCTTGTTTTCTGCTGTTCCAGAGACTAGGACAAGGAACAATGGATTCAAGCTGCAGGAAAGGAGATTCCGCTTGAACCTCAGGAAGAACTTCTTGATGGTCAGAGGTCTCCGGCAGTGGAATATGCTACCTTGGTGTGTGGTGGAGCCTTTTTCTTTGGTGGTTTTTAAGCAGAGGCTGGATGGCCATCTGTTTGGAATGCTTTGATGTGTGTTCCTGCATGGCAGAGGGTTGGACTGGATGGTCCCTGTGGTCTCTTCCAACTCTATGATTCTATGTTGCATACTAATACAAGGCCATTGTTACTTTTTAAAGGCCTTTCCCTGCAAAGTGCTGCATGTGACATTATCAGTGGTCATAAAATGGTAATTTTCTTTGGACGCAAGACACAGAAATAACTCAACATCAAGGTGATATACAGTAATATCATTCCAGAGAGTGATCATGTGGAGTATTCTGTAACAAAACAATGTAGACTTAGAAACATTCTAGCAGAACCAAAATAGAGACCCACGGTTTTTGGAAAAAAGATTCATTGCCGACAAGCGTCGGGCTGGGATCGTTCCCAAAAGAGACCAACCCCCCCCCGCTTAGGTTTTACAAGCCTTTATACATTTCAGTGCAAATACATCACATGTTTAAGACAGGAAACTGATGAGTTCCCACCAATACCTACAAAATGTTGCAAACCTTCTGTAACGCTGCCAAGAGCTAGCACGTCAAGCCAAACTGATAACATTCCATTATACAAGGTTCCTTTGTCTCCTTCAAACACAGAGGGACTTCAATTGCAGAGGAAATTAACTGCTTTTCTTTCACACCCAGAGGTCATCTAGGCTGACCCAAAACTGCACGTCCACCATAACATCATACTGGAAGAAGTTCTGTCAGGGTCTGTCTTGTCATTGGGTAGACTAGATGGCAGCAGTCACTTCAATCAGCAGATTTGGCTGCCAGATTAGTTCTTTACTTTTTATTATTGCATTTTTACTGCCAAAGATGGGGAGATATATTTCAGTGATTTTTTTTTTAATTTAATTTTACTTTTTTACCTCTTGTGCCTAAATAACTTGGCTGCATTGTAATTTGGGCTGCTGAAGAAACAAAATGACTTGGGCCTGTACTGGGTTCTAAAGTTCTCTTTCATAATGCTGCTACCAAGTCTGCGTCACATTCTCATATAAAAGCAGCACATTCAGTCCCCCCCTACTTCTAACAAGTTTACATTTGTTGCATGACATCAAATTTTTATCTTCCTATCTTTCCCACTTAAAAAGCTTATGTTGAATTGGTATTAGCACTACCATCCTCAACCATTTCATCAAGTAGATCTCAATGAACTAAAATATGTGTCATTTAAAGAGCATTTGATGGTTGGACTTGTGACATAACAGCACACTTGCTTGTGCTGTTTTGCATCTAGTCTATTTGGCAAAATCTGGAATGGTCTTTCTTTGCTAAAATGAATAGTAGATGCTGTTTCTTAAATTGTAAGTTACAAGTAAGACTGGGATCAAAATGTCACAATGCAAAGTGCTGCTTTTGGGATTCCAGTCAGTCAACCTTGCCCTTTCTCACAATGCTCCATTCCATTTCACCTCCCAGTTTTCTATTTTCTTCCATGTCTATCAATCAACAGTTCATTGACTGTATCTAATCTCCTGCCCCCTTATATATATTTTTACACAGGTTTTTCTACAAGCAGTCCTTAAGGTTCCCTAAGCCACATATGCTTCCCTTTTATGTGTTTGAGAAGGGATCGTTCTGACTAGCATCCAGCATATACAGAGAAAGCTCTTTGGCCCTTTTGTACAAATGAAGTAAAACAGAATTAGGGTTGGCACTTCTCAGAGCCCGGCCTTCACTCCCAGAGCCCGGCTTCTCTTCTCCAGTCTGTAGGGCAGAGAGAAGTATCTCAGGACTCCTCTTTTTTTTTTTCCAGCCTTGGTAGTTTTTATTTGAATGGATATATTCTATGTATCTGTGGCTGATGCTTAAGGTATCGTGCTTAATGATATTGCCAAGTCCTGCTCTGTGACATCACAAAGGGTCCTGAAATTGCAGGGTTTTGCCCAGAAATCTCTGAACCTGGGATCATTCTGATCTGGCAGCTGGCAGCCCTAAATCAAAGTGCAGGAATGTGAGTCATGTTTTTAATGTTCTGTCATATTTTCGACAAATCACTGAAAGTAAAATAATGTAGGATCATAGAGAAAATTTCAGTTTCATTCTATTCCCTTCTGTACTAATGTCAATTTGCAGGGAGTTTGGGGCTTTGTCTTGTTTTTGACATGAAGAGGATGTAAACATGCATGTCTCACTTGCAGAGTGAAATGGTACAACCCCCTTTTCCACCTGAAGTCTTTACAATGTCATTTTGCTACATGTGAGACCTGAGACTTTTATCAGTTTCTTCAGCAAACATCTATATTGAGACTTTGATATCTCACAGGTATATTCAGAGTAACTGGTTATTTTGTTGAAAGCTGATGAGCTGATATGTTTCATCAAACCATTGACTGCTCTATATGTAATCCAGTCCACTAAAGCTGTGCTTCACTTACTGTCTGTGAATATAAGTTGTCATTGATTGAAGTATGATAAACAGATACATTGCTTTATTGAAAGTCATATTGGGAAAAAGGTTTTGTTTTAAAGAGTATTTCCCCTTTTTCTAAAGGAATACTCTAATCTCCAAGAAGTAAAGAAAGTCAAAACAAAACTGTGTATTTACCAGTAAGGTTGGGCTGGAAATGTAGGGATCAAGGGAGGTGTTTATGAATGAAAGAAATCTTAAAAGGAAACATGTATGTGTCAAAAAATGCCATGCTATCCTTTAAAAGCCATGATTGAACAAAACTGAAGATTCACACTGTCCTCATTCCCAAGGGGAATATATCTATTAGCAGCCAAATATACAGGGTGATATTTAGATTAAAAGGGCAGGGGTTATATTAAAAATAGAGGAAGCAATCCTCAGTCAGCCTCAGATTCCAAACTAGTCATCCAGGGTTCGTTTGGACTTGAGAGGAAATGTGTCCTATGGCATTATTTAAGTCACATCTACAGCTTCTCAGCAGGAGGGTTACAAATGAAAATCATGTTTGTCTGGATTTCTCCCTTAAATTCTGTGAATGACTATGTTTGCACAGCAAAAGCCTCATGCTCAATACAAAGACCTGTTTCCTGATTATTATTTTTTTTAAAAAATTCTAGGCCTGCCTATTTTCCTCCTTTCTTAAACTTTCCACTTCCAACACGTGATTCCAGGATCACTAAATTTGCTCCAGGATCTCCCTGAAATGGGGAAAGGCTATCAACTTGTGACAATACAATGAGAACAGTATACTTGCTAACCCTAATGAACTTCCTCCTACACAATAATTACATCTGTCATGTTAACATTTCATATCCTGTCAGTGTGTCCCTCACACCTCAAGCAGGAAACACATGGTCACAAGCCATTAAAACAAAACAAAAATAATGCTAAGTTTAACTTTCACCAAAATGCCTACTATGTTTATTGGAATGCATGTTTAATTATATCTCTGAAAAGAGAATGCATCCATACCGTGGAGAAAAGAAGCATCTCTAGAAGTTCCTTTTCTCAGAATTCCATGCCATGTGGAATGTATCCTGGGCTATTTAATTGTCCTGCCATGCATCAAGATTGATTCTGAGTGCTCAAGACTACCAAAATTATCACTATACTGTCAAAACCAAGCAGGCCCTGAAACAAAGTTATAGGAGGGCCACTCTACTGTTCATCTTAGTATCTTAAACCTTCAGGTAGTCGCATTTTTTATACACATGGAGATTGTGCCAAAGAGAATAAGAGCCACTAGGGAAGATTTCATGCAGTCTTCCAGTTTTTTGAACTGCAATTCTGTACATCCTAGTGTTACACCCCAAAGTAGTCCTAAGAGAGAACCCCTAAAATTGGCTTGACTCCCCCAACCTGGATATTGGTTAGCAAAGGTCAGTTAAAACAAAATTGGTTTTGAATTGGAAATTCCTAAAAACAATAGCACTCCTCTCTGCTGTATGGGAACGTAGACAATGTCCTTTAGGCTAAAGACTGATCTATTGTTCCGAGTCACGTATCTTTAGTCAGACACAATAGACTCGTTCCTGGACACTGTCACACCCCAAGCTACGTTGATGAACTGTGCGAAGCCAGACAATCAAAACCTATCAATTTGGAATTTTAAACCTATCACACACCTGGACTTCCCAGTAAGAAACAATACCAAGGAGGGGTCGTGATATTCGTTTAACATTATATTTCGCACTCATCACCCATTAATGATACTTTGCTAGCCGATACCTGGCCTGAGGACAGAAATTGGCTATAAAAATCTCCACTTTTGGAGCCTCTTTGGAGAGCCTCCTAGGCTGGACAGAAGGGCCTGTTTCGCTGCTACTGAAGCCTCCCCTACAAGCCTCTCAGACGCTTCTGAGAGCCAAATGCGACTTGCATCCCCACTCCTCTGCGAGACCCCACTGCTACCAGCCATCCAGCCCGGGATCCAGCTTCCCCTTGGTGCTTTACACTGAGTCTGTGTTAATCTTCTCCTTCTCCCAGGACGTCTAGACTAAGGTCTGTATGCCCTCTCTCACACTTGGTCACTTATTTCCAACTTTATTTCTGTAGCCCTTGTAAGATTGCAAGAATATTTGATAACGTGTGTATGTGACTCTCTCTGTTAGTTTTTTTTTTTTTTAAATAAAAACCATTTAGATTGTTCCTCTGACTCTTGTGTGGTTCTGACCCCGTATACATAGGGTTGAAGATCCCTTGTCCTGACCTCTCGTAAGTTTTGCTGGGTAGCTCAGCTAATTCCTTAACTTTTGAAGCCTGGTTTGGGTGTCCTCAAGACACCCAGTTTTCCGGGTAACACTAGCCAGCATAGCCAATGATGAGATTTCTTAAAATCCAACAACATTCGGTGATTCCCAACCTTCCTATATTTGCTGTTGCCTAGCATTCCATGAATCTGTCCCACCAGAAGCACTGAGCATTTCTTACTGTAACACCATTACCTACCTTTAATTACAGTTCACACCAGTGTTTTACTGTCACTGAATGTTATTTGTGTCAAGCAGTCTTCCCCAGCAAAATTTGTAACAGGCTCATGCATTTTTGACTGTCTTAGAGAAAGCTCAGGGTTTTTTCATGCCAAGAAATAGAAAAAACAGAGGCTGCTTTTTCTCTTTTATACCAGATCATACCCCTGCCTTGCAAAACTGAATAGCAGTGCCTTTCCTGGCTTGAGTCAGGATTCTAGCTGCTACCTAAGACAAGGCAAGGAATGAGTCTGAACCTTCTGCCTGGCATGGCCATTCTCAGTTGTTTGAGAGAGGGCCAATTTTGCTAGCTGTCCCTTATCGCCAGTCCTCTTATCCCACTCATCTCAAGCTTTCTAGGCCAGGCTGTTCATGGTGCAGCATCACTCTTAAATTCCTGGAACAGAGACAATGTTCCTGCACATGGATACAAGTGCCTAATGGAGCTGGAAAACATGAGAACAAGTGTTTTCCTTTCTTCCTAGATCAATAGGTTGAATTGGGAGTGACTATTGTTTCAAGGCTTCCCAAAGGGAATGCTTTAAGACTATGGTCTTTGGTGCTATTATATCTCCCCATCCACAACCCTGGTAGAACTCAGGGGCTGAAGGTCTCCTGTACCTCCCTCTGATGCTGCTGACACTCACTTTTTGAAGAGCAGCAATTCAGCACTGCACGCATATATGTCTTTGCCTTCAGGCTCCTTGCCTTGGAAGGAGAAGGAGAGGGAGATAGAAGCAATGGCAATATTGCTCACTCTCTGCTTGCTGGAGCCAAACAACAATGGGATGGATGACTGGGAAGTCAAAGCACAGGCAATTCTCCCAGTTCCTATCCCACTGTGCCTTTATTTTGGCAGAAATTCAAAAAAATAGCCATGCTTCACATCATCTCTGCCCCTTTCTCTCTTGGAAGCATGCAGGAGGAAGAAGAGGCCCTACCTACTGCCAGACTGCTAAAGTTCTACCCCTGTCTCCACTTTGCCATTACCAGGGTAAATTTTGCAGTATCTGATCACACTGTTCCCATGTCAAAGCTGCTGTATAAGAATCACCTTCACAGTGATTCCTAAACACGGATCCCTAGATATTGCTGGACTGCAGCTCCCAGCAGCCCCAGCCAGCATAGTAAATGGAAATCTAGGAATGATAGCCCAACAATATCTGGGAGCACAAGGTTAGGATCACAAAGCTATCATACAAATTCCAGTGATATCACTATGGAATGCCTTTGTTGTTTTCCTGCTGAAATGTATAATTTGAAGATATGATGATGAAGGAAAGATGTCTCTTCCTCAGGATGTGTTTAAAAAAAAAGACAATGATGTCTTATCCTTGCAACTGTAGGGTTTCTCTATAAACCTACATCTATTCCAGATTACAGTTCAAATGCTGAAACAAAAAGGCCATTCTCTTTTTAAATGGGGCACATTCTTGTGATATGAATAGGATGATTCCTTTTTTTACAAGGGAGAATTTAACTTGCGTTCTGAGCTTGGCTTCATCGGGTATTGTCTCATAAGGCTTTTAAAATCAGCTGTGAAAATTAGGTGTGTGTGTGTATCAAAAGGTACTTTAAAAAGTACTATAATAAATGTAAAACATTGTAATGGCAGCCAAGGAGCTGAGCCATTCATGTAGTTGGTTAATATAGTTGTTTTGTTTTTCTAAGGCAGACATTATGTAAGTGGAATGGAAAACATTACAGAGGCTTTTACTAGTCTAGGTGGCAGAACTAAGAGCATTAGATGTTTGTCACATTCCCAATGCACCCAGCCCTTTGGAGGCATTGCAGCTCTTTAAAATACTCATTATTTCTTCTTCTTCTCCTCCTCCTCCTGCTCCTCCTCCTTCTAATTTTATTTTTGGCCTTGAAAGGAAATCAGCTAATCTCCTCTTGTTATGGTAGAAGATGGAAGAGATGATTCAATGACATTCTACAAAAATTTAGCTCCAGCTGACCTCAGTGGGGCTATATCACATATCCAGTCATTGGTTCATCTCTAATACTAGGGGCACATCTGTTTTTAATAACCACAACAGCATTCATCCAAGAAAGTTACCTTTTCTAAGGACGTGATTTTCCTACCCTTTTTGAGATTCTTCTGATGCTTACTCTTCTGGATATTGTTTTGCCTTTTAAAGCCTTTTGACAAAAGTGGTTTGTTGGCTTCTGGTCAGTGCTTGGAAGTAATGGCTAGACTACACAGTTATAGTTACAAATGTGAAACCTAGAATTGTGCATTCCTAACCAATTTGCATTTACAATCCCTATGTAGTCAATAGTGTAGGCAATACACAGGGATCTTAAGCATCCCCCAGTATGGACTTACTGGGCAGCAGCCACTGTGAGCAATTGGGGTCTGTTCTCCTGTATATCTGGATGCAGCAGACTGCTGTTTCTAACCCCGTCCTATGGGTGATCTCTGGTGCAAGAAGGAATTGCAACAGGGATCCTGCTTCTTTGTCCATATAATATTTTGCTTTTATTAAAACACCAGTTTTGGATACATAAAACAACACCTAGAGGGATACATAACAACAAGCAAGCAAAACTGGCAAAAACAACCTAATCTAAAAAGCACAAAAGATAAAACTCAAGATGTAAATGGGGCTCATAAGGTATGATAAGACTTCCGGTCCCCCAGTTAATGGTTATAAAGTATAATAGTAGATATACTTCCTCAACAATATAAGATTCATATATACTTCTGTTATTAATTACAAGCTACTAATATCAAAAACCTAAAATTGAAGCTTTCCCCTAATGGTCTCTCAAATATGCAACCAACATATCTGGCCAGTGATTCTTGATCGAGATTGTCAATTTTTCCATTTCTGCCACATCCAGAAATTTCATCATCCAATTTCCTTGAGATGGAATAATTGAATCTTTCCATCTCTGGGGAAAAAATAGTCTGACAGCTGTAATCATGTACTGTATGATTCTTCCAAACTTCTTATCTATCTGATCATTTATCAGTCTCAGTAGGAAGAACTCAGCATTTAATTTGATTTTTATGTTCAAAATATTTTCTGTCAATCAAAGTATCAAAACCCAAAATTTCTTTGCTTTCACTCATGTCCACTACATATGAAAAAAGTTTTACATTTTCAACAAATATTAGTGGCTCCATCAGACATTTTAGACAATCTTTCTGGAGTTAAGACCCATCTGTACATCATTTTATAAAA
Source organism: Ctenosaura bakeri (assembly GCA_948474755.1). Classification (NCBI taxonomy): domain Eukaryota; kingdom Metazoa; phylum Chordata; class Lepidosauria; order Squamata; family Iguanidae; genus Ctenosaura; species Ctenosaura bakeri. The sequence continues at coordinate 229,582 of CAOLHI010001256.1, forward strand.
GTTTTCTTTAAGATCATAAATCAATGTAAACTTTAGATCTCTTGTCCATATTTCCCATTGTTCCATTTCTATGTTATGACCCACATTTTGTGCCCATTTAATCATTCATTCTTTTACTTGTTCATCCTCAGTCTCTAATCGTAATATAACTTATACCTTTTAGCTATCCAATGTTCATTGTTACACAACTGCTCTTCAAGTTTCAGTTTAGATATTTGAAAACCAAACAATTTTTTATCCATTTTAAAATATTCAGATAATTTCTATATGTAAACCATCAGATATATTCACCTTCTTGAACAGAGATCCTGCTTTTGGCTGCTACATCAGAGATCACTCGTGGGAGGAGGGTGGAAACATCACTTTGATGCATCCCAATCAACATGAGAACAAACCCCCAATATTCACAGCAGTCGCTACCCAGTAAGTCAGGATGCGGAGGGTTGGGGATGGGGTTGGACATGCTGCTTAGCTACACAGCTAAGGTAGTTATGGACCTAACTAGCACATGTAGAATTCCGATCAACAAGTTACAAGTTAGCATAGCTGCCTGTCAGTAGTCACTTTTGGGGTGACAAGGGTTAGATGGCGTAACATTTCAAAGGTAATACAAATAAGATTGAAATTACTGTACTAGTGTAATGAATAATGCTTCCTAGTTACCTTCAAAACTTACTTCTAAGGACATTTTAGAGATATATTGTCCAGAATTTTCAAGTTTTCTAGCAATCTCTTATCATTCCTCAGTGATTTTTCCCATCACAAACAAATAGAAAACAGCTGAAAAGAAGTGTTCACCACAATGGTTAGTGCAAATGCTAATACACTTTTTTAGTGCCAACAAGTCACATCAAATGATTACTTTTCAACCACTGTAATGACTTCACAGGGATTAACTAGTATTAGGAAGCAATTTTCCAAGTTCTGATTCCATACATGTCACTGAATTCCTGCAATTTCCAGTATAGTCTGGTATTCCAACTGCCCATAGTTTGAAAGAACTCATCCCATAAAGATCATCCTGTGTTGTAAATATCCTCTGTCCTTTTTTCAAATAAAAATAAAACAAATTAAATAAAATGACATGAACTGCTCAATATTTCTGTGTTTTAATTTGGAAATATAATTTCTTGCCCCTAAGATAACTGTAAGATTACTCTTCCTTGATCTTGGGTGTTTGGGCAACAAAACAAAGGAACAGACAAGATGACTTATATTATGTTCAGAATGAGTGGAAGACATCAAAGGGCTTTTTCCTCCCTTAAGCAGGTGCTTAGCTAGCTACTGCTGTGCTCCCCTGGAAGCATCACCATCTGAACTGGGGTTTTTTGAGCTTTTGAAGCTAGCTGTGCAGCAGATCAAATGTTCTGAAAGAAGAGAGACTGAAGTGGAACTAGGCTATTCCAGTTGACAGTTTTTTTGAACTGCTTCAGTCATTTCCCATCACAGTTTAAATAAGCCTGCATATTAAAACAGGACTCCAATATTCTCAATACATCAATAACATGTAGAGTTGTAGTGCCCTTCAGGGTGCTGATAAACTTTACTTTAAAAGAGGGGGTCAGGGGAAAAGTGGGTAATTGTTGTTGGTTTTGTTAAGTGCTTCCAAGTTGTTTCTAACTCATCATGAACCTATTGCAGGGTTTTCTTTGCAAGATTTGTTCAGAGGGGGTCTCTGCCTTTTTCTGTGGCTGAGAGAATGTGACTTGCCCAAGGTCACCCAGTGGGTTTCCATGACAGAGCAGGGATTCGAACCTTGGTCTCCAGTCATAGTCCATCACTCAAACCACAACACCAAGTTGGCTCTCAAAGTGGAGCATGGAGAGATGAAAAACTTTTTCCAAGGAAATTGTCAAGTGACTTTTTCATTGACAGGAAGGGAAAGCAAAATCAAGATGTCATAGGCACTGTGAGTGAGGATGGGAATGAAATTTAGCTGTTTAGAGATTCTTGACACCTCTACAGTTTATTTTGTTGGTTTTGGGGCTCCAGAGGACCTTTTTTTAAATCTTCTTTGAGTGGTTTAGAGATTCTTGATGCCTCTGTATGTTGTTAGTTGTTCTTTTCCTGTGGATCTATTGTCACACCTATTAAACATATTTTATTTCCAAACATTTATATAGTGTTTTTCATGTTAAAAATATGCTGAATTGATTCACAATAAAAGCAGATACAATGAAACAGTAGTTAAAAGGGTAAAATGACAAAACAATAGAACCAGTGGCTACCAATAGACTTAAAAAATAGGAAAGTGAACAGGAAAATGCCTGAGTAAACCAGCAGATCAATGGTTATTGGTGGAAACACATAATGTTGGGAACCTGCCTCATTTCAACAGGGAGACCATTCCACATGGTGGGAGCCAAAACAGTGAGACCCCAGTACCCTGCAGTACAGCCAAATAAGCTGGTTAGGCTATGGTAAGCAAACTAGAATTGACTGCATCATTGAAAGTATCTTGTCCACATCCTTAAGCTGCAACCCTTGAAGCTGAGTTCACAGGATCAGGTAAGATGATGCAGTGGATACCTCCTAAGGAATTAAATGCCCTCCATCTGTCCTCATTTGGCAGGGAAAGTCTCAATTAACCCTCTGTCATCCCATTTTTTCAGCTGTTTTTAAATTGTCCCAGTTTGTCTCTCTTCCTCCCACTTCCCTGCTTTGTCTTTGGTTTATTTCAATTAATACAGAATGAGTTCCAAGTGCAAAAGTAGTTCGGCCTTAATTAATTCAGCAAGGGGGAAAGGACAAGATAGGGTGAAGTTCTGCTCTTCTCTGTAGGCTCAGGCAAAAGCAAATTGCAGAAGTCTCTTCTGGTTTGTGCATTCTTCCTCACAATTTCCTCACATAATGTTTGCTATCTTAACCACACTCTGATGTTGCTTGGCCACATGTATCCCAGTTTTCAACAGTGAAATGTTATAGGGTGCCAGATTTATGCCAGCCTTGATGTTATGATCTTCAGAATGCCTGGCAAATTGATCACAGTGGGCTTCCATGGTAGGCTTCCATATTGTGTTGAAGTAGATGACAATAAGCCTTTCACCACTCAGGAGAATTCTACTGGTGGGCTATTCGAGGAGGAAACATAATAGGCCTTTTTCCCTGCCTTCACAGCTGCACCATTAGGACAGTTGTGCACTCTCACATGCTTTCAGTCATCTTCACAATGAATCCTGTGCTAAAGGATTTGTAGTTGATGTGTACATTCTTACGCATGTATATTGGAGAAAGAGAAACTACAGAAATGTGGCAATAGACTTGTATCTAAAATTGGAATTGAATGTAGGTGGGTGGAAAATATTGCCATCTAGTGGAGATCATAAGATTTTTAAATAAAGATGTCTCTTTTTCAGACAGTTTTATTAACTAATGGTATCATTCTCCAAGGTACATAAAAGAGGAAGATAGTAGTATTGGTCCTAGTGGTTGATGTACAAAAATCCATAATCTGCAGTTGGGCAATGCCATTAATAACTCCATCCATATAGGATTCCCTTTAAATTTTCAAATGCAAGAGATGAAACAGCAAGTTTTTAAACAGCATGCAAAAGCAAACATCAAACTCTTATGATACAAGGATGGAAAAAATATTGGTAGAAACCGGAGAAACACAGTGAAACAGAGACTGAAAAATTAAAAGTTGGAACAGGAAAACCAGCGTAAATTTGCATCACCACTTCACTTTTTCCCCCTCAGGACAAAGATCCCTGTGTGGCCGTGCCACCTAATAAACAACATTATATGCATTAGGGTGGTGATGGGGCAACCTTTGGGGCACTTAGATGCTGGCTTTTTTAAAGGTCTGTGCTGAGCATCTTCATGCCTAGGCAAGCAAAGAGCCAAGAGTTTTAACAACAAGAGAGAAAGAACTTCACAGGGGAGGAAATTACACATGTTAAAAAATGCCCAGTAATCCTGAAGTTCTCTTTCACTGAAAACTAACTTTTCTTCCTTCATAGAAAGGTTAAAACTGTCAAATGTATAATCCACCAAATAAATAATGAAGGTCAAACTGTAACTGCTTCAGGAAAAAGTCAGGAAAAGAACTGAGTTTTGGTGATAGCGGTAATGGGTTTTGCTGGTATTCATGATAAACCAGTCAAAGAGTCGTTTGTGTGCTGCGGGTGCCCATGTGAAGAAAATTCAAATGCAAACTCTTTTCAAATCCTCTGTAATCTATAAAAGAAGACAGAATTTTGAGTGACCGTGATCTGCCTAACCTGTCCACAACCTCTATTAAAAATAAACTCTTCCATAAAGTAAAAGGCTGAGAAAAGACCATGCCATTTCTCCTGCTTGCTTTTAGGCACTTCCAGAGTGCAAAAGGCCATTGTTAAACTTCTGCTGTGTCAAAATCCAGCTATATATAATTCAGTAAAGCTATAAGCTCATGGTGGAATAAAATGAGAGCACCCTCCCAGAATACATTAGTATTTCTTAATTGGTTTTGGGCTGGCAGTAGGTCTAAAAAGGGGGCAAGGGGCAGCCAGATACAAAGAGCCAGGTTAAGAGGTTCCTTGGACTAGCATTAGCTCGGCCTTGGAATACAGTATTAAGAGAACTGTGACTCTTCCAATGTGGTAACGGGAATGATTACATTGGGATGGACTGAATGAAGACTGGAATAACCTTTTTTTAGACTACAACTAGTCTACAACTAGTCCCTAGTGGCCATATTGGCTGAGGATTCTGGGAGCTATAGTCCAAAACATACCTGTATCAGTTTTTGGGCCTTTACAGTGGATTCGGAAATATTTTCAACAGAAAGTGATGGCAGAACGTTTTCATTACAAGCCAAATACAAATTTCAACAGAACTTGATCTCTCTTTATAGTGAGGTCAAGGTAAGAGCAATGTTTTAATTTCATCTTTTTTTTTAATTTCAAATTTCATCAATATTTAGAATACATTAAGCGGGCCTCTGTGTATCCTATCTAGAAAGCAGGGGGGATAGGCAGAAGTCCCTTAAATATGATGTGGACCAGGAGGAGACACGTGGAAAAGAATTGTTTAAATACAGAGGGTTCAGAGAAATAAGAACAGGAAATGGCCAGAATGAGAGATCTAGGAGGGGAAATGAAACAATAGGGAGAGAGAAACAAAATATGTAAGAGGTGCATATTGTGGTTCCTCTGCACTTATACCTGTCTTGAGCCCTTTCCGCACTAGAGTGTTGTAGCACTATGATTCCACTTTCAACCTCCTATGGAATCCTGGGGTTTGCAGTTTCGGGAGGGGCCAAGTGGCCCCTCCCGAAACTGCAAACCCCAGGATTCCATAGGAGGTTGAAAGTGGAATCATAGTGCTACAACACTCTAGTGCGGAAAGGGGCTTGGTTACCTGGGTTGACAGTATTTCAAAACTTTCAATCTGGATGCTTGAAGAATGTCCAGAAACCTTCATTGCAGCAGAATGGTCAGCTACATTGCTGTCATTCATACTGTTCTTCTCCTCTGTTAAAAGTTACTGGCTTCCCATAAATTGTCAGGCCCAATTTAAAGAGCTACTTCTAACCTTCAAAATCTGAAATGACTTGGAATCTGAATTTTTGGAATGCCTGAATGAAAATGCCTGCACATCCCACCTAGGGACATAAATCTTCACTGACTTCAGTCCTTCACTAACTTAATTTCAATAAGTAATTTTAGTAGTTTTCTTCCCACTGCAAGAAAAACCTTGAAAACTGCTTAGAACTGGAAGATTGTTCACACCTCTGGACTTAAACAACAACAACAAAAAAGATTTATGTGCAGAAAACAGCTTTTTGTGCAAACAACAACAACAACAAACAAACAAACAAAGCCCCATCCATGTGGAGGTTTCTCATATAGAAAAGCACCATACTGTGAAAATTCTTGATGTGGAGGAATCCCCTTTTTTCAAATATTATTTCCATTTTCATCCTTTCACTATCTCAGGTGTAGTGAGTGAGCATGAGGGTCAGGGTCTTCCCAACAGTGGCACATTGGCAGGGGTTTTTATGCAGTGATACTTAGGACATTTCTTCACTACACTGTGCTATTATTCCACCTTCAACATCCGATGGAATCCAGGGGTTTGCAGTTTAGGAAGGGGCATTTAGAATTCTCAGCCAGAGAGCACTTTGGCCGCAGTAAACTACAAAGTCCAGAATTCCGTGGGATGTTGAAAGTGGAATAATAACACTATATAGCACTACTAGCACGTTTATCTGATTTTGCCTGATTTTGCCTGGTATTTTATTTTCTCACTGGTAACACTTGTTAGAAATACCTTAGGAATTACCTTACCATACCTTAGGAATTAGATGCTGTTGAAATATACAGATTTGAGATCCTGTGTCTGTAATTCCCCAAACTGCCTTGTCCAGTACCTGTAAACTTCTCCCCACATTCCCCAATCCAATCTGTATGCAGAGCTATTAACATCAGAGGTTTGGTTTCTGAAGGAATACACTGGCTTTCTCCTGGCTGCTAGGCCTCGTCTCCATAGCAACCAGCCAGGACCAAGAGCTCTCTGTCTGAGAATTATAAAGGCCCCTCCCCAAACTGCCAACCCCAGGATTCCATAGAATCTTATCAGGCAGCCAATCATATGAGGCTTTCCCGCCTGACACAGCCAATCATATGAGGTCTTTGCCTGCCTGACACAGACAAACAGACAAACTCACAGACAAACTTTGACTTTTATATAGTAGATAATCAATGTAGGGTGTAACCGGTCATAGAAATATCAATCTCGTTCCTCTTCATGTTTTTAGACTTCAGATAAAAAGTTTTGTTTACTTATTTATCCATTCAGAATGCAATGTTTTCATTAACATGCATTTGTCTGTCCTTTCTGATTGATATGTACTTTTCTGCTTTTGGGAAAGAAGGATCATTACTTTTTAATAACTAATTGTTTCTGTTCTGAATTATTTTAAAACACAAGAACTGCTTTTTGAGCTTCCAGGAGAAAGCCAAAAAGTCACTAATACATGTTTTAAAACATAAAGTACTGGAAATGAAATAGACTAAAATATAAATGTATGTGTCTGTATTCATGAGCATGAACATCATTTTTATTCTGAAAAAGAATCTTAAGTGGTTAACTTAGAATGCAGCTGCCATGTAACATTTACTGAAGTAAAACAAAAAGATGTAGCCTTGAGTACACATAGGTCTACATATCCTCCACATGTCCTGATTTGGCAGGGAGAGTCCTGATTCATTCTCTGTTGTCTTACTTTTTCAGCTGCTTTAAAAATGTCTCTGTTTCGCAGTCCTTCTCCTGCTTTCCCCCTTTGCTCTCTGCTTATTTGCATTGTTGAAAACTGAGGGTCCTTCTGCACTATGCTAATATAGTGCTATTATTCCACTTTCAACCTCCTATGGAATCCTGAGATTTGCAGTTTAGAGAGAGGGATTTAGAATTCGCAGTCAGAAAGCATTTTGGCCTCAGTAGTTTTCATTGTGGATGTGGCAGCACAGGAGTGTGTGTGCAGGTACTGAAACTGCTCCCTTGTTTGCAAACAAGGAAGCAGTTTGGGTACGCACACATGCTTGCTGCCATGTTCCCTTTGGGATGCAGCAGCAGGTGGTACAGGCACCAACAGTTATGGTGGCAAGTGTGTGCATGTGCCCAAACTGTTTCCCTTGTTTGCCAAGGAGGGAGCAGTTTTAGCACCTGCATGCCCCCACCCCCAGCTGCCATATCTCCTGTGACTGCCATTGTTGCTGGTGTCCAGCATCAGGGCTTTGTGGACCCCTGTAAGGGCTCGACAGAGCCCCGGGGGTCCATGGACTCCAGGTATAGAACCACTGGTATAGAAGAACTAATTTCTAGAGCAACATAATCCACTAGATCTCAGGGGCTATTCCCACATGCTCTTCTGCCTTTCTGCCAAAATGATCTAGTTTTCAAAAATCTTAGGAAAGTGGATGTAGAGATTTTTATGGGTGCAATGTGAATAGAAGGAAGCAGTGCAGTGCTTTTGTGTTAAAGGGGTGATGTATTAAACCAGTCAAGATACTGTATGCAGACAAAGTCTGTTTTTTTCTTGTTTGCTCCTGACAGGTTAGATCCAGAAGATGGTGCTCACTCCTAACCAAATATACAAAGAGTTTTTCACTGGAGGGAAAGAAACTTGCTCAGTTCTTCCTGTTCTCCATATAACTGATCATTACTGTCATCTTGAAACTAAAACTATGTTGGCCTATATTAGAAGCCTGATGGAGGATGTTCCCCTGCTTGGCTGAAATTTTTAAACTGAGAGTGGGGATGTGAGCATACCTGTAATCCCAGTGTTATTGTGTGCCCAGCAGCTTCCTAGACCTTTCCACACTGAGCACAGAACTCTGTATAGCCTTGTAGCTGTGTCTGGTTAAAGGCAGATACAGAACTTCTGTGATTAAGAATACAGGATAAAGGTGGGTCAGTCCTGATCACAGGAGTTCTGTAGCCATAATCAACTGGATGAGGTTATGCAGCCTTTTACAAATCAGCACACTCGACACAAGTTTTCAGGGGAATATGACATTCAGAGTGTGGTATACATGTGTGCCTATATCTACACTCCCAGTTTAGAGTCCCACACAAGCAGGTGACTGCCTGTATAGGTCTATAATGCCACATGCTTTCAAGCATAAATAGAAATGGGATGTTGTTTGGGTAATCCTCTTGTGAGGATTCATCAAGGATAGTATTTGGGAGCTAGTGTGGTACAGTGTTTCAAGTGTTGGACTATGTCCCTAGACTAGGGTTTTATTCTCTGCTAGACCATGGGAACCATGGGTGATCTTGGGCATTTCATGTACTCTCAGCCCCAGAAAACCCCGTGACAGGTTCACCTTGGGGTCACTATAAGTCAGCAATGATTTGAAGGCACAGAACAACAACAACAAAATATTTGGCTGTGGACTTTTCCACACTTGGTTTTTAAAATGGGGCGGTGTGTCCTCCCGCAAGGACGTTCGCATTTGGGGGCGAACTGAGTTCGGACTACTTACCGTTTGTCCGGACTTCAGCCTGCTTCAGAACGTCCAGAACTGGTGGTTGCCCGTGCTATTGAAAGACCGATTAAAAGAGGACTTTCAATAGTGCAGCGCGCCCAGTCCATCACTCTATAAAGTATAGATCTACAGGTTTGCGCCAGTGCGAGTCTGCAGATCTTCCGGGGGCGGGCTTCTGGCTGGCGAGCTTCTCCGGTTGGTGGAGAGCCTCCGCCAACTGGAAGTCTCCATTTTCGTCGCCGCAGAGTGTGTAGCGTGGGCGCATGCTGCTCCGGACCGTTGTGGATCGTCAGGGGAGAGTGTGACTGTCTGGTGAGTAATGGACTGCCCCATTTCCCCCCTAAAGTGTGGGAAAGCCCTGTGTGTATATATGGGGTGAGAATTTTTTTTCTTACAGATTCACCTTCTCCTCAATATGATGATGATGATTTTTTTCTGAAACTGGAAATTCAAGGTTGTATAACAGATCTCAGCTATATAGAAATGATCTAGTCTTAGAGGAGAAATTAGTCTTTCTTGTGCTCAGAGTAATACACACAGTGGTGAATGATTGCCTTTGGGAGGAAAAAAAAAACCCAGCTCATCTAAGACAGAAAAGATAATGCTAATCAGCTATTTTGTAGCAGATCATTTGAAAATGGTAGATAACATGGCAGCATCGTTCATCCCAGTCATCATATGTCTCAAAGGCTTGCTTTTGCTTCAAAGTAAAAATAAAAGAGAGAGAGAAAATAATATTTAAAACTGTTTCTGTGGGTTACTACTGTCACAACAAGTGAAGAGACAAGTCCTGTGCTTAAGTGTTAATTACCTAACTGAAGTTAATGGCATAAAGCTTAGTCTCCAACCATCAACTCTCTCAGCTGTTCTATATTCCCTGCGGAGGACACTAAGCTTTAACAGCCATTGTTTAGCTATTTTCTAGATTAATTATGAACACTGTGCTCAAATCAAAGAGCTTAATGTGTCATACCAGGATAAATCGACAGAGAGCCCAATTTATGACTTTAAAAAGATCTAGGCTATGATGTATATATGAAAGGGAGGATTAAATTATGCTAATTCCAATAACAAGAGTTAATGCCAAAGCAATCTACATATAGCCATTATTTATCCTGTAAAGAAATAACATAATATTCTAACAATATAAAGGTGATGAGACACAGATTTCTCATGAATGAAATGGGATGTGTAGCCCACACATGGGCTCACTTCTAGCTTTTTCATTTTGCAAGCACTAAAAATCTGAACAAATATATCCAGCTTCTGGAGATTTGGGTGATACTGGGAAATACGTAGAAAGAAGTCTGATGTAGAAAACAATTGGTTCATTTTCTTTTGATTCCAAGAGAAACAACGTTTATATACTGGCAACAACAGATTTTGCAGCAGATTTCAAGCACAGGATTTAACATCCATATACACCTTAGGGAAAGGAAACAGAAACTCAGTACCTCAGGCACAATTCCCTTTCAGTGCAATTTATTTTGACATATTGTGTTTCACATACACACTAAATCATATTTGGTACATTCAGTTGACATTGTTATTATCCCCAGTATCTCCTAGTCTATATATGATGAGCTGGCATATGCTAAGATATAACTTGTTCAAATGTGAGCGTAGTGACTATATGAGTTTGGTATTGGTCTAAGCAAGATACAGACACAGGTGGTCTTCCAGATATCTTTGACCTACAGGTCACATCAGTACTGGCCTTCACAGCTAGCAGTGGGGTATCATGAGAGCTGAAGACCTTGAACATCTGGAGAGACACGGTGCCCATTCCTGATCAAAAGGATCTTTCCGGGTTCCTTAAAATCCAACCCCACTGACTGCACAGAGAATAAGGATCCCTTCTGACTTCATGGCAAGAATTCTGTTTTCTGTTAGTGTGGGCACCTTGAAACAATATTTTTTAATACCTGAAAAAGACACTTGACAGCCTGGTGCTGAAAAAGGCATGTCAGAAATGGGGAAAGCCCACAGACTGCACATGCCTTCCACTTTCTGCTTTGCACTCCACAAGTCCCTCATCCCCCAAAAACCTTTGCATCCCACAAAATCCAGTCCTGTAGGCTTTGAGGAATGAAGATTTGCAGTAAATTAACCTTCAGGCCCTCAAAACTTCAAAGCCCTAAAGCCCCTAAATCTTTTTTTTAAAAAAAAAAAGCTTCTGAAAACCTAGAAATTGTCACTGGAAGTAACTTCTAGTAGTTACTTCTGATTGATTTTCAGCTAAAAATTATGTGTGTGGGGGGGGGGCAGCATGCAGACATTACCTGGCCCTGCTGCCCTTACTCATCCTTTATATATCCAAAGTGAAAAAATGGCATAATTTTGGGGCCACTGAATTTCAGGTGTTTTTTTTAAAAAAAATTAAATGTAGGAAAGCTATACACAGCTGAGAGATTCATTTATCTATGCTGAGAGATTTGAGTGCTTAGCTCTTAAAAGTCTGCAGATATGTATTCACCTGTCAGTGATGAACGTATTTCTGTTTCCTTGAGAAACTTCTCAGCTTTACAACTAAAACACCACTTTTTTTCTTTTTGTTGACTACATTTTGAGCAGAATGTCTCTGCTTAGTTTAGACTCTTTTCTGAGTTTGCACACACACACAGCAATCGTCAAATTACAGTTTGTATCACAATGACACCCCATTCAGTTCTATTACTTTTACAAGCCTGTACTGGGTTGTGCTTTTGAAACTTTGTTGAGGAAGGTACTCTATGGGCTTCTACTAAGCTTATAGTGTTGTTATGATCCATAACTCTCTCTCTCTGTCACTAAACGCATACACACACAGAGTACATATATATGCAATACTTTCCACGTATATGATGCAAACATACGATGTGCATGTACACACACACATGCACACAAACACCTATCCGTTAAGCTGTTTAGAGTTCTCTATAAGTTTTGAGGCCTCTTGAGGCATTTCTTGTAACCATCTTAGGGCTCTTGACACAAGCCACACCATGTTGAAATGGCATGACTAACATCTTTACCTATGTTGTTTGCTTGTGCCAACCTCCCTTCTGATGATAATATTTGCCCCTGAAGAACAAGGAAAACAGATTTAGAGTCACAGGAAGAGGTGAAATCTGCAACTCCTAGTTTATGGACATAATCATAGCTTCTAGAAATTTAGCTCTGGTTTCTCCTATTGGGGTACTTCTTTATCTCAGTCCTAGACTGCAGAAAACTGGCTTCTTGTCTAGAACATCTAGTAAGCCAAGTAATGGCAGAGGTTTGTATACTGCTGGGGATCAGATGCACAAGAGCTGTACCTACTTACAGCTGAAGAAGCAGGAGAGAACTTTCTCTGCTTCTGTTTCTCTACTGCACTCATTTACCTCTGTGATCAATAAAGTTATATTTTGTATCAGCAGTGACTTCATTTTACTTCGGCATACCCTTGGTCCTAGTGTGGCAGGACCTCCAAAATAATGCATACTATACAAAAAGTAATTGTTGATGTATATTTTTCAATTTTGCACACTTTTCACAGACATGTACGAAAAAAGGCCTTGAAAATGCATAAATTTGACAAAACAAATCTTGTTCTATGCCATGGGAAAAACTGTGCAAGGGTGAATCCTCTCAGGATTTATATCCCTATTACTCCTTCATAAAACCTTGGGGGTTTCACAAATTAGATATGCTCAGTAGCAATGGATGAGCAACTCTGTCAGTCATAAAAAGAGGGCAACATTGACATTGGCATTACTCCATTGTTAATTTGCTAAGAGGTATTGTTGAATAGGTAAGATATAGAATGACATAAGCAAATCCTGCATCATTCTGTGTTGTACAATGTCATTTGTCTGGTATCCTTGTTTTATGTTAATTCTGGATGTTAAGCATGTTTTATATCTCTCACTACCAGATAACTCTTATGATTACTTTGTACTCTTGACATCATTCTACGCTGGATATATTTTATATCCCCACAAGATGCATAGATAAATGAGATTTGCTCCGTATGAGAATCTGACCTCTGAATTATTCATTAATTGGAAAAACCCAACGGTTTTTGTCTTTTGCTTAAGTAATTGAGCAGTCAGTGCATCTTATATTTATTCTAGGAAAGGAAGATGTCTCCACATATTTGTGTGTCTATCTATCTATGGCAGCCATAACTTATCGAGACATCATGCCAGGCACCTCAAAATTTGAAAGAGTAGTTTTGCTTGTCACCTAAGAGCCAGTGATGAGTTTCAAGTTGAAATTCCAAATGGGGGTGTTGCTAGAAATGAAGAAGGGTATGGAGTCATAAGTCATTAGGAAATTACAGTCAATGCCTCAAAATTTGACAAAAGTGGGGTTTCTTTCCTTTCCTTTCCTTTTTTTTCCTTTTCTTTTTTGTTGTCATTCATATGGTAGTACCTGATGTAACACTGGATTTTTTAAAAACGATTACAACCTTACTTCTGGTAAGATTACTGAGGTAAAAAGGAGGTAGCAGGAAAACAGGAGGTCTCATGAACCACTTTGAGAGAATTAGCTGTGGATCTGGGCAGTATGGGGTACATTTCCACTGGCTTAAATTAAATAAATCATGCTTGTGTCATTTCAGTTAAGATTTGAGTGAGTAAAAGATGTTTACTCAGAGACAAGTCTGAGAAAAATTGCTTTTTGTTGGTCTTACTATCAGGTAAATATGCACAGGACTGCTGTTATGATGAACAGGCAATATTAGAAGGACTGACAAGAAACTAGTGACATATGATAAAAAATAATGTAAACCCAAAGTGAAGAGATTATTCAGACAGATGTTAGTCCAATACAACAGGTAAGAGGTTTTCATCATTATAACTATGCTGAAAGGCAAACTTCATACTTCTACACAGGCATGGTTGAGAATTTTGTTGAACTCTAAAAATCCACATCAATTTACTGAGTTCACAGTCCCTGGAATGAATTGTGGACCTGAATGAATACTGCAGATTGAGTAAATTTCATAGCGTTTTCTTATACAAGAAACACTCAGAGGAGGTTTTGCCATTTCTTTCATCTGAAATATATCCTGCAACACCTGGTATTTGTTGGAAGTCTCCTGTTCAAGTACTAACTAGAGCTGACTCCGCTTAGCTTCCAAAATCAGACAGCATTTGGCGCCTTTAGACACTAGAAAACTAATATGGAAAATGGATAGAAATATGCTTTAGCTAGTGAAAGAAAAATGTATCCATTTTTTAAAAAATATATAAAGAAGTGCTTCTGCTTTGGAAACAATTCGATGAAATACATATGCATTTCCATATAAAGTGGAAAACTTCACACTCCAATAAAGATCTGTGTCAGAAGGAGGAGTTTGCAGGTAGAAATCAGCATGAAGCGGGCACCTCAACAACCATGATTTTTATAGATGTTCACATCCCTCCTTCCAAGCCACATACAGCTAAACAGTAAACCTTGCATTATATAAATGTCAGCCTCTCAAGATGGTTGTAGCAATGATGCTCAGTACAATGGAAGAACCACACAATATTGTTCACAACACTACTTTACTTTGAGAGGGACAACCCAATTATAACAGCAGGCACTGGGAAGAAGCGTGGTCTCCTCCATAGTTTCCCCCCATTTCAACATTCCTTTACATCTATCTCAAGGAAACACATATTATTATTATTATTATTATTATTATTATTATTATTATTATTATTATTATTAACAGTTTTTTTAGATGACAAAATGCCTTTATATTGACATGTTATAATATCACAGTTTCACATCAACATACAATATTTATTAGTAAAGAAAACTTTAGACAAAGATCATAGAGTATCTTTCTCCTGAAATGTAAGTAGGCTTACCAAAATCTCTACAGTGAAATAATTCTTTAGTCATTAATTAGATATAGTTAGAATTATGAAATAAGATTATGAACTTATTCCTCAAAACCTGCTATTGACAATTTCCCCTATCTAAATTCCAAGAGGGAAGTTAAAACTTTTCACTCTTGTCTAAATTGTTGAACAGATTTGTCATCTAGTGACATAGTTAATTTATCTATCTCTGCCGTTTCCATAGACTTTCAAGATCCAAAAATCAGCCGAGAGGATGTGGGCATGCTTCTGCTTCTATCTCAGAACAAAGGTTATTCTGGCAGCATGTATCATATATAACAAGATTCTCCAGTGTGTATTACTTATTAGAGAATCAGTGCCATCAAGAATATTAGGTAGATATATTTCCTGCAGTATAGAAAAGTGAGTTTTAAGAGTTTTTGTAATGTGTTCATGAATTTGATTCCAAAACTTCCTTGCCTTATTACACTGCCACCATAAATGGAAAAAAAAATACCCTTTTTGTTCGCATTTACAACATTTACTACTATTATTATTTCCAGTTTTAGATATTTGCACTGGCGTTAGATACCATCTGTAAAATATTTTGTAGAAGTTTTCTTTTAAGTTAAAGCTTCTTGTGAATCTTTGATGGATGTTCCAGGATTTTCCCATTAATCTAACTACTGGTATGTTGAATGGCCAATATTCTGAGACCACTTGATCATATTTTCTTTAACTACATATTGTTCCAATTCAAAATTCTGTAATAATCTGTAGATTTTACCTACTAAATGAGTTATTTCTGGTTTCAGTAATTTGTCAAATTCTGTTTCCTCAGGGATAGAACCCATTCTAATTTTTTTCTACTACCTCTTTGTGTAGAAGTCAATGAGTTGTGTATCCATGTGAAATTAATTCCTCTTTGGATTTTACTTGAATATCATTTTCTTTTCTTTTAACAATATCTCTGTAAGCAATCCATTTGCCCATCTGTGGTTTTTCTAATGTGTAAAACATTTTTATTTTGAAGTACCATTGCTATCGAATTTTGCATCTTCTTTGTACATTATGCCCAGAATATAGACTATATATATGTATAATACACACATACACAGCTAATACATGTATCAGAGTTGTACATTATTGTTATCTGAGGCCATCAGCCATAACTCTGAAGGTTATATAAATGAAAGAAAGTTGTGAGGTTGGTTTTCTCAATTTCACAGCTCCATTTCAGAGTAAACTAGCTACTACCCAGCGTTGCCCATGATTTTATTTTCTCATAGGTAATGTTTGTTAGAAATACCTTAGGAATTACCTTACCATAGGAATTAAATGCAATTGAAATACACAAGTTTGAGATCCTATGTCTGTAATTCTCCAAACTGCCTTGTCCAATATCTGTAGCTTTCCCCCATATTCCCCAATCCAATCTGTATTCAGAGTTATTAACATACCGAGGTTGTGTTCCTGAGGGAAATACACTGGCTGCCTCCTCCTTCTTGCTGCTAGGCCTTGTCTCCATAGCAACCGGCCTGAGGCCTAAGAGCTCTCTGGCTGAGAATTCTAAAGGCCCCTCCCTGAACTGCCAACCCCAGGATTCCATAGAATCTTCACAGTCTGCCAATCATATGAAGTCTTCTCACCTGACTCAGCCAATCATATGAGGTCTTTGCCTGACTGACCCAGACAAACTCACACATACAGTCTGTCTATGGCTGGCTAAACATACAGCCTGGTTGCTCACTCTGATTATTTATTTTTCACAAGGGGTTAGTGAAGTGTTTTACCAAAAGGGAGATTTTATAGCAAAGGTGACAATATGTTATAAAGCGTGAAGGATATTGATCTGCCTAGTAAATCTAGAGGCAAATTGGAAATGAAATTCTATATACCCTAATAGATAATAATGTCTGTCAACACTATTAGAGGGATAACCAAACTCTTCAAGCTGCCAGTGTTCTGAACACAGTATGCTAATATTCCCGTGTGGCAAGAAAATTGGCATTATTTTGCTCTAATCTATCTCCAAAACCTCTTTCAATGAGGGCTGAATGTGCCCTTGTGCATTTATCCGAGGCAAAACTAATTTGGTTTATATACACTTTTCATCTCTGTGATGCAGAAAACTAAACTACTGCATTAAGGGTCTCTGGAGCAATGGTTCCTGGGTAATTGTTATAAGCTCAGATCAAAGTTAGATTCATTCAGGTTCAGCAACTGCTAATAGGCTGAATTAGTTGGTCAGTATTTACAGGGAAAATTTTTTCTTATTTCTTAAGCAGCACGCATGACACAGAGGAACTTGGCATAGAACAAACATGCCATAAGCGGAAATCATTCCATATTGTTCCACTTATAAAGAAAAAAAATAAGAGAAATAAATAATTTATGCCATGTCTAGATCAGCTTCTGCAGAGTATTGGGGCAGACACTCTATCATTTATTAATCTCGAGAACAAGCACAGAATTTTTTTTGTGGGGATGGAATTTGGGTTAAATTCTAAGCTTAGAAGGTTTCAAGGGCTGTATTTCATCACTGGGCAGGGGATCAAGGTTTCAGTGGGCCATCGATAGGAAAGTTAACAAAAAGTGCTTCTATGTTACTTTTATTCTAAAAACATTTTTTTTAAAAAAAAAAGGCGTTATTTACATTGCAATATCTGACCCGTTGCTTATTTGCTTGTTGTTGAACACAAATCTTTGACACACATTTCTGGCCTATCAGAGTCTAAAGCCTTTGTGTATTTTGAAAGGATTATAAAGGCAAAAATGTGCAGAGCCTTCAACAGCAAGGTGAAGGACATTAAAAGCTAGTCCGGCTCCAGTGCTTGTATATCCCACAAAACTAGCAAGGTTTAATATATTCACATAAGAATGACAGTTTGGAACACACAGACTCATTCCCATAGCAGTGGGGTGGGAAAGGTTGAGAATAAAAAAGTGGCATTTAAAAAAAAAAAAAACAGGCAGAAACATAAAACAGAGAAGAAAATTGGCAATGCCAGCTCTTAATAGCTTCTATTCATCCTCTGTAACAGCCTATAAAGGAATAAAAAAAGTACAAACCCATTTGAATGTGGAGGCAGCGGGATGGAACAGTCAAATTATTAGAACATTCTCAGGCCTTGAAATTTTTCAGTGCAACATTTGATCATTTGAAGAAAGTTTCGTTCCTTAGTAATCTTTTCCTTTACACTAATGCTACTCAGAGTAGTAGTCCATGAAGTGGTGCTGGTCCACAATACAATTTGCTATTAGTCTGTGGCAAGCTTCCAGGAAGGAATGAAAAAGTTGTAACCACACAAATATGCTACAGATTCTTATCTCGGAAAATCAATTTGCCAGTCTGCCACATCAGATAGGTTAAGAAGCAGTGGTCTATATCCTCTTTATTATTCAGTATTATTATTATTATTATTATTATTATTATTATTATTATTATTATTATTTTATTATTATTATTTCACTCATTATGCAATATCTTCAGTAGTAACTATGGGGTTATCACTATAGAAGTCTGATAGCAATCCTTTTCAGACAACAGCTTCATGTGTAATTACGTAATAGGAATGGGTTGGAGACTTTATGTCTTCCCAGTGCCACTGAATGCCAACATCCATCAGCCCTAGCCACCTTGCCCAAGGAGATGGCCGATATGAGTAGTCATGCATCAATATTTGGAGGGCAGAAGATTCTCCAAAATGAGATTCTTTAGATTTGATCTAATGGTTTGTCTCTGAATATAGCTCATGGGTATAAAAATTATTATCTGGCTGGCTACCTATTAGAAAAAAATATAGTGTATAGACTGCATTGATTGAACTTACATGGATATATTGCTTGTAGACAATATCAACTGCATTTGGACCTGCAGATCAGCATACAAATGTTGGAGGGACAGGTCCAGAAAATTGGATCCTGAGCTCCCTCTCCATGTTGATTTTTGTATGGAACTGCTGTATGAAAACAGTTTGTGTTACACTTTTTGATAGTATCCTTTTATGACAAACAATTAGGAAGATAGGTCAAGCAGCTTTGTTCAAATATTTTCCATTTGACAATACAGAAATTAATTTATATCATTCCATTTTAGAAGAATCTCACACTAATGACTGATTACCACTGTTTAATTGTTCAGGTTAAAATCCAAATTATTTAATCCAATTAAATCCAATTGGCCTAATCAAAATATAAATTTGCGAAGTTTGACTGGGGTTCTGTTTCACCTTTTCCCCAGTACAGACAATTATGCAGTTTACTCTGTCTAAAGTAAACATACAAAATCAAAGAAAATGGCAAAGAGTGGGGAAAAAATATTAAAAGAGAAGACAGGGAATAGGGGGGAAAGAATAGAGCTTAGTCCTTCTTATGATTTCTTTGGAAGAACTCAGTAATTTGCTGCCAAAACAACTATATTACTATGTAGATAATGTTGGAATGATGTTGAACCTGTGCAAATATAGCTTAAATATATGGAAGCACCAGGACTTTGTTTAACATAACCAAGGCTTTTTTTTTTTAATTACAGCTTCCAGAATCTCTCAACCAGCCCAGGTTATATTGTTACCACGCTTATGATATATCTGGTGAGAGCACTAGATATCCTTTTGATATCAAATAATTTGGCCTTTATTTGACCTTTCTCTGCCACCCTACTCCACGTGTTTGCAAGGGCCACCAGACAAGCACGTAATAAGTGCGACCGTTAATGGTTGTACATTCCAAACCTCATTTAGGCAGGCAACTTAAGCCTCTCCAATGGTTTAGGGACCACTCCTTCTTGCAAACCCGCCTTGCTCAGCGTGACTTTACACAAAGACGCCTGGCTGAGTGCCGAGCCATTCCTTTATGTTGGGCCATTTGCATACTGGCCATACTATTGTCATCCAGCGCGAAGCTCATCATGTAAAACCTGACCTTTTCCAATGCCTTTGTCCAGCTACAAATCTCCTTTGTTCTCACTGAGCATGGCATGGCCTGTAGGTAAAATCCACCCTATAAAAAGTCCCCATTTTCAAGTCCTCCTTGGACTACTTCGGACTACTTTGGACTTCCATCCCGCCTTGCTGTCGGTTTATCTGAAGAACTCCCCTCAGCAAGCCACGCTGAGTTTCTTCCCCTCAACCTCCGCTTCTCTCCAGAACTACATGAAAAGGTGTCATATTACCCATTCCCCAAAACTCTCCAGTTCTATTTTCCAGTTAGTGGTGTGTATGTGTTGTCTTTTCTGTTGTTTGTCTCTTAATAAAACTATTGTTCTTACTATTTTAAAACCTTGCCTGGCTACTCTCTGACCTGACGTTGTAGACCTAGGGTAAAAGATCCCAGCTAAAGTTACCCTGCCTCTCGTTAGCTTAAGAGAATGCTTGAGTCTAATTTCCCCCATTTTGTGTTTTTATTTGGTTATTTGGGCGTCCCTCCCGGGACCCCCACAATACAGGGTAACAATATTTATATGAAACTACAGGTACCTTGGCTACTGCAGAAGTTGCAATGGTTTTCATCCTTTCCTTGGATCATACACCAGGTGTCTGATACTGGCAAGGTTTGAAAGTATATGATGTCTCAACCTTGCCAGAGCTGTGCTAGTTTAGCCTTGGGCTACCTTTTGCATGGGAGACTGACTCTGTATGCTGGCTGAACTACCTTAAATTAAAAATGGGATGTAAATATTCTGTGTGCATACATCAATAATAAAACAAACAATGGCTATATGCTTGTTGGTTTGCCTTTTTAAGGGGAGAGTTACTACACATTCCATTGCCTTCATTGTAAGTGACTGTGAGGCCCAGGAAGTGAAAATGCAGACTGGGGAGATGGGCTGGAAAGAGCTCTTACATCCCTTTAACTCCAGTAGTTTACATTAAGTAGCTCCATATTAGCTTCAAATACATACCATAATTTTATTTTATTTTTTTCCATTTATTTAACTTTTTGGCAGTCCATGGTATCTGTAGTTTTATTGAAAGTTTGTCTCAAAAATAACCCTCCCACACACACTTCCATGCTTAGATCGTCCAGTTGAAAATTGCTTATTTCCATTCCATTACAAACATAATTTCTATCTTACAGAAAGAAGGACAGTTACAGTATTTCTTCTTTGATTTCTTATACATTTATATCCTTACCCAATCCAATACTCTTTTCCATTCTTTCTCAAAGTTCTGGATAGATTTATTCTTCAACGAAAATACTAACTTTTCCATCTCTATCATATCCAGAACTTTTAACTTCCATTCTTCTATATCAATATATTTCTTTTCTTTCTAGTGCTGCACATATGTCAACCTTGCTGCAGTTATTAGATATAATAATATCTTCTGATAACTTCTTATTTCCCTTTGTTGCCCTACCATATTTAACAAATAAAGCTTTGGTTTCATTTCAAAATTCAGCTTACAAATTCTTTGGATTTCGTCGTGTACCCCCTTCCAAAAAAGTTTTGCTATCTTACATGTCCACCACATATGGAAAAAAGACCCCATCCTTTCATCACACTAAATACATACCATAATTTTAAATGGTCTGAAAATGAATAGCACAGATGCAGTGAGAACCACCAAATGCCTAAATGCTTTTTCATCCTGCCCTATATTTATCCTGTATAGTTTCTTTCGGCTATGACTAACTCAACCCATTTTACTGCTTGTGAGAGACACTAAGTACTGCTGTCTCCCAAACACCCACATCAGAACTTATAGTACCCCAAGACAAAGAGATTATTTCCATACATGAAGCAGATAATCCCATAAGCACCTCTCTCCAGTAGTAAAAACACATTGATAACAAATATATGACAAAACATTTTCTGCCCTCTCCTGACATCCAAAATCTACTGCCTGAGGTAGCCATTCAGTCTGTCTAATGGTAGAGGTGAAATCATGTTTCTCTAGAAAGGGCAGAGATTCAGACAGTGCAGAATCTGGAAAATATGTCATTCTGTGACTCTCAGTTCTTCTAAGCCCAAGAATGTGTGGCCCTACAGAAACTGTCATACAATTTGTGATACTCTCAATGGTATTTCAATTTCTACCCGTCATCATTTGATATGACAGTAGGTGCTGGTGTTAGCTGCCATCCAGCAACAACTGGGAGGCTACATATTCTCTATCCTTGGAAGCTTACCTAAGTGCTATCTACCAAGTAGAAATGCAAAAGTACTGGCTGCAGCTGCAATAGAACCTGAATACTACCCCTCAAGCACAATGTTCTGAGAGTCATTCTTGTTTATCCAGCTTCTTTGGTGCTATAGGGATGGGTATCTTTTTTGTACAGACCTTATTATCTACACATCTATGTTTATGAGGGCCTTTCCACACTACACTGTTGTAGTGCTATTATTCCACTTTCTATATATATATATATATATATATATAGAGGAAAAAGAGAGAGAGAGAGAGAGAGAGAGAGAGAGAAAGAAATTGCTACTATTACTTTTGCAAAGCATAAACAGTAACAAAGGGTAACAAAGAAACTACTAAGCAAATTTTTACATTACGGTACTTCCGAAATGCATGTATGTATAAATATACTTTTATATATATAAAACTCAAAAAACAAACAAGTAATAGAACTCTAGATTAGTAAATTAAATAAAGTATACCTACCATAAAAAGAAAGAAGAAGATCCTTCCTAATTTCATATTGTGGATAACTGTATTTCCTTATCCTACACCTTAAATAGTACCTGCTCGCAGTATCAATTTCTCTTAACCTTCCTTTCTGGGATCTAAGTCCATTTAAATCCTATTCAGCAGAGATAGGCGGGAAGGTGACAAACAGTAAGAAAAATAAAGAAAAAAGAAGAGAACAGAAACATTAACCATCATATTCTAACGTTCCTGCATTTAGTGAACTGTGTACCCATCTTTGCTTTTAATTGAGTAATATTTTCCTGCCCATTTACTCTTTATTTTTATTATTCCACTTTCAATATCCTAAGGAATCCTGGGGTTTGCAGTTTAGGTAGAGAGCTCTTTGATCTCAGTAAACTACAAACTCCAGAATTCTACAGGATGTTGAAAGTGGAATAATAGCACTATAACAGTGTAGTGCAGAAAGGCGCTGAGTTTTGTTCCTATTGTCCCTGTATTCATCAGCAGTTCACCGGTTCTCATTGGATAAGCATTCACATCACTTCTCCTAAGACAAAGATATTAAACTAAGGGAGAGTCAAAACTCCAGAAAGCGATGACTAGAACTCCTGTTGTAATCACCTCACACCTCAAAGTCAAAGATACATTTTTTAAAAGATCATCAGTTTGAGCATAACATAATTAGCAGCGCTAAGACGTCAATCCCATTAAACAATGCATTTGTATTCCTTTTGAATATAATGAAGTAAAAACTATCAACAGTGAAAGATTTTTAAAAAAGCTCCTTTCCACTTAACTTAAGTGGCTTCAGAGCCTACCCTGTGAAACCTTGCCGTCGCATTGGCATTTATAGCCCTATGCACTGAGCAAGCAATTTGCAGTAAATTTCTCAGTCAGACCTATATTCCTAGTGATTTCTCTGCTGCAGAGAGTGCACTGAATACTGATGGTAAAGTGACAGGGCTTCAAACGTCTGCTGGGAAATATGTGGTTCCTTTCCCCTTTGATAATGAAGAAAATTCAGACATCTCTTTCTCAGTCACATAGGGATGTGGGGGTAGGGGGGTGATTTGCACCAGATGGCAATGTTTTTGGGATGTCTAGGCCTGTAGCCACGCCCGCTTGTGCCCTGGCCGCAGCCTCGTGTGCTCTGGCCATGCCCCCATGCACAGTGGCCATGCCCTTCATGCTGTAGCTCTGCCCCCACCCCTCCATCCACACACTCCAAGTTCCGCCACTGCTCTTTCTCTTTCTCTCTGTGCCTGTTTGTGTTGGGTAGAGCAAACATCTTGACCTAAGCAAGGAAGACCATAACAGAATTCAGGTTATTGGTCATAATGAAATGGCCAACCTGCAAGCAGAACTTAGAGTCTGGCAGTCCAGGATAAAGATTGTTCTTGGGTCTGAATCTAGCCCTCTGGATTCAGGAATCCCCTGAGGATACCCACCATAGTCACTACCCTGGAACAGCCCATTCTCTTTTTCACAGAGCAGCTGTTATGGCTGCTCTAATGGTCCAGTGGCATGTGAATTACCACAAACACATATGAATACACATACACACTCTCTCTCTCTTTCACGCACAAAACCTCTGCCTGCATCCTCTATGTCATAGAAGAAGGAGAAGAAGGGTAAGTTGGAGGACAGGCATTGGAACCAATCCTCTAGCAGTCCTATATTCTTAGTGATTTCTCTGTTATTGTTATTGTTATTATTCTGAATGTGTGTGTGTGTAGGGGGGGTTCTGAGATAATCACCAGACCGAGTTTCCCAGTTTCAAATAATCTCATTCCCTACAGGGGGAGGAGGACACATTCCTAACTATTTATCATACAGTTAATCTTACTGCCCTGTGTACTTACAAGAGTAGCTGCTGAGAAACAGAAAGGATGAGCCAGACCTGAAAGTAACAAGCTTTAGACCTAAGATAATGAAATGAGCAACAATGGGTTGTGATGTTCTTTGGCAGCCCAAGGAAGATGCCAGAAAGTCTCTGATCATTGGGTCTGTCTCATAACAATCCTTTTGGAAAGTAAATCCAAATGAAGGGCATCTCTGTCCCAGCTCAGGCCCACAACGACTGGAGATATTGGCCTAAGTAGAGTAGACTTACTGAATCAATTGCTGAATGATTCAATGAGTCAACCCCAGGTGAGGCCAGTAATTGGATTTAGGTACAACACATTGGGAGAACCTAATAATTCCCTGCCCATTTTCTGCAAGTTTATTGTATTTTGCAAAGGGGAGCTCTATCTACCCATGAATTTATTATATACAATTTCATGAACTAATTGACTCCTTTCCCTCAGCTTTATTTGGACACTCTGAGATATTATTTTGTCTGCTTTATTAGCTGAAGCAGCTCCTTAAACAGCTCTTGTTAATTGCTCCTCTGGCCTAACTTTGTGTTTTCCAGGAGCTTACTAGAACATGTGCATGTGGCTTCAGGTATTTACTAGCCAATCTACTGCCTCTCTTAATTCATAGAATCATAGAAATGTAGAGTTGGAAGAGACCACAGGGGTCATCCAGTTCAACCCCCTGCCATGCAGGAACACCCTCAAAGCACTCCCAACAGATGGCCATCTAGCCTCTGCTTAAAAACTTCCAAAGAAGGAGACTCCACTATACTCCGAGGCAGCATATTCCACTGCCGGACAGCCCTGACCGTCAGGAATTTCTTCCTGAAGTTGAGGTGGAATCTCCTTTCCTGCAGCTTGAATCCATTGCTCCTTGTCCTGGTCTCTGGAGCAGCAGAAAACAAGCCCTCTCCTTTCTCTACATGGCATCCCTTCAAAATTGCTATGCGTTCTATTCTTGTTAGGGGTGCTTTGGGCCTGAAGAATCCTAGTGGACTATTATATTTTAGTGAGTCACATGCATGTTCTGATTTTCTCACAAGACAGTTGAAAATGTCTTGACTATATCTGCTTCCAAACCAGATTCTACAAGCAGAGTTTTCCTTCTCATCTTCCAGAGATGCTTCTTTTGTTTCCATAAAACACATTTGGACCAAGAATGGGAAGCTCAGGATGAGTCCAACCCTTCTTGGGTCTGAATCTAGGGGCCTTTCCACACCACACTGTTATAGTGCTATTATTCCATTTTCAGCATCTTGTGGAATCCTGGGGTTTGTGGTTGAGGGAGGGGCATTTAGAATTCTCAGTCAAGGAGTTCTTTGGCCTCAGCAAACTACAAACCTCAGAATTCCACAGGATGTTGAAAGTGGAATAACAGCACTATAGCAGGATACTGTGGAAAGGCTCTAGTCTTCTGGGGTTTCCCAGATGTTCCTGCCTCCTTTGTCATTCAAAAACTGTTGGAGATTTTTCAGCTTTTGTATACTTTCCCTCTCATTCCAACGGGATTGAAATGACTCCTTCAAAGCTTAGTTCCTGGCAGTAAGAACTTTAAGAAATATGCTGACATATGCTGCGTAGTGAGGTGTGTTTGCAGAAGACTGGTAAGGATTTGTAGGTAGTGTCAGGTTGTGGCCAAGGGAACAAAACAACTCTTTCTTTGCCAGGTTAGTTTAGCTTAGTAGCTTAGTTTTACTTCATGTACCTTTGAAGCTAAAATGAACAGGACTTGGGAGGGCCAGGCCTCCAGAACATTACACCATTCTTTTATCTTTGCTATTCCTCACTACTGGATTTGAACTCCCAAGAACTTCTCTGAAATTGAATTCAGTTCCACAGTCCCTTCTGCTAAATATAAGGTGCCATTCAGGCAGTTTAAACAGAGAGATAATGCAAATAACAGAGGACTGGCATAAAATTCCAAGTTTTGATCTTTCAAGCCACTGAGATTTGCATGCATGGGAACACTCTCGAGAAACAGAATCTGTGTACTGTGCATTGAGCTGATTGCATCCATAGCAATTACAAATTATGTAGTACAGACAGGGTCAAGAGGACAAGAGCACATGTAAATATAAGGACTCCATGTTCTCCAGATGGCTGTTCTAACAAAAAGTGTCAGTTTGCTTCCTGCACAAGCAGAACCTACAATAAAAAAAAAGGTTGCATTTATTATGCATCCACATTCTAATTACAGGAGAGTTCTTCCTCTTGAATACTGCCAGCTGTTAGGGGCCCAAGCAAACCAACCACTTATAGTCCTACCTTTAAAAAGCCATCCAAGGCTGTGAATCCCATCTCCAAAGTACTGTAACTTCAGCACCTTGAGTAACTCCTTTAATGTTCAGACTGAACCCCAGAGCAAATATACCAGCTCACCAATGTGGAAGCCACCGACTATAACTGCAAACCAGTTCACCCCTCCCTCATTCCAAGGCATCCATGTTCAATATCCAGGTGACACACAACACCCTATACTTCCCAGTGATCATTGTGGGATGGAAGTTGCATTAACATTTGAATAGAGGATAATTCTGCAAGCATCTGAGTTTCTGAAGGTTCTCTCTTGTTCCTTAGTTGCACTGTTTGAGCTTCATTTCTGTTGGGAACAGAGCTCTGAGTTGATAACTAGAAAGGGTGGTGGTGTCAAGTGTTCCCTTGATCCCACAGACCCCTCAACAAAAATTAAAATTGTGTATCATCTGTGAATTCTTTTCAAGTACTGTGAATGGTTACTGAAAGCTGAAGTGAATGCTTGATAAGGAAAATGTTCCTGAGCGACATGGATTCCTACGTAATTTAGGAGTATGATACTCAGCAACTATGAACATGAGGGGCCTTTTCGCACATTTTTTTTTTTGCACGAGTGCCCCTTGAGCACCGTGCAAATGGGAGCGCTGCTGCGCACAACGCACTCCCACTTACGCGGCGCTCACGAGGCTGATGCAGGGCCCGGGTGTATTTTTTATTTTCGGCTTGAAGCCGAAAATGCCCCGCGCTTGCGCAGTGTTTGCACCACCCTCGCGCATTTACCTTCGTGAGGTGCTTCAGCGAGACGGGTGGGAAGCACTTCCTTTCCCTGCGCAGCCTACAGCTCCTACAGTGCCCTGCGGAAGGAAGGGGCAGGGCGCTCGTGCGACGGTCGAGTAATCAGGAAGCGCCCTGTGGAAGGAAGGAGGGGGGAAACAGCAGTGTCGTGAAGGAGGCTTCTCACGCGAATGCCCTCCCCCATCGCAGAAAAAGGTAAGATACGAAAAGGGTCGAGGTCTCTTCTGTGAACAAGGAGATGCATGTTCAGGATGAAGGATGATGACTGGAAAGGACAAGGGCATGTTTGCCATTTACAAATCAAATTAGATATGTGGGGAATTTGTTCAACACCACCAGGAAAGGAATATAGCAGGTAAATATAGTGTACATGACATAGGCTGCCAGAATAGTTGTGCTTTGAGATAGATGTTTGGCATTCAGGCAACTCTTCCTCCTCCAGTTCCAGCCTTGCTCAAGTGTGTGTGTGACAGAAGAGGAAGTCTCATACTCCTGCTGTTTGTGTGGTGGTTGGAGCACTGACAAGGGATGGAAAAGAATTTCATGGAGTGTCATGACCCCAAACTGTGATAATAGTGCCGAATGACTTACCGTTTGGTGCCTTTGCGAGCTGAGGCGTGGTATCCTCTGCTTCAGTGTCCTCTTCCGGCCATGTTCACACTTGCACATTTGCGCATTTTGTTCCTTGAATGCCCAATGAATTCAAAGCACCACTTTGAGTTCATTGGCCAGGAGAGCTGGTCTGGCTGAGGGCAACCTGGCTTCACTCAGGTCCGCTCACGGGGTACTTACCTGGCAGCATCTCCAGGCTCTCAGCAGTTGGCATTTGGTAGCCTCCTACTCCCCACCCTGCATTTGGTTGTTTTTTGTTGTAGGCATGATGTTTTGTCACAATTTTGAAGGGTGGTTGCATGGTCATTGGATTTGGGATAGCAGGTACCTTTGCCACATGCTAGGGCATGATCGGGTCCTCGTTGGGGTCAGGGGGTACGGTGAGCTGCCCAGCTCGGGTGAGCATGCAGTGGGTACCTCCTGATGGCAGCAGGACCACGGTCAGCTATGGGCCATCCAGTTTGGGGCCGGACAGTTGGGTTCATCAGTTAACAGCTGGGTTGATCGATGCCTGGATATGGATCCAGGCATCGATCAACCCGGCTGTTAACTGATGAACTGATGGGCCCATGCTTACGTCAACCTTGTTCATGCTTGTAGTCAATAAATGTTGTGGCTTTTCTTTCTCCAGTTGAAGGTTGTTGTGTTTTCTTTACTCAGAGGCTGTCACCCCTGGGCACACAAAGAACATCACTAGCAAGGAGAACCTGAGCTAAATAGGGTTTCAGTTCACTGACTATCAACATATTTCCATGGGCCAAGAGTGAGACTGTACCTTCTACTTCCACCCCCCAGAAGGTCATCTTAGTCCCCTCAGCCATGAAAAAGCCATTGATACTGAAAAAGAGAATGAGCTCTTTAAGAACTACAGCTAGTAATCAGCAGAGGTGGAACTTCTCAAGGATCTGAGTTGACCAACCTACTTATGTCAGTTAGCTGTACTTCCCTGATGAGGCAGCAAGCTTCTTTCAAGAGCAGTGGTTCCCTACCTTTTGGTTCTTGAGACATTTTGGATTTCACCTCCAGAATCCACCATCATTAGGTGTGCAGTAGGTGTATCTGGGACCTGAAGTTCAAAACAGCTGGAAGATTGTTCCAGATTGGATTGGATTCAGGCTCAGAAGTCCTGCATAATGCTGTCCAGGATCTTAAAGAGTCTGCTCAGCTTAGCCTCAGCCAGTCCACTTGTTCACACCTGAACACGTCCAGTGTGCTTCATCTTGGTGACTTGCCCTCCTACATCACCTAGATCAAATGGGCAAATGTGGAGGGGCTGGGGCTTTTTCACTATTGTACTCCCTCCACTAATACTTCTGACATGACTGAAAGCAGTATCACATCACCTGAGGTTTTATTTCCACCCAATTTTGGGCTTAAATGTACTGGGGGTCTTGAGAGTTGTGTGAGCAAAACTGTTGGGCTCTGCAGTGATTTTTCCAGTGTGTGAGGCTGTCGTCAGCTAAAATTAAATGGTATGGAGGTACTGAGGGCCTGCAAATATTAGTTATATGGTCTCCATGAGAGCCATGAGCTACATTTTCTCCACCTCTGACCTGGATGTTTCACATCCCTGCCTGAACTATACTGTGTCTCCAAGAACTTACTGATCCTCCAGCTCCTGCCTTGGAACTACATCATTAGGTTCAACTCACTCAATGAAATTATACATTTTGTGTCCCCCCAATACTTTTTCTGAGACAAAGAACAGTTTGCCTTCTAAATTTACACATTTGAGAGGCCTGCTGTCCATTTCAAAGGAATAAAATAGGCACAAAATTGACAATTTTAGGAATGGGAATAGCTAAACAGGTGGACAATGAGAAAAATAGTCATTAGTTAATGGGAGTTCTGTACAAAATTGTTGTGTGCCTTGAATTCATTTGCAACTTATGGAGATCTTAAGGTGAACTTATCATGGGGTTTTCTTGGCCAGAGAGGTTTGCTCTTGCCTTTCTCTTTTGAGGCAGAGAGAGTATAACTTGCCCAAGGTCATCCAATAGGTTTCCATGGTTGTGCAGGGATTCAAACTCTCATTTCCCAGTGTCTTAGTTCAACATTAAAACCACTATACCTGGCTTTCACTGAAAATGCATATAAAAATATGTGAAGTCATTTAGGAAAAAAAG
The DNA here is from genome assembly GCA_948474755.1 of Ctenosaura bakeri. Classification (NCBI taxonomy): domain Eukaryota; kingdom Metazoa; phylum Chordata; class Lepidosauria; order Squamata; family Iguanidae; genus Ctenosaura; species Ctenosaura bakeri. Next base: position 259,601 of record CAOLHI010001256.1, read on the forward strand.
GAGAAATGCATGAATTCCTCTACAAGGAAAGAAATGAAACAAATTTCACTACTTGATGTGAAACATGACAGGACAAAAATGCAGAAGGTATTCAGAGAAATGTCACACAATTGAGACAGAAATTTTCACATCACTAGTGCTCATTGCTATTATTATGAAGATGGGAGGTAGGAAAAGACAGAGAGGGGATCAGCTAGCTCCCTCCCCCCTCCCTCTCTCCCTCCCTTCAAAAAAATACTTGCAACACCACCAAATTTGGAATCCTTGTTGTAAAAAGGTTTTCTGTTTTCAAGTTGACACTGTGATTGATGCTGAAGCTTCTTCTGTCCTCCTCTAAATCACTTATTTTCAGAAGGAGCATAATTTTTGATAGCCAGAACTGTATAAACTATATATAAGAAATTAAGAGCTGTCTGGGGAAAAATTAGATTTAATCACTTTAATCTTTCACTTAGATTTTAGAATGCCAGCAAGAGCAAACTGTTCTGATCCTAGAGATGAGCAATGGGGGAGCTTCCTTGCAAATAGAAAACCAGCCTTCCATTTCAGCTACTTGGCATCTTGGCTGAATCCCCCTCTCCCTTAGTGTTTTTGTTCAGAGCAGGAACATGACCTTTTCATCTACTGCACTGCCCAAAAAGAAGCCAACAGAGTTTGGTCCATAAATTGAAAGAACTTTATCAGTTCTGGAGCAATTTATAGAAGGAGATATCAATGCAGGATGAGACCTTAACACAGTATGTGATGTTTAGTTATTTAAAGTCTTTCTCTTAAATGTCCTATTTCCAGTTCACGAACAATAAACAGTATCCTTAAGAAGATAACCTTGAGATGCCAAATGAATCCTGTAAGGCCCTGCTTTGGGAGGGGTCCCTGATATCAGTATGGTTGGAATTGGTACCATATCTAATTGCATCATATTTAATTGGCAACACACTTAAATTTGCACTGATATCAAAATCCAACCTGAAGGTGACCGGGAGGTCAAACCAAAGGAGGAAGAAACCTGACTGGAAACATGAGGCTATAGGCAGGTCAGCTTAAAACATCCTCTTGGTATAACCTAGATCAGTTACCAGGTAAACCAGCGCTGTTCCAGAGAATAATAGAAGCTGGAATTTCCTGGAGAATGCCATTGTGAGAAGCCCACCAGAACATTGATTGACATCCGCTGTATACCTGGACTCCTTCCTCTTACCTTGTAGCACCCATAATACAACAGTCATCATGTCTTTGTCATCCAAACACTGAAAACATTAGTGGGTTGATAGTCCATTGTCTGTGTTGCAACTCCCATTGTTCCATATCTAAAACTGCACATACCTGTCACTACCACAGGCTATTTTTGGGGTACAAATACCCCTCATTTCAGGATGCTCAGTGCAGTCTCTCGAAGGTCTACCTGTCATTCAGTCCATCTGGCTCCTGAATGAGAACTGTTCTTAGGTCCTACCTAAGCCAAAACACATTTCTGCACTTCACTACTCTTCTGGACTGGATAAATCCCCTCAAACCCCTCGGCTGCTCTATACATAATTTTTCCTCCCTTTCTCCTCCAGTTAGCTCTTGTATGAATGTTTGACTGTTTGTATTTTGTGTGCATGCATGAGTGAATTTCCCCAAATAAAAAACACCTTTTTAGCTGGTTCTTTTCCTGCGTGAGCCCGTAAAGATTGGTAGCAAGATCTCGCTAAGTTACTCCCCTCTCCCAAGCTTCCCAAACTTTGAGCTAATTCATTCTCCACTTTTGCAAGGAGGCATTGTGGCACCTATGTTTTAGGATAACAAGATTGGTAGAGTAATGCAGGCAGTACCCTGCACCCCTGCCCTGTGAAGTTGACACACTTGGCAAAGGAAGTGCAGGTGTAGGCAACCATAGGAACTCAGCCACCTAGGAACATGTGTGCATGAAAATCTTGTGTGCTTGAGCCAAAGAGCTACTGTTTGGGTTGGGAACCTTTCTTCCCTTTCTATCTTGGTCCATGTCTGGCAACCACATCTATCTTGTGGTAGAACACAAGGGCTGAACATGTGGCTGTCCCAGGAATCACTCCCTAAAGTGGGTCTATTGGTGTGGGATCCAGAGTGTTAGGGCTAGGAACTACATTAAGAACATACACACACACACCTCAAAATTGCTAGTGTCTCTGTTTGTGTGGTCTGGGTGCCACTTCAGTCAGGCCTATGTGCCTTTGTAAAGTTAGGCCCGTGTGCCTTTGTAATTGTTAGGATGGGTAGGAAGCCCCAATCACTTGTGTAAGTCTCTAGAGAAATTGTGGTCTGCGCATCATGTATGCTGGCAACTGATAGGCAGCTTGCAATGCCATGTGGGGACGCCACTGACCCTAGGTTAAGGCTTTATCCTGAGTGGTAGGAAGGTACTCCTCCCTCAAAAAAGCATATAGGCAGGGCTCAGTTGCATTCCTAATTCCTTTTCCCCTGCTGTTCGGCCAAACAGTGTTAGGTTCCCTTTCCTGGGTTCGTTTTCCTCCTTGACAAATGCTGTGTAAGGTGAGCACCAAGGATCTCCCCAAAAGGGTCATGTGTGTGTGACCTTCCCATCCCTGAATGCCTGGTCCTCTGTTTACTGCCAGTTCTACGGGTGTGTCCTAGCCAGTGGGCTCGAGGGAAACGTAAGCGAGTGTCCTCGAGTTAATTGCAAGTGTTTTTGAACTCAACTCTTGTTTGCTTTTGTGTTTAGCAAGCAAGTTAGAACGCACCCTTACTCCATTTTTAATTGGCAGTTTGAATTGGCAAACTTTTGATTCAGTGTTTTTTGAATTGGATATTACATTTTCACACCATGGCCATAACCCTATCTGTGTGTGTGAGATTTTGTACATACAGTTCTACATCCTCCCACCATCTAACACTAAAGCCCCAGGAGAGTCCCCGGTGCAGTCCCTTGATGGTGGGAAGGGGAAAGGAGATGATTCACATCACAGAGAAGCAGCTGCTCATGGATCAGTCCAAAGGGGAGGAACAATGGTGTATTCTCAATTGGAATGCACCCACCTTTTCCTTCCCCCAGGAGCCCAGAACAACTGCATCTTCATGATCTGAATTGTCCCCCTTTCCTTCCCCTCTGGAAGAAAGCAACAGTAGAAAGTTCTGTCTGGGGTTTGACAACTGCCAGGCATGGGAAGATTTGGGATGGAATGCAGCAGCCCTCTGTGCCTATCCCAAAAAGAACTTAGGTACACATAAACTACACTTATGTATGTATAAGCTACTATCAGGATGCAAGCCCATGGCCCTTTTCGCATGCTTTTCTTTTGTGCGAGCACCCCTTGAGCGTTGCGTGAGTGGGAGCATCGCTCCGTATGATGCACTCCCACTCACGCGACACTCACGAGACTGAAGCGGGGCGAGCGCGCATTTTTTTATTTTTGGCCGTAAGCCAAAAATACTGCGCGCTTGCGCAATGCTCGCAGTGCCCTCGCGCATTTACCTGCGTGTGGTGCTTCGAGCCGGGGTGGTCATGCTTCCTTCCCCCAGCGCAGTCTACAGCTCCCAGACTGTGCTGCAGAAGGAAGGGGCGGGGCGCGAGTGTGACGGTTGCGCTATGAGGAAGCCGATGCGGGAGGCAAGAAGGGCTGTTGTGAGCAGCTCGCGCGAGCAGCGCTCCCCACTGCTGCGATGAGGTAAGGTGCAAAAAGGGCCCATGTGTTATCTGGGGAAATCAACACAAGGGGACTAGGCCTACCCAATCTCCACAAATACTTTGGTGGCTTTCAACTGTGGCACCTACTATCCTTAATGCAAAGTGATAGGAGAGGCTATAGCTCTGTCTTGAATTAGAATCAGAGCACACAAGAGGGTGCCTTTTATGTTAGTGACAGTCAGAAATACTTCTTCTATATACAGTCCTTGCAAAAAAAAAAAAAACTAAATTCAAAAATAATGATGCGGAGGACATGTGATAGATTTCTTGTGCCTTTAAGGTGCCAGAGAAGGCACATTTCTACTACTGCTCTGTTTTTGGTCTCTAAACTTAATGACAGACCACTGCACCTGCAATGGTGAAGTGGAACCAAGACTCACAGGGCCAAAGTACTGAAGCATTTTGGTCACCAGGGACAACTATGTCTCTTCCCTCTGACTTCCCTCTTCTGAGTTTAAATGCAGTCCTCGCCATACCTGGAAGGGAAGGGGGAGGACTTCTGCCTCCCTCACAGCTCTCAGTAAAATTTAAACTGGTCAGACTAATTTGTTGCTATGATTCCACAGAGCTACCAGTATTTTGGGATTCTTCTTTGGTGGTGTGGCCGTGGAAACTGGAGGCTCTCATAATGAGCCCCTGCAATTCAAAATGTACCGCTACACCACTGTTTTCATAGAAATAAGTCTTTTCAAAGAGACTTACTCATAGGAAAGGATTATTAAACTGACCTTGTTAAACTTTACAGTGTTTATCTGACCTTGCTAAACTTTACGGTGTTTATCAAGGCAACAGAGCTTGCCTGCCTGCCTTCCTTGCTGTTCTAGGAAAGGCCACAAGATGTCTTTCTCTCTTGATGGCCTTATGTGAATGGAAGTTGGCATTTGATTTCATTAAGAAATGTGGTGGTTTAATTTGAAAGTAATTGCACCTGGGCGGGGTGGGAGAACTAGAATCTCTGAAGTTAGCATCCTGCTGAATGTTTTTGCCTACTTACACAAGCATTACAGTGCGAACACAAATACTAACTATCACGGTCTTCATTTAAACAAATACCAGATGCTTTCAAAGTGCTTCAGTAAAATCATTAGTGACTTCATCTTACAGAAAAATAAAATTCACATTGTGGGAGCAAAAAGAAGAAAAGGCTCACTAAATATCTCTTGTTTTATGTTTATGTTTGGCCAGAGAGTTGGAGAAAAATATTTGGTCAGTAGAGGTCACTGCAGCCCATTTGGATATGTCAGCTGTCACAACTATAATATTGTTTTAACAATGGGATTTCTTCCATGCATTTTTTTTTCCAGACAAGAGGCTTAATCTGGATTTGTTTTCAGTCAGTCTTCTCACTGGATATAAATACTGCATTTGATACCCTTTTTTTTTCCAAAGCCAAAATGGAGAGTATTGACAAAATGGAGAGTATTAATGGCCTCATAACAGAAGCAATTGCCATCGATGGAGCTATGCCATTAGCCTCACCCCTACAATGTATGCATTGAGCATGATTGGTGTTGTTATTATTCACCATCAAGTCCACTCCAGCTGAAAGTGACCCTGTGAATGACTTCCCAGAACCCTGGTCATCAGCTGCTCTGCTCAGGTCTTACAAGTTCAAAGCTGTGGCTTCTGTGATTGAGTCAATCCAGCATTGATGCAGTTTTTCTCCTTTTCCTACTGTCTTATTGTTTTTTCAGGCATTATTGTTTTTTCTACTGAGTCATGTTGTTTCATGACGTGTCCAACATATAAGAACCTCAGTTTAGCCATTTTTTGGCTTCTAGGGAGAATCTAGGCTTTATTTTCAAATGACTTCATCCTTTTTCACTAGGTCTTGAGCACAGCAGTCTGAACAGGGTAACCCTATGAGCATCAAGAGGTGTGCACATCAGATCATAATACTCAGCACAGGACATTGGGTTCAAGTCAATGGTATGTATAGCATCATAGAAAGGAACAGCAGCTTCAATTATTTATATATTTTATATCCCTAAAACAAAGCTCAAGGTGGGTAATAGCAATAAAACGCAGCCAAATTAAAACATAACCATGCCAGTCAAAACAAGTCAGTTTAGATCATATATGTCAAAAAAAGAAATAACACACATCAGGCAAAACTCAGCAACAAGAGCTGAATAATAATGAATTTGCTTGCCAGTAGAAGGTCAAGGAAGATGGAGCTAACCTTGTCTCTCTTGGCAGGAAATTCTAGTGCCCTCAGAGATGTCATCTCTCACATTCCCACCAAATATGTTTGTGCTAGTGGCAAACAGGAAGAAAGTATACTCCTGAGGAACATAACAATCAATTCAGCCTCACATAGGAGAAGGTATGTTTTTAAATAGTCTGGTCCTAAGTTGTGTAAGGCTTTACATGCCATAACCATTATTTTGAACTTGGCCTGGCAACACAGTTGCCAGTGAAATCATTGTAATAATGTTTTGTAATCAGAAAAGAGACACACTGTTCTGGACCAGCTGATGTTTTGCCACACAATACACAGTGTACTGCAGTAATCTATATGGGATGCAACCAAGGCATGTGTTACTGTGGCCAGATCTGACATCGCTAGGAACAGGCTAGCCGTGCAAAGGCATTCCTGGCCACTGTCAAAACCTAGACACCTAGATTTGGAACTGACTCTAGGAGTACACCCAAATGGAACCTTTGTCTTCAGGGGGAACATAATCCTACCCAGCAGGAACTGAATTCTTTTTTCCCTAATTTGTCTTTCAGACAACCAGAATCATCTTTATCTTCTTTGGATAAAGTTTTAATTTATTTGACCTTATCCAATCCATTTTCAACTTCAGACACCGACTTGGTATTTATACTGCTTTCTTGGATAAAGAGATTGAAAGGATAGACATAACAGGATGTCTTCAGCATGCTAGTAGCACTCAGCCCCTCAAATCAAGGCAACTTCTTTATGAAATTATACGTATTATGTTAAATAGCAGAAAGGAGAGATGGAACCCTGAAGGATACCATGGATTAATGGGTGTGAAATTGCAACCGTAGGCCTAAATTCAGTTTCTAATCCCACTCACAGTAGATCTACTGACTCAACAGGACAAAATTTTAACAAGTTCCCATTGATTCAGTGGCTGTACTCTTGTTGGTACTAAATGTTTAGACCATGTATGAATTCATCTTTTGGCTAGAAGAATTCTTGATGAAATACGGACAAGATCTAGAACTTTGGTCATTATAGGGTTAATGGTGTGTTGCTGAGCTTGAAACGGCCTTCAGCTGTATGTGTTATCTAAATCACCTGTAGAGCTTTTATAAGGCTAGTTTTTTATTGTGAACTTGGCTGCTTCCTCTTTCACACTGCATTTTGTTTGACCCTATTTTGGTGTGGTCCTTTTTTTTTAATGGTTGCTGTATTTGCTATTTTGCATTATTTTACTTGCCTTATAGCTCTTGTTCATTTTAATACTTTGATTATATTTGTTTTGAATATTTCTTTGATATAAACACATTGTTTGTTATCCTTTTAATAGAATAGATAAAGATTATTTTCACTATTTGTTTTTGTCTTCTGAATCCTATTTTTCAACAACCCTGTGTCTCATAACCTTCAGTCTGGTCCTTTATGCCAATAACAATTGGCTTGCACATCCCTTATTGATTAAAAGCGTTGTTGCCCAACTGAAAACAAGAGGACCCTAGAGACTTAGTATCTGCACAGCTACCTCTTCAGTGAAGTCACCAAAGCGATACACATGCAGATGTATCTTAGACAACACAGTACCTACAGCAAGCAACTTAACACACATACCTTAGCTTTGTAATCCTTATAATCTATATTTAACCACCGGCTCCTTATTTGATGTCATGACCATTATTTTTACCCATAACCTATATTTAAGTTCATATATGATATAGTGGCATGCCTGCATAGAGACCGGCCAAGGCAGAAGTCATTAAGTTCTCCCAGGCTCCCTCTGATTTTTCTAACTAGAGCAAAGATTAAACTCCAAATTTGTTGTCCTTTAATGTTACCTACAAAGTTTCATGATATCTAGAGCAGGAAGGGGAACAGCTGTTAAAGGGTTGAGAGTTTTATTTGCTGCCAAGAGACTTGGAGGGGTGCGTCTCCCTATCACATCCCCTCCACACAAAAAATGCCCCAAATGTCCTTGATGAGGTATGGGGCCATTTTCACCATGTTTTTTTTCAGGGTGATTGGGCCATTTTAGGCCCAGGAGAGGCCTTTTTGTCCCAGGGGTTACTTACTGTTCACTTCCCTTTTCTCCCCCGCTAAAAGGCCTCTCCTGGACATAAAATGGAGGGCAAAATGTAGCAAAAATGTCCCCGCACCCTACAGTGGCTATTTAGCAGTTTATATATTTTTACTCCTGAGGGTCACAAAGCAGTAGCCTGGAGACCCCTGGAAGTCCAGGGACTGCACTTTCCTCACTCCTGCTCTAGAGCATAAGAGGTACAGCAAGTATGAAGAGACGGTAGTAGTCAGAGGTATCCTATAAAATCTAGTTAATATTTTAATAAGTGGCATTTAGAACTGATAGATCTGTAAACCTGATTGGACTAGGCTAACCCACTCATCACAATGTTTAAGAATTTATAAATGCCAAAGAATTTATAAAGGTCTGGAAACTGGTTGTAAGATACAAGTTTCTTAGCCGGAAAAGTACCATTATGGTTGTGCTAGAGTAAATCTAGTCAACAGGTCAAGGCAACTGGGGCATAATTTTACATATCTATCTATCTATCTATCTATCTATATCTTTGCATCTTATTTTGTATCTACTGAACAGCACAGGTGTGTGTATGTGCCTTCAAGTCACCTGTTGACTTATGTTGACTCCATGAATTTCATAGGGCTTTCTTAGGCATATAATACTCAGAGGTGGTTTTGCCAGTTCCTTCCTCTAAAATATAGCCTACTGTACTTGGTATTCATCCAAGTACTAACCAGGACTGACCCTGGTTAGCTTCCAAGATTAGACAGGTTCTGGTGCCTTTAGGGTATTTAGGCATAGCCTCCAACATTTCACAGATGAAAATCAAGACATATGTGCCCAAGCTCTTACAGTCAAAAAGTTCTTCCTAAAGGTTAGATAGAGGCCCTTTCCGCACGCGGCGAGGGAAATGCTCCCTGCTGCTACTCACAAGCTTTTTTGTGGGTCCGTTTGGGTCCATCAGGATGAGGAGCAGTGTGAGCTTGTCGCTCCGCACTGCTCTGGTGTCCAAAATGGCGGTTTCCAGTAGGAGGAGGCTCTCCACCAACCAGAGAAGCTCGCCAGCCAAAAGCCCACCTCCGACAGATCTGCAGGCGTGCACTAGTGCACGCCTGCAAATCTGCACCGGAGTGCAGGGACAGAGCAACACGGGGGTGCTCCATACTTTTTAAAAACCTCTTAAAAGAGGTTTTTAAAAAGCACGCTGCGTGACCAGTTCCAGTCACTCCGGAGCGGACTGAGGTGCGGAACTACAAAAAGTAGTCTAACCCAATCCACTCCACGGTGCAGAAGACCTCTGTTGGAGGTCGCTCTGCACCATTTTAATAGGCCCGTGTGGAAAAGGCCTCTCTCTTCTCTGATAATTAGAGTCCATTCCTTTGTGTTCTAGATTCTGAAGCAGTAGAAAACAATCTCTCTCCATTATCTACATGACATCCCTTTTGATATTCAAAAATAGCTATCATGTCACCTCTCAGGAATCTCTTCTCCAAGGTAAACATACTCAGTTCCCTAATCATTCCTTATTCCAAGGCATTGTGCCCTAACCCCCATCATCATGAAGCTGTGGAACATTCAGGGAAAATATTGCAAAGTGGTTTTCATTTCCTTGGAGAAACAGAAAAATCTCAGAGGTGTTTTTAAAAAATGCCCTATGAGAATTTTCAGCACAGTTCTATTAAATTAATATTATTCAATATTATTTTTTTAAACAGGCTTAAAGGAAAAATAAATGGTTGACATGACAACCATATCCCTCAAGTCCAATCTCAGCAGCTGTCAGTGTGACCTGACTTCATCTTTTGAGTTAAATTTGATTTTGCCATTAATTACAGAGGTAAATGAATATAGCCATATTTTCAAAGACATGGTAGAGTCAGAAAGACTAATCACCAAAGCTAGCTCCTGCTTAACAATACCCTAAAAATAGGGCAAGTCTCTGTGAAATGAATAATTGATATAGCATAGGGCCATTTTAGACAGATAGCTGATTCACCAATTAATATTTTATCTAAAGACTTCTTCCAAGATAGTGTTTTCTTCTGCTGCAGTGTTTTATGAATGAAACTCATCAGGGCAACTTACATAAGAAAGAAAAGGTACAATGGGTAGAATCATCATGATCACCAGGGATTTTTAGTGACTCCAAGAAAGTTCCTTTGAAATCTCTATCAGATTTTCACACCATTGAAAAAGTAGCAAACCCTCATGGGGACCATTTCAGTACAAAACCTTCAAAGGTACACAAGTATGATGTTTTTAGATGAAATGTTAGCAGCTGTACTGGTATAAATTATGGCAATGCAGCATAATTTTGTTAAAATGTTTTCTTTTTATGTGACTACTGATAGAGATGAAATAACTGAGGAAAAAAGGAGGCCTTTCATGGTTATCTAACATAAAATGCAAAACAGATGTTGATACCTTTCATGTACCAATCAGAGGATGATTTCTCACCCCCACCCCCCATTATTCTAGTTTTTAAAACTCACTGGCTTCTTCATCAGAGAAAAATGATTAAAAAAATATGCAGGGGAAGCAAAAATGATATCAATGGAGTGACAAATACCTAATTGTCTAATATTAATATTAAGTAGAACTTAATAGTCTACTTAATCATATATATATGATTCATTATGAATCTTGCAATAACCTTGCAATTACAAGCCTGTGGGACAAATCCCATGTTGTCTGATGTGTCAAAGGCCTACCTAAATAGAAAGGTCTTGGCCTGCCAGCAGAAAAGTACAGGTAGGAGGCCAACTAGAACTTCCATGGAAAGGAGTTCCACAGTCTGGGAGCTGCCACTGAGAAGGCCCTCCGTAATCTGTGTCTGTAATGATGCTGAACATGCACATCCATCCAAACTGCAAGCTCAATCACACAATATTTGTTCATCTATGACTTTTATCATTCATGTGTCTGATTGTTACACAGATAGATCCAGCCACCAAGTGATTTTTGATTTACTGCCTAGACCAGTGACATCAGCAAAAGAAATTATCACAGCACTGAACAAAACAACAGTCTCCACCAAGGCTTTTACTGAACTCAGATTCCTATAAAAGTGAGTTTTTCCTTGGGATGTTCCCACCATGTTGATCACACTACTGACCCCCCATTTATGGTGATCCTATCTCAGAACATCACACTCCTGCTAGATTATTGCTGTCACTTGGATCCCCACTGGACCTATTTCCACTAAGACTGTATATAAGATTGCTCGCTTGCTTGCTTCCTTTGTTATCACTCTCAGACTCCAATATGTGCTATAACACTGGTATAATGACCAGGTAGTTGGCATGTTAGGATGAATGATACATACATGTTTTTAAAATAGAACTCAGTATATTATCTGGATGTTATCTCAGTCATTACTCCCAAAATATACAATTTGCAAATGGATTTTTATTTCAATCACCACTCAGTAAAGTAGTCTGAACATATAACATGATCTCCCTTCATAGTCCCTCTTTCATTCTCCCCCTCTCCCTTCAGAACTCAGGTCTGATTTTTCTAAATTCTTACAAAACCTAATCCAGTTTGACTCCTCCTTATTCTGACCACATCATTCCAACAGCACTTTCCACTCACACTCTCTCAATCAATCATCTTTCATAATGAAAATCCATTTCATCCCAATTCCAGATGAGACAGCTGAAAAATCCATATATACATGTGAATGGCCAATGTGGTGTAGCTGTTTGAACATTAGACTATGACTTTGGAGACCAGGGTTCGATCCTTTGCTCACCCATGCAAACCCAGTGGATGACCCTGGGTGCATCACACACTTTCAGCCTCCAGAATGCCCCATGAAAGGTACACCTTAGGATCTCCGTAAGTTGGAAACAACTGAAAGGCACACAACAACAGAGCAACATTCATCAGATTTTTGGATATTCCATCTTGAGCTTCTCCTTTGCCCATGAGCTTAATTTTTGACTTACTGGTAGGCCATTTCTGCACTACACTGTTAATAGTGCTATTATTCCACTGTCAACATCCTATGGAATCCTGGGGTCTGCAGTTTAGGGAGGGGCATTTAGATTTCTCAGCCAGAGAACTCTTTGGCCTCAGTAAACTACAAACCCCAGAATTCCACAGGATTCTGAAGGTGGAATAATAACAGTGTAACAGTGTAGCACAGAAATGCCTTTAAGAGGGTCTCCCTGGTCCAATGACAGCCTTTTTGTACATTTGTTCTGAACACATTAACTGGAATAGAAATGGGAAAAGAGAAGCTCATGGCCTGCGTTTTCCCTAATTCTTTTTTGTGGTCTCTATAAATGTTAGTTATCTTTATTCCAGAAAAAGCAATCTGTTTCCCCATTGGAATTTGGTAGTAAGCGGTTAGGATTCATGGGGTGTAGCTGAGGGCAAGCAAATGAGGGCATTGCTCCCTCCAGTAAGAATTCTACCCCCTCATGAGATTTTTCTTTACTCTCAAATTTCTCACATTGCACAGAGTGAGATGTTGAAAATCATTCACACCTAGAACTCTTAGGCCTTTTCCACAGTTTACCTTTTTTCAGGGCTGGGGTGAGGGGATCGCATGAGTAGCCTCCAGAGAGAAGCTCTCACGTCTCCGTTGCTTCAGTTCCACATGAGCTGCCTGCTCCTGAGCAGGCAGCGCGAGAGCCCCGCCTCTTCCTTCTGCAGCGCAGCCTGGGAGTTTCCCAGGCTGTGCTGGGGCAGGAAGCATGACCACCACGGCTCCGGAGGCTCTGCACGCAGGACAAGTACATGCGGGGCCCTGGAGCAATGCACAATCGCACACCATGAAAGCTGAAAATGAAAAGTGCGTGAGTGGCACCTGCCCTGCCCTGGAGCATCACGCAATTGTGAGTGAGTCATGCAGATCACTCCTCACAATCATGCAATGCTCCAGGTACCCTTTCGCATGGCAAATGCCATGTGAAAAGGGTCTTAGATTTGCTGTGTGAACTCACTTAATAACGATCTGCAACAGATCCCTTCTCCAGACTGGCCTTGTAGTTCCAACCCATGGGTTCTTGTCACTCACCTTGCCCCTTTTATCCTTTAAATCCATCTTTGGATCAGGGACCTGGGTCTCAAAGTGATCTCTATATGAACCATGTTCTGTAGGTTCACTGTGGCAAGTGTGACTAAAGTCTCTATCAGAACTTAAGAGGAACATCTAGATACAGTTGTAAAAAAAGAATAAAGAAGTAGAAGAAATCACACACTAAATGCTGTACTATTTAATCATTCAAGCTCCACAGAACTATTCAGTTTTTTCCATATTTCTCCTACCTCTTCAATCCTTTCCCTATCTCTATGCCATCTTTTCTCTGTCTCTGGCAATTGCCACACCACACTGTTATAGTGCTATTATTCCACTTTCAACACCCTGTGGAATTCTGGGGGTTTGTAGTTTACTGAGGCCAAAGAGCTCTCTGGCTGAGAATTATAAACGCCCCTCCCTAAACTACAAACCCCAGGATGCCATAGGATGTTGAAAGTGGAATAATTAGCACTATAACAGTATACTGTGAAAATGGCCAATGTGTCATCTTTTCTCTATCTCTTAAGCCCACCTTTTCCTTATCTCCCGTCTATCTTATCCCTACCTCATTGCCATCTTTTCTCTATCTGCCTTTGCCAGAGAAAATACTCAGTTTTGTATCTTTTTGTATCCCTCCTTCACAGTATTACCTGATCTATAATTGGCTGGCACCATCTAGGCTTGCCCAGGGTCTTCCTTCACAGTGTCCCTGCCCCTTTTCTTTGGATGCCTGAACTGTATTTCTTAATGTTTAACAGTACTTTTAATTTACTGAAATGCTAGAAATTTGGAAACAGAGGGGAAAGAAAGAAAGAAAGAAAGAAAGAAAGAAAGAAAGAAAGAAAGAAAGAAAGAAAGACTGAATTCTTATTTGTGGTAGGCAATACCCCTCATTTTGTTCCCCCACTTACACAGTTGGAGTAAGTAGTTTCTTGTAATTAATTCCTAAGTTGTTGCAAGACAAAAAGGTTAATTTCATGTCTTTCAGTTCCTTCTATAGTGGTCTCACTAAATGTCAGAGGAGGAATTTTACATGGTTCAAGTACTGTCTTGGACTACTGACTCATGTTCTGCTGTGTGTGTTAAAACAAAGAGAAGGTGTGCAGAGTCAGAGCTGTGTTTTGAACTACAAGTCAATGTTTTACAGATTTCAGATTTCTTTTTTTTTTAAAGCAATCCAAAGTCATATATTTCAAGTAACTAATGTTTTAGTTACTTTAAATTAGTGGGAAAATAAAGAGTAACTTCCAAAAAGTAGTATCATCATGGTGAGGTTTTTGAACTATAACTTATTATATTTTAAAAGCTCAATATATTTTAAGTATGTAAATATTAATATTTTCCCCTAGATCTGCTTTAACGTCTACTAGCTACAAACCTTTGGAAGCTTGCAAAAAGGTACAGATCTAAGTTTGTAAATGAAGACAACAACCTGATAATGACATTGCACTTCTTTTACTAGACTTTGTAGCAGCCAGTGTCTTTTGGTTATCCAGAAATCTCTGTTGAAAGAACACCCACACTGATACCTAATCAATACTTCTGTTTTATGTGGAGAAAAGCCTTCTGTTAAAGTGATACTAGAACTGACAGAGGTGGTGTAAGTGACAAATTGCAATGAACACCAGTAATGAAGTCAGTGGAGAAAACCTATTAACTTCTCAAGCCATGAAAAAGGGAAGGGGCTAATTGGCTTGGAAATATTTAGGAACCCATGTATTAAGGCTGAAGATTTGACATTAATGGCTGACATTCTCTTGAATAATGTCATCTACTCCCCCTCGCCCCATGACTCTTCATGTAATTAGATCTTGGACATGGACATGTTCCCTGACAACTCAATTTAGACCTTACTCACTAAAGGTCTAGAAACAAGCTAGCCAATGCAGGTATAGTCCACAAAAGTAGATACAGGGGATGGTGTGGCAGCAACTTTTAAAATATGAGTGCTCTCTGAGACAGTCCCTATATGAAGCTGAAGAAGAATCCACAAATGCAGGTAGATCTAGCAGTTTTCCTCTCCTCTAGGAGCACATTTGTTCATTGATAACAATGTATTATGATTCCCTTATTGCCTCTTTGAGTCCCCTTATTGGGAGAAAGGGCTGATACAAATGAATAAGATAATAACAACAATATTAATTCAACACAAACATGCAACTATGAGTATTACAACTAAGCTCAGGAAGAACAGGCAAGACTGAGGGGGTGGCAGATGGTATCATTGTCCACTATAGCACTACATAAAAGTACTTTAAGTGAGCTAAGTTTATAATCATTCCAAATAACTCATTGTAGAAAATGTATGTGTATATACCTGACATTTTTAAAAGATCCACTGATCTTCTGAAGAAAATAGATGGGCAATTGTTTTTTGCAGCTTCAGTTGTCCCTGATATTAGGATGTTCCAAGGCAGTATTTATATAAAAGAGAGCACTGGAGACATTTGGCATCTTTGTACTATTCATTTCTTTTCCATAAGAAAGAGAGCACAGTGAAAATAAAATGACTCCTACAGTGTGCAGCACAGCCAGGAGTCAGTAGTCTTGCATCAGTAGCCTTGTATTAGATCCCCAGATTTATGCTAAGGATGTTTCTATTTCAGCAAATGCCAGCTAACCCATCTCAGGTGCTGCATTGTTCAGACTCAGATTGCTTCTGTTGTCTTTCTGTCCCTGCCTCATTTTCTGCTGGGTGTGAAACTGGTAAGAAAAATGCCAAGGACTCTTTTTCTAAATTCTTTTGATAACAGTCCCATCGTTCTGATCAGACAGAAACATGGAGAAGGACATATTCATTACAGTCAAAACAACTAAAGATTTAGATTGTTAAAAGATCATTCTCAGAGAATATGTGTCAACAAAGTGGAGAAATGGATGGATATAACATCTAAACAACTTTGCCATTCTGTCAAAGTAGCTAGTAAAGCGCAATGCCCTCACCACCCCTTGCTGCTTCACCAGGCTAGGATTGGGCCCTTAAACAAGGAAATGATAGGATCACTGCATGGAGGAGGTGACCAATTAATAACGGAGGGAAGAGAGAAGGCAGAACTACTCAATCCCTTCTTTGCCTCAGTTTTCTCCCAGAAGAATTGAAATACCCAGCCTGGGGCATGGGGAGCAGGTAAGGAAGTTGGGGGGGGAGGCAGCACAGAATAAGTAGAGAAGTAGTACAGGAATATCTGGCTAAACTAGATGAATTCAAGTCTCCAGGGCCAGATGAATTACATCCAAGGATATTAAAAGAACTGGCAGAAGTGATTTCTGAACAACTTGCAATAATCTTTTAGAACTCTTGGAGAACAGAAGTCCAAGCAGACTGGAGGAGGGCAAATGTCATCCCTATCTTCAAGAAGGGGAAAAAATAGGACCCTAATAATTATCGCCCTATCAGCCTGACAATTCCAGGAAAGATCCTAGAGCAGATAATTAAACAGTCAATTTGTAATTACTTAGAAAGCAATGCCATAATCACTAAAAGCCAGCATGGATTTCTCAGAAATAAGTCATGCCAGACTAATCTTATCTCTTTTTATGATAGGGTTACTAGCTTGATAGATGAAGGGAATGCTGTGGATGTAGCATATCTTGACCTCAGTAAGGCCTTTGACAAATTCCACACAACATTCTTGTAAAGAAGCTAGTAAAATGCGGGCTGGACAGGGCTACTGTTAGTTGGATTTGTAATTGGTTGACCGACCAAACCCAAAAGGTGATCATCAATGGCTGCTTTTCATCCTGGAGAGTTCTGTCCTGGGCCCAGTGCTATTCAACATCTTCATCAATGACTTGGATGAAGGAGCGGACGGCATGCTGACCAAATCTGCAGATGATACCAAATTATGAGAGGTTGCTAATACACCAGAGGACAGGATCAAATTTCAAAACAACCTTGACAGATTGGAGAGCTGGGCCAAAGCTAAAAAAATGAATTTCAACAGAGACAAATGTAAGGTCCTGCACTTAGGCAGAAAAAAATGGAATGCACAAATATAGGATGGGGGATGTGTGGCTGGACAGCAGTATGTGTGAAAGGAATCTAGGAGTCTTGGTAGATCACAAGCTGAACATGAGTCAGCAGTGTGATGCGGCAACCAAGAAAGCCAATGTGATTCTTGGTTACATCAATAGGAGTATGGTGTCTAGATTGAGGGAGGTAATGGTACCACTCTATTCTGCATTGGTTAGGCCTCATTAGGAATACTGTGTCCAGTTCTGGGCACCTCAATTCAAGAAGGATGTCGACAAGCTGGAACATGTCCAGAGGCGGGTGACCAAAATGGTGAAGGGTCTGGAAGCCATGCCCTATGAGGAATGGCTTAGGGAGCTGGGTATGTTTAGTCTGCAGAAGAGAAAGTTAAGAGGGGACATGATAGCCATGTTTAAATATTTGAAGGGATGTCATGTTGAGGAGGGAGCGGGCTTGTTCGCTGCTGCTCCAGAGACTAGGACAAGGCACAATGGATTCAACCTGTAGGAAAGGAGATTCCACCTGAACCTCAGGAAGAACTTCTTGACAGTCAGAGTTGTCTGGCAGTGGAATATGCTACCTTGGAGTGTGGTGGAGTCTCCTTCTTTGGAGGTTTTTAAGCAGAGGCTGGATGGTCATCTGTTGGGAATGCTTTGATGGATGTTCCTGCATAGCAGGAGGTTGGACTCGATGGCCCCTGGGGTCTCTTCCAACTCTACAATTTTTCTCTTACAAAGATCATTAAAAACCAGCTATCCTACAAGCAGGAGAGGGAAAAGAGCCAGTCTACCAAAACCCTAAATTCCTTAAACATTTTACTTTTTAAATATTACTAAGCTGAACTCAAATCCCTGGGCATTTGGATAACAAGTTACAAGCATTTAAAATAAAGACCTATTGAATGAGATAAACATAAATATTCAATAATAAATTAAATCCAACATTAATAAAAGACTAAGGGCCTTTCCACACTACACTGTCATAGTGCTATTATTCTACTTTCAAATCCTATGAATCCTGGGGTTTGCAGTTTTGAGGGGCCCCTCCTAAACTGCAAACCCCAGGATTCCATAAGATGTTGAAAGTGGAATAATAGCACTATAACAGTGTAGTGCACAAAGGGCCTAAAAATGCTGTAATTATTCTATGATCCTTCATCCGCATGCATTCATCCAAATAAGATAACTTTAACTTATCATCAAAAATGAGAAAGGAGTGATTACTAAGAGGAATTCTACTGCGTTATCACTACCACTGGTAAGTCCCCAAAACTCTTGCACCTCAGCATCATCTTGCCAATACAGTCCACAATATTTTCATAGTTATCAGAAGCATTACTCGAAAGCAGGGATGCAAAGCTTTGTAAATTTTGTTCCTTCAAACAAAAAAGAATAATTTTGCTATTTTTCTTCTCACTCCAAGATAGTCCTTGATTACCTTACTGATTTTTGAAGACTATTTGTGGTTTGGAATTTGTTACATCGCACAAAAGAGTGGGGTTTTTTGCCCAGAAAACACCATTTTCTGCACAGGAATGTCATTTTCTACATAGAAGTGCATAGGCCGTTTTTTCTCACACACAAAAATCCTGTTTAAGATTCTTCTCATGGGACAATTATCCCTGTCAATTGAGAAAGCCTACCTTCTTATTGGTGGGTTGAATATTTTCAAACATTCTTATAGTCTCTTATTCAGAAGCAGCTTGAGTGCACCCATGGCCAAAAAAAAAAAAAAAGTTGTAAAGAGGAATACCTGTTTCAACAAGTCTGATCAGAGGTCAACATTGCTTAGCAGGGATTGCCTCCCAAGAGGACCTCAACAAATCAATTTCCAAGCGAGAACTGTTTTCTCTGTGTTTGTTTTTCTGGAAGCAGGATCACATAAAATCATAACTGCATACACTCAAGGATTTGTCAGATTTTAGAGTTCTGCCTGAGGTTCAGAGCATCAATTTGCTATCAGCACTGTTCATGAAAACAGAGATGATTCATTTCTGTGGAGTACAACTTCAGCCATTGCATTTGAACTGCCCCCATAATACCATAAGGCAGTCTTTCTCAACCTGATGCCACTAGACATTTCACCAACCTGGCCAACACAGCCCATGGTTTGGGATGATGAGGGATAAAGTGCAGTACATCAAGAGGGCATCAGGCTGGAGAAGACTGACATTATGTACATTGTGTAGAGCAGGAATAACAATATGCTGCCCTTCACATGTAATTGGATTGGAGCTTCCAGCAGCCCCAGGCCTTACCTCTCAGGGTATACCTGCAGCTTTTTGTCACGAATATCTATGAGTTTCCAAAGTTCTTGCTACCACCCAAATGCTATAACTGCAATCAAAGGCTGCATATGCCCTCCACATTATTTCATTCCTCCAGAACAATTTCAATGAGGCCTTGTGGAATGGGTGAATTAATGTACGATATTGCCCAACACTGCCCTAATCCTTTGTCTAGAACACTACTCCTATAAATCATAAAGTTAAGCTCCAAACACTTTGGCTCCAATCTGCAGACCACTTTCACTCTAATTTTGTAAAAGCAATAAAAAACCCATGATGATTCTATAATGAATATCTCCCAGATCTGAGTCACTCTGGTTGAACCAATGTCATTACTTACAGGAAGATTCATCCATGGTTACAATCTAGTGTTTCTGTTTTCTAGTGATTTCATTTTTACGGCTTCAAATGGTTTGCTGAAGTATTCACTATTCTTTTATTGTGAAGCAGCTTACAGATTTTATGAGCACTCCAGGAATCTGAAGGGTGCTATAATACCTCAGGTCATATGTGAGAAGAGTAACTGTGAATCTAAACTTCATTATTTGGACTAATCCAGATCTAGAGATTAAGATAATCAATAGTTTTGATGGCATATCAGGTGTTATCATCATTGACAAGCCTTTTTTTTTTTAATCAATGCACTACTAATAAAATAGACTATTACCTCCTCCTCCTTCTTCTTTCCATTTATATCCCATCCTTTTTGCAATAATGGGACTCAAGGTGCCTTACAATGTAATAAAATTAATATAGAATAAAAACTATACAAAAACATGAAAAAACTATAAATACAAATATATTTGTATTTAATATACAATATTAACTTATTAATAGCTTAGATATAAAACACAACTTTTAAAAAGTGAAGCTAAGACAGCTTAGCTTTTATTCCATCACACTGAACTTCAAAAAGCCTCCTGGAATAAAAATGTCTTTACCTGATGGCTGAAGGAGATAAAAGAGGCAGCTATTCTAGCTTCCTTAGGAAGGGAGTTCTAAAGTCTAGGAGCAGCCATCAAGAAGGGCTGTCTCTCTGTTCCTACCAAATGGACCTGACAAAGTAGTAGGACAGAGAGAAGAGTCTTCCCTAAGACTTAGAGCTCTAGTGAGCTCATATAGAGAGATTAGATCCACCAAATTGCCTGGAGCCAAGTTATATAGGACTTTAAGGGTTATCACCAGCCCTTTTACTTGCGCCCAGAAACAGACTGGCAGCCAGTAGATCTGTTGCAAAAGAGAGTTACATGTTTCCTGTAGTCAATTTGCTTATTTCTGAAACTGGGTCACATTCTTTTTCACCAACATGATTCATTATTTTCAAATAAGACACTGCCATGTTCTATTTTGATAGACCCCAAAAGAGTATAGAGAAGCATCTGAGGCAGAAGTTCAGCTTTACTGACACAAATCTGGTTCAGATACATCTGTGGAAGTTTGTACCAGAATCTTTAATGGCAACCTGTAGTGGCAATTTGTGGCTCCCATGTCAATGGGGCTGAGAATCTGCTCTATGTTTTCATTTATGGAGTGAGAAATGCCAGAAGTCCAAGCTGAATTTAGAAAAGAAAGAGACACTGGAGGTCACATTGCAAAGATACATTGGCAAAAGGAGCACAACAAGAAAATCAGCCTGTGTGTTATAGATTAAAGCAAAGACTTTGACTGAATTGATAATGAAAGTTATATTTCATTCTGGGAGTGTCACACTCAACATTTGATTCTTCTGATGTGTAGCCTATCCTCTGGATGAGTGGCCAATGTCAGGACAGTAAAGAAAACTGACATGAAATAAGAATCAGCTCCTTTGAAAAGTCGTGCTGGAAGAGAGTTCTGCAGATAGCATGGACCATGAAAAATACAAAACAAGTGACTTGGAGAAGAAATCAAACTTGAACTCCTACTAGTAGCCAAAGTGAAGTTATTGTATTTTGCACATATCATGAGATAACATGACTTATTGGAAACTTTACTCATTGGTAAAGGTGAAGGCAGTAGGAGAAAAAGGTGACTAGTTTACAGATGTATTAGCCTAGCCAAGGAACTTACAGCCCTAAATTTGCAAAAATTCTCATTCACCAGAGTGGTTAATAACATGGTCTTTGTGAGGTCTTCTCATTTACAGGTCACCATAAATCAAGGCTGACTTGCTAGCACACAACAACTATGTGTAACTGTCTACCAAATTTTCTGGATAAGATAACTGCCTCACTTCACTTAACAGTAGGGCTAGCCCAGTTTCCAATTACATGCGATTCTGTGAATGTCCAAATAGGCCAAAGTTTGCTTTACATCAGTCAGCTGTAGCACCTTTTTTTAAACTCACAAAACATCTGTCTTCTTTTCCTTTTTTATTTTAAGGCCCTAACAATTTGCACCTACTGGCATACAATTGCCTCATTAACAAGAGTGCGTGTAATGGGAAAAAATGCAGGGGACCAGAAGAGTCTAGGATGAGGAGAGGGAACTCAGTCAAAATCTAGCTGAAATAAGTCAGAAAGTGAGATTTGGGTGTGCCTTCAATAGCTGTGAAGAAAGGGGACTGGGTCAGGGGTAGACTCTCTCTCATAGTTCAGCAAAGTGCCCTTGTTGAAATTGCCTCTGCTTTGTAACTGTAAAAGTTTCCATACTCTTTATTTTCCTATGTAGTTACTCTAAGGTGGCTCTAAAATGTAATGAAATCTGAAGTAGTAACAGCTGGTGACTTCAGTATTATTGGGATGGTGAATCCATGGTCCTTAACTTTAAATGAGGGAACAAAGGTGAAGAGAGGAATTTTTCTTCTTTGTAGTGGTTTTCCTACTGTATAATAGGAAGAGAAAGAAGTTTTGAAAATACTCAGAAAACAGTAAAAAAATGTAGCTGGAATTCATTATCACAAATACAAATGAGTAATCTAGAGTTACACATTCTAACTAATTCATATTTGTGATTCCTACGTGTTCAATAGTGCAGGGAGTATGTAAGGATATAAAACTCACCCACTGGGTAGCAGCTGCTGTGAGCAACAGAGGTCTGTTTTACTATCAATCAGGACACATGGCAGACTGATATTTCTGCCCCATCTCACCAGGGACCTCCAATGCAAGGAGAAATTGACAAAAGGGATCCTTTTTCTGACTGTCACATGAGAGATCACTTGTGGGAGGGGATGAAAACATCAGTCTTCAGTGTCCCAATCAACAGGAGAACAGACCTCCATTGTTTGCAGCAGCTGCTGCCCATAAAGCAGAATTGAGGAAGGGGGAGGCCCATAAAATGTTTGTTAGTTAAGTATGCTGTGAAATTTACTGAAGTAAATATAGGCCCTTTCTGCACGTGGGAAAGGAACCGTGCAGAAACGGGACTCACCAGACTTCTTTAGTGTTCGGGCGAGTCCGTAGGGACGGGGAGCAGTGTGAGCTCATCGCTCCGCAGTGCTCCGGCGTCCAAATGGCGGCTTCCGGTTGGTGGAGGCTTTCCACCAACCAGAGAAGCTCGCCAGCCTAAAGCCCACCCCCGGCAGATCTGCAGGCATGCACTAGTGCGCGCCTGCAAATCTGCACCGGAGCATGGTGACAGAGCAACATGGGGTCGCGCGCTACGACTTTTTAAAAACCTCTTAAAAGAGATTTTTAAAAAGCACACTGCACAACCAGTTCCGGACGCTCCAGAGCGGACTGAGGTGCGGAACTATGAAAAGTAGTCCAACCCAGTCCACTCCACAGTGCAGAAGACCTCCGTTGGAGGTCGCTCCGCACCATTTTAATAGGCTGGTGTGGAAAGGGCCATAGCTAACTAAGTAGCTGATCTAGAATTCTGGCGTGTATTTCTTGAGTTTTGAAAAGCTCTGATGAGAAGAATCCTAGACTGATAAGAATCGTTGCTGTTTAGGATTTATTCTGTGCAAAACTGGCACATTCTGCGCAGAAAATTCTGTTTCCTGATCAGAAAATGTTATATCTGTGGACTTACTCTCTGCAAAATTTGCAATGGTATTTTTGTGCAGCTGTGCAGGAAATATTTTCTTCACAGAAAATAATGTGAAATTCCCTGAAGAGGTATGCCTGGCACCAATTTTATTGTTATTTCAAGATGAGGTTAAGGCCCACCTGTTTTTCTGGGCTTTTATGAAGGTTCAGTGAATATGACTGATTATTTTTTGTATATGTGTTTGTTTCTGCTGACTGTAATTAGCTTTGCAATTGGTTTTGTTTTTTTTAATTGCATTTTGCCATTTTAAGTTTGTTATTCAATCTTACATCAGATAACAACTCTGAAGGATGGCACATAAATACTATCATTTTTTTAAAAAAATGCTACTATATTTTATAGATGTTTTGCATCTTGATAGGTCTTAAAATTCTACTAACAAACAAAAATAGATCCCACAAGAATGAAGACTATCTGTTCCTGCCTTCCAGGATTTCTGTTGGGATTGCAAGCTGCATCTAATGAAATAGCCTGGAGTCCACAAAAGCTTATGCCAGATATAACACGTTAGTAAACAGTAAGGACTAATGAGAGTTGCAGACCAATGACGTCTGGAGGGCCATGGATGCCCACTGATGCCTGAAGCAAATTACCTCTTTGTCTCACTAATAAGGCACTATAGACTCACCTAGCAGAGCTATAAAGTGTACAATTAGGTAATGTATGGTGGGATGCTTTGGGTACCTGACAGCATTATACCACAGTAAGCAAACTGTAACTCTCTGTATGTGGGTGGAATGCAACATTCATCAGCCCTTGCCAGCATAGCCAGTGGTGAGAGATACTGGGAATTGCAGCTGTACATCTGGAGGGCCATACATTCAGCATCACTGCCCTTATATATGTGTTGTTGTTTTTTTAATATTATTTTTTATAAACCATTCACCAATCATTAAAATATCCCCCATTACATGTCTTTTAATCATATTTTCTTAAATATACATTCAATATGTACATTTTTACATTGTAATCTTATAAACATTCATACATTCATATTTTATATACTCCTATATCACTTTTCTTGTTTACAACTTTCTTATCCTCTTCATACTTCTTCTTTCTAATCTTGCCCTTACTCTTAATTCTGTACATTACTTTCTTCTAATCTTACTTCCTAACTTCACCTAATACCAATTATTTCTTGTACCTTTTTAAGTTTCTCTTCTTTATTTTCCCTTATGGGGTTTACCATTTATTTATCTTAATTTTCTATTTCCATTGTCATATTTCTGTTTATGTCTTGTTGGTCGTTTCTCATTTCTTATTAATTATCTCCTCCCTTATCTTTGTTCTTGAGAACCTTTATCTACTATTCTTCTTTATTTATTCCCAATTTAATTACATGTGTTTAAATATATCGGTAGTAGGAGCAGTTAGGATTACCATTATTTAAGGGCTTGGTGACCATGAGTGCTGGTAGCTTCACTGTCAGTGAGGTGGTGAATCTGCTTTGGGTTTTAGCCTGAAGTTTAGTGAAGCTATCCAAAGTGCTGAACCTATTTTGTGATCAGAGTTCAGCCTTTAAAGTTCAGATTAAAACGCTCCAATCCTTGGTGGTCTTTCAGCCACAGCTGATGAGATACATTTGCTTTGTGAGTCACATGTTAGACAGGTGTGGTCTGGTTTTTGTTCAGCTCTGCTAGTGAGCCCTCAGGACTAGGGAAGATAAACACCAAAATAAATATTGGAAACATCATTTTCTCACCTCTCCCTCCTTCACTTCCTCTCCCCACCTCTTTTTCTACTGCATAGTGCAGCTGATGCTCCTACTTCAGTGCAGCAGATTGTTCGGCAGGGCCTTCCAAATAGAATTGCTTGTTTGTGAGGCAACTTCAGAGATAGATTTCTGCACACACATAAGAAGCAGGGAAGAAGGGAATTTAGGAAGGCAAATATTGTGTCCTTACATATGTTAGAAGGAAAAGAAATTTTAGATTGTATAGCAAAATTGCTAACATTTGTTAGAGGGTGATGTGCTGGTTTCAGTCTTGTAGTTCTTGCATTTTTAGCAGAAGCTTAAGGGTCTACCAAGGTGCCCTAACTTAAATTTACAAAGCACAAGGGCAAATTATGGATCTCTTTACAGACAAGACTGTGGAATTCCTTTTCATTGGAGGCTAGGCTGACCCCCTCTATGCTCTGCTTTCAGAGACAGGCAAAGACCTTCTTATTCAGACAGGCATTTCATGATTAATTAGTTGCATGCAGTCATTTTTGGAGTTGTGGGTGCTATGTTTTTTAACTTTATTATTATGTTTTAAAATTAAACTAAATTAAAATTATTTTATACTTCTTACAATTTAATGGTATTTTAATATACCTTTATTGATTGTATTTCAATTTTTTTACTATTGGGTTTTTTATATTTTTCTTGTTTCATCATTTCTCCCACTGGTAGAAAGGTGGGATAAACATAAAATAAAGACAGAATTTTTATTAAATGATCTTGATGCCTAAGTGTGCTCTCTTTCATAAGGAAATAAGAATGCCGTCCCATACTCACTTACCTGGGAGTACATCCCATTGAAATAAACAGGATTCACATCGAAGCAGGTATGTGTAGGGTTGCACAGTAAGAATTGCCTTATTAGACTATACTAAGGCAACCCAATGCCCATCATAGGTTCAGCACCTAGCTAGCACCCATAACATCTGGAACAGCTGTGGAAGAGGCTACCAATGAAAATCAAGCATGGACTCACCACTCTGCGTTAACAGACTAACTGGCTGGACTTGTACCAAGATCCATCTAGTCTAGCATTTTTCACAGGAATTCCAGAGATGAACAGAGACTAGCTAATCCACTGAAAACTGGCTGGTGAACCATGCCCTTGTCATCCTGTATTGTGGAATATCCCACCCTTTTCACATATCAAAATAGCTCCCACCACCCTGAATCACAAAATGTTCAATACAATGACTACTATTAGTAGCAAAGTGCATCTTACAGCAAGTTGTTAGTCATTTAATTTTTCTTTGTATTTTTACTGGAAAAGATGAAGAGACACGACTGTAGGATTTCCCACATCATGTCCAATATAACTTGTCTAGTTTTGTGTAGACTGTATCTTGATGTGGACGCAGAGAACACAATTTGCTGCTTCACCTTGGGCAAAAGAATTCCTTGAGCAGCCGTGGAGCTTTTTTGAGGCTTCAGCATTCTTCTCAGGCTATTGTGGTTCCCAGTCATTGACCATGCACACGTAAACTAGCCTGAGTAGCCCATCTTAGGGATATTTCATGAGAAGAAAACCGTTCACACACTCTAGTCTCTCAGCTTCTGCATCCTTGCTTTGACAACTTGCTTAGTGTTTTATTTACCTCTATCGCAAAATTTATCTGGACTGTGCTTATAAGATGTTTGCTCTGGGGCTCTAGCTTTCCCCATTTTTTCCTAATGCTTTCCTTGCCTCTACTACACAGTTTCTTGAATGGAAGGTACATTTCTATCTTTCTTTCAGAGTCTGAACATTCTCGCATTTCTCCATACAGGACTTCTACTGCAGTCTTCATGCTCCTTTCCCTTCATCTGTATGCACTTGCAATCCTCTCCCTGTCTGCCTTCCCCTGCAGACTAGCTCCGTCGCAGTGTTTAAGCAATTATTTCACTCCAAATGTGTCTGTGGCGTCTTTACTTCTCCTTGGTACTGGTCAAATAAAAACATTTGGAATGACATGCCTTCCATAACAATTATTCTCCAGTACAGCCATTATGCAGAGACATATATTTATTTCTATAACAATTTGACTGATCTATTTAGCTGGGAAAGAGTGACATCTTGTTACTTACCCCCTCCATCATTTTTTTTATTAATATAAAGCATGACCTAGAGTCAATACAGGTTGAGTCATAAACAATTTCTAAGTACACATTTGTGTATGTTTTTCTAGTATAGCCAGTATGGTGTTATGGTTTCAGCATTGGATGGCAACTGTGGAGAACAGAGTTCAAATCCCTGCTTGGAATTTGGCAATCTACTGGGTGGACCAAGGACAAGCCACATACTCTCAGCCTTAGAGAAATGCAACGGCAAACTTTCTTTCTCTGAATAAATCTTGCCGCATGACAAGTTTGCCATAAATTGGAAACAACTTGAAGGTACACAACAACAAGAATGGTCTTCTAGCATTAAAGAAATGAATAAAAAGGTGTGCAGTTATAAACAAATCCAACCAGTTAGTGCTTTCTCTTTTTCAGTTACGACATAATTACTTGAACTCCCTGCTAGATCCTGAGTTGATGGCACTCACTGATGGTCATGCAATGGAGGTGTTACTGATGGAGTTAAAATCCTTCTTCCATGTTCTCTTCAGTCTATACCAAGGTGGGAACTGTGTAGCCCTCCAGATGTTGCTAGACTGCAAGGCTGAGCACTTCCTTCCAGCATATTCTACAACATTACCATTATGATTACTGTCGCTGCCGCCTCCTCCTCCTCCTCCTTCTTCTGCCTTTTTCCCAATACTGGGACTCCAGGTGGCTTACACATTAAAAGACTACAATTAAAAATATACAAAAATGAACATTAAAACCAAATTAAACTATTTACCACTCCAAAAAGATTTTTAAAGGCATATAAATACAGTTTCAAACAATACAGCATATAGCCCTTGGTCAAAAGTCTTCAGTTCTAAAAGCCTGCCTGAATTAAAAAAAAAAGATTCACTTGCTAACGAAGGAGAACACAGAAGGGGCCATTCTACTTTGCCTAGGGAGGGAGTTCCAAGGTGTAGGGGCAGCCACTGAAAAGACCCTCTCTTGTGTTCCCACCAGCCATTCCTGTGAAAGTGGTAAGGCTGTGAAAAGGGCCTCTTCTGTGGCCAGGCAGGCTCGTACTGGGAGAAATGGTCTGTCAAATAGCCTGGACCTAAGCCTGGACCAGTGGTCAGGAGCACTAGGAATTCCAATTCAGCAACATCTGAAAAGAGCACACAGTTCCTTTCTCTTGACCTTCATTGACATGCAAAATGAAAATCATTTTTACACTGGATAGCCAGTAGGTGATACCTGCTAGCACTACCAATTAAAAGGCAATTGTGAGGCAGAACAATTGCACAGCACCCTCAGGCTTCAGCTGTTCCATGCTTTTTGGTGACCCAACCAAATTTTGCTAGTCTCATACCTCAGCCTTGCTGGGCAAGGTTTCAAATGTGGACTCACAAGTGTGGATTCTGACAGAATATAAAGCTTAAAACATAACCAAGAGTAAGAGCTGGGGAAAATGCAGCCCTTAAAGAATGGTTTTCCTACTGCACAGTTCTAATGTTATAATTCCAATTTAAATGCTATGTCTGCATCCTATGTAATCCTGGGGTTTGCAGTTTGGTCAGAAACCTTAGAGAAGCCCTCAAACTGAGAATTCTAAACTGCCCTCCATAAACTGGGAATCCCAGGATTCTACAGGATGTTGCCATGGCAGTTTAATTTTTGTGAAGTGTGAAAAGCTGGAGGGTGGATGACAAGTGAGCTTCCTTTTATATTTCCTGTTATTCTTAAGAACATACTTACAGCACTTTTGTTTCAGAAATCTCAAAGCAGTGTTCAATAAAAAGAAAAATCAGACACAAGAAAACTAGTGCCTAAAAATAATGTAGCAATAAAACCCATGAAAAAACATCCATTATAAAACAGGGAGTAATGAATGACAAATAATTAGAGAAACAACTAGATCTTTAGTTGACTGCAGAACCATGCAACATTGGAAGCCTGCCTAATCATTCTGCTCAGTGGACACTACAACAAACATCAGAAATCACTCTGTTATGTTTGAAGGTTTCAATTTGTTGTTGCTAAAGAACAAATTAAATGGAATCAATGGGATTTGCCTTTAGGAGAGCATGCATTGGATCAGGATGGGACTCTCAGTTTTTCCAAGAAAGAATGTTCTTCTGTGCACGTAGCCCTCTTGGTGGCCTTTGTACTCCTCTACCCATTTTAGCAGCGAAGGTCAGGTTTTGCTTCTACCACAATTGAGTTTCTAATTGTAACTTATTCCTCCCCCCCATGGGAGTCAACGGCAGCCTTCCACAGTGGTGAGAATCATAGGGCCCTCCAAATGTTGTTGCACTGCAACTCCCAGCAGACCTAGTCAGCACTGTCAGTGATGAAGAATGCTGGGAGCTGCAGCCTAACATCTTCTGGAGGGCCTAATGATTTTCATCACTAATGTGAACAAAGGACAGTAACATTACCAACCCAGAGGCACTGCTGGGGCAAAGGCTAAAGTTACCTTCTATGCCACCTGATACAAGTTTGGGGAAGGGAAGGGAAATGTTAATTAAATTTAATTTCTAAATTTTAAAAATAAACAATTTCAAAGTGCACACAGCTAGTGCATTCCTCCACAGCATACTCAGATACCTCCCTTTCTGTCAGAGCCCCCCTCAACAGGTGACCAGAAGTAACATTGTGTCATCACCATGTGGAGGGTGATCGAGGAAGTGTTCTGGGGTGGTATTTTCACATGTTCTTATGCATTTTGGGAGGCTTTCTGTGTGTTTGTTGTTAAAAATTGCCTGAAAATCAGGGCATTTTAAAAAAGTGGAAGGGTGCTGGGGACTTTAGGAGACTGGTATGTCAGAGGCTGCAAAACAGGGTCTGAATGTACCCACAGGTCACAGTTTTTACACCCTCCCATAGATTCATACCAAGCTTCAGACATCTGTGTTTCGTGTTCTTACAACTATGGTTTTAACAAACAGACAGAGCTAGGTTGCATATTGAGAGTCCTATAATGTAGCCTAAAAATATTCTAGGCCTCACATACAAAAATATATTATAACTGAATTCTACAGATGCATTTCTTGACTCAAAACACATGAGGTGAATTAAAGAGAATAGAATAGGAGAAGATCTGGAGTTGAGTTCAACATATTCAAACTCTTCTAAAGCCAGTGTTTCCACATTTTAATGGCAAGGCTCAAATCCCCCAGGTCTGCTATCCAGGGTTGCTAGAATAAAAACTGAAGAGGGGTCATGTACCTTTCCTGATTATCTAGAAGAAGGAATTTCAGCAGGTGTTGCTTGTTGCCTGGTTTCATGACTAGCAGAAATTTCCTCTTTCATACAACTATTAAAGGTAGAAGAGTCTTTCCCAGTTTTCAGTCTGGCAACCCTGCCTGCTTTCTTTCCACTTTATACGAGAATTGAGTCTATCTTATATTCAATGAGTGTGGGGTTAGTATTCACCTAGCAAAGTAGTGTAAGCTGGCCATGGATGCTCAATTTGATACAGCATGTGGTAAAACTAGAATGGAAGAGGAGAAAATATAGTGTATATGAAGGCCAAATTTCCCCCTGGATCCCTTAGGGGTCCCACAACTGCTTCCCCAACTCCATCTGTCATCAAATTTTCCAGAAGCTTACTTCTGGTTTTGAAAAATGGCCGATTAAATAGTGCAGGGGAGGGTTGTAATATATTTGAAAGGTAAGAATCTGCTCCCAGAGTAGCAATTGATTAATTTCTCTCAAGAAAAGAGAGTATAGAGGGATCTGGGACTACCAAAACAGCTTCAACATTCATGTGACTCTGAGGACCTTTCCGCAACTCACCTTTTTGCGGAGCTGGGGTGTGGGGATTGTGTGAGCAGCCTCTAGTGAGAGGCTCTCGCATCCCATTTCCTTCAGCTCCACAGCTGCTGCCTGCTCATGCAAGAGCCTCTCCTCTTCCTTCTGCAGTGCAGCCTGGGATTTTCTCAGGCTGCACGGGGGTAGGAAGTGCGAGTGCCGCAGCTCCGGAGCTCCACATGCATGGCAAGTGCACGTGGGGCCCCGGAGTGATGCGCAATCACACACCATTTTTGGCTCGCAGCTGAAAATGAAATAGTGCATGATCAGCGCCTGCCAGGCCCTGGAGCGTTGCGCAATTGTGAGTGCATCGTGTGGACTGTTCCTCGCAGTCGCATGATGATCCAGGGGCACTTTTGCATGGCAAATGCTGTGTGAAAAGGGCCTAGGACTGTATTCTTGTACCTATGAGCTTTTAGATATTTGTGGCAAACCTGCCTAAAGCCAGAATGGATGAGGAGAAAATGGCGAGGGTATACATTGGTACTGAAAACAACAGAAGCTTCCTTATTGCCCAGATAGTCAACTGCAAACTGATGCTCAAAACTGTAAGCAGGGTTTGCTGAGCAGATCAAACTCTACCCAATGTTGAAACCAGTTGTTTACAAGGAAATCCATGAGCAGATCTAGAGTTTATAAATATAGTCACGTAAATAGAAAGGCTGCCAGGTGTCCCTTATGTGAAAGGATGTGCTTTCTTCCAAAACCCCATTAGTCATAGTGATCATAATTGATTTCATTCATTTCAGACACCATGGCTCCAATGCAGATCTTTTATTGCTAGAATGTTGTTCTGGCAAATCTATGTGCAACCTTTATGCAGCATATTTCTAGTTGGAAGGAAAGGCTTTCTTGAAGAACTCAATACAGATTTATTTGGGCTGTATTTTGCACAATGCACCACAACTCTTCCACAGTCATTCCAACAATAATTATCCATAACAGTTTTACTGCAGGACTTATTCCAGAGCACAGCAAGGTTGCAGGTTTGTGATCCTACCAAATTATTAGTAAGGGCCTAACGTCACAACAGCAGTGTTCTCACTTCTGGGTGGCCAATTATGTATCGCTCTGCCCTCCTATAAAGGACATGAATCACCAAGGGAGGGAAGAGAGAAAGAGAGAGAGAGATAAAACAACATTGTGTGTGCTAATTTATATGTATAGATGCACCATTAGAAACCTCTTAAAATAATTTAAATACAATATTATTACCACACCTTACACCCCTGCACTGCTGAGTAGTGAAATTGATGAGAAATATCTCTTCCTATAAAATTAGACACTTATGGCTGGGAAACATGTGGTAGAAAAACACTGGTTGCAACTATGTGCTAGGTCGGGATGATCTCAGCATGAATAGATCATAAGTTCAAGAGGATTAGACCAAAACCCTGATGTTAATGAGTTTGGGAGAATCCTCTCAATGACCCAATTTCCAGATACAATAGAAGATGAAACTGCCCAAGTGAAGCAGTCAAGCACCCCAGCACACCCCAGCACACATCCTTTCAGGGCAGGAAATAGGGTATAAAAACCCTGACTCCAGCCCAGGTAATTTGTAGTATGTAATACATTGGTTGTCATGCTGTACGTGGTCCCCCAGACTTCTGTTCCTCTGTGCTACTTTTAAACTCTTGTTTGAGCTACTACATTTTGATCTTCTGCTTCAGTACTGGTAAATATCATCACTTCCACCCAAAATCTGTCTCTCTATCCAACCTTTCTTGCCTTGCCCTTCAAAAGCCTTGTATGATTCATGAGGTTGCTTGATTTCGTGTGTGTATCTATTAATTTTTTAAAAAATTAACTCTGTTTAACTTTTAACTGGAGTCCTCTCTATAGTTAGTACTGGTATACACAGGTGAAAAGATCCTGCTGTTACCTCCACTCGCAGGCCTCCTTTGCGCTAATTCTCCAAATCCTAAGCAAATGTTGGCATTGCTGGTGGACCTCAAGGTCCCCCACCTTTTAGGGTAACAGTACACCTCACCTAAGTCAGAAGACAGTGACTGCTGACATTGTCATCCAGAAACTCATCATGGATAAGGCAACATCAAGGCCTGTGATTTTCCTCCCTGTGGTTCTTTGCCTTTAAATCAGACTTTAGCTGAAGAAGCCTTCAAATAGAGCCCAGCTTCAAATAGAGGACTGCCTTGTAAAAAAAAAAAAAGGGGGGATGCAAAGTCACTCTATTTATTTCACGTGGAGCACCAAAGATGTTCAGAGTCAGCACGAGAGAATTTTTGCCTTGTACCCTTTTTCATGTTAGGTGGGTGAGGTCGATAGTAAGCACCTTCCCTGAGTGTAGTCCTTCCCCCAACTTTATCTACCTATTAATTCATGCATGCTCTTTGCATCAAAAGCATAGCTCATGATAACTTTTCTGTAGATTATAATATGTAATCATAAAAACCATAACCCTAACATGGAAAAATGCAGCATTAACGCTATGTGAATAACTCCCTATTTGCCTTAAAATACCTTTTACTTGACTTTTTGGAAGAGTGCTTTATGAAACCTTGGCTATTTTCTCTTTTCCCTCCTGGGAAAATTCAGTCAAAAGGGGTATAAATAGGTGAACTGAAAACTGTTCCCTGTACATTTCCTCTTCCTTTCACAAGAAAACAACCTTTCCCTTGAGAAGTAGGTAATGGCTGGGGGATTCTCCTAGACACACAAGAAGTATTGTGGAGAACTCCTTAACTGTTGTACACCTAAGATCATCTTTATGTGCTTCATTTGCTGCCAGGAAACCTGAATTTTACCTTTCCTCTGGCTATTAAATTGAATTGAGGGAAAAGAATCCCATGCTCACTGACCCTACATGACGTTTCTTAACAACATCTTGGAAAGTTATTTTTTAACTTAATTTTTTTTCCTTGGACCTACAGTATCATCTTTATACTGCTCAGTTAGAGGTAGTCTTACCACATCAATCTTCTTAAAAGTAACTTTTATAGCTCTGTTCTGAGTAGTCTTATGCTGTGTCTGAAGATTCTACTACCATCTTCAGTCAATAAAAAAGCAAACTTTCCAAATCAGTGGATGAATTCACAGTTGATACAGACTGAAACTACTAGATAGAGCTTATAGGGCTGTCTCCTCCCCAATGCTGTGGGATGGCTCCCCTTGTGGGCATGGAATGGGCAGATCATGTACTCAGTAAGGGCACACAGCAGCAGCTGATATATCTGGGAGTGGCAGTGGACAAAGCTTTGTTCAAGGAAGATGGGCATAACACTTGTCATTAGGGTTACCAAATGAACCTTATTATAAGGGATGTTCCTTATTTGAGGGCCATGGGCAAGTAAACCCTATTATAAGGAATGTCACCTATTTGAAAGTGTTTCTTTTTATATAGCTTGAACAAGATACCAGAAAATCCTGACTTTTGGGTGTGGATTTTCATAAAGACAAAAATGTAATTTATGCATTACACCAACATTTCGTTATGAGCAATATGTTAATTATACAGAGAAATGCATTGCTATGGTTAACTGAAATTAAAAAGTTCATTTACTATTTAGGTAGATCACAAACTTGTTAACAGCTGCTTCCTGGTGACCAGGCTTGTTATTTTGAAAATATGGAAAGACATCTTGGCATCTTTGGAAGAACACTTGAAGGTCTTAGTGTATCAAACAAAAGGCTGTTCTAACCCTTGTAAAGCTATACACTTTTCCTAGTACATAAGAAAATGCTCTAAAATTCTCCTGTTAAACAGGATTATTGCTAGTTTGCTCATATCATCTGAGGCAAAAGCTGTTTGAATGCAGCTATAAGCCTTTAGATATGCCTTGCATAAAGGCAAAGATCAAAGAAATGCTCTACTCTTAAGGGAGAGATTTCCATTGGCTAAAGAATTCAGCTGCCAAGTTCACATCAGTTAATGAATGTCAGAACCATGCAACCTCCAAAGTTGCCAATCATTCTGATGCTTCAGCTGAAATGTATTAGGTTTTGTAAATAAAAGAAAGTTACAGGGGCTTTAGAATTCTGCATTATCAAATAACCAGCAACAGATGAAAGTAGGATGTCTTCATGATTTGGACTTTGGAACTTGAGTGAGGGGAGCCCACTTGTTAATAGGCCATATACCCCCATGCTTTGATATGGTTTAATTGGCAAAAGGTATATTTTAATTGGCAAATATTTAATTGGTATAAATATAAATTATACTCTACTATGACTGCATGGCCATGCTGACTAAGAGGAAAAGCTAGCTGAACATGTGCATTGCAAAACTAGGCCAGGAAAGACCTCAAGGCATAACCACGTCATGGTCAGCAAATCCCAATGATGATGCCTTCAACGACTCAACTTTAGAGACAATAGAGTCTACAATGTTCCCACAGGGCAGCTGATTGTCTTATCTCCCTTCCTTTGACCAACAATCTTCCCTTTTTGTCACACATCTGTCCAGCGGTTAAGGAGCTATCAAAGCTACCATTATCCTTTTGTCACCTATTGCTAAGACCATTAACTCATTCTGGAATCCATTGTTTACTCTGCCAGAGAACCATTAAACATTTCACTTCAGGCAGAAAAAGAGTATTTAAACCCCAATTTTTGGCTGGCCAACTTGCAGTACATTGGTTGCTGGTCTCCACTCTGTCACTCTGATTCCTGTTTATGTACTGTCCTTATGTGTCTGAGCTACATTCTTTGCTGGTCCCTGGATTGGTAAATATCACCCACTTTGCTCTGAAAATCTCACTATCAAAAACTTTCACCTCTTTTCCTTTAGTTAGCCTTGTGTGATTGAATGACTGCTTGGATACTATGTGTGTAATTGCAATTCCCCCAATAAAACAAATAATCTTAATTTTGGGTCTCCATCTGATTCTTTATTGCACTAGTACCGGTAGACATAGGTCTAAAAGATCTTGTAAGGTTACCTCCTCTCGCAGGCCTCCTCTTTGAGCTGATATTCCCCACAATTTCACAGAGGCACTGGCATAGTGGGTGCACCATGAGTCACCCATGTTTTGGAGTAACACACTGTACAGAAGTGAGACACAGCAATAGTCTAGTAATGTATAAATAGTTTCGTTTAGACCAACCAAATCTTCCTTGATCTGTCAGGTTGTAAATTTCTTCATTCAGACTCAGTTCTGAATTGAATTTTGCCAACTGCTTTACTTTCCAACATTCCCAATCACTTCAAATTGTCTTGTTATCAGTTCATAATCCTGAATAACAAGACTGCAGATAACAAACTCCTTCCCTTTCATACTTGCACAATTAGATCCAGGAAAGTGAAAAAACAACATAAGATAGCTTTGGAGAAAAAAAGAATCTGTTTACATCTTAGGTTTGGAACGTTACAAGGGATAAGGTCCACCATCAACTCATAGGACATTTCATTGCAATATTTTCTTTTAAAAAATCAGGAGAATATAACATAATAGTATGCTTGCCGGGAGGTCTCCTAAAGCGGCGATCTGGCTATTTCTGGCCTGCCTGGGTGGGTAATGGAATGTCCAGCGATTAGTGGCCATGCCTAGTTTTGTGCTTGTCCAGGGACCTCACAAACATCTGGAGAGGGATGGTAGAAGAGAGCCAAATTATTGATATCAAAGTGATATCTAATGTCATCCCAAGTGCGGCTTAGGAACTGCAGTAACAGTGTCAGGAAGCTGTTTAGGCAAAGGAAACAGTAATTATGTAATTTAATGTTGATGTTGTAAAGCAGATTTTAAAAATAAAAGCAGCCTCTTATTGTCTTCACTAGGCCAGATGCAGCTTGCTGTAGTTCTCCACCCAGCTGGCAGGCTTCTTCTTCTGTTATCTCTCATCAGCGATCAGAGTTAAGAAAGCCTTTAAGTACCTTTCACAAATCTGAGGAGAACCAGCATGGTCTAATGGTTTGAGCATAGGTCTATGACCCTGGAGACCAGGGTCTAATTCCCCATTTGGCCATGGAAACCCATGGGGTGATCTTGGGAGCATCACATACTCTCAGCCCCTGAAAACCCTATGATAGGTTCACCTGAGGGTCGCCATAAGTTGGAAATTACTTGAAGGCACACCACCAACACAACAACAATAACAACAGCAACAGCAACATAAATCTGAGTTGTGCCAGCTGAAAAGAAGTTACACTGGGGCTTATTCCTAACTAGGTACTCAGCAATGCCCACTTGCCTCTGATTCTGCCTAGTCTTCATTCCATCCTGTGTGGACGGTGGAACATGGTGCACTCATTGATGGAATAGCTTCTGAGACACAGGACAAATTGGAATTTGTCCCTAAGGCCAAAATAGGTTCCCTATTCTCTGCCTTGGGATATGTATGAAGGTTTGAGGTGTTCAAGGCATGGAGGAAAAAATGAATTATATTCCTGCTTTCTTTGTGGTTCTGGCTCTTATTCATGTTGCCTTTTCAATAAACCTCACTAGGTTCAGTGGGGTTTATTCATAGAGAATTATGCACAACGTTTTAGACATTCCAATTCATAGCCAGATTATCTTTTGGGCAATTGAGAAGGTTAGATGTAGTCTGTCTTCACCCTCTCCCCCTTTTCCCTGGGCCAATTACATTGGTGTGCATATTTGCAAATTTGGCATATATAACTGATTAGGTAACTCAAGAGTTAAATTCAGGAAGAAAAATTATGAAACCCATATTAGCATAATGCTTTTATTATGCTAACTCAAAGGTCATGAAATGTGTGTAAACTTCCAATTTCTTTGCAACACTTCATCAGGATAGATGGTAAACAGAGCAAAAGTAAATGAGGGTTTAAAAAGTGATTGATGTTGAAGCAATGGCATCTGCATCTCATTACCGTCTTAGGATGGAAAGAAAAAGGGAGGTGCAGGTATTTATATCAGACTGTACCTGGTAACTAAATCGTTTCAAGTTTCAGACCCTCCCAAGAAGAAAAAGTAAATGAAATAGAGCAGAATACTCATTTTGCAAAATATAAAATTCCATAGTTTTTCTCTTTAGGAAATTCCCATTCCACTGATGACAGAACTGAAGACAATCTAATCAGATGCAGCCTCTGTGGTCTGAACCCTAGCCATTTTTTCCCAAGTTTATGCCTTCCTTTCACTGCTTAATATGTAATCTGATGAAGAATTCTGAAGAACTCAAAATAGGATGGCTGAATGAAGATACCATGTAGACTTTAGCATTTTCTTTCTGAGTTTTCTAATTTTCCTTTTTCATGTAAAAGGTAGAAGTAAACTAATTTTAACCAAGTGCTTGGAATGATTGATTTTTCTATTTTTCTTGACTAAAAGGTGAAAGTAATCAGCATCAGAACATATACAAAGATAAGTACCAGAGATAAGTAGTTTATAGT
Organism: Ctenosaura bakeri; assembly: GCA_948474755.1. NCBI lineage: Eukaryota > Metazoa > Chordata > Lepidosauria > Squamata > Iguanidae > Ctenosaura > Ctenosaura bakeri. Next base: position 297,613 of record CAOLHI010001256.1, read on the forward strand.
GCAGTATAATCCTATGCATTTCTAATCAGGAGAATCTTCTGTTGAAGTCATTGATGCTTACTCCTGGGTAATAGGAGAAGTACAGCCTTGAGCAAGAAAACCACATAGAATGCATATTTTTTTAAAAAACACACACTGATCCACATATCTAGTGGAATCAGAGACAAGGTTTGTTACAGTCACGAACATCATGTTACAGTTACGAACAGGTTAGATTCACATTACAAATGAACTAATTACAAGTCAGAGCACCACCATTAATGAGGGAGGAAGAAGAACTGACAGGTGGAAGTTGTGAAGAACAACAAAAATGAATATAAAAAGCAAAGAAAACATGTTGTTCTCCCTCATCCCACCAATCAATCAATCAATCAATATTGAATAAGCATATCAAAGAGAGAGCAGACCAATCAACTGGATGGAAAATCAAGGTTTTTTTTTTTTTTTTTTGAAAGAGAGAATATCAGCCATGTAATTTAGCCAGTATGAGGCCACTGAACAACATCAAGCAAAAAGTAGTGGTTTGAGTGTTGCACTAGAACTCTGAGAGACAAGAATTTAAATCTCTGCTCAGTTATGGAAACTCACTGGGTGACCTGGGGCAAGTCATATTATCCCAGTCTTAAAGGAAGGTAATGGCAAACGTCCTCTGAGTAAATCTTGTCATTAAACCCCCATAAGTCAGAATTTATTTGAAGGCATAGGAAGACAACATTGCTGAAAGAGTGACTTCAGGCAGATTCAGTAGCATTGCAAGAACAAAACTAAAACTGGAATGGATCTAACATCAACGAAAGCAATCTAATTAGAATAAAGATTTAGGGGGAAAACAATGAATAGGCATTTGGTGTCCATATATATGTATTCATACGCATGTTTAATGAACCAGAACTGGCCCCACATTGAATGTCTTTCCAACTTCAATTTTTGGATTGAATGTGTCACTTTGGTAGAGTGGACATTCTATGAAAAACAATTGGTTCCATGCAATTAGGAATTGTGTAGCAAACGTGACCACTTCATGATGCTGTGTAATCAATTAGCTTTCAATGTATGCTGACTCCACTGGGAGCAAATAAACCCATCTGACATGAAGCAAGATCTCTCTTTTAGAGCAATCATCAACAAACTTCCGAATGGAGCCTTGTCTTGTTATATGGGAGCTGTGCAAGCTGAAAGAATATTTTAAATGCTGTCTTCAACCTGTGCTTTCATCTTCCTTTTCTGTATTCCTTTTTTTACCTCTGCTGATCTATGACCATAATAAAGATTCTATTCTATTCTATTCTATTCTATTATTCCTAATAGAGCAGCATTTTGTAGAATGGAAAAAAATATTTGGAAAAATCATACTGTGTGATAAACTACATCCTCTTCAGATTTATCTACAAACCGAAGTTGTAAAGACCAGGGAGAGTGTGTTGAAACAAGAAGAATAACAATGATCTGAATGACTATTTAAGAAAAAGAAATCTGCCCCCACCCATCTCCTACAAAGGGAAAATATATACCATCAAATGGAGACTAGCAATGGTAAATAGTGCAACTAGACTGTATGGATTTCCTTGGGTGTGCTGTGCCTAGACATAGGGATTCACCTTTTGTATTGCATGTGGATGTTATGTATCTTAATTATGTTATGTACCCTCAAAATTACATTATGTACCCTCAAATTGCTGCCCAACCCATGAAATGAAGAGACCACACACAGGGCTTGGGTTGAACTAGGGCAATTTATTAATGTATGCCTAATTAACACAAAACTGGAAGTGAATTTGACCTTGAACTTGAACTTGACCATGAACTTGAACTTATGACCTGAGAAGGGGGGTCAATGGCATGTGTAGGCTAAGGCAAGGGTCAGCTCCAGACCTCTTCCCTAGCTCACCTAGAGTGAGGTACCGGGCCCCAAAGCCAACCCATGAGGCTGAGTTAAGACTTTGGCCAGCCTTTTCTGGAAGGCGAGCCCACAAACCTCAACCCCCTGACTCATGCCTGGTAGGGGCAAGTCCCGGGCCTGCCTCAAGGACAGCATTTATCCTACACCAAAGGGTGCCATAGGTACTCACTAACCCTTAGACCCCCCTACCAGCCATGGATGAGGACAGTGTGGCTGTGGAGACCTATTTAATACCTAATTGAGACACCACCTTATAAAGCCAATTGCCCAATCCCTTGGCGCAGTGTAGGGTAGGTGAAAACCCCCCGCAAGGGGGAAAAAATCCTACCCGGCCCCAAAGCGACCAGCAATCTTACACTGAAACCATAGGGTGGGAGGTTGGGTTGCCAGCAATCAAAAGGCTGGGCAGGGGGCGGAGCAGCCCTAAAAGGGGGGTCTGCAGACTCCACCCCCTCCCACTCCTACCATGCAATGCTTTGTCGCACAGTAAATGTGTCGTCTCTCTTCATGGGAGGGCAGCAAAGGTGTCCCGCCCCACCATGTGGTTACACGGGCAGGGAGGAGACAAATAAGATGTAATGTGTCCTTGGGCTATGGGAAGGACTGAAAACAAGCAGTAGTTTGTGGGTTGATTTTCATGCTTCTGCTTCAGAGCCTTGTGTGGATCTACAATGGATACAAACATAAAAGAGCCAAAGGAGTTCAAATGCCATTCTCCATACACTGATAAAAGCTCTTGCTTTCAGTTCTGTTCTCTGTTAGAAGATTAACAGCAATTATCTAAAATTGGTAGAGTCTTGTACTGATTAAGGCACTGCTTGCACAGCATTAGTGAAAGCATGCTTCAGCAAATTGATTTAAGCTCTCTTCAGCCCCCCTTCCCCTTTCTCATTTTTTTAAAAAAAACACACAAACAATTAAGTATCTTTCCTACTGGAGTCTTTCTCATCTATAGCTCATTTTCCTGCAAATTAACTAACGGACACAGAAATGACTATGTAATAAAAATTCTGTTTTTATGTGTAAGTATTATAGAGTCAGATAAGAAGAGAAGCCATTCGTACATTGCTGAGATACCCCATCAAAAAGACTGAGATGACCTGTTCACTGGGTACTAGTTAATATTGGTGATATATATTGGTTAATTAGCTGTCAGATCAATTCCAAGCTGAATTTAAAGACTTGATCAAATTAGGATCAGATTTTTTTAAGAAGCTTCTTTAGCCACTTGTACCTTCCTGAGTTCAAAGCTTGGAAAAGTTACTTTTTTAGATTAAAACTCCTGGAATCTCCTTATCAGCATGACCACTGGCCATGCTGACTATGGGATTTTGGAAGCTATCTGCAAAATAAGTAACTTTTTAAAGCTCTGCCTGCATCCAGTTATCAGCAAAGTTCTCACTGGTGAGTACAGGAAAGGGAGCCTTCTTTGTGGTGGCCCCCAATTGTAGAATTTCCTCCTTTGGGAAATCAGCCAAATCTCTGCCAACCCTCTTTTACTATTTTTAGATATGTTATGAAAACCTCTTTGTTGCATCAGAATTTTCTATGGCTAAGCCTTATTTTCTCTAGGCTGGCTTCTACATTCTGCTTTAAAACTTTTAATTGATGTATTTTATGGTATGTACTCCTTTTCATTGTTTTTTCTTGTTCATATTATATTGTCAGCTGAATAGTACTCTGGATATGTCATGTTCCTTTGCCCTGTGGTACTTGTCTGCACTCCAATTACAAACTAGTCATCAACATGAATGTTTTTAATTTGCACAGTTCATTGCTTGAGGCAGATTTCAGGTCATCACTGATTGTGGCTAGGCAAAATAACATCAGTATTGCTGAACCACTGAACTTTTATTTTGCATTGTGTAACTGCATTTTAAAATCATTTCATGGGCCCTGCACATTCCATAGAAGCAAACACACATGAACTTAATGTAGTATTTCTAAAATTTCTCCTCTTGTAAACATTCTGTATTCTAAGACCTTTGAAAGAGTAGAACAGAATATATCTGATAGCTTAAAATGAGGCAAAGTTTAATAAGTATGTAGAGGAAGAGCAGTAGACATCCCTGAATTTCCTTCCTCCCAAATAGATTGGAAAAATGGAGCATGAGGGCATGTATAATCAAAATCTCCACAAATCCAGTGGGAACTGAAAGCTAAACACTGTACTGGGGATGTGCACAATTAGAGAGAGCCTAGTTCTAAATCCAGCAACTACCTGTTTTGTTTATTTCTGTTGAATACTGAATATTGTTTTGATTAGGATTCTTGGGAACAACAGCTACAGAGTTTTGCTCCTTGCTTGCAAAAAGCCTCAAGAATCTCTTGTAAATTCAGGGTGTTCCCAGTTTTGGCTGACCTTAATTGTTGGTGGTCCTGGTTAACTTATGCAGGGCAGATTGGTAAGTGTCCCAATCACTTGATAATGAGGACCCTTGAAGATAAAACAACTGCATAATCTATGGGGCTTCCTTGACAAAGCTTAGATCTTCAGTACCTCTTAATCTAGCCAAGATTGAAGGTTGCTATCTTGTTAACTGCCAATCCAGTAGGTTTCTGCATGTGGAATTGCAAAGGAATATAATCTTGTTTTTTTCATCTCGGATAGAGGCCATTTCCTCATGACACTGATATAGTGCTATTATTCCACTTTCAACACCCTGTGGAATTCTGGGGTTTGTAGTTTACTGAAACCAAAGAGCTCTCTGGCTGAGAATTCTAAATCCCCTCCCTAAACTGCAAACCCCAGGGTTCCATAGCGCATTGAAAGTGGAATAATAGCCCTATAACAGTTTAGTGTGGAAATGGCCAGAAAAATGTCTTGGTCCAGTATGATCTTCATCTCTGAGGCACAGTGTTAAGTGACTTTAGTCCCCATAAGAAATAGTTGTTCAGAATATTTCTGCTAAAAACATTCAGTAGAGCACAAGTACTGAATATAATATGATTACACAGCAATTTAATTTGCTGAATAATTGCAAGTTCTTTTTGTTTCCCATATAACTATGTTTCCAGATTTTTTAAAAAAATCTACCCCAGGGTCCTTTAACGATTTCACAGTATGCATATCTTAATACAAAGGCCTCTCCTGTTATTCATGGTTATATAATGGATTGGCAGGCAACTGTTTACCTAGGCAATATTCATGTGATCTACCATGAGGGAGGAAGTTAATTATCTGAAACATGAAGGCCCATTTAAACCTGTGACTTTTTGAGGACTAGCTATTGTGTGAATCCCTTTTGGTTTCAGTAAGGGAACACCACAAAGAGGCTTTCGGGCAAATATTTGCAGCCACTCTGAAGTTTCAAAATTTAACTTTTTCCATTCATCTCACTGTAGATAGATGAGTTCAAAGTCAAACTAGATGGTACGGTATTTACTTAATGTGCAACTCTCCTTCTCCTTTTCATTCCATCCAGATTATGCTTTCAGGCCCAAAAAGATACCTTCTGTGTGGAAAAGTTTAAACCAGTTCTATCCAGGGATTTTCCTAGCAAAATTTGTCCCCTCCTCGCTGTGCATCAATTTTAATATCATTTTATTAAAGTTTCACAATTAAAACAACCATTTATTATTGCTATTTCACATGAATTATTTCTTGAATCTTCCAAACTGATCTAGACTTCATTTCCAAAATCTCTTAACATTGTTATATCATTGTACTGCATTTTCCAGCCATTTTACACGTTAGTACATAGCATTTCCATTACCATATTCCTGCTTCATGATATCTGCTGTAATCATCACAATGAAATTTTTTCACATATTACCATGAATTATAGACTTCTATCAAAGGTCACCTACAATTTGCCATTCTTTCTGAATTTCATCATCTGATTTGACTTGTTTTTATTTTCAATAAAGGTTCCCCACCATTGTTCTACTGTAGGTATTTGCTGTGTTTTCCATACCTTAGCGTATTCAATACGTGCAGTTGTTATCATATATAATAATATTCTCCAATATTTCTTTATATTCACACCGTCTACTAAATCTGTCATATTTACTGTGCATCAATTTTAAAAGAGAAAGAAAATGGTCTAATTGTCTCAAATTGAGGGGAGGAGAAAATTTAGGAGGGAAACGGCTAGGAAGGGAAGAGTTAACCTCTGTTCATTTAGGTTCAGTGGTTTTGATCCAGAGTGGAGAGCTATGCATTTACAGTGAAGTAAATAGGAAACGGAGGAGGTCATGCTATGGCTAGAATGCTTTTCGATCATGATACCAGTGCATATCTGGGTTATAGCAGCAGTTATGCTTTTAAGAGGCCTTCATAAGGAGGTATCTGATACCGCCTTTTACATGCAGTTCTCCATTCACTCACAGCACAACAGGCCAAATTAAAGGACAGCATGCACAGCCAGAGTGGCATTCATCCAAGAATAGAACAGCTGCTTATTGAATGTGGGATGCATTAGCAAGTTGCCATTCAGATTGCCCCTGCCCCCACAGTACTTCTGCATAACCTTGTGTTAAAACTTTATTGTCCAGCTTTTAACAGAATATTGATCAGTTATGCAAGTCTCCAGTTTTCTAATATATATATAATATATATGTGTGTGTGTGTGTGTGTGTGTGTGCACATGCACACACAGACACACACACAAACAAACCGATATCACAGGATATCAAGGCAGCAAAGAGATAAAATCAGTCTAAAACAATTTAGATCAGTTGAACCAATGGGATTTACATAAGTATTGGCTTGTTAGCCAGTGATTAAATGGATCTACTGCTAACTGGGACTCAAAATTCAGTTTGATCATGGATAATAGTGTCTGTCCTCTACATGAGCCACCACAAATCTTCACACTTGGCTGTGTACATTTTTATGTAAGCAAGTCAAATAGAATGCCTGGTTCTTTGGTTAGAAAGCTTTCACTGAAGTGATTTATGCCCAGTGGAAACCCAGCTAGCTACATTGACAGCTCGGCCCACTATCCACAGCAGAAGTGCAATGATTTTTTCTCTCTTTACAATCAAGCACTAGTTTCCTGCACTAATACCAGGGCTTAAAACATGCTGTTCAGTCTGCCCATGTGAAATGAATGCAGGAAGGTTAATTAATGTCAATGAGTCTGTGACTTGCTTTGGCTGAGTTTCTTGGAGCTGGGTTGGTTACTTCAAATTTATTGCTTTTTTAATAGGCTACACATTTAGAATCTCTTGGAAAGTTCCAAACCGGATTTTCTGTTCTGTTGCATTAGTCTGTTTTGGTGTGCTATGAGCACTTCTGCCATGAGAGGAAGCAAAATGAGCAGGGAAGGTGATGAAAAAGTTGTCATTGTTGTTTTGTCCCTTCAAGTCATTTCTGAGCTATGGTGATCCTAAGATAAACATTTCACATGGCTTTCTTGTCAGGATTTCTCAAGAGGGAGTTTGCCATTGCTTTTCTCTGAGGCCTGAGAGACAGTGACTTGCCCTAAGTCAAGCAGTGGGTTTCATGGACAAAAAAGGTTTGAATTGTGATGTTTTAGCATCTGGTACAAAACTCAAACCACTACACCACACTGGTTCTTGATGAAAACATTAGGTCATTCGAAAACAAAGAACGTTCAGCTATGAGTCATTTTGAAACCATGCTAGAAAAAGTGCCAGATATCTACATCTGTCTGACATAATTGTGCAATGCTCCCATACTTATTTGCCATGTAGGAGGGCAGGAAGCGCAATGGAGGCACTTTCTTCCCCAACACAGCATAAGAAAGAGCCTGGCTGCACTGCAGAAGGCAGACACATATAGCTTGTGCTCCCTTCCATGGGGAGCCAGTTGTGCTCTCTCCCCGGCAACGGCAGAGACGGGATTGCAATGGCACGACACGGGAGAGCATCATTGTGCATAAATGGTGTCAGTATATCATGAAGAACAGGGCACTGGGAAGAAAAGCATGTTAACTCGAGGTTCTGGTAGCTATAGTTATTGACATTAAGAAGACAGCACTGAGTCAAAGCAGGATCACTTGTCTACAGGAAGTGGGGACATGGAAATTTGGGCATAGTGGTAGTGGGGGGAAAAAGGAGGAAAGAGGGTTAGTGGACAGCAAGAACACATCTGAATAGGTGCTTGATGTTCATATAAGGAGGGAAAAGCTAGTTCAGACTAAAGAGCAGGCACCTTTTCACACTAAGCACTTATAGTACTATTATTCTACTGTCATGGCAATATACTATGAAATCCTGGAATCTGCAGCTTGCTGTGGCTTTCTGCCAAATAATTCTAAATACTATTCCATAAGCTGTAAATTCCAGGGTTTTCTAGGATGGAACCATGGCAATTAAACCGAAATCATATAGTTATAATTGTGTAAAGTGAAAGGTCCCCAGGAGAAGTCTTTAGATAAGGAGCAGGGCAACTCGTGGCCCTCCAGATCAGCTCTGTCTTTAGAAAGAAATCTCACTTTTTTTTTCCATTTCTGAGCTGAATATAAGAATCATTGCAACTTTACAGCTCAAAGTCATGTTTTTTAATGAGTAATTTTCACATCAATTATACATGCAATAAAAACTCCAGATAATAGTTCCTCCTGTTTTAAATGCTCAGTGCTTGGTCATTTGGGAGAATCATTTTTATAGCATCACAACACAATTCTATGTAAATCTGTTGAGATATACATAGTTCAGTTGATTTTATCCCTAGGTAAAGATATGTAGGAGTGCAGCCCCAATTTATTGAAATTGTGAATTTCAGCTTTTGCATATTCTATCTTTGAATGCAAAATACTTTACTATAGATTGCAGAATATACTCAAAACCACTTGACTCACTTAGGTAACTATCTTAAGATGGACTAGGGATGTGCCTGATCATTGATTTTGTTTTCATGGGGAGAATAAATAAAATTTTTCAATTTTCTCCTCTTTGCAAGAACATCTTTGGAATTTTACAGTTTCCAAAGATGCTCCCACAGGGATTAAGTCTTCTTCCCCAAAAGTCACTGTTTTCCTGCTTCCCTTCTCTCAACATGGGGGAGGTTAGACTGGAAAGCTGAACACAGCCAGATGCACAGTGATGCAGGCATTCAGCAGGACCTCCCAGGGTCCTCCAGAGGTCCCAGAGATAACATCTCTGTCATAAGACTGGCTATCAGAACATAGCTGAATGCATCTTAGGCCACCCTGCACTTGTCACTGGCCACTTCATGGCTATGTTAGCAGGACAGGGAGAAACTGAGGATTGTCTGGCTGTGTCCCAGTCACTAGACATTTCTCAGCTGCCCCCTGCTATTCCTCCACATACTAAATAGCCACTTTGGGAGGATGGTGGGTATCTTAGGATCATCTGGATCTGTTCTGATAACTGAATGTATCCTTAGCTGCCCCCACCTTCCCTGGCACAATGATACAGATATGTTCCAGGACCACTAGAGGACTTCTGTCAGGTCCCAAAGGATAACCACATCATTGTGTGTACAGCTTTCAGAACATAGCCAACATGACTGTATCCAGAGGGCAGGAGATGGCTGAGAATGCATCTGGCTATGGTCTGAGAGCCAGAGGAATGCTGTCTTTTCTGTGTGCCTGGCTATCAAATATAGCTGGCTGCCTCCTCATCTCTTCCCACCCTCCCCTAGGCCTCAACATGCTTATCTAGTAACTGGGGGGTGGGGGGTAGGGGTGGCATGGTGACCAGGAAAATAGTGAGTCTTGAAAAGTAAATGTCCACCTGGCTGTTCTGCCTTTTTTCAGCATAAGTTAGCACCCATGTTTCTTGTTGGGACCAGGGCTTTGACTAGGATTCTCTTCCTTGGAGTTTCCCAACAAAAGTGATTTTTTTGAGGGGGGGTGTCTTTCTCAAATAATGTGCAATTTTTCCCCCATCCCTAAATTACACTATCTTGGGATTTTTCACAAACATGAGAATTTCCCTGACAACTCATTCCAGTTGTAGTCTTAAATACTGAATCTGAAATACAGAAAATGAATTCTCTAATAAGAGTTTCAAAATGGAAGCAAATGAAAAGTTAAAGGACTAGCTCAGCTGTATCATGGAAGGAAAGATGCCGCCATGCACTCCCCATCACCATCCTTGAGGAAAGAAAAGGACCACATTTCACCTTACTAGTCCTTGCACTGGAAGCCATGCTTGACCAGAGACTGGAAGAAGAACTTTTTTTAGTACTATAATTTCCCATAGTGATTCTTAGTAGTGTAGTCCAAAAGAATTACTTTTCCCAGTGCTGTGATTGACCCTAGTTTTTCCCAGGACTTGGCAAATTTACACTTTGGACTACAAATAGAATGACCACCCTGACTATGGAATTCTGAGAGCTGTAATTTAAAAAAGTGGATTTTACATGCTCCATACCATTTTCCACCTGTGGTGGACGCTTGAGAGGTAATGTGAATTCTCTCACTCAAAGAGATATATGCATTCTAGGGTTGTTTTCCAGTTTTATTCCCCCTATGCTATGAAGTTGAAGCATCATTGCCTCCATATGTTTTATCATATTGTGTCTGTGCCATTTTAAGTTCATTAAATGAAGAACACTGGAACATTTTTTTCTCTAATCATTAGGGCAGAAACTGCTTGGTAATTACAATGTTCACTTAATCCTGTTAATATGCTATTTATTATCATGCAAAGCTAGGCCATGCTTTGTGCCTTTATGTAGCCAGGAGAAATATTAATTAGCACCAACCTCATTTTTGTGTTGTTTAAAATGTTGTTTTGCAGTAACCCATTATCATTCTTACTGATGCATTAAATGTGCATTCAGAAACCTCAAAGACTCATTTTAGTACTACTATAAATATCTTAACATCTCTTCTCCCCTCATTGCCAGATCTCCAGTCTGTGAAAAGTTTCAGTCGCTAAGCCTTTTCTTGTCTGGTGCGAGTTAAAGGTGAAGAACCCTTCTCATGAACCCCTTTGCCTCATGCTTAGTTCCATCTCTCACACAGCAAAGATGGCAAGACAGTCATAATCTTTCTGCTCATTACTTAGGAAAGGTTACTTTGATGTAATGAGATGAGACCAGTGAGGTACATGTAGCAAAATCAGCTATCCTATGGCTCTAAATAGTGGCAGCTGATGGCTTCTGTGGCAGTGGGGTAGTGAATCCACATAGTCCAGCTTTAAGGAACTATCCAACCCTTTCCCCAGATAGGTCCAGCAGCATGGATAAATGCTGTAAAATTCAGTCTAATATCAAGAATGGATTCTCTGCCCTATTGACATGGGAAACACCTGCCACTGTTGGATCCAATTCCAATAGGTTCTCCAATGCATTTCAAGATTTGTCTGAACAGAGATTACCCCTCCTCAACTATTTCTTGGTATAGATAAGTTGCTGGCACAACCTATACCTCCATGCACATTCCAGACTTATGCAGCCTCAACAGAAATCACTTGGATGATCATGCCCCCCAAGTGTGAATTTCCCTCTCTGAGAGTTGTTCTTCCCCTACATACCTTTGGTTGTATTTTGCCTTTACCTAAATAGTCAAGAGGCCAATGGCAGCTAGTGATCCTCATATCAGTGGGTGATAGGCTTTACAGGAACTATCCAAGGTGCTGAGTCTATATGTGGGATAGGTTTCAGCAACTTGGATAACTCCTTTAAAGTCTAATGAAAACCTGGAATGGATTAACTGACCAATGAAATGGGAGCTTCTTGCCATCAGTGCAAATTTCAAGGTCATCCAAAAAGGCTGTGCCTTAGAATATTGAGAGATTTCTTTGCCTTGAGATCTGTTTTGGTAAATTACTCCTAGAATCTTTATAATTTAGGTAGCTAATAGTTTGGGTCATTTCATTTGAAAAGCAACTGTCTATTTCTGAACTTCTCTCTGCTTGGTTTTTTAAAGAAATTACAGTGAATAGCAGTTGAAACTTGGATGTGACTTTCCTTATATGCCAGACAACTTAACATAAACACATTAATCTGGCTAAAGAGTGGAAAGAAAGCTACAGACAAGGAACTGTTCCTCCTTTGTGTATGTTTTTATTGCATAGGAGTGGAGATAGACAACCTCTGCAGAATATAGACAAAGGGTGCCTTTAGCATGTCCTGCCTTACCAGGTTTGAAGTACAGACACAATTTTGTCACAAGGGGAAAGACCCATGCTGAAGCCAAAATCAGATGCTCTGTACATGGATTGCAACATAATTCCAACCCAGGTAATTTTTTTTTTCATGAGTAATCTTCTAGGTGGACCCAGGATTGGCATCACAATCCCTTTTATGATGAAACCAAGCAATCCCCTGTAACTCCACTCTATGGCAGCAGCAAACTTGTGTAGAAAAGAAACTGAGAAGCAAAGCTGTTAGCAAGTTCTATGTTCTTGAGAGATTACTAATTACTAATAAGCCCAACTGTGGAGCTAAGAAGCAATGTTTGATCTCTGTACGCTCAGAGAAAGAGAGCATAGAAGGCTAGTGGTAACAGCTTCTATGTTGAGCCACTTAGCCAAGTTTCCTTTGAAATTTTCTCCACAGAGCCCTGATCCTTACAAACTACAGTTACCTGTTTATCCCATCCCTCAACATTGTATTGATATTATGCTGCTCACATATTTCCAGTAATGTCTCTCACTATTCTAACACTATAGGAAATACTTTCTTGCTTGGCAATACGCCCTAATCAGCTCAGTATGGCCTACTTCCGGCAAACATTAAGAGTGCTCTATTTCTAATCCCTAACAAACATGTGCAGGACTAGATTGCATGTCACATTTTTGTTTATACTTTTTTCAGCATGTGCATGTTAAATACTGGAAACTATTTGCTCAGAGGGAAAAAACCCGCTCAGTTTTGGTCAGTACTTACAGGTTTTTTTCCCTATATTTTTCAGCATATTATAATTCTTTCAGTGTTGTTGGAGAAAGAGAGATAATGAGTGTCATTCCTTTTGGAGCACTGAATCATCACTTTTCTTTTCTTTTTTTCTTATTCTTTGAAAATGATATCTTTTCAGCTGGGAAATACATCATTTATGTTTGATCTAAATAAAATCAATTATTCCCAAGAACTGTCGCATCTTATTTTAATATAGCTCGTACATCTCCTTGGATGCCATCTCAGTGCCACAGTGTTGCTTCATGATTTGAATATGAGAAGACAAGAATAATGTATGAATCTGGAAAGTCATGCAGACAAACCAGATTATATTTAATAAGCACAAATACTGAAATTGCGTCTTCATTCTGGCCACTGCACATTTAGGACCCGAAATACTTTCATCGGAAGTCATAGTAAGTTACAGAAAGCCCTCCAAGATGCTCCTGCTTCCACTGATCACCTGTCCTGGTTCGTTCCAGAATCTCCACCTCTACTGCTATTGTCGAACTGGTCTTAGCAAATCCTGACCTCAGATCTCCATTCAGCCCTGAATCTCAGATTGGGCATCTAGCATCAGCCACTGTTCATCAGCCTTGCATAGGGTTTATATAAAGAAGGCCCAGATGAAGATTCTTAACAGTTCTTGTGATGATAAAATGGCCCCAGGACAGTGGGACTAAACACACTGCCCTGAGCTCCTTAGAAGAACACTGAAAAGTAAATGAGTTATGGTTAGAATAAGGAAACTAACATAAGCTGTGAAAGAGACAGAGCAGGAAAGAGAGTGATAGTAGGGGGTAGACCTTACAAACAGATACAGAGTAGGAAAATGTTGTTTGCTTTTTTTTTCAGTAGCCCGGGGCCAATTTTTAGAAATCAGTGGGTAGCAGACACCTCACTTTCCTGAATTTTTAAAAACATTTATAACATACGCAAAGAGCAGAGCATAGGTAGGATTCTCCAGAAATACTCACTTCATTTTTTTCAAGTTTCATTAAAACAGATCGGCCAATAACATTATCAAAAGGCTCTTCATATTTAAAACCGTGCAGTCAGTTTACATATCATTCCAGGCCAAGGAACAAAGGGAGCCTGGCTGAATTCTGAATGTGCATTTGGGTCAGCAGAAGCAAATGATGCTTGCTTTCTGCTCAATGAAGGCAGCACATCCATGTAGAAAGTTTAACCTCCATTTTGCTGACTCATTCCTTCATTAGGCATTTCTTTTTAGGTTGACATCAGATAAATCTGAATAGTCATTTCCTTTTTGAACTGCTACTCCCCCTTTACTGAGTGTTCCAATAAATCAATTTTTTTTCCATGTACTGACACTTTAATACTTTTTATCCTAGGTGCACAGATCAGACTCTAAAGCTTTTGAATCAAGAGTACAGCGTAAAATTGAAAAATATGTATTTGCAAATTTCTAACAGTAGGATCTCATCAGATGTGGAGGTCTGATGTAATGTGAAAGCATACTTACAGGAAAACATATGGGCATGTCTAAAACATGTCTACAGTTGACTAGCATTTGGAATAGAAACATAAAAGAGCCATTGTGTGTGAACCAAAAAAGGTCAGCCAATATACGTTGGCTTGATTGGCTAGTATGCCCAAGCTTTTACTTGCCATACACTTACTTGCCACACTTACAACACTGAAGTTTCTAATCTCACAATTCTATGGATGTATTTAAACTGACATTAGTGCTGAATTCCTTGATGACAACATGCTTTACAGGCAGAAGATCTGGTTCAGTCTTTAGCAATTCTGGTTAAATTCTGGTTAAAACTAACCCATGTAAGAGATCAGAGAAGGAGGTCTTCCAGAGACCTGGCACAGCCTCTGGCATTCAAAATGTATAACACTGGGCTCAATAACATTGGACTCAATAAACCAGTGATGAAACTCAATATAAAGCAACATTCCTTTTGGTAGATCAAACTAAGAAAACATAAGTACGGCGAAACTAAGGGAATTAATTCCAGTCCTTGAAAATGATCTTTTTCAGCCTGGGCAGTGTAGTCTAAAAAGGAACTTTTCACAGTTCTGGAATTAATACTGAAGTTGCAGTTACTTAGCCAACCTAGAATGAAGATAAGCTTTGTATGGAAAGAAGCTTCATGGTGACGTCCCTTTTGCTTTTGTACCTGAAAGAATGGCTGGGCAAATGTAGTGTACTCACGTCTTCTGCTCCTTGCTGCCAACTCGTCCTCCTGGGTTGGTCTGGCAGAATACACAGGCAGGAGGAAGAGGACAATAGATACATTGCTAAACCACTCTTTTTCTCCAGCCACACAAGGTACAGAATGAAGCAGAGCTCTCTGTGAGTTGGGGAAAACACTAATGATCACTTGAATTTTACAGTATCTTTAGTACTGCACCATCAGTATTCTCCTACAAAGAAGAATGTCATACAATAAACCTAAAATTTAATGATGAACTCATTTATCAAATCCTGATTACTTCTGCATGCATGTTAAGAGATCAATTTGCATGCCTGTTTTGGATCACAGAATGATTCCATTGGTACATGTGTGAAATGCATGCCATTTTTGCCTCCACTTGCTATTGCCAGGCCTCAAGGCGTCAGCAGTTTTTACTAAATGAAATCAAATGTCAGAGCTCTCATGCTTGATCAGATACTTCTTCATTCTTTGCAGTGATGAAAGTGAAAATGTGTCCATACTGTGGAAACTATTTTAGTCTGTAATTTGAGAGAAAGTAAAAGAGACACGCAAAAGGCCCTAATACCCTAAAGCCACCAAATCTCATCTGATCCTGGAAGTTAAGATGGGTCAACCCTGGTTAGTACTTGGATGGGAGACCAATATAGCTGTAGGGTATATTTCAGAAGAAGGAACTAGCAAAACAACTTCTGACTGTCCTTTGTCTGAAAAAACCCTATGAAATTCATGAGGGTACTGTCTGTTGACAGAAGACTTGAAAACACATACACACAAAACAGACCCAGTGATGACATAGCAAAAGAGACCTCACTTCATATGAGAGGCCATGAGAAGAATAGTTCATGCAGTCAGCCCTCCACATTTGTGGCTTTGATTTTCATGAATTTGGTTATTTGTGAGTTTGTTCAACCCCTGCCCCCTAACTTACATGCTTCTTTTCCAGGGGAACTTTCCTTGTTGGTGTCTCCTCCGCCCTCCACCAGCCACTTCCTGGCCAGCTAAGGATGACTCACAGCCCAATTTCTCAGCACCACAAACCATTCCTGATGCCCCCCCTTGCACCCAAGGAAGGATATGGGCTAGAAAGAGGAAGTATAGAGCCACCATGCCAACCCCTTTCCCTCTCCTTCCCTTAACCTGGTTTGAATCCCAGGTGCCCATTATGCCCACCAAGCCTTGGCCTCCTTCCCAGAAACCCACATACACATTTTGACATTCACAATTTTTTCACCTTTGCGAGGGTCCTGCTCGCCTAACCCTACTGAATGTGGAGGGTCAACTGTATATTCATTTCTTAAATTTTCTTCGGGAATCAGTGTCACTTGATAGTTCTCATGGCTTCCATGTTACTGGCATGCTAAATCTGAGATTTAGTCTAAATTTTAAAAGAGTTACCCAAATTGCTGAATCCATTTTGAACCTTAACATTTGGATTAAACTCCAGAATAAATCACTGCCCTTGTGACATGGAAGCCATCCACCACTACTGTGTAACTCAGAACAGCTTGCATGGAGGTTCTGATCAGTCTTGTTGAAGCTTGCTTAGCCCTAACAGGGTTATGAGAAGTATGCATTCCCAAATCACTTAGGACAACATTCTTCTGTGGCACAATGGGAGAGGAAGAACTCTTCCTTGTGTTTTCTCTTCCTTTGATTTTTGCAAGAGAGATATACATAGCATAATTCTGTACATATCTACTTAAATGTAAACCTGACTTCATTTAAGCGTATGTAAGACTGCAGCCACAGAGTGTTCTAAGATGGTATAAATATTGCTTTGCTGGTTCAAAAATATATATATATATTGAAATTCTGCATTCCTAAGCAGCATGTCTTATCTCTGGCCCTTTTCACACGGCATTTTCCACGCGAAAGGGCTCCTTGAGTGTCGAGTAAATGTGAGGAGTGATCCACATGATGCACTCACATTTGCGCGATGTTCCAGGGCCTGACACAGACCACGCACACATTTTTTTCATTTTCGGCTTGAAGCCAAAAATGCTGCACGGCCACACATCGCTCCGGGGCCCCACGTGCATTGACTTTGCGTGCGGAGCTTCAGGAGCCAGGCTGGTTGTGCTTCCTGTCTCAGTGCAGCCTGGGAAGGTCCCAGGCTGCACTGTGAAAGGAAAAGGTGCGGCTCTTGCACAAGCAGGAAGCTTGTGCAAAGCTGAAGAAGCAGGGAAGCGAGAGCCTCTCTCCGGAGGCTGCTCGCATGAGCACCGCACCCCAGCACCGAAAATGGGTGAGTTGTGGAAAGAGTCTCTATTTTGAATTCAAGGGACTAAATATCCTTTAAATCAATTTGTTTTACTACTTGTATGATGCCTGTGTGTCACCAATTGTTTTCCAGTTAAAAAATCTCATGTAAGTTGAAACCACTATATGGCCTTTCTGAAAATCTAGACATAGGAGGAACCACATGTCCCTTGTTCACAAAATTAGTTGCCTTCTTGGCTTTAAAAACTGGATCCTGAGTACCACAGGAACAATTTTTAATTGAGAAATGGAAGAATCATCTGAACTGTGTGGCAAAGCTGCTATAACACTCATCTCCAACAGACTGAAATGGTGAGCCTTTAATCACCACAAACATCGTTGAAATCATAGGGTCTCAAACCAGGCTTTTAAAAATTAAACACTCAAATCTCTCTTTCTCTATGGATAAATCTGTGTTGCTGTTTCCTACATTTGGTTTTTTTTTTTAAAAAAAGCTCAAGTTCCTTACATTGCATTTTTTCTAAAAAAAAATTGCACATTTTAGAAAGTTTGAGTGTAAACTATTGAAGCATTTGTGAATTTATAAACTTATGCTTTTTATGGCCAGTCCATGGACTTAGAAAGCCAATGATTATGTAATGAATATAGAGTCATAGTGCAAAAAGTCACAGTTAGAAAGCAAGAACCTAAGGACCTAAATACTGCAGACAGCTACACAGTACAAAAGTTTCTTGAGCTGTCTGGAAAGGAAGGGACATATAGTGAAATAGCTTTCTGGACAGAGCTGAAATGCTGTTTATTGGCTCAACAGAAGCAGCCAATGATTTATTTAAGTCTTTTTCTCCACATCTCAAGTCAAGTCTAAAGTCCTTGCAAGATATTTTCAAGTCAAGTCTCAAGTCTGAGAGCCAACTTTATACCCTAACCTGTATTCCAGAATTTCTGGACAGAGTCGAAAGTCAGTTTTAACAATTTAAGTAGAATTGGTCCTCTACTTTTGTGATTTTGCCATCTTCAGCTTCAGAAGTATGGAACAGGATCCTTCTTCCCATTTGCAAAGCTGGAGGCTTTTTCAGAAGTGGGGAACAGAATCCTTCTTATTCCCCATTATTGAAGCTTCAAGAGCAAGACTACTGCCTAACAAGTTTTCTGTTCCCCTCTGAGATATGTGCCCTGCACTCTGGGCATGAATCTTGCCTTCTGCTTTTAGGAAAAGTTTTAGAAAGCTCCTCCTATATGTAGCAGGGACAGGCTGCCGAGGAGACCTCAACACCGCCTTAAGCCCATTGCCCAACCCATTTGCTGTTCCCTCTAAGAAACATGTCCACACTTTGGGCTTGAGATAAATCATCATGTGACCAGTAAGTTGTAAAGTTTCTGATTATGTTACTGAACCAAGTACAGCAAGTCAGTCACTAAAAATATATAAGTCTCAAGTCGAATTGAGTCAGTGTGTAATTTTTGCCAAGTCAAGTCCGAGTCAAGTCACTGAAGTGACTTAAGTCTGACTTGAGTCCAAGTCTATCGACTCAAGTCTATATCACTGGAAGCAGCATTGTTTATGGCTGCTTAGCCTTCTAGTGAAAAGAAGGATACCATTTTTCCAGAACAGAAATGTTGATTATAAAATCCTGGATTGCATAAGAAGCATGTAACAATAGCCTTTAAGACCAAAACACACAAAATGAAGGAGCACCATCTAAGAGGTTCTGAGAAGATCAAGGATATCCTCCATACTTCTAAGAACACAAAAAAGTATCCTTCATGTCCTACACCATCAATTCTTTCACCATGTGTCCACCTACGCAGCTGAGAGGTTCTTTGGAGTTCTATTCTTCTTTTCAAATATTGACAAAACCATACCTTTTTCCATGTAGTTCGACATGCAGTACTTCTTTGATAACTCCACTGGTGCTACAGAGATGCCTTTCAGTTTGGGTTCCAAGTCTCTAAGCTGAAAGGAAGCCCTTGACATTTTTCTAGTTGTACATTCAAATGTGATTTCTTTTTGCATTCATCTTCTCTTCTTAACATCTTCTTTTGCTTTCCACTTGACAGCACAGACTTGACATCCATTGTCAGATGCACTGAATTGTGTTAAACAGCAGCAGCTGAACATGTGGAAGAAAAAGAGAAAAATGTAGGACAGCCAATCTACAAATTCCAAAATGAACCAAACTCCCCTCTTCCTTCTAAATCCCATAATTTCATCAGAAAGTACTGACACTAAAAATGACTTGATTACAGAATGTGTCTTTTGGTATCTGCCGTTTATGTTTTGCAGGTACCCTTTTGCAATTATGTGGGGTAAAATATGTGCCATTTCTAGTTCTGGGTATGGGTTACAGAGATGCCAACATTCTCAGTGAAACTCAAAGCCCTACTCTTAGTTATTTTCAGGAACAGACGTCACACAGCTGGACATTTAAAGCAATTTCTTTTTACCTCACTGCCCTTCCTAATAACAACCAAAGAGAGATACTGTTGAGGAATAGTCAAATATGGACTGAAATATAGAGAGTGGGGGGAGCATGGAATGCATGTCTGTAAGGTTTCCTTTGCTGCAAAAGGTAGAGTACTGGTGGGGGGCAGTTATACTCAGCAGGGGTTGAATAACCAGTATTTATAAATAAAGAAAAAATAAAGAAAAGAAAAAGAAAGAAATAAAGAAAAAAAAACAAAGAAAACATATCCTTAAAAAGGAAAACAAAAGATGACATGGATTTGGATGAAATATGTATATGTTGAGTACATGGAAATTTAAAATATTATTATTATTATTATTATTATTATTATTATTATTATTATTATTATTATTAAATACAGATACAAATAGGGGAAGACTGGGTGTGCTTTCTGTTCAGTCTGTTCTCTGGGTACTAATTGCTAATGCTTGAACTCCCTTCTTATGGCTGTTTGCCTTTAAACCAGGGTCTGACCCAATAGCCCTTTAAACAGAAACTGCCTTCTAAAAGGTAGGGTAATTGGGCATCTTAACAAAAGGAACAACTGACAGGACCTCTTTTTTTTTGCATCCTCAGGTCCATGGCTGACTCAAAATTTCATTTTTTTTTCTCACAGGAAAGTTCATGAATGCTACATGCCACAAGCAGAAATTGCATAATGGATACAATGACTGTCTGATACTGGGATTTGGGGAATTAGAGTCATGGAACTGGTCAAGTTATCCCAGTCAACCTCTAAAAATCTTCTGAATTTCTGATCCTTATTCAGTACAGGGCAGTCCAACAGCTAGGAGGCTAGACACCGCCAGGACAAGGGATGAACAGAAATCCCCCAGTCAGAAAAATCCCAGCTTGGTATAGAATAAAAAAAAAAGTGCATGACTCCCTATGCATTGCATTACAAACAACATATTAATAACACATTAATCTCAAAAGTATTTTTAATTGTTTTAAGAAAACATATAGAAAAAAATTGCAAAATGTTCAAAATAGTCAATAACCCCCCAAATAATCCCCCACATCTTAAAAATTAGTAAAAATTACTAATCTCTCTCTCTTTTCTTTTACACACACACACAACACACACACACAATAGTATTAACAACCATATAATTTTATAAGAGAAATGTACTATGCCTTTGTTATCTCAAAAATCAGTGCATTAAAGATAACATTTATTACAGATAATACAGCATGCTTCCAAGCCCTGGGAAAAAATTATCAAAGTTGGATAAAGTAATTTAAAAGGTGGGGTTTGGCTACATGACTAGGAAAGACAGGAAAAAAGTGTGCATTAGGGACCTCTACCCTAGGGGTAAAGAAGTAACAGAAGACAAAACAAAGAGTGGCTCCTAGTCTCCTGTCTACAGTTCTATTGTTTAATCATCACTTGGATTAGCAAGACTGAACCTTTCTTCACTTTCAGCATGGTTCAAACTGCATCTTGAGTTGTTCACCACAAAAATAGCATAGCACAGATGTAGAAGTTCCTGGCTCTACCGTTCCAGCAGCTTCTAAGATATACTCCAATGATCTTGGCATTTGTGTGACTGATAATGGGTGGAATAAGTGATCATTTAGAAGACACAGTAGTTGGTTTCAGGTTCCATCATATTTCTAAATGAATAGTTTCATACACAGCTTATGTGTGTGTGTAAAGAAATGTGGCTGCGTACATTTGTTTTGGGTTGCATGTCATTTAAGTCACTGTCAGATTTAGTGTGTTAAAGAAAACATGCAATTTAAATAAGATATGAGTAATGTTCAGAGCAGTTTATGAGTCTTTCCATAATCATAGAAGTTTATTCAGTTGTTCAAATTTCCTGCTGTTGCTCTGAATAATTTACAATGATAATTTAGGCATGTTTTTTAAAAACTGAAATGAGTTCAAAAATCCTTCATTAATTTCAGAGTTATGGTCTGGGGCGATAGTTTCATATGTTTCATGGTATGGCATGAATTCTACAAAAATTAATCTATGCTGTATTAACTATCCAATGCACTACTAACTTTGCAAGTCCAGTTTGACATTCCTAAACATTATTGAACATAGGAAATATTTTTTTTGGTTGCTTAGGCATGTAATTTTTTTTATAAATTTCATTCTTTCAGACAAGATTGAATAATTTTACCATTATGCTTCTCATGTAAGAAAAGTACTTAAAAACTAAGAGTTTTTGAGCACTGTTGACAAATCTGGACTTACTTGACACATACACAATTTTTTTTATTTTTTTTTGGTGCAATCCCCTCCTCATTTTCTGTATGGGAAATGCCAAATGCCACTCCATGTGTGTCCTTGTGAAGAATAAATACTGAATTGCAAAGATTTTCATCCCTTTCACATTCTCCTCATCAGAATTTCCTGACATTTAGGAAACACATTTTTTCTATTACTCAAATATGATTGAATATTCTTTCCATCTTTATTGCAACCAAGGTCTGCTCACATTAGATAATTGATCTGAGGCCATTTCCGCACCACCCCGTTATAGTGCTATTATTCCACTTTCAACATTTTGTGGAATTCTAGAGTTTGTAATTTCCTGAGGCCAAAAGATCTCTCTGGCTGAGAATTCTAAATGCCCCTTCCTAAACTGCAAATCCCAGGATTCCACAGGATGTTGAAAGTGGAATAATAGCACTATAACAGTGCATAACAGTGTAGTACATAAATGGCCTGAGTATCAGAAGCCAAACTTTCACATGCTGTGGTCTAACATAAATGGAAATCAAGCATTAGTCCTATTTGAAACAGACAAATTGAAATGAATTGGACTAGTTAGTCAGAGTTATCTTTGGAATCATTGAAATCAATGGGAGCCTTCTAGGAAGGGTTAATATTGAATTTAGCCCATAATTCTATATTTCACTGAATTTCATTGTTTAATCTCTTTGCACAAAGCTAACTGGGCAAACTACAAAATCCAAAAAGTAATGTCCTTTAGTGAACACAGAGAGGCATTCCACAGTATCACCAATACTGCATTGTTTTCTAAGTAACTGACTATCATTTGATTCGGCTGCCCTAATCTGCTGCTTCTGAAGATTAATTTTTTATAGATTGTTCTATAGCATTCCATTATAAGGACTTTATCACACAAGGTAAGTAAATCACAATTTCATCTGGATAATAGTGCCTTCGGTTGGGCTTCTTGCATGACACAGTCTCTCTTCAGTTGTTGCCCTGTGGGAGACTGTTTTAAAAGCAATTCTTCTTACAAACACAAAAATCCTATTATTGACCTCCTCTCCAACTTCTGCCGTGCTATGATTTCCTGTGCAAAAGTTCAATTGTGCTGTTATATTGCTCTTGGGTGGTGAGGAGGCAGTCAGTGGCCTTTGGTGGGAGAAAATACCTTTTAACCTGGAAAAAAGAAAGCAAATAACTCTTTCAAGAAGGCATTTTTCTACAGAGAGTTTCAAAGACCAGTGTAAGTGTTGTGCCTTTAAACATTATCTACCAGCTTCATGCTCATTTGGTTTGTAAATATCAAATGTAAATAGCAATTCCTTCCTTTAGCAGGACTGCAAAACATGGGGAGGAAGGGGAGATGTTGGGGAGACTCCTCCCAGGAGGGCTCTCAGCTGGCTTTTCCTTGGTATTCTGCTCAGGCGCAAGGCCACCTGCTTGTGCTCTCTCTTCTTTCCCTATCTCTCTCTGCCCTCAACAAAAGGGATGGGGATAATATTGGAGGATGTATGGAGTACACAGTCTGTGTGTGATAAGGTTTTGCAGTTAACACATGCTATAGTCCCAGAATGGTTGTAAAAGTGAGTAAGGAAAGACAGCTATCACAACTACATAGCATTTTTACAGACAACACAATTGTAGCAAGAAAGGAGTCTCCTGTGAGAAGGCTTTAAGTTATTATCAGGCAGTGTCTGAGGAACTGATGAAGAATGTTAAATATGGAACCTTAACAAAAACAAAGCAACCAGATTTATTCTAGGAGCTGTTTCTGGAAAGCATAGGTTTATTACAGCTGTAATAAAGAAAATGTAGAAAAAAAAGTCTTGATTTATTTACATGTACCATATGTAAGACTTCTCATATAATACATGAGCTGGTAAAGTAGCCTGGAAATTGAAAGCTCATCTGTTGTGGTCTCCAGTGCCATCACTGCTCGTGTTATCTTTGATGATACCACCACCTGATCGTTAAAGTTACCTTTAAAGAAATTAGTTGCAGTTATAGTTCCAAGGTCACCAAAATAAGAGTTGTCATTATTATTAGAATCCTTTTTACAATAGCCTTTTTCTTAGAAGCCACTAGAATTGTTACTTCTTTAAATATCAGAATGTTTTTAATTAAGAAGTATGAGGCCTAATGCCAGCCAGCTGCCAGCACTTGAACAAACCAAGTCCGAACTATCAATGGAAGCCAAAATGACTAACCTAAGGCTATTGTACTTTGGACATAGCATGAATGACATGACTCATTAAAAAGGGTAATCATGCTTACCAAAGAAGGAAGTAGTAGAAAAAGAGGTAAACCACACTGCAGACTAAATCAAGGAAGCTACAGTCCTGAATTTGTGGAACCGATCATGGCTGTTGATGACAGGGTATGTTGTAATCTTTCATTCATAAGGTCACTACATTTTGAAGATGACTTGACAGCAACTAACAACAAGGGCAACAATTCCTCCTTAAAATGACTTTTCAAACTCTGAATTATTCCCTGAATTGTGACAATGACCTCTTAGAAATTTACTGTAGCCACGGTATTTCAGATTACATCTTGTCCACAGGTCCCTTAATCACTACAGTGCTGGTTGCAATTATACAGTGACTGTCAGGACGACTTGCATTTAGACACATTAAATTTCCCTTGTTTTGCAAATTATTAGGAGGGGAAGAAAAGGAGATTAAGAATTCTCTGTCTGCAGGCATATGACACCACTGATAAAATCTGCAGCTCTGCTATGCCTTCCAAGTAATATTTAAGCCCTGAAATGTTTATGAGGCAGTTTCTCAAGAAAGTGCAAGGTTTTCAAATATTATTAACGGCATACACATCCATCTTAGATTCTTCTCAAAATTTTGAACTTGTCCTTGGGTTACAGCCACACACCAGGCAAAACAGTAGTCAGAATACAGAGGATGGGGGAGAGACTAAGAATGTTTTTCTTTTTTATGCTCACTTCTTATCAATAAAGTCACCTTGGTATGTCTGCTGGAATTATTGACACAGTGGCTACCTAATCATCATCATTAAAATAGTTTGTCAGCATATTCATTTTTTCTCATTTGTTATTTACGTAATTGTAACAATGCTGGTACAAAATTCTTGTTTAAAGCCCAGTAACAGTTTCTAGAACCAAGTTCAACATATCCCAAAGAAAGAATGTCATTTCAGAAATGCTGTATTATGAGAATGAAAATAGAAGAGAGAGAGAGAGGAAAAGGGAAAGTGCTCACATAATTTTAACAATATCTAGGCTGTTTGTGAAGCCACTCATAATCAAGAGAACATAAAAAAAACAGAATATTCACTTCAGGGCTATTTTTAAGAGTCTTCTCTTGAGAGATCTGCCCTTGTCTGTAAAACTTAAATTTGCTTTCCACTTGTGATGCTTCAGCAGATTTGTCTGCCAATAATTTATAAGTTCATATTTCAGTAAACTAAGCATTCTTCTTTAATACCTTCAGGCAAATCTCTAACTTAAAACTATGAGCAGTTAAAAAGTATTTATTTTAAACTAGAAAAAAAGTTGTTCATCATGTTCGCACATGGGAAAGAGGTGAACCTGAGTACTTCATTTCCAGAGGAGAGAGTAGGAAGTGAGCTGTGTCTGAGAAGACATCCTTGATTTTTACAGGCTTCTGGGGCTGTGTTTCTTTCCTTGTTTGTTTGTCTGTTTGCTCTGGCCACGTGCTCTCCCTGAGCACACATTCTAACTGACTACCTAGGGGGAGGAGCTAGCAGCTCTTTATATTTGCTCCCAGTGGCCTTTAAGCTCATTTCCAGAGGAACTTGGCAAACAAGGGTGTTGACATAGGTTTTACCAGAGGACTTTGAAGGTGAAGCCCAGTTTTACTTTTTCCAATTCAACTGTCAAGATGATCAAGTATGGAGAGTGAGAGAGCTACTGCGGTCACCTAACACAGCTGTGGCATGTTTCTTTTCCTGCCACAAGACGTCGTTGGGTACACCTGCAGCAAATGCAAGCTGGTTGCCCTCTGGGAGGAGAAGGTTCAACGGCTGGAGGCCTGGGTTTCAAATCTTTGCATTATTAGGGAGGGTGAGGAGTTCTTAGATAGGGCTGAGAGGACCTTTTTGAAGATGGAATACATGGAGCAGCTTGCAGATGAGGAAGTCAGTTCACAAAAATGGGAGACAGACGCTTGGAGGAATGTGACATGCAGAAGTAGAAAGACAAGGTACCAAACAGGGACTCTCAAACTACAGAATTGCTTCCAAGATCTCAACCTTATTAATGACGAAGTGGAACAGCAGGAAGAGGTAATGGAACATCACCAAGAAGAAATCCAACATCAGCAACAGGAACCCCAACATCAGCAGAACAACATCCAACAGCAGCGGGACCAACAGTTTCAGCATGAACAGAATATTCAGGTGGCTGTGAGACAATCTGCTCATCAAGTAAGCCTGGACAAGCCTCAGAGGAGATGAGTTCTGGTGGTTGGAGACTCCTTGCTGAGAAGAGCGGAACTGACCATTTGCAACCCGGACAAGATCAATCGTAAAGTGTGCTGTCTCCCTGGGGCCAAAATCAATGATGTAACGGAGAGGCTAACAAGACTGGTCAAGCCCACTGACCATAACTTTCTCCTTTTGGTTCACATCAGAATCAACGACACTGCCAGGTGTCACGAAGGATTACGAGCTTATGGGAAGGAAGCTGAAGGACCTTGTTGCACAGGTTGTCATTTTGTCTCTCCTCCTTGTGGAAGGACATGGACCACAAAGGGAGAGAAGAATAGTGGAGGTCAACAACTGGCTTCAAAGATGGTGCCACCAGGAGTGATTTGGATTTTTGGATCACAGCCTGCATTTCCATGAAGATAGTCTTCTGGTTTTTTTTTTTTTTTAATTTTATTAAACTATAACACAAAAACAAACAAAAAATAAAACACCATGTGTTATACATAATAGTGAATTAAAAAAAAAAAACAAACAAAACAAAACAAAAATTTTTTTCCTTCTTTTAAACAATGCAAACTTATATTATTATTTTTCCCTTCCCCTAAAATCATAAACTTGTTCAGCTTGTTCCGTTCATACAACTTATACATTTTTGTTACGTATCTTCAATTCTTATTTTCATTATATTCATTTTTATTATTATACTTTCACTCTTAATTCAATATTTTTCACTCCCATTTAATCTCTTACTATTATTAATTATAAACTTATTACTTAATATCTCTAATAATAACCTCTCTCTAAAACGAATTACCTTTTAACTTTTTTTTTCACCTTTTAAACATTGAACATCACATATCAAATTACATCTATAAATCACAAGTTTAACACACACAGATAATAAACAATATAAAAATACAAAATAAAAGATAAAAGTAATAATAATAAAAAAAACCCCACCCCCCAGAGCCAACTTTTTATTTAATCCACTTTCCAAAATTGCCATTCTTCTTTTTACAGGGTAGCATTACCATCTCTTTTCAGAACTTTTTCTAAAAATATTTTCCAAATTTCTTCAAAATCATTTGTTTTTACCAAACCTTTCATAAACCTAATTCTACATGTTAGTTTATCATTAATTGCAATTTTCCACACTTCTTTATACCATTCTTCTATTTGAAATTTTTCATTTGTCTTCCATTTTTTTGCTATTATTAATCTCGCTGCTGTTAACAAATTTGTTATTAATTCTTTCTTTGCCTGAGTACACTCTACCTTATTATATATGGACAACAACGCTATATTTGGACATACTGGTATTTCTAATCCTATAATCTCTTTTATCTCTTTAAAAACCTTTTGCCAAAATTCCTTTATCTTGTTGCAATTCCACCACATATGCATATATGTACCAATTTCTTGACATCCTCTCCAACACAATCTTGAATATTTCTCATCTATTTGATTTAATTTCACTGGAGTCAAGTACCATTTCCAAACTATTTTATAATAATTCTCTTTTATTCTTATTGATATTTTTTTTAAATGGCGTTGTTCCCAAATTTTTCTCCATTCTTGTATATCTATAGTGCTAATATTTCTATAACTATTGCAAATAAAACTGGAGATAATGGACATCCTTGTCTCGTTCCTCTTGTTATTTGAATCTGATCTGTAAATCCATCATTTACCATCACTACAGATGTATTATATGAATATAATTGATTTATTAACCCTTTAAATCTTTCTCCTAATCCTATTTTATTTAAAATTGTTTTTAACGCTGGCCATTCCACACAATCAAAGGCTTTAAATATATCTAACGCTAAAATTCCAGCTTTTTGTTTTTCTCTATCCATTATATTTATTTTATTTATCGTTTTCCCTATTACATTTGCCATCTGTCTTCCTTGAATAAAACCACATTGATCTTTATGTATATATTTATAAATAAATTTATTTAACCTCTTCGCCATTATTGCTGTCAAAATTTTTGCATCTTGGTTTATTAAAGATATTGGTCTATAAGAACCTGGATCCATAGGATCCTTATTTGGTTTTAAAATTAATATTATTAGTGACTGCTTCCATGATAATGGAATTTTTCCACCCCTTAATATACTATTATATAACCCTTTTAGTTTAGGGATTAAACCTTTTTTAAATGTTTTATAGTATTCTGGACCTAATCCATCCAATCCTGGTGATTTTCCTCCTTTTAAGTTATTTATTACTTCTTCTATTTCCTCTTCTGATATCATTTCTTCCATCAATCCTTTATCTTGTTCTGTTAATCTTACTTTCCAATTTTTATTAATATAGTCCTCTATACTCTCTACAGATTTATCTTCTGCTAAATACAATTCTCGATAAAATTCCTCAAATATTTTTAATTTCTCTTTCATCAGCCTTTTTTCTTTACCAAATTTATCTTTTACTACGCCAATCATATTTCTAATTTTTTTTGATTGTACTGATTTAGCCAGCATGTTAGAATTTTTATTGCTATATTCAAAGTATTCCCTTTTCAAATATATTAAGTTTTTCTGAACTTCATCCATTTCTATCTTTTCTAATTCATCTCTTTTGGCTTGTAATATTATTAATTTCTGTTTAGTTCTATCTATTATATAATCATTCTCTAGTTCTTTTATTTCTTTTTCTAATTTCAATTTTTTTTCTTCTAATTGTCTCTTTAATTTGCTTGATTCTTTAATACATAATCCTCTTACCACTGCCTTCATTGTATCCCATAATACATCTTGTGTTACTTCCTTATTGTTTATATCCCAAATTTCTTGCCATTCCTTCTCTATTTTATTTACTATCTCCTTATAATTAAGTAACTTAATATCCAATCTCCACCTTTTTGCTTCTCTATAATTCCTTTTCATAGTTATATCCAAATTCATCAAAGCATGGTCTGTCACTTTTATTGTTTCTATTTCTGTATTTATTAATCTAGGTATCATATTCTTTGAGACAAAGATATAATCTATTCTTGAATAATTTTTATGAACTGATGAATAATACGTATATTTCTTTTCCTCACCCTTTATTAACCTCCAAACATCTATCTATTCATTTCTACTCACTAATTTATTCAAAATTGTTATATTATTATATCTGTCTCTAATTAATGGATCCGATTTATCTTTCCATCTATCCATCACCATATTAAAATCACCTGCCATTATTGTGTAATCTCCTTTCATATTTTTAATCTTATTAAATATTTCTTCATAAAACTCTTTTTGCTTCTCATTAGGTGCATAGATATTCACTATAACATATGTTTCTCCATCTATTTCACCTTGTATAATTACATATCTACCTTTTTCATCTAACTCCACACTTGTTACAATGAAATTACATCTTTTGGAAATTATTATTGCAACTCCTCTTGATTTGGATGTACCAAATGCTTCCTCATAAGTGGCTACCCAGTTCAATCTAAGCTCATTTTTTTTATCTCTTTTTCCATGTGTTTCTTGTAAAAAAATTATATCAGCCTTATCTTTTTTTAATATCGATTCTATCCTTTTTCTCTTTATTATTGTCCCTAAGCCTTTCACATTCAATGTTGATATTCTCAATCTATTCTCCATTTTTCATATTTCCCATTTCCTAATCCCACTCCCCATTGACTCTTTAGTGTGACGGTGTTCCCCCTCCCCCTCCCTTCCCCCCTCCCACTCCCCTCCCCCTTCCCTCCCTCCCCTCCCCTACCCACACAAACATTCGTCCCCCCCTTCCCCTCCAAAGCGCTTCTGCCTTGGGAACGACCTCCCATGGTCTTGGGGGGGGGTGAAGGTATACCTACTCCCGGCATAGAGACCAATATCCTCTCCTGATTTGTTTTCTTTCCCATATTTTTTCCCTCTCTTCCCCCTCCCTTCCCTCTCTCTATCCTTTTACTTTATATATATATATAGATCAAACTCTATACATTTACAATCTACAAGAATATATTCTAATCACTAATCATCTACCCTTCTCCTACTCTATGAAGTTCTCTTTCTTCTTCTTCTGTTATTTCATATTGTTTCTTCCAGTCCTCCTCAGCCTCTGTCCTTTCGTTTATCTCCCAAAGTCTTCTTCTCTCCTCCTCCTGTTGCTCCTCCCACTGCTCCTTCTTCAGTTGCTCCTCCCACTGCTCCTTCTTCCGCTCCTCTAACCGCACCTTCCTCTTCCTTTTCCTCTTGCTGGATCAGTTTCAGTTCTCTCAGGAGTTGCAATCCTTGTTCAAGAGAATTTATTCTGTAATATTTGCCAGCCCATTGAAATTTCAAAAAAATGGGATATCCCCAGCTGTATCTTATTCCAGCTCTCTGTAGAACTATAATGCAAGGTTTCATTTCCCTTCTCCAATTTATTGTTTCGCAACATAAATCATTATATATTTCCACTGTATTATCTCGATACTTCAATATTCCTGGATTCTTTCTAATAGCTCTCATCAAATCATCTTTCTTGTTGAAATTCGCAATTCTCATAATAATATCTCTGGGAGTTATTCCTCTCTTTGCAGCTGACACACGATGAATTCTCTCTATGTCATTTTCCTCCCATAAAATCTTAGGAACAATGCTTTTTAGCCATTTTAAAACTTCCTCTTTCAAGGATTTTTGACTTTGTTGTGGCTGCTCTGCGAATCCACGAATCCTCACGTTGTTCCTTCTATTCTGGTCTTGGAGCTGGATAATTTGTCTCTCTAACAAAGAAATCCTGTCATCATGTTCTGCTAGTTTGGTCTGCTGATTCCCTTGGATTTTTTTTATATCATCCACTTTAAGGTCCAATGCTTTTAACTCCTGTGAGATTTTTTCCTGCAATTGCCCCATTTCTGCCCTTATATTAGATGTTATTGTAGTAACAAGAGCTTGATTAGACTCTGTAATAAGCTTGTGTATAAAAGTTTTTATCTCTTCATTAGCTCCGTTCGCGGCTTTCTTCGCCGCCATTTTAATGACTTTTTCGTCTCCGTTAGAGTTTAAGTTTATATCTTCAAAGTCTCTAACTAGACGATTATATGTTTTATCTGTTGCCGTAAGTCGTCTCCACGTAGGTTGTTTATAAGCCTTCTTTTTTTGTTTAGACGACATATATCTCCAAAAACTGGGGGAAAAAACTGTTTTGCTTTCAGTCCGTTTCAGCAATTATTTGCAGTTTAAACAGAGTCCTTTATTTTTGTTCTAGTTGGAGAAGAATCAAAACTAATCCCCTATTTTATCTTACATTCTTTCCCACATTATTTAGTTAATTACTCACAGTCTATCTTTGTTTTGGAAAGGGCATCTGGGGTTATTTATAGTTGTCTGCTCGGAGAGAAGAATAATTAGCCTCCTTTTGCCATCGCAGGTAGCTCCTCCCGAAGAAGATAGTCTTCTGGTAAGGGATGGCCTGCACCTTACAACCATCAGCCAGAACGTTTTTCCTAACAGTCTCGCAAAACGGATCAAGAGGTCTTTAAAGTGAATTCGACAAGGGAGGGAGACAGTATTACTCAGGACAAGGATTCAGTGAGTGCTGGGATAAATAGCCCAAATGATACAGATAGAGCAGGCCAAGTAGTACTAGACACCAACAGGGGGAGGAAAAGTAACTTTATACAGAACTTCCAGGAAGGGCACATGGTCTTAAGTGTCTCTACACTAATGCACAAAGCATGAGAAATAAGCAAGATGAACTCAAACTCTTAATACAACAAAATAAATATGATTTAAAAGGCATCACTGAAACCTGGTGGGATGAGTCTCATGATTGGAATGTAAGAATAGGGGGGTATAACCTATTTCGCAGAAATAGACCAAAGAAGAAAGGAGGAGGAGGAGCCTTATATGTCAAGGATGTTTTCACCTGTGAAGAGATCCATGACTTAAATCCAGGAAGCCAGGTCGAGAGCATCTGAGTAAGAATTAAGGGAACAAGAAACAGTAAGGATGTGTCTACAGGCCTCTAGGCCAGCCTAAAGACTTGGATGAGGCCTTCCTGGAGCAGATGACCACACATTCAAAAAGGAGAGATGCAATAGTAATGGGAGATTTCAGCTATCCTGATATTTGTTGGCAGTCAAACTCTGCCAAGACGGCAAGATCCAATAGGTTCCTTGTTTGCCTTGCAGACAATTTCATGGACCAGAAGGTGGAAGAGGTGACAAGGGAATTGACTATTTTAGATCTGATCCTGACCAACAGAGATGAACTTGTTGATGAGGTGGAGGTGGTGGGATCCTTAGGGGAGAGTGACCATGCTCTTTTGGAATTTGTCATTCAGTGGGAAGGAAAAGCCAAGGGTAGCCAGACACGCATTCTAGACTTTAAAAAAGCTGATTTCTGTAAATTTAGGGAGTTACTTGCTGAAATTCTGTGGTCAAGAATACTAAAAGAGAAAGGAGCTCATGACATATGGGAGTTTCTTAAAAGTGAGATACTGAAGGAACAATTGAAAACTGTGCCAGTAAGGAGGAAAAATGGCAGGTGTCTAAAGAAACTGAAATGGCTGACGAAAGAACTCTCAGCTGAGCTAAGTGTTAAGAGCTAAGTGTTAAAAGAAACATGTACAGGAAATGGAAGAATGGTGAAGCCACCAAAGAAGAATTCAAGCAAATAGCCAGGATATGTAGGGAGAAGGTCAGAAAAGCTAAAGTGCAGAATGAACTCAGGCCTGCCAGAGACATCAAAAACAATAAAAAGGGCTTTTTTAGATACATCTGCAGCAAAAGGAAAAATAAGGAAATGTTAGGGTCACTGCATGGAGAAGATGGCCAATTACTAGCAGGGGGAAGAGAGAAGGCGGAACTACTCAACACCTTCTTTGCCTCAATTTTCTCCCAAAAGGATAGAAGTACTCAACCTGGGGGGTGGGGAGCAGATAAGGAGGCGGGGGGACATGCAGCCCAGAATAAGTAGGGAACTAATGCAGGAATATGTGGCTAAACTAGATGAATTCAACTCTGCAGGGCTAGATGAATTACATCCAAGAATATTAAAAGAACTGGCAGGAGTAATTTCTGAACCACTCACAATAATCTTTCAAAACTCTTGGAGAACAAGAGAAGTCCTAGCACACTGGAGAAGGGCCAATGTCATCCCTATCTTCAAGAAAGGAAAAAAGAG
This sequence comes from Ctenosaura bakeri, assembly GCA_948474755.1. Taxonomy (NCBI): domain Eukaryota; kingdom Metazoa; phylum Chordata; class Lepidosauria; order Squamata; family Iguanidae; genus Ctenosaura; species Ctenosaura bakeri. Next base: position 330,904 of record CAOLHI010001256.1, read on the forward strand.
GACCGAAATAATCATCACCCGGTTAGCCTGACATCAAAATCAGGAAAGATCCTAGAGCAGATCATTAAATAGTCAGTTTGTAATTACTTAGAAAGCAATGCCTTAATCACTAAAAATCAACATGGATTTCTCAGAAATAAGTCATGCCAGACTAATCTCTTCTCTTTTTACAATAGGGTTACAAGCTTGATAGATGAAGGGAATGCTGTAGATGTAGCATATCTTGATTTCAGTAAGACTTTTGACAAAGTTCCCCATGACATTCTTGCAAAGAAGCTAGTAAAGTGTGGGCTGGGCAGGGCTACTGTTAGGTGGATCTGTAATTGGTTGACCAACTGATCCTAAAGTGTGCTCACCAATGTCTGCTTTTCATCCTGGGAGAGAAGTGACTAGTGATGTGCTGCAGGTTTCTGTCCTGGGCCCAGTGCTATTCAACATCTTCATCAATGACTTGGATGAAGGAGTAGAGGGCATGCTGATCAAATTTGCAGAGGACGCCAAATTGGGAGGGATTTCTAATACCCCAGAGGACAGGATAAGATTTCAAAATGACCTTGACAGATTGGAGAGCTAGGCTAACAAAATGAATTTCAAGAGAAAGAAATCTAAGGTCCTACACTTAGGCAGAAAAAATGAAATGCACAAATATAGGATGGGGGATGGATGGCTGGATAGCAGTACATGTGAAAGGGATCTAGGAGTCTTGGTAGATCGCAACCTGAACATGAGTCAGCAGCATGATGCAGCAACCAAGAAAGTCAGTGTGATTCTTGGTTGCATCAATAGGAGTATGGTGTCTAGATCGAGGGAGGTAATGGTACCACTCTATTCTGCTGTGGTTAGACCTCATTTGGAATACTGTGTCCAGTTCTGGACACCTCAGTTCAAGAAGGATGTTGATAAGCTGGAATGTGTCCAGAGGAGGGCGACCAAAATGGTGAAGGGTCTGGAAGCCATGTCCTATGAAGAATGGCTTAGGGAGCTGTGTATATTTAGTCTACAGAAGAGAAGGTTAAGAGGGACATGATAGCCATGTTTAAATATTTTAAGGGATGTCATGTCGAGGACTACACTACAGCTAGGGCCAATGCAAATCTCGCTGAGATATTGAGGATTGCGCTCCCAGTCTAAAACCATTGGTGTCATCACTGTTGACAGGAGCCAGCTTTCTTCATAGCCGTGTGCTATCCTCTAGTCTAAAACTGGTACAAAGCAGAATGGAGTCAGGAAGAAGGACCTAGAAACTCTTCCTACTTTTAGGCTAAAGTGGAGAAGAGAGGGGGAGAGCATGAGAAAAGCCAAATCAAGGGGCAATTTCTTTTGCAACCCTAATACAGAGAGCAAAGGGATAAGGAACAAGGCTTAACCTATCGACGATGTATGGGCTTTGGGCTTTGCTGGCTTTTCCTTTGCACTCCTTAAACAGGTTAAAGACTATATAAGCCAACTATCTATAGGCAATCCACTGCATATTCCTTGGGCTTAACCTATTATTTTATTTCCCCTGAGACTGTCTAGGTAAACTGTTTGTTTGTTCCCATTTGTTGTTGTCTATTGTAGTATGCCTTCACTGTTTTTCCAGACAAGCATGATGGGCACTCAGAAGCTCAGGAAGCTCAGAAAGGTTGATTCTAACATTAAACTTTGGCTTGTACTCTTTACATAGTTTGTCATTACAACTTAGCTATGGACAATTTTACAAATAGGACTGTCCTTAAGGGTTAGAACAGACAGTGCTATACTTCTTGGTCTGAATGTTTCTGTGGTTGATACAGCAGCCTGAAAGCTCAGGTGACTGTGATACAGTTATCAAGGAAGAATAGCTCCCATATTTGGCAACCATAGTTACTGATTTGCCAAAAATATGACATATCTCTAAATTGGTCCATAAAATATTCTTCTATTTCTGTTTATTCCCAGTCAGAGATATGGGGGGTGGGGGGAATGCCTCAGCTTCATAGCTGGGCAAAAATCCTCAGGATATTATTAACAGTAGTATAACATTTTCCCATCTGCTCCTCCATGTGAAATATTGGGAGGCTTTCCAGGTGGCAGATGTCTGTGACATAGGATGCAATGGTCAGATTTCAGTCATGCAGGATCTGTATTATTGTTTTCACTAGAAATCCAATGTAAACCAGGAGGCTAGACCAAAAATACACACTTTGAAGGAAGGAAATGTGAGCCCAGGAATCTGGCTTGTCTACTAGAACTGAACATATATCACTGTTCTTCCAGCATAAAACCATTCCTTCTTAGGTCAAGATTTCCTCATTTTGTGAAGCTAAGTCTGAGCAATTTGTGCCCCTCTAAATTTTATGCTGAGGACCCTGCTGTTGCATACTATTGCCCATAATGTTTAGGACTTAAGGGAATTACAATCTATTAGTTGTAAAGTCCTTGTTTTGGAATGTGGAGTGCTGGTGAATCATCTTGTTGATGCCATTGCCAGCTGGGAGCCAAAAATACTTGCCAATCTAAAGCAAACTCAAGCTGAATGACAGGTAGGTGCTGGTGGACTGTTTACATCACCTCACAAATGGGCAAATAGGAAGGCTTTGTTTTCAGTATCCACACAATAGCAACCCTCACTCCTGAATGGCCAGCTTGCCAGAGTATTTCAAAAACAACACATGGACTTCTAGGAAGGAGGGAGGGAGGTGTGCCAAGCTGAAAAGATGGTAGAGCCATATTCTTTGCACTACCTCACAATCCATGTCTAGGTCATTCTGGGAGTCTTTGTATGTTATTATATTCACTCTTCTTAAAAATATCTTGTCAAGCCCTGTGTCCCAGTAGTATCAGAATGCAGTTGGAAGTTTTAAGAAACCTTGAGCACTCAAGCACTGATTGAGTTGCACTGTTCAGTCTATTCTTCTTAGGAGTACTGCCAACACCTTCACTTAGAAATAAAAGATTTAGAGCAGGGAGTATAGCTGGCAACCCCCCCCCCAAAAAAAATCCTCTTCAATTTAGTACCATCCAAAGCATTTATCCACTTCTTCACAGAATGGAGCAATCAAATAAGGTACCTAAGAGGTAAATGCTTTGATGATGTATTCCTGCATGGCAAGGGGTTAGACTCAATGGCCCTTGTGGTCTCTTCCAATCCTATGATCCTATGACCTCCTCCCTAGCATACACACTTAAAAAAAATACTTTGATGCATACTCAATTTAGAATGAAAGACCAGGAAAAAAAAATAGAGTGAAGCACAATGTGGAGCCTGCACATCATAATGTCAAATAAAATGACATACATTCCAGCAGAAAGGTGGGGTATAAATTCAATCAATCAATCAATCAAGATAGACAGACAGACAGACAGACAGACTAGACAGAAGTGTACTCATGACAAGTGGTGTATGTGACAGGAATTGTATTCCAAATAGGAGAAATATCTCTAGAAGATCCTCTTGAAAATCTATGGGCTGAGCAAAGGTGGGAGTGGAAGAGCTCAGTTTCCAAGAAGTCAACATGAACACAGGGTTTCACTTTCTGAGCAAAGAAAGAATATTTTCATATGGCTGTGTGGGCTGCAGCATAGGCTTCTGCTACTGTTTCAGATGAGAAATATAAGAGGTCCTCGGCATCAGTTCAAAAGAAACAAGAATTATTTCTTCTGTGTGAGCATCTTTTTGCCCTTTGTTCTGTATGGCAGCTTTTAAGCAGATCTTTTTTTTTGCAAAGTGGTGGAACATATACTCTCCATGTGACTTGAAGTCTGTCTTGTACCACAGTGTTCCTTAATTATCTGATGTGAAAGAGAGGCAAAGTGCCAGGGATCAGTAACATATTTGGCCATTTCCGCACTACATTGTTATAGTGCTATTATTCCACTTTCAACATCCTGTGGAATTCTGGAGTTTGTAGTTTACTGAGACCAAAGAGCTCTCTGGCTGAGAATTCTAAATGCCCTTCCCTAAACTTCCAATCCCAGAATTCCACAGGATTTTGAAAGTGGAATAATAGCGCTAGAACAGTGGAGTGTGGAAATGGCCTATGTGCCCATTACCTACAACTATTTCTTTCTTTACTGGAAACTCTACATGGACCAGCAACTGATAGCTCATGGACCAGCACTGGTCCAGAGACTGACACTTTGAGAGTAGCATGGTCTTACAATATCTGAACATTCAAGAGACTGAATGTCACTCAAAAGGAAAAGAGGAACAACTATATGCAAAAATGAAACTTTTGTCCTTGGGGGTTCATATGAATGAAAACAAAAGAAAATCTGAATGCATAAGTCAATGAGAAGGACTGATGTTTTCCTTCAGACATGCAATCTGGAGGAAATTTGTTTATTAAAATTATGATTGTTGTTGCTGTTATATATTATATTTAACATAAATTATACATAATTATATAATGTAAGAGCCAGGATGGAGTCGTGGTTGAGCATTGTACTATGGCCCTGGAGGCCAGGGTTTGATTCTCCACTCAGCTATGGAAACCCACTGGATGACCTTAGGCAAGTCACACACTCTCAGCCCCAGAAAACCCTGTGATAAGTTTGCCTTAGGGATGCCATAAGTTGGAAATGACTTGAAGGCTCACAACAACAATTATATGATAATCCCTAATTATTATATAGTATGTATTGCATTTAGCTTTGTGAATTCCTGCCTGAGCCCTATATAATACATGACATGAAACAAGGTGGTGAAAAAGCTGTGAAGACCAAAAGCCACTTTCTTCCCTATGGAGCCACCAGAGACTACAGATGCTCCTCTTCCAATTGAAAGAAAGAGAAAAAAAGAAGAAAAAAACACCTGGAAGTGACTAGAAGTTTACTTCTGGTATGTAAAAATGCTTTAATATTCTTAGAAGGCAGCTTGTTTAAAGGAAACTTACCCATCCAGTAGTAAGTTGCATAGGGACAGGGGTTCAAGAGGGTGCAGTTTGTCCTGGGTGGCAATGTTTTTGGGGCATCCCAGCCCATAGCCATGTCCCTGCATGCCCTAGTCATGGCCCTACATGCCTTGGCCACGCCTCGATGCCCCACAGCCACATCCCCATGTACTGCAGCCACGCCCTTCATGCTGTAGTCCCGCCCATCTCCCACCTCCCCTCCACACTTTCCAAGCTCTGCCACTGCCTCCTCTTTTCACCAGCCCTTTTTTCCATCTGCAGAGTGTCTTGAGAGGACCTGGGAAGGGTCCAGGAGCTGCAAAAACAGCTGGAGGGAGACTACACATGGTTTATGATTCCCTTCTTTTTGTGGAGAGGTTGAAGTTTCTTGCAAATGCAGAATACAAATATTCTGAGCACCTACCTAAAGTTGTGCTCATAAAGGCAGCTGAAATTACACCTGTAAACTTCACTATATCCACTACCTTTAACACCAACTAACTTATCATTTTGAGCATTAGAAGGTGATCTTCAGCTTTTGTGTTTGCTCTTACGTACTACACAATTATAGCCCTATGGTTCTTCTTTAACTACCATAGCTGCATGCTATCCAGGAGTTTGTTGTTTGGCAAGACATTTAGAAGAGCTCTCTAGGTGAGAATTCTTAAGTTCCTTCTCTAAATTGCCAATCCCAAGATTCCACAGGATGTTGTCATGGGCAGTTAATGTGGAATCATTGTGCTCTAACTGCGTAGTATATAAAAAGCACCTGCCAATGTAATCACTGGTCAGCATAATCACTTCTGCTCAATATCTTGCATAAGATTATATGGAAAAGGAAAAATGCCAGATAGTTGCGTTAGTGTTTTAAATTGTATTCATATTGTGACTATATTAATTCTGTTTTAACATTTTTGTATATTTTTATGTGTATTATCCTTATTCTAATAGTAAGCTGCCTGGAGTCCCAGTTTTGGTTGGTGAGGCACTACAGCGTTCTAGTTGAGAATTTTATGCATCTGATCTGCAGATCCCAGGATCCCACATGATGGACCCATGGGAGTTAAACTGGAATCATTGCACTATAGTTGTGTAATGTGAAAAGGTACTACATCTAGTCTTCAAAATCTAGACCAGTAATTTTGTTTTAAATATTTTAAATATTTGGTAAGGGTCCCTTACCCCAGGCACAAACAAACAGAGATTTACTCTCCTTATCCCAGCCCCGCCCTTTAAAACTGACCACAAGCCAGCTGAAATGAGAACCAGAAGCAATGCAACATTCCTTCTGGTGTGCCATTGACCTGTCAGTGATATCTGTGGAGTGATTGCTGTGGAGTAGATGGCTCTGGAGTGAGATGAAAATTGTTCTGTATTTCTCACATAGTTGTCCACATTTGACCTGGGACTGCATACATCTTTTGACCTGGTTTCATGCAGCTCTCTGTGTAATTTCAAAATCCCACTGCAAGTGATGAATCATTTCAGGAGATGGAGACAAAGTGGGCTCATTTACTTTGTGTTCTAGTTGCTGTCCACACCTCCAACTATAGATAGCATGCAGTCCCTAACAGATTATACTTGAGAGAATACAGCTCTTAGCAGAAAAAGATTGTGCACCCCTGTTTTAAGCTGACAAAATGCAAGCTTGTGACATGGGAATAAAAAACCTAAAACTGCCCCGTATGAAGGAGGCTTATGCCATAGTACTTCCATTTGTCTTGAATGTGCTTCAAGACATTTTAGGCTTTTTGGCTGCATAGATTGACATGATCCCCCTCATTAAACAGACATTACTGTATCAGAGTTAATAAGTTATTAAACACAAATTTGTCTTAATGGAGTACACAACAAAAACAGAACTACTAAAGCCTTTATGTTGTAAGATATACCTCTGTAACCTATTTTCTTACATGATAAAATGTATAAAGGCTGAATGTAGCCTAGTGTCCTCCCATTGAAGTCAGCTAACAAAAGCCTGGCTACCTTCCTACAAAACATTTTTATTCTAGTGCCATCTTAAATAAAATTGTGTAAATATTTCTAAGCAGAAAACGGCCCATGCTGACCTGAAAATTACAATACACAATGATTCTATTTTTTTTTTAATATGATGAAATTGGATTTTAGTATGCCTTTCCTGAGGCAGTTCTTTGTTATGTAATCCTTACACAACTTGCCAAATGTTGTTAGAGGAATTTCTCTTTTGCTTGACATCAATAATGAATTTTTCTAGTGCTCACTCAGAGCAGTCACAGAAAATCAAGTCAACATCTGATTAAATGTCCCTAAACTAGCCTTCATTGTTCTGCCAAATTAACAGAACATTTGGTCAGGTTACTAGAAACAGCATAAAATCATCTCTTGCAAGAGCTATATGGGGTAGAATGGTTTTCAGGAATGGTTGTTAAAAATGCCTCAGGTTCATTTCCCATAGGCTGTATTTGGCACCTGCATATCACTCCCTTGTGGAAACTGTGCACTCTAAATACTCTCCCCTCCTGTTTGAAAAGAATTTTGCCACTTCTGAAGAGCAAACTGCAGTTTAAGCTGAACAAGTGTTTGCTTCTTCAACAATAAAGCTCCATTCAAATGCAATGTTCACCATTCTTTAGCATGGTGATATCCAGTGATATTTGGGCTGTTTTCTTCATCTTGTCTCCTCAAGGGTGAAGGAAATGTGAATCCCACCACATACAAAACATACATGGGTGGAAAAGTTTCCATGTACAATGTTTAAATATGCTTCTTAAGTGCTGATGTTGGGATTTTGCAAGACCTTGTCCTTTTCTTTGGACTCCTATGCTATTTCTAAACACTCAACTACACTGTTATAAACCTGGGGAATAAAGGAAAAATTAATTGAGGAGCCAGAATTCTATTTGAGGAGCAATGCTGCATCCCTGGAGTATTAGGGGTATTAAGGAGTGCTACATTAGGCAGACAGCCAGCATGGTGTAGGAGTTGGAGCACTGGACCATGATCTGTAAACAAGCTCTTCTGGGAATCTCTCCCTAATTTGGGAACTATCATGGGGTGGGACCCTGAGCACTAGTGGATAGGCCAGGTTAGCTCACACACTCACACTAGGTAGAATAGGCATACACGACTGCAGGGAAGGTCAAGAAACAAAGCAGGTGGTGAATCGTGCACTGTAGGAACACGTGGGTGGTGAGTTCCACAGAATTTGCTGAAATGGGTGGTGAGCCCCATAATGGCAGGAACGCAGGTGGTGAGTTGTGGACTGCCAATGATTGTAGGTGCTGGTGGGGATTCCCGACCTATTGGAAAGCATGGGTGGTGATTCCCCACCTGAATCAGGGTTTCTAGAGGTTTAGTCCTGAGGTAGACAAAGAGCCCCCTCACCCGAAAAACTGACTTAGGGACGATCCAGTAAGGTTCCGTTCCCTCTCTCCATGCTGCTTGGCCAGGCAGCACAATAACAGTTCCCTCAGGGTTCGTGTTCCCCCTTCAGCTTAGGTGAAGACTAGGTGAAGGTTTTCCCCCCAAAGGACCAGAGTTGTCCTCTCCATCCCTGGATCGCATCCCTACCTTTTGCTTAGAGTACAAGTAGCCAGCCCTGGCTCATAGAGGGCAAAAGGGCACTTTGGATGGTTGCAGATTGGTTCCTAACCCCTTTCCTTAGAGTAAGTTCCATTTCATCTCCCTAAAAACCTGCCAGGGATCTTGGTGATCCTCCCCATCACTACAGGCCTGGTCCCACTTGAGTTGGTTGTAATGGAAGCTTTGAGAACTGGCATGGAGGTGAAGAATCTCATGAACGGGGAGAAGGTAGCCAGAAAGCTGGAGTGCTGAGTCCTCTGTAAATGCCCTTGGAAGGAATCTAGCTTCCAGACTTCTGACCCCTTTTCCACACTGGGGGAGGCTTACCTCCAGGCTAGAACTATGAAGACCCCTTCTGAGCCTTCTAAAGATGCCCTTGCAGCATGGGGACTTTGGCTCACTGTGGGGGATGCATTGAGTGCCCTCGTGGCCACCAAAGCCCAGATTGAGAAGATGGCTAAAGAGATAGCCCAGCTTCAAGCTGAGAATGAGGTTGTGCAGGCGGACAAACTAACATTCACATCTGTTGCACAGACCACTAGTCAGAAACTAAGCAAGGTGCCTCTCCAAGCACAGACTTGGAAGGAGCGGGCCGAGCTGTTGGAGGAAGAACTGGCCCAACTAAATTCATGGCAAAGCAGTTCAAAGAGCAGCAGGAGGCTGTGAGCCACACTGCTTGCCAGCAGTGGGTGGAAGAGTTGGAGAAGAAACTGCAGATCCAGCAGGAGTCATTTTGGCAGTCTGCCCAGAGTTACTTCCTTCTATCCCCATTGCCACCCTCAGGGAGCTGCTGCCAGAGGACGCAATCGCATCCCACTCTTACAACCGGGACTGGGTGAAGACCACTGCTCCTGTTCACCCAGTCGAGACCTGATCAATGACTAGGAGAAAGGTGATGGCCAGGGAAGATGAGGCAGAGGAGGAGACACAAGAAATTGAGACCAGGATCCCCTGGAAAGCCACCGAGGCCAAGGCGATTGATGATCAGCTTGGCCTTCTTAATAGGACCACTGGGATTATGTGGTTGAACATGGTGATCTATTCACACCCCATGGCCAATGGTCAGGACCTGACCCAACTCGCCCGGTTGTGCATGTCTCCCTCTGAACTCCCCACCTTGGAATCTGCCGTCACCACCCGAGAGTTAGTGAGGCTAGATGCCCATGCATGGATGAAGGAAATCATCAGGTTCTTGTGGCCTGGACAGACTGCAGGAGTCCTGTATGTGTTAGAGCAGCAGGGCCCCAAAGAGAACCCTGAGGCTTATGTAGCTATGCTGGCCAACAAGGTTCAGGTAGCACAAGGGCAAAGGGATTTCGACAATGTGGAGTTCAAGACGCTCCTTTACGGAGACTTGAAACACAAAACTAACTAACTTTTCCATGCTGAAATAACACCACCGCCACAGCAGTGCGCTTGTTATTCAACAGTGTTTGGTCACATTGGGATATATCACATGACTTTGATTGTGACATAGGTCCTCACTTCACCCAAGAACTTTGCAAAGCCTTGGGGATAAGGCAGCAGTTCCACATTGCCCATCATTCCCAAAGCTTGGGACAGATAGAGAGAACCAACCAATCAGGGAAGCACTGCACAAGGTGGTTCATACTTCCAGGAAGCATTGGTACATCCCATCATCCTGATGGTGTTTAGGGGTACCGTGGTATCCCATGGCTTCATGCCACACATGGTGATAACCGGATGAAAAATGTTGTTGCCAAAGGCCTTCTGGATTGACACCAGTCTCCTTTCTGAGAGCCCCTTGTCCTAAACAGCGAGTGGGTAAGGAGTCTAATCCAGCACATAGGTCAGATTCACTGGCAAGTTGCTGCCCAACTGGGAAAGAACTTGCAAAAAATGGATAGGAGATTGGGATGGGTACAGCACCCACCCCTGCCATTTCTTGTATAGAAATTTCTGTAAAGACAAGCATTCACTGGCAGCGAAGTGAGTAGGAGCTGTCCCTTTGAAAAAAGAATTTCACCGGCTGTGTATCAAATGCAGATCCCACACAAGAAGGGAGACTGGTTTAAATTCTTCCATGTCTCCCAACTGAAAGAATGGAAGAAAGGATCTGTTGACCCAAAGAAAGTGAACCTCCTCGAGACTCCAGAGGTGCTTGTGGGTAGGTCTAATGTGGATGCCTCAGACCTTGTTGAATCATGGGGTGGTACCTGAAATCAACTTGTCCAAGATGTTTGCATCCATCTACTCTGTCTATGACACTGGTTAAGCACTAGCAAGGATAGTGGAAGATGCAAGTCTCCCGTGCTCCCCTTTCCCCCTCTCCTTTCCCGTAACTGACCCCTCATAGCTTTAACAACACTCCCCCACTCCCTCTATTGTAAATAGCCCTCTAAATGATAAGAATTATAGAATTACTAGTCTTGTGTGTGTGAATGCTGGTAAAAATTTGCATATGCCCCTAAGGTAGTGCAAGGATTTGCTAGCCAAATATTAGAAAAAACTGCAGTTCACTGCACCCCTATCAGAATTGCTGGCGCTGGCAAGCTCCAGCCCCACTCAACCGAAAGCCTGCATGGCCCAGGTTTTCCCTGGAATTGTATCGCTTTCTTTGCAACTGTAAAAGGGTGCTCCCACTCTCCAGAGCAAGGAGCTCAAAGCCAGAGTTGAGTACGATCTGAGCTGAGACAGTGACACCACCACCATTGCATCACTTCAGTTTTATAGGTGTCTGCAACACATGGAAATGCTGAAGTGGCTTTGGTGCTTAGAGCCCATGGAGATGCTGAAAAAGTATCTCCTGGTGTGATAGATGATGATGCTGTGATTGAGGAGCAATTGATTGTGCAGGGGGCCAAGTCAGTGACTGAGCAAGTCAACCTGCAAACATCCCCTGCACTGGAAGGTCGAACAGAGACTGAGTTGCCCCAGCCAGCTCACAATGGAGAGGGAACTGGCAGTGATGCAGAGGAGTTGAAGCCAGCTGTGCCCATCAGCCCTCAATCATGCAGAAGGCTGAAATGGGTTGCAGAGAGGGTGGCTGCTTGAACTAGGCTGAAGAAACAATAACGAGCAGCACCTGCTTACAGGGGCTATTTAGGTCTGCCAGCTTCTTGCTTGCCGCAAATTATTAGCAAGTCCTCACAACCTTTGTGTCTCCTGCTCCCTGAAACCCTCCAGACAGATCTCTGCCTCCTGAACCTTTGGACTGGACCTTGACCTGACTTGGCTTGTGTTTTCCTGGCGTTTGGTATCTTCGGACTCCCCAAGTGTTCCTGACCTCTCTCCTTCTGTGCTGGCTGTGGCCTGGCAGGGAGAGATTCCTGACACCTGGGCACTGCTCTTGGTCCACCAGACCCTTATACTTGAAGGCCCAATCTACACCCAGAAGCACTAACTGTCTCACATGCTGCCATCTCAGCTGTGGCCACAGTAAATACACCTTATAGTGACCAACTCTCAGCATGGTACATCCATTCCATCGAGCATTTTCTGGCTGGTATAGAAAACTCACCCATTGCCCAGACAATGCTTTACCTTCCAGTCAGCTGGGCATGTCTGTCTCCAATTAAAATCCATTTTCCCAAAGTACACTTGTTCGGCCCAATGTCTCTGATTGGTTTGGAATTTGCATTGTTGCTACTAATCAAGATCAAGATCAAGTTTATTGCATTTTAGCAGCCAGCCATTGCACAAAATGAAAGAATAAAATAAGATAAAATGAGAAAGGATAATCCAGCCAATATACATGTAATACATAATCAACAATAAATGAATCACTTTCCATACCCCTCCTTGTTCTTTATAGCACGTAATTGTAAGGCCCTAACAAGAAATTTAGATGTTCTGAAAGACACATATTTCACAGTATCAGATAGCAGAAAACAAACTTTCGCAAAGGAAGAACTTCCCTTAAAAGACTTCAATAAAGGAAAAATATACTTGCTCCTAAGATCATTATAAATAGGGCACTCAAGCAGAACATGAATTAAATCTTCTATTGAAACAGAGTTGCAAGCACATACTCTGTCCTTCATAGGAACATTATTGTACCTGCCCATCCGAATTGCCAGTGGGAGAACATTCAATCTAGCATGCAGAAAGGCTAACTTCATTTTAAAAGTTGGAAGATCAACCAGATAATGAGGAAGGGGTGAGTTCAGCGGAATGTAAGAAACAAAAAATGTATTAGATTGGCAGGACTTAATCTCAGTCATCTGGGATTGCATTGCTATATCCTTGAGTCTTTGGAGTATAAGTAATTTTGCTGTATCATACCCTTGAGTCAGGAAAAAAGGAACAGAGAACCCCAAATTCATGACAACCAATTGCATTTTATGCATCCATGAATTTGGGCCAGGCTCTTCGAAAGACATCAAAAGGAGCTCAGATACCCGCTTAAAAATAATTTTTAACCAGAAAAGGAGGGCTAATCTAAGAGCCTCTGTTTTAATTGGCATTATACCTAACTCTGCACGGAGCAATACTAATTTTGTGGAAATGGGAACTGCCACAAGTCTGCGTAAAAATTTATTTTGTGCTCTCTCTAATATATGTAAATTGGCCAGAGCCCACAGTGGTGCTCCAAACAGCAGTTTAGGCAGGACTCTGAGCCTATAGAGTTCTAAAGTGGGTTGAATCATATTGCCCTCTTTTGTGCGATAGAATCTTAATAATCCATTTAATGTTCTTTCAGCTAACAGGGTACTTGATTGAACCTGTGAAGACCAATTACCAGTCCAGTGAAAGACCACACCAAGATATTTAAAGGAGGGGACTTGTTCCAGTTTATTCCCGTCAAGTAGCCAGTTATAAATTTTTTTGGATTTGCCGAATACCATCACTTTTGTTTTTTGGTAATTGATGGAAAGTTGTTCATTCTTACAGTATAAACTAAACTGATTCAACAATCTACGCAGGCCTACTTGAGTATAGGAAATCAGGATAGCATCATCTGCATACAATAGGATCGAATATTTCCGATTTCCAATTTTAACTGGGAAAAATTGGTCACCTTTTAAGAACTCAACTACATCGTTTATAAATAAGTTGAAAAGAAAGGGAGCAAGCAGACACCCTTGTCTTACTCCTTTAGAGACAGGTATCGAGTCTGACAGGTGTGTACCATCAACTCTGACTTTCAAGGATGTATTTGAATAAAGGGATATTATACATTTTAGAAGATTCTTATCAATACTCATAGTTTGTAATTTAACCCAAAGACGTTCCCGTGAAATAAGTCGAAAGCAGCCTTCAAATCAATGAATGCCACAAAACTATGCTTTACAGTTCCTGCCAGATATTTATCAATAACATATTTCAACATAAAACAATTATCCAAAGTTGACCTGCCTGAACGGAAACCAGCCTGTTCTGGGGCCAACAATGCATGCTCTTCCACCCAATCCTCCAATGTATCTAGAAGAGACCTGGCATAAATTTTCCCAGAAACATCCAAGAGACTAATGGGCCTATAATTTCCTGGATCATTTCTAGGACCCTTTTTGTAGATTGGAACTACAATAGCAGAAGACCAATTAGGTGGTGTAACTCCTACATTATTATTTAAAGAAAATAATGAAGCAAAAATTGGAGCCCACCAGTCTGAAAATGCAATATAAAAGTCTGATGGAAGGCCATCTTCACCAGGTGCTTTACCTTTCTTTAGCCTTAGTATTAATGAATTAGCCCTATCTATAGAAATATTTTCCCAGCTATGTTCCCATCTGGGTCCAGTATAGTCCAGGGGAATAATCTTAAGATGGTCTGGATCATTAAATAGCTTTCCAAAATGGCTTTCCCAGTTGTTTTTAGAAATAGTTCCTTCTAAAATTGGAGATGACCTTTTTTCAAGCTTTGCAATTGTATCCCAGAATTTTGATGGATTCTTTTGCAGGAGTGCTAGGCTTAGTTCCTTCCACTGTTCCCTGTAATATATCCTTTTTTTCACACTAATTAATCTTTTATATTTTTTACGAAGATCATAGAAATGTGAGGGAATTTCAGTGGAGTTAGTGGACCGATATAATTTGATGGCTTTTCCCATTTGCCTTTTTAGATTCCTGCAGTCTTTGTCAAACCAAGCATTATTGCTTTTGGTTTGACAATTTTCTGAGTGGGATACCTTTTTGTAAAAAGGGGTCTGAGAGAGTTTGTTAATTGTGTATACAGCTGATTTGCAGATTCAATATTGGATGCTTGAATCAGATCTTTCCTTAATTTCAGAAATTCCTCAGAGTAGAGTCTCTGTTGCAAATCTGATTGCAACAGGGGATTCCATTTGATCCTTTTATCAGAGGTTAATTGGGCTTGTTCAGAATTAAGGTGGTGAGCAGTATTTGTAACGGTACTATTAAACCACTGCAAGGAAAATCTAAGTGGCTGGTGATCACTACCAGCAACTGGATCAACTGTGAAAGAAAGGAACAAGGATCGATGCTCATGTGAAATTAACACATAGTCAACTGTACTCGCTCTAGAGTTATTTATAAAAGTAAACTCTCCCTTAGAATTATCAAGATGGGAACCATTTATTAAAGCTAGATTTAGTTTTGTCAGTAAAGTAAAAAAAATGCAGCCAAAATCATTTATCTTCTTATCTTTAGACTTTCGAATTTCCAAACCTTCCCACAACTCAGTTGGGCCTCCTAAAGCCCTAGCAATATCTTGGTTAGATGAACCTATGCGTGCATTAAAGTCACCGACAATTACCAATGGAACTAAAGGAAATTCATACTCTAACTCGCATAGATATTCTTCTAACTTATACCAGTAATTTGGATCATAATATGGTGAGGTGCAGGGGGGAACATAGATGTTAACAAAAATATAAGAGTGGTGTACATTTTTAATAAAAATAGCCATGGCACATGGAGCTAATCCTTTAAGAGGAATAATTGAAGCTGAAAGAGAAATTGATACCAATATAGCCAGGCCACCACTCGGTCTACCACCTTTAGAAGAAGAATGTGCGGTATTTGAGTAGGCCACATATCCAGGAAGCCAAATATCATGCTTTAGCCAGGTTTCTTGGAACAGCAGGACCTGAAATTGCTTGATATAGTCTAGAAAGTCACCATCCTCTAGTTTGTTCCTCCAGCCTGCTAAATTCCAGGACAAACAGGAAAGTCCAGACATTGAATATATTGATTGTCATTGTTGTGTCAAAACCTGGATTTCATTGGTTTCCTCGGAAGTTACCACTGACCCATTTATTTGTAAGTAAGGGTTACAATGTACTTGATGTATATCTGCAAATACAGTATCTTTGTTTATAGTCTTCCTTTCATCTGATTCATGAGACTCCAATTTCCTCGTCTCTAACCAATTCGCTGTTGTTTGACGTGCTTGACTAGAGATGGTATTTCTATTACTGGGAGGGGATTCAAGCATTATCAAATCATTCTGTTCCATAGGAGCTGAAACTAAATCCAATTCTTCCCTACTCATCACAGTTAGCCTTTCTCTTAGGATGCCCAATCTTGTTATGATCGCTTTTTTTTCAGTCAGGGGTAAACATTTATAAGAGTCTGTTAACTGCTCTTCTTCACTGACCCTAGAGATATTAAATGGGTCTTGTGGGCAGCCTTTCTCAAAAGAGTTTGTCAATACAGGGTGTTGCTGTATACAGTGGAACTCTTTATTAGGGGAGAGCAAGGGTGGAATTTTTAAACTACTATTTTCAAACTTAAAAGTTGATTTAAAACCATGTTCTCCCCAAACCTTGGAATTATTCACTACTGAATGGGGTAATAAAGGTTTCCTCACTGTATCCAGAAACACTCGGGTAGGTACCACACCCAACCTAGTAACAGAAGCTTTCCTCTTCATAAAGAGGGAAGGTATTCTAGCTGATCTAAATACTAGGATAAATTTTTGCATTTGAGAAGGGGCGTATAAAAAATTGATAAATGAAAGATCAACTGCCTTAATTGGTAAATGTAGTATAGTACTGATATGCTTCCTAGCACAGCTCATTGTATTCCACCGAGGAATAGATTGTCTATAAGGGAATATACTTAAAGCAACCTGATTAACCTGAAGGGAGAGATTCATATCCTTTAGAAAGTTCTTAGTTATAGGGAATGAAGGAAGCTGGCTTGTAGGAATGGTATTTGCAACTTTGATACCATCCTGCTTCTTAGTGATCATTTTTGAAGGAAATGTATGACTTTCCCTTTTTATAGTGGAGGTAAGACAGTCTAGTTTGTCTGAGATATTTCTCAATTCACTATAAATACTTTTTACAGTTGCCGCCACCAGATTATATTGTTTTTCTAAAAGCATCCTATCATTAGAAGAAGAAATAATCTCCTGAAAGTCATCATGTCTATTCCCATCTACTAGGTTGCTTTTAGTTGTATTGTTTCTGCCTTGTAAATACTGGGGCTCTAAGCTTTCCTCTTCTAGAACATCAAACCTATTAGAGGTAGGAATTGCAAATTTAAAAACACCTAATGGCTGGCTATTAGGTTTAAAAAAGTCGTCAATCTTGGGCTGCTTAATTTTAGGGGGAGAAGAGTAAGTAGGACTTCCCCGAACTCTCTTTCTAGAAGTCATATTAATTGGTTTTCAACTAGAAATTAAAAGAACTGAATTAAATAAATAATGCTTAATTAACTAAATAATTAAATAGCTAAACAGATATATACACATATATATGACTATAAAAATAGAAACATATAATTGACATATGTCTGAAAATCTAAAAGAAATGAAAAAGAAGAATGAAGTCAAAAAAAAATACTGCTTCCACAAAGAAGGCAGTGCAGTTCAATTTTATGATCCTGAAGCAAATAGGCTGAGTAGCATATAGAACCCAGGGTGCACCTCTTGAACTCAGATCTGCATCCAGACTGTTGTAGGCAGCAGCTGTTTGGGCTCTTCTTCCGTCTTTGTTCACAGGCTTTATCACAGTTTCATCAGAACTCCCCAGAGGTAATTCCTCAGACTCAAAAGCAGGGGTTATCAGCGTTTATTATTGTCAATATTCACTGCTACTTCAGTGTTTTCTCTACCAAACGCTGTAGGACCCTCAAACAAAGGGATAACAAAGAGTTCGCAGTTCACAGCTTGCTACCCCACATCATCAATCAGACCCTTCAAAGGATGGTAGAAGGCTCTATATCTTCCCTTCCTCCTCCTCTTTGTCCAGCCAACAGGTCAAAGATACAACCTCAAATCTCAAGCCTCTGCTCACCACTTTAGCATTTCAGCTGTGAGTTCCAAATTATAGGCAAATAAGGATGATAAGGACAATGCCAAAAATGCAAACAGCTATGGAAAAGGACTGTTGTATATAAGCTTCTTCAACTTGGGTAAATATACCATCAGCAGTCCACAATCCAGACGAAAATGGCAAGACAGCAGTTCTGAAGGAATAGTAGTGAATAGAAGTGCCTTCTCTGATGTAAACAACTCAGCTGTAATTTGCCTGGGCTCCACTCTGCCAGCACTCAGCTAGCCCTCAGCTGGCCTTCCAAAAGCTTCAGGTAGGTTAATTGTCAAGTAATCACAGCTGCCCAAATAAAGTCTTAAAATCTTAAAATCTTAAATAATTAAAACCCTAAGTAACAAAAATTTGGGGGTTATTAAAACCTCAAAACTTTATAACTCAATGTTAAAAGAATCCAATGTTAAAAAGGTTGAAAAGATTAAAAGAGCAATAAAAAACTAAAAAAAGCATCAGCTTGCTCACTAAAATCCGAGTTAAAAATCACCATTAAAGACTAAAAACAACCTCACACTTAAAACTTCACTTTCTTCTCCCTCTGAATTCAGTCTCTGTCCTCCAAGATCAGGGAATGACTGCAGGGAGGTGGCAGCTCTGAAGCAGCAGGAATGCAAGAGCCTACTAATCAGTATGCTTAGTTTGCAGCTGAAACAGGTCCTGTGCCAACCATGGGAGCAGAACCAGTGATGGCCCAATGCAGAGCAACTGATCCTGACAGCCTTCACAAGTATCTGACGCAGCTGACAGCACGCCTGGATCCCACGACAGAGCCATCCTCAGTGACGAGGGTGGGGTGATAACTGAAGCCCCTGTCAGAGCTGCTGCTGATGAGCAGCAGCTGTTGGTCCCTGTGGCTCTGGATGGAGATGAGTCCTGTAGCTCAAGAGCTCCCCCTACTGCCATGGACCAAGCAGGCTCGGACATTCCTCTGCCTGCTCCTTTAGGACAACAGGGATCCGATTCTGAAGATGGTTTGGAAACAAGGCGGAGACTCAAGAGAGCTGAGCAAAGGGAGGCTTCCTTGATTAAGTTCAAGAAGCAGTGACTAGCCACACCTGTGTCTTGGGCTATATAACTGCCTGCCTGGAAGCTTTCCTTTGCTTGTGGCAAACTTCTTTTAAGCTTTTTCTTGCCTGTTCCTTGCTCCCACCACCCTTGAATTGATCTCTTGACCCTTATCTTTTGGAACTCTGACTATGGCTTTTGCTTGACACTCTGGTAAATGAACTCCCTTGTGTAAAGTGCTTGCTTGTCTCCTCCTGGCTGGACTTTGCTGGCTCTCACACTCCCTTCTCTGGGCTGGCTTACTGCCCAGGTCTCTGACCTTGACAGGTGGAGTGACAGGTATGCCATGCTGCCTTCCCCCCACCGATGCTTGTTGTTGAGAACACTCTTGCAGCTCCAGAAGGACTTGGAAGTTCCTGCCTTTGTGGAGACACTTTTTACATTTGGCAATATGAACTTTTAACATGTGGGGGGGGGGTGCAACACCTCGCGTCTACCCCTGAATTGCCAATCTGGACATTTACATTGGACTATTGCTTCTCCATTGCTCAATCCCGTTGTTTATCAAACATCCAGTCACTATCGATTCTCAATTGTTGAGAGTGATTTTTATGTTTTGTATTATGTTTATGTTTGTGCAAGTGTATTTAGAAACTGTAGCATTGTAAATAGTAGGTCTCTTTCCTTTGATGCCCAGTAACTTGCCTTTCCTCTTGAGAATCCTATTTCCCTTTGGCAGTTCTACTTGCTTGCTAAGTTAGGTTCCTGCTCCAGATTTGGCTCTAAAACTATTTTGTTGTTTAATTGGAAAATGTACGATATCATAAACTCATCGCCCATTTTCAGGGGTGGAATTGTTAGCTCGCTGGCATACCCCATCCCAGGAAATATAAATTTGATATCAAATACTCCCGCCATGCCAGAGAGGCTGCCTGAATGGATACGTAGACAAAGAGGTTGAACGGCAGAAAATAGGTCAGGCCAGGAAAATCCCCAGTCATGTTCCCCTATGAGATCTCAGGCTAAACACATCCTTACGGACAAAGGGTCTCCAGCCAAAAGCAGCCTACTTGAAGGGATTATTGGGTTTTCCCTACGTTGAGCAACTCCGACGTTAGTGAACCCTACACTGCAAGGTCCATCCGCATAAACCAATCATGCCAACTACTAAGTTTCTATTGTGCGGCGTTTCTCCCTCTATTTTGGCCACTGTTCTTCCCAAGAGAGGACCTGACCTCGAGGTACGTTCTGCCCTATAGGTAGTCCCAGTTTTTGAGGGCCTCTTCGGAGAACTCCCCACCACACTAGCAGACTGGTACTCTGTTAGTTGAGTGATCACCTCAGCTGCTTCTCTTCTCTGAGTTCTGTTCTTCTCGCCACTTCCTGGATTGAAGACTTCAGGATAGGTGCAATATCAGCGCCTTTACACCTTCTCTGCTGAATCTCCTATCAATTTTCACCTCTTTCCTTTCTCAATAGGCCTTGTGTGCATGAGTGAGGGAGTGTGTTGGTGCGTGAGAACACATTTGTTAATAAAATTCAGTTATTGGTATGTTTGTCTGGCTTTTCACTTGGTCTGACCCCATAAAAATTGGGTAAAAGATTCTGCTGGGTTACCCTTCCCCTCGTTTGGCTACAGCCAGTGCTCTGCTAATTTCCCCAATCTTTGCATTTTTGGAGCGAATCAAGGTGTTCCCCAAGGGACCCTCAGAAGTCAGGGTAACAAGGGTTCGATTTCTCTTGCTCACTTGACCACAGAAGCCCACTGGGTTACCTTTGGCACGTCACATACTCTCAACCCCCACAAACCCCATGACAGGTTTGCTTTAGGGTCACCATAATGAGAGATGACTTGAAAGCACACAACAACAACAACAACAACATTAGGTGACAGAAATAAAGTTACACAAATCGACAATATGTTCTTACTTCTGTTGTGACAAACTGCTATTCTCACATTCCACACTACCCCCAGCCCCCAACATAATAGCTTTTAAAATGTTGGTTAGGATTTAAAAAAAAACAACAGCTTTCATCAGCTCACTGGAAAGGAACAGATTATTGTTTGTCTTTAGCAAATATTGCCAAAACCCTTCTTTTTTTTACTTGCTGTGCAAAAATAATAGGCCATCAAAGAGATAGTTATGTTGATTGCTTATGAAAAAGGAACATTAATTTTTCTTAGTTTCAGTATATTCACAGTATCTTCAAAATACATTTTCTCTCATTAAAATTGTGAAAGGCCATTTGCTGCAGAGATACCAAGTGAAACATGGCTAATGTCACTCTTTCTACATCAGAATTTAAAACCTATAACATTTGCAATTTTCTTGTCAGAATGCACTGAAAGATGAATTCCCTAATAAATCAAATCCTGAAATATTGTTGTCATTTATCATTGTTAATTCTCCTCTTTCTCTCTGACATAAATTCAAACTCAGTGTGGTTGCTGTCATTTGTGTGAAAGAGGGGTAGAATTCAGCATTAGAAAATTCTCTCACTTCATATGTCCCCAAAATTTCTCTATTGGAATTAATGATAAAAAAATTAAAAAAATGTGTGTTTCAAATGCATTTCATACATTTTATTAGACACAACTGATTGGATACTTGGTATGAAAATAGAGATGCATGTTTCAAACAGACCTCAGTGTCAACTGTGTCAACTCAGTGCCAACTTTATCATGTTTTTGTGACATGCCCGGAGGCTCAATCTAAGGGCCTAATGCAGCTTTGCCTACATTCTGTGTAAATGGAGCCACAGATGAAAAATTGCCTCACTGAACTGAGGGGCTGCCATTACTGACCACAGGTGTATGCGCACATGATCCCAGCCCAACAAAGTATAGCATGATCACCTCGGATTATCTCAGTAGCATTGGAGGCACTCCAGTGTGTGGTAACTCATGGTGTCACCTCCATGGACCTCCTCCCATGCCAGACCATTGTACAACAATGTAACTAAAACACCAGAAAATTTGACAAAATCAGTGATTACGGGTATCCCCAACTTATTCAAATAGGTTAGGGACAACAGCACTGTCAGAAAATGGAAATGGCTGAAATGTGGAACCATTATGCGCCATTATGAATATTACTGTACAGTGTTCTGCTCATTAAATGAGTGGAGGGTGCTTGTATTACTTCTGCTTGTGTTGTTAATAAAAGAGATTCAAATTCTGAGGTAAAATCTCCCATGTTGAGGGAAAAGCAGAGGCCTGATGAAGAGAATTCCTACCTTTTTGGTCCCTTAGATACACACCCAGAGTTTTGAGATTCTGTAAAGGCTTCTTCTGCCTTCAACAAAGCCAGAGCAGGGGAATCACCCCCTCTGATGGTGTGACCCAGTTTGGTGTGCACACCCCACATACCCCTAGTGGGGTGTTATCTAACTTTTCATACACCTAGTGACAGCTGAGTCACACCATAGGAAAATGTTTATTTTTAAAAAAAGTTCTCCTTTTATTTTTTTAAAACTAAGTTTCATCATTATTATGTTGTTTTAGTCATGTTTCAATTTGGGCCCTACCAGCCCAAAAAATATGACTCAGATAACGTGGCTTGTACTATGCTTGCGTGGTTACTTAAGATATCCATCCCAGTTTGCCCTGTCTGAAGCTGAATGGATCTGTGGGTATCATGGCTTGACTACTCATCTCTCCTTCACAGCCTTGAATCCCTCAGATTTAATCAATGTAATTTTCCTTAATTGCAGTAACTGAATCCTGCTATCCCCACCCCCAAACTTAATTAGATAGGTCTTTTTAAATCCTGGGGAGATTTTATTTCCATTTATGACCAGAACCCTTGAGACAACAGTGACAAACAATCAGCATCAGTATTGTGGAAGAATCTCATTTCTTGGGTGTTTGGAGGATCCAGACACTAACCATCCCTTGTTTGGTATACAACTGGAAAGTATGTCTGTAACTTATTATGAAAATAGATGAATATTGACCCAAATAGCTAATTTGTTTGGCCTAAATATACTCCAAAAGCATATTTCCTAACAGTTTCAGGAAACATGCATATTATATTTGTAATCCAAATTAGACCCAAGGGTGAGATTTCCACTTAGTTCAGATGTTGACTGAATAAGGGATGTTTATTTTATTTTCCAGATGAAATTGGCTACATCTTATATAGGCCAGAACTGGGCAACTTCATTGGGCTTGAGGACTAATATTCTGCCCCTGGAACCGTCCAGGGGTAATTCCTTTGGTGTATGTGTGTCCCAGGCCTTTGTTTGTCCCTTCATTTGGCAGGGCATTGCCTCAGAACTAAAGAGAACTACAAATCACTACCTTCCCTCAGGCTCTTGAGGACATCCAGGAATGCCTGTCACACACTGCAGTTTCACCATCCCTGCATTACTGCAATCATCGGTTGTGAGATGACACTTGTGAATAATAGGCCCACTTTCTTTGTTACATTGTATTTTGTAATAAAGGTGTCAGGTTAGGTTGTGTGGCATACACAAGTCTATCCTCCAAAAAAAGGGGGCAGCTGGGAGAGCTTGGGGGAATTTTAATGAGTCTACAGTCATTGTTCCCCTCAGTATCCAATGTCTGTGGTCATACCTCCCTCTGTTGAATGATAGGGCTGACCATGGCTAAAAATAAGAAGATCTGATCTTGGGGTTGAGTAGTCAAGAAAGAGAAAGATAAGCCAGTGTACAGAGCTTCCAGCTCCAGACCATTAGCACAAGGCTAGGCCAAGCAGATCACCATAATAAAACTGAAATAGGCCCTTCTGCACTACAAAGCTACTCCAGTCAATTGTTGAGAGCATTAAAGTTCACAGCAAACAAAATCTTGTCTCTCATTTTCATCTGCAAAGCATAATTATACTGATATAACTTTGTTGTGATATGGTGATAGATGAAAAAGTGTAACAGGGATGCAATTCTTCACTAGTTTAATTCTCAAAGGAAGCAATTAATATTTTTAGATATTTTTCCCACTACAAGTAAGTCTTCAAAAGCTGTGCAGTTTGCTATGATGATTTGCAGATCAGGACTTATTGTGCACAAAAATCACATGTTTTCTACACAGGAAACAGCATTTTCTAAACAGACACATTATTTTTGTGCAGAAAATATTTTGAGAGGGGCAGATCTTAAAGTAAAAATAAAGATTAGCACTCTCATTTTCTTCCACCCTTGTATAAAGTGACTGAAATTAATAAAAATTAATTCTGCATTAATTATTAAATTACTTTAAAAATCCTCCAATCATTATTAACGAATATTTGTATTTAAACTTACTTTAATTAATATAATATTGGTTGGAATTCACAATTGCAGTTACAGATGTGCAGTCCATAGTTATGCATCCATAACTGATTCACATTCATGATCCCTACATATTTATGGTTGTGTTAATAGTATAGGGAATACATAGAGATTGTAAAAGTCCCCTAGTGTTACTTTACTGTGCTTCAGATGCTGCAAGTGATAGAGGTCTGTTCTCCTGTTGATCAGGATGCAGTACACTGATGTTTCCACCCTACTTCTGCCAGTGATCTCTGATGACAGAAGAATTGCAACAGAGGTCCTGCTTCTGATTGTCACACCAGAAATTGCTAGAGTGAAGAGAGTAGGAATGTGAGTCTGCTGCATCCCAGTTGGCAGAAGAGCAGATCACTACCACTTGCAGTGGCTGCTTCCTGGTAAGAGACCATGGGGGAGGGAGGATAGGAGATGCAACTTAACTAAATAACTGATCTAGAATCTTGGGCGGAATCTATCATACTGACTGTTAATATTTAACTAAATGGAATTAATCTGACTATGATGTTGTCTGTTCCATTGGCTATAGTTTCCTCATTAATTATATTGCTTGCAATGGTCACTACATTTTGGTGGTGGACTATGATGCTAATACAAATAAATTCTGGAGAGCACTGTGGGGTACAAAAATGGACTTGGGGCCTACAGTTTGTCCATCCATTAGGGTAGAGGTACAAATGCACACATTTGCCATTCAAGCATGATCCAATAATCTATTCTATTTAACTAATGAGAGCTGCAGATTGAAATTATAGATTGCTGTTGGTTTAAAAATGGATGTATGCTAGTTCAGATAAACAATTGCATTTAAGTCTCCGTCTCCTCTGAGATGAGCATTACATTCATCTTCCTGAATAACAGCTGCCATTACAGAAACGCCAGGGTTTCAAATTAATTAGTAACAAATAAGTGGTTACTTTCACATGATCCCTTTCCCAATAACTAGAACATAATTCAGTTCACACCTGGATCTTTTCTATCTGCTGTGTTCACATTCCCTTGGGAACTTTGCCTCTCCCTTTCAGTGCCTAAACTGTATTTCTAAATGCTCAAGTGTTACTGCAAAGCTAGAAATTTGTAGACTGAAGGAACATTTCAGTTTGAAGGAACGAATTCTTATGGAGGGAAAATACTCTTATTTTGTCTCCCATACTTCTACCTCTGACTTAGTTGTATAGTTAGAGAGACCTCACTAAAAAGTGTTAAAACAAATGTCACATGGTTCAAGGCAGTGCTACCATGTGCTGTGCCTCATACTGTTGCCTCATGTTCTGTCATGGTTGATGAAGTGATGATGAGGTGGTATGCTGAAGTGATGATGAGAAAGAATGTTTTGTATTTTTTGTTAGCACTCATTATATCAGCTACTTTTAAAGTAATTATACTGATCTATAACTTTAAGTAATTTAAAAAAAATCTCTTCAAGATTGGAACTGGAAATTTAAAATTAGATTATTGTTATGATTATGTTGTATAAAAAAACAAAAATTAAACTGTGAGTGTTGAAAAGGGCACTTCTTGAAGTGTTAAGCCAGTTTTTTCTCCCTCAAATGAACACATTCAAGTTGATCCAGTTTCTTCATGGCTATATCATCTTGATTTTTTATGTATTTAGTCTAGGAGATTTATTAAATTTTTGGGTAAGCAGATTTAAGACTTTTTCTAGCAACAACTGTGATGATGGAAACAAAAGAGGCTAACAAACTCTCATCACAGTCATTCATCAGTAGCATTTTCAGATTTCTTTGTAGTTAATTGAAATACTTCTTTCAGATTTTGAGATTTGGATATACACATACATGCTTTACACTGTACTCGCTAATCTTGTAAATGCTGCACTTGATTTTTGAAACTTGTGTGACTACATTTTTGCCACTCTGGATACCATCAGGTGTGGTGATATGATGGATGGATGTTGAGAGATATCCTTTAAACAAGACTTGGCTTGCAATAATCATACTATCAGGAAGGAAAATTAGTTCTTGTAAGATTCAGTAACACTTCCGAGGTTCTTTCACACCGCACAACTGTGGCCCTGTGATTGCACTAACTGCCATGGCTGCATCCTGCAGAATCCTGGTGTGTGTAGTTTAGAGGGGGAACTTAAAATTATCAGCCAGAGAGCTCCTCTGGTACCTCTGACCAAACTATAAACCCCAGGATTCCACAGGATGCAGTCATGGCATTTAAAGTGGAATCATGGTGCCACAATTCTGCAGTGTGAAAGGGCCCCTAGGAAAGAATGTCATACATTCTGTACCAAAATACAAATGTGCAATGGCCCTTCAAGGCCCATTAGTTGTATGGCTCAGAGCAAGGATTGAGAAAGTGTGGCCCATAGGCAACATGAAAACCCCAAGACTGTTTCTTTGTTCCCGGGGGCCCATGCCCCATCCCCTCCTTCCAAAAAAAACAGAACAAGAGCCTGGCTGTTATTTTGAATGCTTGCTACAGAAAAGCAACTTGGGCAGGGGGACAGAGAAATTTCAAGATGGGCAATTTTCCCATTTTCGTCACTCTCCAACATTGTCTTTACTCCCTTCAGAAAACAGCCAGGCTCAAATAATCTCCAACCCTTTCTCTCCTGGCAGCATGTCGATGCCACAGCTGTCACCACTGCTGGAGGAGGAGCTATAGCTGACATCATCTTTCTCATTCTTTCCTCTTCTTCCAGAAAGGCTGGAGAGATGTCCCAATTGGCTGGTGTCCTCTAGGAGCCTTCCTAGACTAACCACAGCTCCATCCCTGTTGGCCTACATGGATTTCATTAGGCTATTGATCTAAAATGCACAATATAAAATGTTTTGCCAAAGGGACACAGAGAAGTGAAAAGGGATAAGAGAATAGTTAAGAGGACAGTCTGGCTGTGTGTTGATGGGAAAACATCCTCATGACGCTTGAATAGCAAAGAGAATAACAGGCTAATCACTCTACCATAGGTGGTTTCCTTATTAATAGGGCATTGTTGCCAACTGCATGATGTCTTGGAGGTAAACTTCCTTCCAGTAATCTAAAGCAGTACCCCTATATCCTTACCAATGGTGACAGTTAATGAACCCACAATCCTTGTTTCTTTACAATGAGTATTTATTCATTGCTCAAAGTAAAGACATCTCTTCAGTTCTTCTTATTTTTTTACTGACCCTAGGTGACTAAGATATCTTAGCCATCTTCCCTGTTCCAGACACATTTATGGCTGTTTATGTCAATGTAAGTCCAGATAATTCATAATAAACACACACACACACACACACGTGTCTTTGCAGGGGCATTGAACAGGCCTAAGAAGCAATAGCCTGCCAACAGATGTGAACTATTATTATTCAATAAATATAATTGTTGAGTCAGATTTTAAATAATCTGTTGATTAGACATTTAAGATATTACTGTCAAATAGCTACTTGGACATGATATTTTCAATAAACAGATTGACCTGGTAGTTGGACAGGGGAGTTATGAAGGCAGCCCAAGTTAACAAGAGGGAGCGATGTCAGATATCATAATATATCAAGCTATGATGGAACAAATGTTCACATGCAGTGCTGAGTAGCCTTGTTGTCATTGTCATCCTCTTTTCTTTTCCATTACAGATGTATAGGCTTTACCTGGAGGGGAAGTGATGCCAAAAATCAGAGTTTTACTGAATATGATATGACATTTGGCAGCAACATGCCACTCGTCATAGCATTTTCCCATCTCCTGAGAAACACCTATCAGCTCTACTGTTGAGATCTCTGAAGTGATAACATGGTTCTGTGCTGGTGTGAAATGAGACTGCGAGAACACCTTTTATTGGCAGTGGAAGGAATATCTATTATCTGATATTCAATCATCAAAAATCCTGCTGGTTTGAGACTGCAGTTAAGACTACCTCCTGTTGGCTCTTGCTTCACAGAGTCACGAAATTTGAAGGTAAAACTTAACAGATATGCCCAGTAATTCATCATGATTTTGTGAAGTGTCACAAACTCTGCTTATTACAACTTACCTTTCATGCATCCACACCGTGTCTTGCTCTTTCAGGCCCAAAATACATGGAGAGGATGAAGTGTCCATGGCTAGCAAAGATGGCCCATCTAATTCTAGCCCCAAATCCCATAATGCACCCAAGGCTTACTGCACTGCTAGCCGAATCCTTTGTGGAGGTGAGTTGAACTGCTCAATCCTAACTGGATAAAACGGTTGTTTAAAAAATACACAGGGTATAAAAGGAAATAGCAAAAGACTACAACAACACATTGGCATAGGTTTTGAGGGCATACCAAACTTCAGGTTCGTCATTAATAAAGCTTCAAATAGATATACATATAACAAGCAGCCATTGCCAAGTTAATAATGAGCAATCTATTGTATGTACCATTGGGACATGCTCAGAAATTGCCTGGCTCAATATGTAGAAAACTTCCCCAATGAAGCAGCATCATTAAATGGAAGTTATTTATTTTCTATAAAATGGATCCAGATCTGATAAAATGGTAAGTTTTAGGGATAATATTCAAAAGCTACAAAACATTCAACGTAGTCCTAAAAATGAAGATATATATCCTAACATATACAGACCACGGTTACATTGTTTGATGCACTTTGGGCTATTGTAAAATTATTTGAGCAGGATTCAAAGGACTACACTGACATGTTTGGGTGTAGATTATAATCCATATTTCTCTAGTCGATTCATAACTATAAGCTCACTCTTCAAATTCTCCATGTGGTGTTGTTGTTGTTGTTGTTGTTGTTGTTGTTGTTGTCGTGGACAGGATGTTAAGAGCTGGATAACACATATAAAACTTAACCATGGAATGCTATACTTTTTTTTCCTCAGAGATAAGTCCCATTACATATAACAGAACCCAAGTTTAGGAATGGGGCCTAAAACTGGCTGGGACTTATCCCCACAAGGGCAGAGTTGGACTACTATTTTTAAAAGTAATTCAGTGAACTTTCTCACTGAGATGGATAAGTCATCAGCATTACCTGTTAATTGACAAGTAACACATCACTAACACATTGATAATGCACCATTTTTAGTCATTTATTGTAAAAGTGAAAAGTCATTTTACTTATATAATAAGTAACTAAGATACACATAAAAATATGGATATAGCCTCAAATCTCCTTCAACTGACCCAATGTTTTAGAAGTACTATACAAACATTACCTGTTACACTTAAAAATTAGCAGTATTATCAGATATACATCTTTTCCAATAATGTTGCTCTACCTGCATTAACCGCAAAGGTTATGTGTTATACATGCCCATCATAATGAGTAGCAGATGGCTTCCAAATTCAGCACAACAGCCACATATTAACTTTTTAAATATGAGATGTAGTAGTGTTAATTTTGCAACCATCATAATATCTATCGTTTATATGGTGCTTTTCCTCCCTGTTCAGAGTAAGCAATGCATGTTATCGCAGAAATTCATGCAACATTCTAATGTTGCTATCCCTAAATTGTATGTGGATATGTGCATATATATGTGTGTGAGCTCACATATGCACTGTGGCTTAGAGATTGTGGCTTGTTTATATGGGTACTTCATGATTTCATGCCTGAGGTCAAATGTAAGTATATTCTGATTCCATCCACTACACCTAGAACTATGTTGAGTTCCATGCTAAAACAGCACACAATATTTTTTTCTTTTGCATTCAAGCAATGCAAATCCTATGTCCGCCAAGTCTACAAGCTGCATGTTATATGCTAACGGGCAGCTAAGTTTCATTTTCTATTTTATTTCAAAAAAAGTCTAGAAGCAAGGGGGCTAACTCTGGATTGGGATGCATATAATTCCCTAATATGACCCCACCAATTCATCACCCATCCACCACTGCATGTGAAGACTGGGGGCAGAAACTAGCCAAGAAAACCCTACGATGGAATCACTGTAAGTCAGAGTGAACTAGAAGGTAAATATCCACGCCAACAAACCTACATTAGAGCCAATGGAATTTTCTTTCTTTCTTTCTTTCTTTCTTTCTTTCTTTCTTTCTTTCTTTCTTTCTTTCAACAAAAATAATGTTCAGCTCTACTTTATGTGTTTAACACACCATATAGTTTAACTCCCCCAAAGCTAACTTCTGGCTCCTGTACTTTTCCTGCACTTCTGCAGAAGCATGGCAGACATAACAGCCTTGATGACTCCACATAGGCACAGTACAAAGAAAGAGAGTGGAGCTATGCTACGTTATTCTTCATGCTGTTGCTATTGATAAAGTGGCAAAATTTTGCCTTTCACTTGCCAAGGAAGTTTCCAGTTCAGAAATAACAAGGTAGACTTCTACAGTGCAGTCAGAAGTTCTATTTTTGGTGCACTTTCAGTACATGACATCAGCTACAATATAGAAGCCTCTTTCTTTACAGTCTGTATTTGCTCATTCACATTATGTGGCACTTTTGTTTTCATCTGCCACTTCACTTTTGAGTAATGAGTCAACATGAGAGAGAAATTTGTGCAAACATTGTAATCAAAATAATTATACAGTCAATACATGCATTTCTACAACAAGACAGTATGTGAGGTTTGGTGACAGCCAACTGTACAGTAACACATTGGCAAATGCTCACTCACTTCAGTAGTTTAAAAACAAAATTAGGCTGCATTTGTTTTAACTTTGAGAAAAAGTTTATTCATTTGTAATCATTTTGAGGGACAGAAGAATGATGCCACGAATTTTTAAAATGCCAGTTTCCACTTTTTGTTCAGTGCAAACAACTACAAAATGAATTATAATTCGGGAAGGAAAACCTATGTTACGTTACGAAAAAGTTAGCTGAGTTAAGAGTGTTACTTATGTACAAATGCAATACTAAGGGTAACATCTTGGTCAGTGATTACCATAACTCTGCCATGCAACATTGTAATTGTACTAATTCCATTTTGCATTTACTGCACAGTCACAATGACCAAAAGTGCTTCCACAAACCTACTTTTTTAAGCCATTCAGCCTCCCAATAGATGAATCTGTAAAGTTCTGGAGAGCAGGATAATGTGTTATTGCGCATCAACAGATTTTAAAGTGCCTTGGAAATTCTACTGTTGGGGGTGGGCGGGCTACATATCTTAAAAGCTTGACTCTTGGAGGATTGCATTGGGAGATGTAGCTACAGAGACATAGCTATATCTCCTGATGCAGGATCCCAGACTATGGCCATTTCCACACGGGGTTTTTAAAACGGTCCAGTGCATCCTCCACGGAGGACATCTGCACCTGGGAGTGGACTGGGTCAGACCTACTTAATGTAGATCCGCACCTCAACCCGCTCTGGAACGGCCCCAAGTGGTCGTCCAGCGTGCTTTTGAAAAACCGCTAAAAACAGGTCTTTCAAAAGCACGGAGCGCGCCACTGCTAGCCTGCTCCCTTATGCTAATTTGCAGGTTCGCACCAATGCCGGGGGGTGGGC
The DNA here is from genome assembly GCA_948474755.1 of Ctenosaura bakeri. NCBI lineage: Eukaryota > Metazoa > Chordata > Lepidosauria > Squamata > Iguanidae > Ctenosaura > Ctenosaura bakeri. The sequence continues at coordinate 362,221 of CAOLHI010001256.1, forward strand.
TTTAGGCTGGTGAGCTTCAGTGGTTGGTCGAGACCCTCGACCAACCGGAAGCTGCCATTTTCGATGCTGGAGCAGAGCGGAGCAACAAGAACGCACTGCTCTGGAGCAGCCTGGACCGGACGGGGGAGCAAGAAGGTCCAGTAAGTAGCGGTGTGGGGCGATTCCCTCGCCCCGTGCAGAAATGGCCTATGTTTAGTGAGCAAGGAAAACTCCAAGCTATTACAGCGATGCTAAAACAACAGTAGAGGTACAATTGAACATGCAATAATGCTATTAGAGATGCACAAATTGGATCCACATTCCACATGAGGGCTGATTTTTTGGTTTGGTTCACATATGCAATATATCAGTCATAATTAATTGTTTTTTGGGGGTATGACTGAAAACTGCATCCTTTTCCATTCTACTGATAGAAGCCTTCTGGTGGCAGAGGAAAAAGTTGGATTCTACACAAGTATTAATCTGCATAAACACTTCAGAAGAAAGATTTGCTCCCAGAAATGTGTTGTTGTTTTTAAAGTTGTTATAAGAGAAAAACAAAGCAAAAACAAGACCACTGAGAGTTTATGACAAGAAATAGTTTTGTCAAAGTTCAAGTAAGCTTTTCTCTTCACTGAGAAATTTCCATTGTGTACTGTCCTTCAGAATACCATTCCTCTGTATTATCTTATGCTACAAAGGCAAAGTTATGTAAGTAACAAGATGTAACTACTGTGTCAAATGCCAACAAGACTAGGATTAATTTTTTTGTTATAAAGTTAAAAATAAATGATCGTGCCTCAACATTATCAGCAATTCTCCATCTTCTGACCACAACCATGACCCCAGCTCTTTGATTTGAAGTGCTAGAGGTTCACGTGGTAGTTTCAAAACTCTTCAAAAGCAGAGCTGCAGTAAGTGGTCTAACAGTACAGGCACAGTGTAGCATTGTTTTTGCTCTTAAAAAGTACAACCATGAGTCTTCCCACAGGCATCTTCCTTTCACTAAAAAGCAAACTGGTGAAGTGTTCCATAATTTTCTCACCATGGCACTACCTTTCTGGTGGGATTGTGTGCTCCTGTCCTGGGCTTGGTAGTCTGCCAAGGCTCCTCCGCTACCTAATGAGCTAGATAACAGCAGCTCTGTAAAACAGCCTCAAGGCTGAAGTAAATTCTTTGAAAAAACATAACAACAGTCCAGAAAGGGAAAAGTCCAAAGCCAAACTGATAATCCGAGTAAAGTGTCGAGGTTCAAGGAACACAGTTAGAGAAAGCAAGAATCACCACTGCTGTAACCACCCATAGCATCTGTAGATGCTAGCAAGCTTCCTCATCAGCTGTGTACTAATTAACGAGCCCTTCATGTATAAGCATTACCAGAGGCCTGGACTTTCCCGTTACCTCTTGCACTGGCTGCCGTAAGTTCTGCCTTTTCATGTTTCTGGCGTGTGGCTGCTGGGAGGGGACCTGTCTGGGTCCTGGGAGTCTGGGTCCTGTGGTAAGGGCATGACAGCTCCTCTGAGGCAAGAGGCTATGCTGATGGCACCAGGGCTCCTATTAGGGTCTCCCATGTCAGACAGGCTTTTTCTGAAGAGCCAGATTAAATATGGCAAACAGCTATTGGCCAGCAGCAGTAGTGGGGGAGTGACACTGGTGGAGGATCTCTCAGAGACATTGGTGGTGGCACCATAGCTAACATTTGTTAGTACTGTGCAGGAGGCATAGTAAAAACACTTTTGAATGGCTTTTATCACAAAAACCCTATGATGAGACAAGCCAAAATGAAATGAAAGATAGTAACAGAAGATGTGTGCTTTTGCACATTTAAAGCTTGTGTATCAACTGTGCCTGTGCCTTGAGATGTCAGATCTGGCCATGGTGGTACATGCCTTAATTACATCCCATCTGGAGTACTGTAACGCGTTCAACTACACCTTTGTAGAGTGTTTGGAAACTCCAGCTGGTTCAAAGAGTTGCAGCCAGACTGTTAACTGGGTCAGGTTATTGAGACCATACCACGCCCCCATCTCCACTGGCTGACAGTTTGTTTCTGGGTATAATTTAAAGATAATAGAAAAATCAGATTTGCAGTATTAAGCCTAATTGACCAGGAGCCAGAAGAACTCTGATCCGATGCCAGGAATATTAGGGAGGAATGCAGAAAGCCAAAGCAATCTGGAGAAAGAATAAGGGCCTACCAGAGAAGATGATAAAAACAAAACAAAACAAGAACAAGATACCTCTTGCATAAGATCTGAGAAAGCAAAGGGAAATTTAGACCAAGAATAGCAATGATCTATGAGCAGCAGGGGAACACATTACATGACCAAGCAGAAAAAAAACCCCAACAGAAACAATACACTGAAGAACTATATAAAAGAGATTCATTCAAGAAAGAATCATTTCAAGATGAACCTACTGTTTTAGAAAATGAAGTGGAAGCTGTACTCAGAGCACTTGGGAGAAATTAATTACCAGGAATAGATGGCATACCAGTAAAGCTGCTTGAGTCTATAGAGACAACATCTATTCTAGTTCTAACTAAGATCTGTCAATAAATATAGAAAACAAAACACGGGACCACAGATTGGAAACACTCAATATGCATTCCAATTTCCAAGAAAGAGGACAGTAGGGATTATAGTAATCACAGGACTGTTATATTAATTTGCCATGCAAAGTAATGCTCAAAGTTCTACAACAAAGGCTTTTATCAAGTGAAGAATGAGAAATGCCAGATGTCCAAGGTGAGTTCAGGAAAGGAAGAGAAACTAGAGATCATATTGCAAATATACATCAGCTAATAGAACACACCAAATGATTCTGAAAGAAAATCAGCCTGTGGCTTATAGATTACAGCATAGCCTTTGATTGTGTAGATCATGAAAAACTATTGCTTGCACGTAAAGAAATGGGTATGTCACAACATTTGATTGTCCTGATGTTTAACCTGCACTCAGGACAAAAGGCTACTATCAGGATAGTATACAGAGAAATGGAATGTTTTCCAGTTGGCAAGGGGATCAGGCAAGGCTGCATTTTATCATCCTATCTGTATAACTTGAACATTGAACGTATCATACATAAAGCATGGTAAGACTCAGAAGAGGGAGGTGTGAAAATTGGAAGATGGAACATTAACAATTTAAGAGATGCAAAATGAGATCATACTATTTTCCATACCTTGAGTCAGGCATTAATCAGAATGAAGACTATAGTCAATAAATCAGAAAAAGACTAGGACTTGAAAGGGGAGCCATGAAGAAACTAGACAAGACCCTGAAGTGTAAAAATATTTTTCAGTATAGGATTTATTCACTTCTGTACTATTCATTACAGAAAATATCTTTATAGCCATCATCCTTTTAGTGATTTACACAGATGTGCTATGCAAGTGGAGGGATTTTTTTTTAAAAAATTAACATGTAACAGATATGTAAGGAGACTTGCATATTCAGGACCATTTCACATGTAGTAGTGGATTAATGTAGACATAACATGTAAATGTGCATTGTTGCTATGCATTGCCTTTGTACTTTGAGCATTACAATTGCACAATGGTTTGTCAGCCATGTTCGTTGGCCATTGATGCACACACACTGCACTACATTGGTATTCATTCAGCATATGGGTTGTTCAATGCACTGATAGATATTTACGCTGCACTGAAGTAATGTAAGATCTTGATCTGTATATGTGAACATTGTATTTTAGGACCACAGTGCAGCACAGAATTCTAGATGCCATTACCCTAGTGATATCAGCATGACCTATGACTTTTCTTGATATTTATTTGCAATTACAGCATCTGGTTCTTCTCCATGTTGCTCCAACAACACTAGACTCTCCAGATCAAGTAGAGGAAGAGCCTAACATGAGTTCTAAGTCTGAGAAAAAGGCAAGATGCAAATTGAATTAATATTTCTGTTCGTGCCAGAATGAAGGACATAAAACATAGGAGGAGCTGGACTGGTGAGGAAAGGTGCCATATCAAATGTGGTCAAACTTCTGGTTACAAGAGGTTCTTTCAAAGCGAACAGAAGGAACTATTCCCAAGGTCATAAGGAAATATCAAAAGAGAATGTTACAGCACATTTTATTGTGCTATGGTCAGGAATCTGAATCAAAATACAAAATACAAGCTAGAAAATTGCCCATAGAAAACGGATATGACATCCTGCCATTGATCTTGAATATTATTCATACTGACTGGGATTGGTAAAAATTGGAATCCAACTTCTGGTCCCCCACCCATGCCTTAGAAAACCATAAAGGGTTACTCTTAGAAAATCAAGATCAAAACACATAAATGATGGTAACAAATGTACAAATCCTAAATATAAAAAATCCTGTTTTAGAAAATTTTAATATGACATAGGTTCAGATGAGTATTACAAAGCCTTCTGAGTTTCTACTCTTGTCTGTCTGTCAAAGATTAGTCATATATCTGCAACCCCGAATGTATTTATTTTGATGTTAACTTCTTTTTAAAAGTGTAGGTATTTCTTGCATATGTTTAAAACAGGGTTCCAAATCTGTGTCCTTTGGTGGGGGGAACAGAAGACGATGCAGCAGTCTGAACCAGGTTATACATGGGGGGAGGAAATTAACGACTGAGAATTTTGTTAATCTCCCTTTCACTTTCTCTTACAGTTGTTCTGAAGGCAAAGCAATGCTGTAAAAATTAAGCGTTGGGTGCAGCAGGGAAGCTTATGAAGCTTTATATTTCATTTATCCAGTATCTCCTTCACGTGAACAGAAAGCAAGAGGGGAAATTCTTTGTTCAGTAGCCACTAGATGAAGTATTCTCCCTTCAGATGTTTCCATGGAGACTGGCTCTGGCTGTATAAAGAGACTGAATCTCATTAGGTGGAGGAGCTGTGTAGAGGAGTTGAGAAAATTTACAGTACTCCCCAGAGTGGGGTAGTGATTTAAATGTTTGACTATGATCCAGGAGACCAGGGTTCATTTCCCCACTTGGCCATGGAAACCCACTGGGGGATTGATAAATGTATGTGTGTATATATAATTGTTATTATATATGAATATGAATTTGTATAAGCTATACAAATGTAAATGTTATTTGTCTGTTTTATCGTTAATAATTTTTATTGTAAAAAAAAACCTCTTTGATATGATGCAAATGGATAGGTTTACATATATATTGAAAGGAGCTAATACAAAAAAAATGGTCAAATATTGGGAAAGAGTAATAACATATTTCAGAAATCAATGGTCGGATATCAAGATGGTTAATATTGACTTTTAAAATTGTGGTGGTAATACGTGAGGATATATAATGTATTATATGATTGACAGACACTTGAATTACTGTTCAGAAATTTTACTACCTCTCATCCGGGGGGAAGCCAGGATGGATGGATAAATGTACGGTATGTATGTATATATGATTGTTGTTATACATGAATATGATTTTGTATAAGCTATACGAATGTAAATGTTATTTGTCTGTTTTATTGTTAATACATTTTTATTGAAACCCACTGGGGGATCTTGAGCAAGTCACACACTCTCAGTCCCCAGAATACCCAAAGATAGGATTGCCTTAGAGTTGCCATAAGCCAGAAATGACTTGAAGTCGCACAGCTACCACCACCACAATAAAGAATAGTGTTACCCTGATTTCTGGGGTCCCGGGAGGGACACCTCAATGTGCTCACAATGGGGAAGGGAATTAGCAAGAACACTGCTAGCAATACAAGAGGCAGGGCAACCTAGCGAGATCTTTTACCCAATGTCTACGGGGTCAGGCCGAGTCAATGAGCAAGCAAAAGTAAATAATAATAATTGTTTTTATTGATGTACAGCACAGTCAAACACGTGTATGCAACACACTCACACAGAGAACTATTGAAATAAAGGTAGGAGTTGGATAGAGGGATTTTTAAGAGGAGGTTTTGTTTGGGAAACACTACACCTGTCCTGAAGCCTGAGTAGTCTGAAGAAAAAGTCTGTAGAAGTGGAGATTCTCAGCACGAGGAGTTGAGGGGAAGGCTCGCTGAACGAAGTGAAAGCACGGGTGGATGGAAACCAGGAGCAATCCGAAGAAGCGTTCAAAATCAGGGGGTCTTATAGAGGAAAATGTGCCCGTAGGCTAGTCCATTCCCAGGGATAACAATGGGTTTCAGGCTGGAGACAAAGCCTCCGAAAGGTCAGTATTTTGCATGATTGAGTTGTGACAGAGTTGTCTATAGAGTAGCCAGTATGCAAACGCGGAGTGCTTGACAGTTGAGTTTTTGGCTTGTCAAGCTGCCTGCTCGGGGCAGGGAGTCCTTTGTAAGTAGTGTGCATACATAATAGACCTTAAAGAGGGTACTTGCCTTGAGGTCTCCTAAAGCAGCAGTCTGGCTATTACTGGCCTGCCTGGATCTGTTTTGAATGGTTCAGCTATTTGCGGCTGTGCCTGTGTGCGTGCTTGTCCAGGGGCCTCACAAGCACGTGCAGAGAAAGGGACGAAGAAGGCCAAATTATTGATATCAAATGACATCTGATATCCCACAAGTCTGGGCTAGAAACTACAGTAACAATAGTACTTTGTTGAAGACTTCATGTTTGATGGTGGTTTCTCAGTTTCTGAGCTTCCTTTTTAAAAAAAAACAAAAAAAAACAACTCAGTATAGTCCTTAAAACTATAATAAAAATACATTCTAGTTTTGTGTCCCCAGCCCCTCCAAGACTTGAATTATGTTGTATTGATGATGTTTTAAAATAATTTCTCCCATTTTCTATACTGACTTGTATGTTCTTTCTGTTATGAAGTGGGTCATTCAGTATACTGTAATCCTTCATCTCCTGAGTCTTTAAAAAATTCTTTCAATGCAGATGATTTTTCTACAATCTAAAACCGTGACTTTGAGATACGACTTTATAAGAGAAACGGCACTGTGGAAGAAACAGCCCTTCAAGGAAACCTCATAAAAGAATCACAGTTAAGGATCTTGCATGTTTCATTTCAATTAATTGTTGCAGTAATTTCTTTCTGTATGGATAAAAGATGTTTCCTCTTCCAGGTTAGTAGGAGAGTGGAAAACTACAAGAAGAAGCAGCTGTCAAGTCCTGGATGCTGTTGGATATTCTTTTCTCTGCTTCTTCTTAGTGGTGTTATTTCAATATTGCCATGATTGCTTTTATGGTGTTCAGCTATTTGTTGTGTGATACTAACAGATGATTTGAATGCTTTAATGCTTTCCATTTTTCTTGCAAATATTCTCGGGTGCTCTTTGGTTAAAAGGCGTATGGGAACTGGACCAGATCAGACTTATACAAAGCTCCTGGGAGCGTGTGGTTCTTGTCCCCTTCCCCTCTGGGCAACCATTAGGCTGAAGTTCACTGGGGGAAACCTAGCTCTATTGTGGGTAAGATCTGCTCCATTACGGCCATCTTACTTTGGAATGGGGAGGACCAGAAATCACAAGCCAGATCTTGCCTACACAAGCCAATTCACAGTCCCTTTTCTCATGACCACCTATGAAAATAGTTTAGAATTTTAGTGTTCTATGTTACTTCCATATGCAATACAGCTCAATTACCATTGGCTGAGGACAAGAGGAGAGTGTTTATACCATGTTGACCTGTTTTCTGGAAGCATCTGGTTAGCCACTGCGAGCAGGGCTGATTTACTGATTGATGCCCCATTTCTAGGGACCTCTCTGGTTTGTTGTTGTGTGCTTTCAAGTCATTTCTGACTTACGGTGACTCTCAGGTGAACCTATCACAGAGTTTTCTGAGACTGAATGTGTGGGATGTGCTCAAGGTCATCCAGCGGGTTCCCACGTCTAAGCAGGGAATCAAAACCTGGTCTCCAGTTCAGTGCTCAAATCATTATACCACACTGGCTCTCCTCTCTGGTTAGGGCCCAGTTATGAAGAGAAAAAGTGTGGCTTATTTGTTCTTCTTTCCAGTCAGGAGTCAGTGAATCCTACTTGCAACTATCATTCACTGTACAATGTTGCATGTTGGTTGAACAGTAAAAGGGAGCCTCTAAGTAGTATTTGTTTTGAGTGTTTGTGGATCATTATCATTATTACATGCAAAAGGATGGTTTGTGGATGCTCTCTCTGCTGTACTATCCATAGATTATCTCCTCAATAATACAGTCCTTTAAAAAAGAAAAAAAACTTCTGAAGAGATACGCTTAAGCAGGATTTTTGTGCAATGCTGCTTCTTACCTTAACTTTTAACCAGAAAAATAAATGCGTGTGTGTATATGTGTCTTCAACTCATCTGTCAACTTATGGCAACCCTATGAATTTCATAGGGGTTTCTCGGGCAAGCAATACCCAGAGGTGGTTTTGCCAGCATACTTTTTGGTTAACCCCATGAGTGTTTGGATTTTAGATTCTCTCAGAACTTGTGGTTGTGTTCTGAAGACTGATTTTTTGTGTGACTCTGTGAATATCTTTCTCCCCCTCCCACATTTACAGATAGGTTCTCTGTGCCTCTTTTTGAAATAGGTTTCAATGCTTTCTTATTTTTGTTATTATCTGTAGTTTGTGTGTTAACATCTGTAACTGAACAAAAATGTAGGGAGATCTGGCTGCTCAGTCTCATTCACAGTGCAAAATCATAGTAGTATGATTCTATTGTAACATGTTATGGCTCCATCTTATGGGATCTTGGGATTGTAGTTTGATGAGGTACTTAACATTCTCTGCAGAAAGTTCTAGTGCCTCACCAAATGAAAGATCCCAAGATTCAGGCCATTTCTGCACTCCACTGTTATAGTGATATTATTCCACTTTCAACATCCTATGGAATCCTGGGGGTTGCAGTTTAGGGAGGAGCATTTAGAATTAGCCAGAGAGCTCTTTGGCCTCAGTAAACTACAAACTCCAGAATTCCACAAAATGTTGAAAGTGGAATAATAGCACTATAGCAGTAGTGCAGAAATGGCCTCAGTGCCACTGAAGTTTCAGGACTAGAAGTTAGGGTATACGATGCTTTTTGTCCTACTGTGCTGTATTTTATTTGTTTCTCATTTATTTAATTTCTGTGCCATCACTCCCCAAATACGTTTCACACGTACACAAGGAAAAGGTGTTCATGAAACTCTCCAGGCTCTCAACCATCTTCATCTGGCTTTAACTATGAGAATCAAAATTCTGGACTTAGGTAGACTTGAGGCTGATCTTTGTCTGTTCAGCCTGCCACATCTGAAGTACAAGCAATATAATGCTAAAGCCCAATATTTTTATTTGATTAAATTATCTAATATAGTCATTAAATTAATTCCTATCCAAAAATATAATGAATAGATGGCACATGCTTCAGTCATTATTCCACCTAATACAAATCTTCCTCTTTAGTAATGTGTCATAAGATATTAAAAGCTTGTACAACATCACTAAATGACTGTGGTTTTTCTTCCTTCCATTGTTAATAAATGCAGACCAATTTTGAATGAAGTTCTTTTGTTGCTGACTCACTTCGTTCAGCTGGGTATAACTTATAAGCATATCAATGATGTCTAAACCATATAGCTTGTTCTCCCATGTGGGAACTGTGAGTGCTTCCAAAGCCAAGGCTATAAATAAAAGCAAGGGGTTTATCTTTCCAATATTCCTGTGTTTATGGAGCCTGGCTGTTTGTGCTGGAAATGCATAAAGAATTTAAGATGCGTTAGAGGAGAGGTGGGAAAATTGTGGTCTACAGGCTGCATTCAGCCACTGCCCCCACTTTTTTTGACCCGCAAGTCATCCAAAGCCAATCAATCCCTACAAATATTTTTTTAAAAGTTTGACACAATTTTCAGGAAAATTTTGCCCCCAACCCACACAAAAAGTCCCCCAACCATGTGAAAAGATACAATACCCCACATCATACATCCCATACTACCATCAAATATCTCCATTTTCCTCTACTGTCCCTCTCAAAATGGCAACAGGAAGTGATGTGATTTCATTTCCTATTACTATGTTGAAAGGGACTGCAGACAAAAATGCAGATATCTGGACTTTTTGTGATGGGGTGTCTGTGGGTGGGTGTTTGTGACCAGGGTCTGGAGGGAAATTTCTCTCTGCTTCCCTGTACAGTTGCCTACTCCCTCTAAGAGAGAGCAGCAGCAATAATGTTAGGTAGTTTACAGAGATCTAACTCTCCCCAACTCTCACCCATGTATCTTAACCTCTCTGAGATGTAAATTGATGCTGTCTGGGATATTCTCACTGTCTCATTGTCTCACATCTACCAAAAGTGAAACTAGCTTAGGCCCTTTCTGCACGAGGAAGTTAAAATGGGCCAAGGCGTCCTGTCACGGAGGTCCTCTGCACCTTGGATCGGACTAGGTTTGGACTATTTACCTTAGTTCCGCACCTTAGTTTGATCCAAAATGCCCCCAAGTGGGCCTCCATCACACTAAGTGGAGACTGGAAAAATCCGATCTTTCAATCTTCTGGAGCACACCATTTCATACCTGCTCACTTGTGCAGATGCACAGGCTCGCACCAATGTGAGCCTGCGATCAGCGGAGGGTGTGCTGTGGGCATGGTCAGCGTCAGGGGTTGGTCCAGACCCACAAAGAACAGGAAGCCACCATTTTCAGCCTCAGAAGTGTGTATCTATGGACCTGGCACTGCTCTGATTTGCCCTGCAACAAGAAAGGAGCCCTGCAGAAGGGCTTAAGGGAAAGTCTGCGTTGCTTTGAAGAGAGAAGAACCAGTAAGTAACAGCACGGAGCAATGTGCTCGCCTCGTGCGGAAAGTGCCTTAGTTCAGTGTTATTGTAATACCCTTACATGGCTTCCCTATCTTTAATGGAGTGCTTATAATAAAGCCTTAATTTGTTTCTTTGTTTCTGTCAAAGGTATAATTTTACACAAAAGCCAGGTTTACTGTTCTTCACACATCAACCTAGCACTTCAAGGGCTTGTTCATTGCTTCTGACTCACTTGAGGCATTTGGCCTCAACTGAAATGTGAATATTTCTGCTCACAAGCTCGCGGTTAATTAATTTATCCTAAGCTCTCGCAACTGTGAATGTGTTACCATGATGGAAATACCAAGGAGAGTACAGTATGGGCCAGTACTCAGATGAAAGTCCATTGTGAATAAGTAAAGGTTCACCAATACTTTTTGTTAAATCCATACTCAAATGGGCTGAGGAGGTGAGTGAATGTTTGTGTCATGCAAAGAGCCATTGATTGTTTTGATTGCTTACAATGATCCATGATCATAGTTCATACAATGTGTGCTGAACTCAGGAGTAAAAGTGGTTTAGGGATGAATGACGGATCTGATTTTGGTCTGAGGTTCAGTTGGCTTGTCTTAGTCCCTGCCACCTGGCTGGGTACTCATTTTACCGACCTGCGGAAGGATGGAAGGCTGAGTCAACCTGGCTCTGATCTGGATTCCTCACATTGACAAATGCATCTATACCTATTTCAAAAGTTCACAAAACACTCCTAAAACATGCTTTGCTCAAGAATAGGAGATACATTCAAGTGATATCTGGAATTGTTTAAAAAATACATATTTTTGAATATATTACATCAAAAAAAGAGATGGGGTTTGATTCATAAAAAGAAAGTTATTACCCTGATGAAATCAGATTCTGACCAGATAAGAATATTGGAAAGGCTGGAAGTATGGACTGGCTACATAAGAATTGGGCCAAGTAATACATTTATCTGAAACATAAATCCCAGAATAAATTGCACCAATTTGGACCCACCCAGATTGGGTCCAAAATGGTCTGTATCAGTCCACACTGGGTCTGCAATACTTTGGACCAATTTGGCAATCCAGGCAATAGAACTTTTTTTTAGATAGCAGCATTTCTCTTATCCCTTTATACTCTTCCAATAATTTGGCACTTTGTAAAGCTTAGATATGGATTTGATTTCAGTCTGCATTGTTTTGTGTATTTTTTCCTGGTTTATTTTTCATTTGTGTCTGCCACTATGCAGTGTGTATTACACCCAAAGATGGAGGTGTCCACATGCAAGCAGCATATATACATCAGAAACACTTCTAGAGTACAGAAAGATGGCAGACTCACAAACTTTGTATTATAGTGAATTTTAAAGGTCAGGAGCACAAAACCTGTCATAGTATTTTGATTTGCTATGTATGGGTGTGAAAGCTGGACAGTGAAGAAAGCTGACAGAAAGAAAATCAACTCATTTGAAATGTGGTGCTGGAGGCAAAATTTGCAGATACCATGGAGTACCAAAAAGACAAATAAATGGATCTGACAGCAAATAAAGTCTGAACTCTCCCTAGAGATGAAACTGACTAAACTGAGACTATGGACATATCATGTCATTCAGTAGAAAAGATATTCATGCTCAGTAAAGTGGAAAGGAGTAGGTAAAGAGGAAGACGGGATTACAGGTAGACAGACTCAATCAAAGAGGCCAGAGCCCTGAGTCTACAAGACCACAGCACAACTGCTAGTAACAGATTGTCTTAGAGGACTCTCTTTCATAGGGCTACCATAAGTCAAAGCCAATTTGATGGCAATTAACAACAAAAAGCACAGAATTCCCAGACCTACCCATTGGACAGGACTAATGATTGCTAAGGAGGCTACCATGTCTCCTAACTTTATGTAGCTGTATGAAAAAAGACGTTATGACTGTTTTCATTTCCCAATAAAAATCAATAGGAGATATGGAGATCGTTGGTTTTATTTCTGAATTCTATTTGAAGTACAATGAGAAACAGCTGGAATGAAATCAGAGTTGAATCCAAATCATGGAATTAGGCTCCAACCTTAATCCGATCAAGACAAATTTACAGAACTCTAATATTTCATTTTTATTTATATATTAAAATATTTTTCTCCCATCCTACAAACTCATTGTAGCTTGTGATTAAAATCAACTTAAAGCTAATTTGGGATATTAGGCTCTGTATAAGATTTCCTCTCCTAAAAAGCACAACCTTAGGAATGGTTTTGAACCTTATCTTCTTACATGCATATGATAACAGAATGTAATTTATGCAGCTTGTTAAAGTGTAATGTCATCTGTCACAGAAAACCAGATATATGCTATTACATGTAGATAGGGATTTCTCAAGGAGAATGAAGTCTCTGTTTACAACTTGGGGGTAAGGAAATGTGGCACAAAGCCTAATGTCCCAAATTAAGCTTTATAGATAAGATTCTGCCTGCTTTGTGCTGAGCAGTTCTGATTTATGAATACAAAAGAAGATAACAATACAGCTTTATACGTTAAAAAAAAAACCTAACAGTGAAGCTGTAGGCAGAAGTACCTGAGGATAATGTGTTCTCAAATTATCTGGGCAACACAACTGTGGGGCATCATCTCTCCTCCAGGTAGACAAAGGGCTAATGGTTTCAGGTTACATCTATTGAGGAGTCAGCATCACATAGGAGCAACAGAGATCACAAGAGACAATTGCCCTGTTTGTAAAGAAATGTGGAAGCTTCAAGATGCTTCCTAGTGAGAAGTTATAAAAACACAGTGCCATGAGACACGAGAGAGAAAGACAGACTGACTGAGACTAACTAGAGTGAGTGAGAGACTTCGGGTCAAGTGGAAAAGGAAGGGAGGTCCCGTCTGCCTCAGTTTCTCTAAGAAAGGGATTATCCAAAGACTGGGAATACCATCTGTCTTGTGAGAAGAACAGGAATAGCTAGTTGTCCAGCTAGTTGTGTTAGGGTATATATTTCTTCTAATCTCAGCTGAATACGTCTTACACTGTTTGCATAACTTTATAACTACAGTTTTCCCTCCACATTTGTGGGTTTCACTTTTGCTAATTTGATTATTTGTGGGGTGTCCGTTTGCCCACCCATTTCCCCCCTCTCACCCAATTCCTACCCCACTTGCTCCTCACATTCTCTCTGTCCCCAGTGCAGGCGCAGCCCACACAAGCAGCAGGAAGATCAGGGGAGGGCAATCGCCAGTTCCCCGCACTCCTCCCGCCACTCCTGCCGCCCCTGTGGGTGCGAGCATGCTGGTGTGGGTGGCAGGAAGGTCCAGGGAGGGCAATCGCCAGTTCCCCGCGCTCCTTTGGCTGCCCCTGCTGCCCCTGCAGGTGTGGGCGCACCTCGCACAGGTGGCAAGAAGGTGCAGGGAAGGTGATTGCCAGTTCCCTGCCTCCCTGCCTCCCACCTGGGTGGGTGCACTTACTGGGCAGAAGCCTGTAGGGACAGCACTCTATTCGCAATTATTTGAGATTTGCGAGGAATCTGTGTCCCTACCCCTTGTGAAAATGGAGGGCCTAGTGTACTCCTCAGTAATGCCTGAGGGAAGGTGCCTTCATGTACAAGATACTCTTTTGCTTTCTTGGTATAAAAGCTTTCCTTTAAAGACATCTTCAGTGTGTGCACACATGTACTTAAGATTATCACCTACGATGGGGGGAGACAAAGTCTCTGAAGAGTGAGAGGTGCAGAAAAGTACAAGTTAACCCCTCAATAACTTCCCACTAAATTACTGATTTAAGTGGGGTAAATCAGTGAGTGGGGGGAGGCTAAGTAGAATTTGGGGCTCCCCTTTCCAACGCAAGTACAGGAGATAGGGCCAGAGCCTGTTACATACCCTTTCAATGCATATTATCCACTAGATTTGAGGGGATCATTTTTCTTTCCATCCAGTAATTCTCTTCATATATGAGATGCCAGTTGACCGAGAGAAAAAAAAGAAATGGGAAAGAAACCCAGTTTGAACTTATCCCCTGTCTTTAAACAGCAGAAGATCTACAGAAATAATCAAGTGAAGCTTTTCATATCACAGAGATGGCTGCCACTATTTGCTACTATCCACAAATCAAGTTGCTCAAAGCACATAAGGGTAGCTGTAAATAGTGGGCAACCCTGTTTCAGGGTCCAGAATTGTCCCAGGGACATAGCTATGGGGTGAGGTGGATAAAATGAGAACATTCCCCCCAATAAGAATTCTGCCCCCCTCATGAAGTCTTCCCCCAGTCCTCAAATTTCTGGCACTGAAGTAACACAAAACTTTAGTTGAGGCTTTAGAAATGTAATTGAAGCACCCAAAACAAAAGGGCAGACAAAGTGACTAAGAGAATGCAAAAACTGTAAATAGAAGTTTTCAATGTGAGAGATTTTCAGTGTCTCACTTTCCGCAATGCTAGAAATACAAGGACTGAAGGAGAATTTTACCATGGAGGTGGAATTCTTATTTGGAGAACATTGTTTTGCTCCCTGTGATAAGTTGTATCTCTGGATTGTCCCTAAGTGTTTCAATGTTCACATATGCGGACACTGACTAGAATCTCTCAGTGCATTCCCCTAGTGTCTGTGCCTTTTTTACAGAATCACACAGAGGTGGCAAGGGAAGGCAGACAAAAACAGCCAGTTCAGAGTATCTCTTTTCTCCAGTGCCTGGCTTCCTTCATGGCTGCCATGCCTGTACCATCTCCCCTCTTGCTGCCATTACTGCCACTACCTTAGCTATGCTAGAATCATAAATCAACAAGACTCTGGCCAATACCTATTTTTCAGCTTTTCAATTTCATTGTATTACTGCAGTTTAGGCCTCCTTGGAGATACCCCTAGATATCACTTTGATATCAATAATTTGGCTCTCTTCCACCACCCCCTCCACATGTTTGTGAGGCCCCCAGACAAGCACAGACTAGGCGCGGCCACTAATCGCTGGACATTCCATTCTCCACCCAGGCAGGCCAGAAATAGCCAGATCCTTGCTTTAGGAGACCTCTCTGCAAACACCTTTATTATGTATGCATGCTGTTTACAAAGGATTCCCTGCCCCGAGCAGGCAATCTGGCAAGCTGAATACTCAACTGCCAAACACTCTGTATTTGCATACCGGTTAACTCTTTGTCAATTTGGACTTAGCTCAATCATGCTAAATTCTGACCTTTCCAAAGCTTTGTCCTGCTCCTGAAATCGCATTGTTTTCCCCAAGTATGGCATAGCCTGCAGTCACATTTCCCTCTATAAAAACCCCTGATTCCGAGACCTTCCTCAGATTGCTCCCGAGTTCCAGACTGCCTTGCTGCCGCTTTGCTTGGCGAGCTTCCCCTCAGCTCCACGTGCTGAGATACATCGAACCCCAGCATCACTCTCTATCTTCTTTCCGGGCTTCAGGAACAGGTTTCGTATCACCTGAATCAACTATCCCTCTGAAAATCCCTCTATCATACTCACACCTTTATTTTCCTTAGTTATCTGTGTGCGTGTGTTGCTTACATTGTGTGCCTGTATTTAATAAAGATCATTCATTATTTCCAACACGGTTTGCTTCTTGACTTGGCCTGACTGACCCTGTAAACACTGGGTTACAAGATCCTGCTGCGTTACCCTGCCTCTCGTAGTGCCAACCAGTGCTCTTGACTAATTTCCCCATTTTTGTAATTGTAAGGTTATTTCGGTGTCCCTCCTGGGACCCCCAGTAAACAGGGTAACAATTGTTCAACACAAGTTATAATTAATTTGGCATAAAACCTATGCATAAAAAGCTGCACACATGCGCACACACACACACACACACATCATTGTAAAAATTAAATCAGCGCCCAGAAGAAAAGAAGTATGGTAACCAACACCATGTTGACAATACCATGTACTTTCTGCAACCTTTGCACAAACTTTATGTTCATATGTTGCTTTGCTACCATAAATCTAGCGAACCTGAAGATAACATAGTTAACTAGATCACACAGAATGAACCCCTGATCTGAAACTTTGGCTGTGTTTCTGACTATACCCAAAAGTATAGAGAGATTCTTCTGCCTTAGGCCATGCTATAGTCTGTGATAAAGTGAATAATGATCAAATATACTATGTACAGTTCTTTATTACAGTTTATAGACTGAACAAAAGAATATACTATGTATATGTATGCATATTGAAAGCCACAGGTATAAAAATGTGAGCTAGCCAGGCATTGTAGTTTGAGTGTTGGACCAGAAATCCAAGAGACCAGAGTTCAAATTCCCACTCAGCCAGGTAAACTTACTGGATGATCTTGGGCAAGTCACACTCTCTCATACTCAGAACAAGACAATGGAAAACCACTTCTGAATAAATCTTTCCAGGAAACCCATAAGGGTTTGGACTACTATCCTCACAGTCTCCTAACATTAAGTATACTGAATGAGGCTGATGGGAATGAGGCTGATAGGAAATTATATGTTAAAACTTGTGAACAGTCAAAGGTTCCTCAATCCTCCACTGAAAGATTCCTTTCATGATGCCCTTCAGTGTACTGTGATTGGGTGGTATGGAATCTCAGGATCAAAATGGCTTCACAGTGAGTTCTGGAAGGAAAGCTGTATAAACAACACATTACAATGTTTATCTCAAAAAGCAGGAGGGAGAAGAAAGCTGAGTACTGGCTTGCCAATCAGATTCCTGCTGTGTTGTAGAGATTTATTTCTGTGCCTTTTGTGACCAGTCCCATTCTTCTTACTAAATGCACACCCAGAAAAGAACATTGGCTTGGATTGGTTTTGTGCTTTATTTCCCCCAAAGCTACTTAATGGCCAGAAAGGATTAATTCAAAGGCTTGTTTAAAAGCACTGTTGCTACTGTTCAGATTCTTTTTATGTTGCTAGCATAACCAATAGAGCTCACGTTGTTACTTGGCTCTCCTTGCTTCTGTTCTTGTCTCTTTCAATCGGTAACAGATTGCAAAGAGATTTATTTGGACATCTAATTCTTCTTGCTTGTTTATGTTTTCCTGTGCCAAGAGTCAGGGGGGTCACTATCTAATAATAAATCCTAGAAAAAAATACTCTTTATTAGGTTTGAACATTGCAAAAATAAAACATAAATTTAATATTTACCTTCTTCTCACCTAATTGAGTACTACACACTCTCAGGAATTTCCAGAGTTTTACAACCTGGAGGACAAAGCTTTCTCGTACTGCTGTTAGTGAACATACACCCCCATACTTTCATATGGTGTAGTTGCAAAATATGATTTAATTGGCAAGATATATTAATTGGCTCTGATATAAAATGTACCCTGATATGACTGGAAGGCCAAGCTGGACAAGAGGAAGACACTGGGTGAACATGTGTACTGCAAAGGTAGGTCGGAGATCCCCTCCAGGCATAGCCAGCTCATAGTCAGGAAATCACCAGATAGCTACAGAGGTGATAGGCTTAAGCTAAGCTGTAACAGCTCTGCTATCAGACAATAGCAACTGATTGTTTCAGTCCTTCTTCCTACCAACCTGGAGATGTTCCCCATTATTCGCAAGCCTGTCTAATCATTACAGAGCCATTACATGATGTCTATTAAGTCTTTGTCACCTAACAGTAAGACCATCAACTCATTCTGGACCACACTGTATCTGCTGCAAACTCCTTTGTTTACTTGGCCAGAGAGCCATTTACATTCATGCCTCTCCAGGGGTAAAAACTGGATATAAATACCCTCAGTTTTGAGCAATCAGATGGTAAATGCCACTACGTCACTTTGAATCCTGACTGTACAGCCCTTAGACACAAGTCTAAGCCACATCACTGTTTCTTTCCTGCTCCTCTGGATTGGTAATTATCACCCAGATCCTGAAACTTCACTATCAACCTTTCCACCCTTTCCTTCAGCTAGCTCTTTATTGAATGCTTGAATGTTTGAATATTGCTTGCATGTGTGATCAAATTTTGAGTCTCTGCCTAGTTTTCTTGCAAGGACCCCATAGACTTTGGCAAAAACATCTCACTAGGTTACCCCGCCTCTAGCAGCCTTCCTAATTAGAACTAATTAATTCCTCATTTTTGCACAAAGGCATGGGTACTGTTGGAGGATCTCAAGGGCCCCCCACCTTTTGGGGTAACACTGCAGCTCCAAAAAATTATTTAGTCTCTCTCTATATACACATAACTTACATTTCTAAACACACTCCTCCAGCAAAATATCTAGACATGTATCGTCTACCTTTTCTCCTTCTCCTTTTCTTTCTCCACCTTCTTCAAATATTGCTATCCAGCCTTATATTCAAGGACTTCAATGTAACAAACAGTAGAATAAATTTAAATAGTCTAAAATAATTTAAGACAGCAAGAATACTTTAAGAAGTCTACAAATATATCAAACAAGTTAGCAAGTTTAAACAAAAGAGTATAAAAATGTTAAAATAGTTAAGGCTTTTTAAAATGATGTACTTGTATAGATTTGGACAGAATCAATTAGGTCTCAAAATCTTTAGTAAAAAGGCATATTTTTACTTGGTGTCAGAATGACATTAGTGTTTGCATCATTTGAACCTCTACAGGGACAGTGTTCTACAGCAAAGTATCACAGCAGAGAAGGCCCTTATGATTCCCACATCCAGACAGCTGACAGCAGTAAACTTTTATTTCAGTTTCACAAATATAACTGTAATATGTGCTTTCATACCATTCTCTACACCCATGTATGTATTTTTATCCCCAGTTTTCAAAGACACATTAACTGACACATTTATGGCGCCATGCTCATTGTTCAAAGCCTGTCCGTGTATATTTGAGAACTATATGCAGTAGGTTTTGCACATTATTTTCTAGAGGGATCCACACATAGGCCATTTCCACATGGGGTATTTAAAACGGTGCAGTGCATCCTCCACGGAGGATGTCTGCACCTTGGAGCGGACTGGGTTCAGACAACTTACTGTAGATCCACACCTCAGTCCACTCTGGAACAACCCCACGTGGTCCTCCAGCATGCTTTTGAAAGACCTGATTTTTCTGGTCTTTCAAAAGCACAGGGCACACCACTGCAAGCCTACTCCCTTGTGCAGATTCACAGGCTCACACCAATGCAAGCCTGCGATCTGCCAAGGGTGGGCTTTATGCTGGCGAGCTTCACTGGTTGGTCGAGACTCATGACCAGCTGGAAGCCATCATTTTGGACGCTGGAGCAGTGAGGATCGATGACCACGCGCTGCTCCTCCTCACCTCAGACCGGACTGGACTGCCAGAAGATCCAGTAAGTAGCGGCGAGGGGCAATTCCCTCGCCCCATATGGAAATGGCCATAGTTTTCTTTCACAGAACACATATGGAAGCATACAGATTTTTGACTAAAAATTGCATGCATTTCTACCTTTGGCTCAAGAGGCACAGGGCAGGTAAATTTGTAAAAATAAAATTGACAGAGCAAATGTCTCACATATTTTTAGTTGTTGTGAGTTGTGTTGTGAATCCTGTTTATCATCAGGATTAGACTGAGTATTACACAGTCTCCAATATTTCACAGAGGAACACTGGGACATGTGGCCAGATAACATCTGAGTGTGAACAAGATAGAAAAAGTTATCAGTAGGGAAGAACACACAAGCTTGGAAAGAATGCAGCTGTTTGCTTTTGCCTGAGTCTGCAGGGAAGACCAAGATTCTGCCCCATCCTTTCCTCTCCCCCACTGAATTAACTGAGTACAAACTACATTTGCAATCTGAACTCAGTTTGCAGCAATTGAAGTAAACTGTGGGCAAAGGGAGAAAGTGAGAGGAAGAGGGACATTTTAAAAGCAGCTAAAAAAGTGTGTCATTAGAGGATTAATCAGAACAATGCCTGCCAAACTAGGAAAACTGGAAGGCATGATATTATTAACTTGCTGTGTGCCTCAAAGTCATTTCCAGCTTCTGACAACCCTAAGGCAATCATGGGGTTTTCTGGGGTTGTGTGACATGCCCAAGGTCACCCTGTGAGTTTCCGTGGCTGAGCAGGGAATCAAATCAAGGTCTCCAGATTCATAGTCCAGTGCTCAGGCCACTACACCATTCTGGCTTTTATTGTAAACCACCATCCTAATATCAGCTGCTCTGAACTTTACTAGGATGTGTTAATTGGAATTGCTCAATAAGTCAATAAAGCTGAAAATAGATCTTTCTGATTGAAGAACCAGTCCACAGCATAGAATTGTTTTTCTGTCTTTTCCCAGTTTAAAAGTAGAGGATGCTTGTTGTAAAGTAGCTAAAATGGAAATAGGTGAACTCCTTTCCCACAAATTGTGGGGTGTTACAAAACATAGTCATGCAGGGCTAGTCACATGTGTTATTTCCAGATAGCTTTACAAAAATCATCTATGCCAGCTAGGTACTTTAGTGCTCTTACAAATTGCTTACAAGTGCTTCCTCCAACTCCTTTCAGGATCTGCTTGGCCATGGAATGAGTATTAGTGATTCCTTCCACTCCAGTTTCCCATCCTTGTTCTGGCATTCTTTTCATCTCTCTTCATAAATCACATGGCAGCCTCTTGCTTTCTATTATTTACCCTCAAGAGCCTTGCTTTCTAGTACTCACTTCTGCAGAGAATTGAAAAAAGCCGTTAGAGCTGGTTTTTTTCATATATATTCAACAATAGGGCCAGCTTTTCTGAGAAAACATTTTCAGCAGTTTGGGTTTTCTAAGACAAATATTTGCTTTTGGTTTCATAAGTCAGGTTTTATATTCAACTGAAAATCATCCAAGCCCACTATCCCATAAACAGTTCATATATTCAATCACTGTGAAATGCATCTTATGTTTTTAGCCGCCTAAATGTTTCTGCACTACAAATCCCATCAACCCTAGCCAACACAACTAATGATGAGTTATTAAAGAAATTCCACACCAGTAACATCCAGAAGGCCAGAGTTGCCCATTCTTCAACAAGGAAATACAGAAAGGTAGTGTTGCCAGATTCTCTTTTATCAAATCTGAATAATTTGCATATTTGCAAATGTGGATATGATGAATAAATTGCATTATATATAAATTAAGAACATTAATTTTTGCATTCATTTTCTACCACTGTGTTTCAGTTTATACAGTAAGTTCCAGCTGAGCTGAGACTATCAGAATAGTGTAGAGTTCCCAGATCTCAGAGCTTGGATTATTTTCTCGAGTTCTGGCAGCTACGCGGAGGAATGTCAGGGCAAGAGCTCTGTGTGTGTTTTGTCTTGTGTGTTTTTCACCTGCATTAAACTTAATGGCTGGCATCCTGTATTGCAGTTATGGATTTGGTAACTTAAAAGTTATGGATCCATAAATGTCCTATATTCAGTTATAGTATACATTTGCAATCATGGCACTATTACTAAATCATAAATGCTCCCAAACCTACCTTAACAGCGAGTAGCTGCAGCAAGTGATGAAGACCTGTTCTGCTGGTAATCAGGGTGCAGCAAGATGATGTTTCCAACCCCTCTAGCCAGCAAATGAAGCTGTGACAATCACAAGCAGGACTTCTGTTGTAATTCCTCTTCATCACCAGAGATTGCTGGCAGGAGGGGCTGGAAACATCATCCTGATCACTAGCAGAACAGCCCTCCATTGCTCTGTGAGGCTGCTGGCTGTTAAGGTAGGTTTGGAGGATTGGGCCAGAAGGAAGTGTGTAGCGGCACATTTATAACTAAATGCATGATGTGGGATGATGATGTGTCTTTTTTATTTAAATGACATATTTTGTGCAACTGTGGTTGATGTTTAACTTATCACACTCTATTAAATTACCAGGGGCTGCTCCTTGTAACATCACCCATGCATCTTCACTACAGCTTATCCCCTTGTCATCAACAAGGTGTGCCAGTAGGTCTGGTGCTGAAATCTCAGGCTAAGGATAGTTTGATAGACCTGGCAACCCAAATTAGAGTGTAACACTTAAAGTGATACATTTGAAACAGGGAGATCCAGGTTCAAATCCCTGTTGAGTCACAAAAATTATCAATTAACCTTAAGGAAGTAACTAGCTCTCAACAAATCAACCTCGCTGTAGCAATTAATGGGATGATGGGAACCACAGAAAGCTGTCATATAGATTGTGATAGTACACTATATTATACATTCCCACCAC
This sequence comes from Ctenosaura bakeri, assembly GCA_948474755.1. Classification (NCBI taxonomy): domain Eukaryota; kingdom Metazoa; phylum Chordata; class Lepidosauria; order Squamata; family Iguanidae; genus Ctenosaura; species Ctenosaura bakeri. Next base: position 384,943 of record CAOLHI010001256.1, read on the forward strand.
TGCCAATGGTTTATCATGCACACAAACTTGATATTTTCATCAGCCCACTGTAATTTTTCTCACCATCAGTGTTTTATATCACAACAAACAACTCTGCAAGTTAGATCAGGGTAAGACATATTATCAAAGGAATGCCCCCCTCTTTTATCTCCACATCAAACAACCCATGCTTGCAAAGTGAGGGTAATGGTTGTGGGTCAGCCAAACCCTTTCTTAAGCAGCTGTATTTGGTCTTTATAATGAGGTGACTCACTTTATGCGGTAGCTTATGATCTGGGAGACATTTGCTGTGCAACCTAAGCATATTTACTTAAACGTAAGTCCCTCTGAGCTCAGATTGTCTTATTCCCTTGCGACCAGGCTTAATCTTGTAGCCTTTAACCATTTTGCTTTTATTAATAGCTTTCTTTGAAAACAGTCGATTGGGTAAAAACAGAGAAGGTCTTTTCTCTCTTTTTTTCTCTCATTCTCTCTCTCTCTCTCACACACACACAATATATAATCTATATATCTGAGAGTTTGGCCATTTGCGCCCTACACTGTTATAGTGCTATTATTCCACTTTCAACATCCTGCGGCATTCTGGGGTTTGTAGCTTCCTGAGGCCAAAGAGCTCTCTGGCTGAGAATTCTAAGTGTCCCTCCCTAAACTGCAAACCCCATAGGATTTTGAAAGTGGAATAATAGCCCTATAACAGTGCAGTGGGGAAATGGCCTTAAAATCAGCAAGCCTTCCATTATAGTTTTCTGTCAGCCATCTTATTGACAAGACTGCTGGTAAAAGCTGTCCTTAAAACACAAGTCAGCAATCTTGGTTCACATTCTTGTTATTCCAAGTATTGCATTGCCTACATTATCTCTAAACATAGAGTGAGAGTCTCTTATTTATCTTGATTTTATCCTCTTCTCGCTCTGAGTTGCTCAGAGCCTAATTGACTGACCACACTTCTGCCTGTATTTGTTTTAAACTTTCATTAACAAAACTGACTTTTAATTAATGAAAAGTAACCACCAGACTTACTTGGCAAGTTAGGTTTCAGCTTAGGGCTGAGAGAAATGAAATCGTTTAGCTTCTGCACTGGGTATACTATCGTATTACAGAAGCTCAAATACAAAATATACTGAAATATATGTGTAAATATATCTAGAATATGTGTTACACATATATTTCAGTATATTTTGTATTTGAGCTTCTGTAATACGATAAATCTAAGAAGGCAGAGGTGGCAGCTGAACAACGGAGGGCCTCCCAAGACCTTGGAAGGTGGCTTGTTATCCTGATTTCTGGGGTCCCGGGAGGGACACCTCAGTGTGCTCACAATGGGAATGGGAATTAGCAGAGCACAAGCTAGCAACACAAGAGGCAGGGCAACCTAGCGAGATCTTGAACCCAATGTCTACGGGGTCAGGCCAAGTCAAGGAGCAAACAGAAGTAAATAATAATTGTTTTCTTTATTGATGAGCAACACAATCAAACACTTGTATGCGAACACACTTACACAGAGACCTATTGAAAGAGAGGTAGGAGTTGGATAGAGGGTTTTTCAGAGGGATTTCAGCATGGGAAACACTACACCTGTCCTGAAGCCTGGGTAGTCTGAAGAAAAGTCCATAGAAGTGGAGATTCTCAGCATGAGGAGCTGACGGGAAGGCTCGCTGAACGAAGCGACAGCAAGGCGGGATGGAAGCCAGGAGCAATCCGAAGAGACGCTCAAAATCAGGAGGTCTTATAGAGGAAAATGTGCCCATAGGCTAGACCATTCCCAGAGATAACAATGAGTTTTGGGCTGGAGATAAAGCCTCTGAAAGGTCAGTATTCTGCATGATTGAGTTATGACAGAGTTGTCAATAGCTCAGACAGTATGCAAATGCGGAGTGCTCGACAGTTGAGTATTCGGCTCATCAAGCTGCCTGCTCGGGGCAGGGAGTCTTTTGTAAACTGCATGCATACATAATATGATCTTACAGAGTACTTGCCTGGAGGTCTCTTAAAGCTGCAGTCAGGCTATTACTGGCCTGCCTGGATCTGTTTTGAATGGTTCAGCTATTTTCAGCCATGCCTGTGTGCGTGCTTGTCTGGGGGCCTTGCAAGCACGTGGAGAGGAATGGGTAAATAAGGCAAAATTGTTGATATCAAAATGATATCTAATATCCCACAAGTCCAGGCTAGAAACTACGGCAACAGGCTGATGTGTTTCAGATAACAACACAGTAGACGAGACAAGGCCATCTGTAAAGGAGTAAACTGATTGATGGGGACATAATATATGCCAGAACACAAAAGAGTACTATAAAACTGCTGATAAGACACCTGGGATGTAACATGAGAAACAAGGGTACATGAGAGAATTGATCAGTGCGTGATCAACATGGTGAAGGGGAATGTAACTTCTTAGGCGATCCTGATAGGTTGTTACTTTTGGGGTCTTATCCAATGGGATCCCATTGGAGGGAAAACCTGAGAGGGGGGAAGGGGATAAAATATGAGGTATTCAATAGTGGGTGTGTCCTTCTGTCTAGGAGGCACCCGGTTCTGCAGAAACATATTTTTAAATACACATTTAATGCTTCAGCCGATCCTGTGCTAAATTGTTTTATGAGTCTTTTCAGATATTTCTCACACGGCAGACTTGCTGCGGTGGTGGCGCACTGGCCATCCCAGCAACGTGCTTCTCCATCTCAGAATGGTGCTGCGTGGCCCCCTAGGGAGGGGAGACACTGGCAGCCAATGAATTCAAACATGCATTTCCAATTCATTGGCTGGCAGAGCTAGGGCCAGACCAGAGCTGCCTGGCTGGACTGTCTTCCCTCCTGTCAGGTATTGGGGTATGAATTCCTCACCAGCTCCCAGCTTCTGTCAGATCATCATGGATGTCTCCTGCCCTTTCTCCCCTGTTCTACTTTGGCCAGTGGGTCCTGGGTACCAGTTCTGTGGTCTTGCTGAAATGTGGGGATACTGCTGTTATATTGCATGGCATATTACCTGCATTCTAGTTCATGCATTTGCTGAACAAGTCACAGCTTGTAATAAGTGGTAACATGAGTCCTGGAGCCGGGATTGTGGTTACCAGGGTTTCCCTGGCATCCATATGGTATGGGGATTCTCTTGTGGGGATTCAGGGGTGGGAGCTGAAGCAGTCAAACACAGCACTGGCGAGGCACAATTTTCCCACACTGCCTTGCATCAGGGGAAGCCAACTGAGGTTCTTCTCCTGGTATAGGCTGTTCCTGTTGTCTCAGCTGTTCTGGTGACAGGCCAGAATGACTGACTCATCAGTCAACAGGTGAATTGATCGGTGTCTGGATCTGGTCCCATGCATGTGCCAGCCTTTCAGGAATTGTAGCCAATAAAGTTGTGGCTTTGTTCTTCCAATTCTGCATTTGTGTGTTCTGTTGTTGCATCACTTGCCTCTGAGCACGCAACCGAATTTTGACATAAGGAAATAATGATTACAACTCAAAGAGAGGTCAGATGTAAATCTGACCTTTCTGATTGTAGCAGCCTAGGCTTACATGTAAAATGATATGTTTAGACTCCCTTATACTAAAAGTACATAAATAGGCAATATCTTGAATTGGGAGCAAGTAGAGTTTAGAAAAGGCCATTATATTGCAAGACAATGTTTGATTTTGGCATATCTGATAGAAAAACAATCTGCTTCTGTTGAGAAGAGAGCATCCTCAGTTCCAGAACCTTTCGCTTTTCCTTCCACTTCAAGCTGAAACTGTGCCTAGGCAAACACAGCTCAGCACATTGCAGGGACACCATGCATACAGTTTTTATGTGCTTGTAAATAGCTATGTTCCCATTAGATTTAGCATTCAACTTCATCCCTACCACAGGTGCTACTGATGGGGAAAATAGGGTGGGAAAAGTGTAGTAGGATGGGAAAAGCAAAGTATGCTGCTCCTCAAGGACCCCAGGAGATCCCAAAGTCCATGAACCAACCCCCCCCTTTTAAAAATGTACTTGTAATACCAGCTAAAATCTGTCTATATACAAGCTGACATAATAATGCAGCTGTTTGCATAGCTTTGCCCCCACTACCTCCCACCACCCCAAAACTGCCCACAAACAAACCCCAAGTGGCTATATTTTAGTCAAAAGCTAAAGTGACATCACATCAATTCTGGTTTAACCAAGACATGTCCCTTAGGAGAGAAAGGCTATTCATGCCAGAGCTTTGATCAGGAGTCTTAAATTAGGCTACATAGTATTATAGGATAGCATGTGCAACTCTAAATGCTCTGCATTGCAACCTGTACCATCAGTCAACACTACCCATGCTAGTGAGAGCTGGTGGAAGTCACAGTCACATAACCCCTGGAGGGCTACAAATTGCCTATCTTTGGTCTGGGGTCAGATGCCCCACACACAAATTAAGCTGGTGTGGCATGGACTCTGGAGACGAGTGTTCAAATCTCTATTTAGCTATAGAAAACCCCTGGATGACCCTGGGCAAGTCACATTCTCTCAGCCTCAGAGGAAGGCAATGGCAAGAAAACTCTGTGAAAGGTTCATCTTAGGGTTGCCATAAGTCAGAAGTGACTTGAAGACTCATAGCAACAAAGAGACACAGGCCCTTTTCACACGTGGGCGGAGAAACGGGGGAAGCCACGTTAAAACGGGGCTTACCTTACTCCGTGGCGGCATGGAGCAGCGCGAGTTCGCTGCTCCACACTCGTCAGGTGTTCCGCAGCTTTGGGCAGCTCCCAAAATGGCGGCTTTCGACTGGCAGAGACTCTCCGCCAATCGGAGAAGCTCACCAGCCGGAAGCCCGCCCCACCTGCCCGATCTGCAGGCGTGCACTTGCGTGCGCCTGCAAATCTACACGGGCGCTGCAACGGGGCTGGATGGAGCTGCACGCCCGGCACTTTTTAAAAACCACTTGAAAAGTGGTTTTCAAAAAGCATGCGGCGCCGGCACTTCCGGTCGCCCCTGCGTGGATTGGGGTGTGGAACTACACAAAAGTAGTCCACCCCAATCCACATTATGGTGTAGACGACCTCTGTCAGAGGTTGCTCTACACCATTTTTTCAACCCCGTGTGAAAAGAGCCACAGATTTTCCTACTGAGAGAGAAACTGTTTAGCGTGTGTGACTGATTTAGCATGTTGTCCAGGCCACAAAAACTGAGATTTAGATTTAAATAACACAACATATTTCAGTCAAAATCAAGATGATGCTTCCCAAGTAAGGTCCATTAGCTCTTTAATTTCCATTTCCCCCCCATACTTGCATTTGAGCAACAGTGATAACTAATGGCAATGAATAAGTTAGGGGTTGGTTGACATATACAAGGTGCAATCCCACATCTTCAACATAGTGTAAATATCTTCATGTGGAGATACCCTGCCCCAGCATTACATAGTCCTATGCAGAATGGCAATATTGTGCAACATGTCAATGGCCAAGTGCCATTATGCAATGTGCAGTATGCAGTGCACAACTAAATTGCACAACATTGTTGTATGCACAACTCCACTTTCGCTGCTGTCAGGAGAACGTGTCTATTGCACTATGGTGAGCAATTTGCCCCGCATGCAAAGTGTAGTTTTTGCATGTATACATCTCTAAAAGGATGCAAGCTACAAAGAATGGAAAACCCTGCTATATCATTCTAATGCTGATCTTTGTATATGTACAGTTGAGAATCCTGAAATAGGTATTGCAGGGTTTTTTCCTTGAGGGAAGAAGACATTTCTGAGTTTATGTGTGTATGTGTATATGGATACAAAGATGCATATATTTATGCCTTTGAAACACCTAGGATATATCAATGTGTCCTGTTTAGTGGGCTGCTTCAGTAGTTTTTCAACCATATCAAGAAGGTTAAGGAACAATTTGTCCAATTACAAAACCCGATCCAAATATTTAATTTTCAGTTATGAAGAATGCTTAACACTGATTCATGGCCTGTATTTTGGTTTACTATCATTTTTAAAGATTGCTCATTAGTGACTGTATACTCTTGTGCTTGACTCCATTTTTCATGTAGTGAAAGCAAAGCACTCTATCTTGAACCTGTTGGAGTTGCTCTTTAAGCCTCTAGAAGCCAATTCTAATTAATTTCATCCTTGTGATGGCTGTTTTAATCGTGACTCTTGAGTGGCATCCGACTGAAGGTGAGCAGGAAATTTTAAAGGAGTCGGAAATTTTTGGACAGTCAAACAAGTTTATTTACAAACAAGATCACTGACTGATATAAAGGATGTTCAGAAAGACTGTAGTTTAGCTGAAAGTCTGGACAAACTGAATCAAAAAATGGAATTAAACACTGTTTCACTAATAGTCAAATTAAGAGATATGGATACAAACAGGAAAATCTGTCAATGGTGGTTTATCCCACGTTTAAAATCGATAAAATATCAAGTTCTTTCTGTCAAACCTATGAAGAAATTTGAAAATTTCCCCCAATTTATTTATTTTTTTAAAAAAATGAACTCAACAAAATCTTGACCTTCTATACTGGTCAGACTCCATAGGTGCAGCCTTTCAAAGCATAAAGAGGACAGCTGCAATTTTCCTAATAAGCTTTTGTTGCAGTAGAATAAAAGAGGTAGCAAACTGAACTCAATATTGCAAACATGGTTGACTTCAAAGGCATACTTTTAACAACCTCCTACTCAAACTCCTGAGCCAGAATGAATGACTCTATCAGTTTCATATTCTCACACATATAGAATTTCAACAGACATAACATGAACTATACTCAACAATTTATGCAGGTGGGACCTTTGCTCAAGTTCCTGCAACCTATGTCATCCTATGGAGAATTCTCCAAGCCTGAACTCCCATGTCATCTAAATAGCAAAGCTGATTGATTTTACCTGTGTATGCAGAAGCACAGGGAACATCGACCTATGTTTTACAGTAATGAGATCATGCAAACACTTAAGTATTCACTTGATAATTCCTATAAGAAACAAGTATAACCTAACTTTTCATTTAAGCTGAAAGGAACTTCAGATTTCAACTGAAAAACCCGATACATCTCTTGCCTAAGCAGTAATAATGAAATGTCCCAATGGACATACCACCTATAGAACTCCAAACTTAAAGGAGTTATAGCTATGTCCAGTCTGTTAGAAATGTTCATAAACAGGGGAATCCCTGGATCCTGATTTAATGTTCAGATAATCTCTTTCTCAAAAATCTAGATGTCTGTCCTGCATACATTTTTTACAAGGGCAAATTAAAATGCTGCAACTGGCAAAGACCTACAGCCTTCCATATTTGTAATTATAGCATACCATCGTACTCAGAATTTAAAAGACATTTTGGTACATTCAGATTTCTCTTGCCTATGCAATAATAATGAAATATCCAGATGGACTTTAGAACATGCCGTCTTCCTGGGTTATTTTAGGTCCAGAAGGTGCTTTTTTTAAACAACAGTAAGTGAGCAGAAATCACTTCCTGTTTCAAAAAAGGCTGCTCCTGGGCCTAAACTGGCTGGAGGTGGGGAACATGGTGAAGAGGCTTTCATAGAGGGCATTTTGGGGCAATTTAAAAGCTTTTTTTTTCTTCATTTTTATTCTTGAGGGGCTCAGGAGACCTCCAAACATGGTAGAAATGCTGTCCACAGACCCTCAGAGGGCATTCTACTATACATCTTTCCCTGGATCTGTGGTCTTCCCACTTTCTTTGCTTATGCATTAGCCCAATTACAGTAAAGACTCCTTTATTTTATTATTATTATTATTATTTTATTTATTGTGTTTATATGCCCCCTTTTCCCCCAAAGTGGGACCCAGGCTGTCTGACAACAGTTCAGAGTGTCCTATTGTCTTCCCAGTGTAACATGAAAATGAGTAATGTATTTGGGTATCACTGATAATTCTTCAACCCATGTCTGGAAAATGGGGTAAGACATAATAGTTTTATAATATCTCTTGAGTAGTGACATTATGAGCCATTTACTCCCAAGTTACTTTCAAGCCAAGTAATCGCAACTGTCTTGTTCCTGTTCACTTGGTTTATAAATCAACAACTCTGGAGAAAGGTCATTGACGTGCTGCTTTTACTGATCTGAAACCAGCTTTGAATATGATAGAGTGAGAAAAGTTGTGGGGAGGGGGGCATCTGAGCTTGGATTATCGTTGTTAAAAGTTTCATGATTAGAAACTAAATTGAGTACAGAAAATTCGGTTAGTGTCCTCCTGCCACCTTAAGTTCAGTATTCATTTCAAAAAAGAATCATACATTTCTAGCAAAATCATCATCTATGCCATTTCTGCACTGGACTGTTATAACGCTATTATTCCACTTTCAACATCTTTCAACTTTCAAACTATAAACCCCAGGATTCCATAGGATATTGAAAGTGGAATAATAGTGCTATAACAGTCTAGTGCGGAAACGGCCCTAGTTCCAGCAACATTCCAAAGAACCAGCTTGCCATTGTTAGTAATGGTGTCTTGAGAAGAACAATTAAGAAGCACAACACAGAAGCTAAACTTATAGAGAGATGCAATGCTACTTGTGTCATCTACTTTTCTCAATAAATCTCGCTCCCAATGCTCCTTGCAAAGGGGTTGCGTGTGCGGCAAGCCTACCTATCAGCTGCTCAGGATAGGTCAAGGCCAAGAGGAGGGACAGAACCCCTGTGGTGACAAAATGATCTCAGAGTGGGGTCCGCTGTCTAGGCAGATGCAGGCAACCCCCCATCCAGAAGACCCAATGGCCATGATCCACTGGTACAAGGATCCAGCAAGCTCTGCCAGATCTTCAACTCACACACATGGTCAGATGCCCTGCCCAAGCATTTGCTGGTTTGGGAACTATCAGACCCAGCGTCCCCTCAACCTTACCTTGCCTGCACAAATATTTAGGGACGAATACACACTTTAATGTAGCTGTAGCTATATGAAGATTGCTATATTTTTAATTAAAGTTTTGACCAATAAATTTGACCCTGTGACTGGCCTGTGTCTTGCTGCAAGCAATCAATCCAGCAGGCAGAATGCGGTAGTGAACTGTAAAATGGGGATGGGGAAGAGAAAGAGGGTGATTGAACCACAGCTTCTTCTCTTGTATGACTCTACTCTTTTCCTTGTCAAGCAGGAAAAATGTTGCGGCTGCACAGATGTTCATGGAGTCTTTGCTAATAATAAAGAAACAGCCTTATCCTGAGCCATACAGGTGACATGCATAGCTCACTATTGCTGTGGTGGTGGTGTGCCTTCAAGTCATTTTTGGCTGGCGATCCGAAGGTGAATCTATCTGACTGGCAACCCTAAGGAGAAACTATCATGAGGTTTTCCGGGGGCTGAAAGTGTGTGACACGGCCACATCAACCAGTGGGTTTCCATGGCCAAGCAGGGAATTGAACTCTACGCTCTAGGCTCATAGTCCAACACTCATACTACGACACTATAGCTCACTATTACCCCTCTATTATTGGTAGAGGAGAAAGGGGTGTGTTTGGATTTCTGAGGGTAGATTAAGGAGGGCCTTGATGAACATGATAGAGTGAGAAAAGCATGATGAACAGTGCACTTTCACATGCATATATAGCAGTACACAAACTACAACAGCCCTGAAGCTGGAATAGTTAACTCCCTACACCTAGATATCAACGGGAGGTGTGCTTGCAAGAGTAAAAACTGAAGAGAGTTCCTTTATCTTTAGCGGTTGTGTAGAAGAAGGAATTTTAGCAGCTATGGCTCGTTACTTGTTTACCACCTGCTGAAACTCCACCTTCTACACAACCAGTAAATGTATAAGAACTGTTTCCAGTTTTCACCCTGGGAAACCTAATGGGAGGAGATTTATTATTCATGACTGTCGTGGCAGGGGTAAGGAGGAGCCCCATCTCTTTGTCAGGATACCCGAATAGGCACTTGGAGCACGCATATGGAAATCTTCCTGATAAAAACACTGAACGGCAAGTGGAAGCTTCCATGTTAATAGGGTGGTGAATTGGTTTTAAATTTTAATCCAAACTTTAAAATAGCCATCCAAAGTACTGTACTTTTTTGGGGTATAGGATTCAGCAGCTTGGATAGCATCTTTAAAGTTCAGACTACAACCTTGAATGGGTTCACCATTTCACTGACAGAGAAGGCACTAGCTGCTACCAAATGCAATCTTGTAACAGAGGGAAGGATGCCTACTTTAGACCACTGAGACATCAGCCATTTCTGCACTATACTGTTATAATGCTAATATTCCACTTTCAACATCCTATGCAATCCTGGAGTTTGTAGTTTAGGGAGGGGCACTTAGGATTCTCAGCCAGAGAGCTCTTTAGTCCCAGTAAACTACCCAGAATTCTACAGGATGTTGAAAGTGGAATAATAGCACTATGACAGTATAGTGCTGAAATGGCCATCAACTCAACTGTAACAGCTGGCTTCCAGATGGAAGGTTCAGGTAACCTTGGAAACCACCCTATGCGACACTCACAAATATGTCTATAGACATATAAGTTACATATGGGGATGAAAATGAATGTTGATGAAGTGACATTCCTGCCCAAATTATCTGTTTCATATCTTTGGGAAGCACCTTGTGAAACAAAACATGCCTTGCCTCAAAAATGCACACACTTGTAAGAACATTTCAGAGAAAGAAAATATACATCTAATCAAACATACATTTAAAAAAGGGAGGGGACAGCCAAAAATGCCTATAATCAATGGTGGAGCTTGGAGTATGTGGAGGGGGGCCAGGAAGAGGTGTGGCTACAGTTTGTGGGGCATGGCTACAGCACATGGGGGCGTAGCTACCATGGATGGGGGGGCTACAGCACGTGGGGGAGGACAAGCAAGGAGTCGAGACACTCCCAAAAAATTGCCACTGGGGCAAACTGTCCCCATTGCCCCCTCGTCCCAATGCAACTGCCTATAATTGAAAAATATACAAAAAACATGCTGCTTTCCTCAGTAGAGAAAAATATACCCACAAATGCATAGCCCTTTTTTTTCCATCAGACTTGTGGCAGCTGACTGTTTTATGGAAAACCCTTCCTTGTTTCTTTTAAATGCCTGTGTTTCTCATTGCTTTGAACTCAGAATTTGAATATTATAATTAGATTAATTATATTTCAATAATGATAAGCTTTTGTATGCCTTTATCTCTACTTTTTCCAAATTGTATGTATTGTTCCACCAAGGTGCCTTGAGTCTCAGCTGAGTTTAAAGTGGCAATCACAGCTAAACTCAGTAGTCTCTAGCTTGTATTTCTGTTGAATCGTTTAGGCAGAGCATGTATTCATACCATTTCCTATTTGATGATTTTAGCTACAGCCTTTTTCTTTCTGCATCAGGTTAGTTTCTGCCAGTTAGTCTGTGTTTATTCATCCTCCATTTTGTAGTCTACTGTTCTCTCTTTCCTTCCTCCGTTTTGGAAGATCATGCTGCAGAGCTTTGATGGGTCTTCAATGTCCTCCTTCAAAAGGTGGAAGAAGGAACAAAGTGATCAGCAGGCCAAGACTTCATTGTAACCAACAGGGAGAAGTTGGTCACTGGAATCAAAGCAGATGGTAAAGAGATCGTATAATACTAGAATTCATGATTGTGGGAAAAGCCAAAGAAAAGTATAGTCAGACACAAACCTTGGGAAATACTGGGAATTCAGGGAAATATGGGGCAGAATCCCATGGCTAGAGATGCTATAGAAAATACTGGGAATTCAGGGAAATATGGGGCAGAATCCCATGGCTAGAGATGCTAAAGAAAAAAAAAATGCCCAGCATGGGTGGGACTTCCTGAAGAAGGAACTGCTAAAAATGCAATCACCAACAATTCCATGGAAGAAGCAAAATGGAAAACATGTGAAAAGACAATGTGGCTACATAGTAAATTTGAGATGGAAGTGAAAAGAAAAAAGAGTATGTATAAAAAAAATGGGAGGAAGGACAAATCACTGAGGAAGAATACAATTGTTTAGCCCAAGCATGCAGGAATAGTGAAAGAAAAGCTAAAATTCAAAATGAGCTGAGTCTGGCTAGGCAAGCAAAGAGCAACAAAAGGGGACTTTTTGAAATATGTTTGAAAGAAGAGAATGGCAAAGGAAATAGTGTGACTGCAGCTCAGCAATGATGGTAAAATGCTAACAGATCACAATGAAAAGGCAGAACTGCTAAATAACTATTTTATTTCCATTTTTTTTCCCTAGAAGCGGACTATGTGCTTCCATGCATCAACAGAGTCCTTGGCAAGGATTCCAGGTTGTAAATCAAGATTGATAAGTAGTAAGCCAGAAATCACCCAGTTAATCTAAATGAATTCAGATCTTGTAGAGCCAAATGAACTGCATCACAGAGTATTGCAGGAACTTGTTGACATACTGGCAGAACCACTTGCCATTATTTCAGAGAAATATTGGAGAGTGGGTGAGATGTCAGTACAGACAAGGGCCATTTCTGCACTAGACTGTTATAGTGCTATTATTCCACTTTCAACATCCTATGGAATCCTGGGGTTTTCAGTTTAGGGAGGGGCCTCAAGGGATTCCCTAGGCTCCCAGGATCCCATAGGATGTTGAGAGTGTAATAATAGCCCTAGTGGCACAGTGGTTTCTATCTATCTATCTATCTATCTATCTATCTATCTATCTATCTATCTATGCCACTAGGGCTATTATTCTGCTTTATATATATATCTTCTGTCACTAACCTTCTATCATTTTTTGATCATGTCATCAGTTTAGTAGATGGCGGGTGTCATATATCTGGATTTTAGCATTAAGATAAGGTCCCCCATGATATTTTGATTAGCAAACTGACTAAATATGAAATAGATGGCAACACCATCAGATGGATCCAAAATTAGCTGAAAAACTGTGCTCACGGAGTTATCATCGGTGGCCGTGCTTCAAATCAGAAGGAGGCCTCAAGTAGAATGCTGCAAGGTTCTGTCTTAAGGAGGGAATCCTTATCAAATTTGTAGATGATACAAAACTGGAAGGAATAGCTAGCACAGTGGAAGATAGCAACAGAATTCAAAAGGGACTTGATACTGGGCTGACATTAATAAAAGGAAATTCAAAAAATTCAAAAAATACCATTATGGGTGTCACCACAAGAGGCGTTTTTAACTAGAGGGACTGATCCAGCAGATAAATGGCTTAAATATAAAGATTTACTTATTCACAATTTGAAAGAAGGCCAAAGAATCAAAACAAGGGAAGAATTACAAAAAGATGGATGGAATATTCAATGGTTCCCATACATACAATTAAGAGAAAGAGTAAAGATGGATCTTAAATTAGAGGGAATTGAATTGACTGTACAAGTATATGAATGGGAAAAACTGATTTGGGAGAAAAAAGAACATCTGACATCTCTGTTCTATAAATACATATTAGAGCGAGAACTAGAAACAGAGAGAATCAAAGAATCAATTATTGTCTGGGCCCAGAATATGAATTAAAGTTGGAACAATGAATTAAAGTTGGAACAATGGGAGCGTAGTTGGATTATGACACAAAAGTTCACTCTAGCACAGGACTTAAAAGGAGGGTGGATTTCAATTGAACATTAGAATGAACTTCTTGACAGTGAGAGCAATTGAGCAATGCAACCAATTGCCTAAAGAAGTGGTGAGGTCTCATTCCCTGGATGTCTTCAAGAAGAGGCAGGACAGCTACCTGCTGGAGATGTTCTAGCTGAAGACCCTGCATTGAGCTGAGGGCTGGATCTGATGACCTATGAGGCCCCGTTCCAACTCTATGATTCTATTATTATTTGTCAGTATAGGAAGCCCCCACATTTCAACGCCCTGTTAACTGACTCACTCTTTCAACACTTCCAAATTAAGAAGAAATTCTGTTAGTTCAAATTTTGTTAATTCAATATTGAACTCTCTATAGAAATAAAACTACCTAAAACATTAATTCAAAAAGCATAGATTAAAACTGGTACGCTAAAACAGAAAACCCATTATATAAAACAATTAGGTCCCAAATTTATTCTCTTTTTCTCTGAAAAGGCAGGATAAAAATAATTACAATAAATTTGTAGGGTATAGTAACTGGTGGAAGCTATACTGAAGCTTCTCCCACTGTCTGTCATAGGATCTCTGGGTACACTTTAATTGAGAGGAAATTTTAATTAGTAGGACTGAAATATAAAAGTGTTTATGAAGATGATTTTTCTTCTATTCCTCCAATTAAGAGAGAATGGAAGACAATGTTTTTAAAAATGAGTTCTTCTCCTAAAGAAAAATACCAGCTCTTGCTCAATCAACTGTAATTGTTTAAATTTCCTCAAAAATGTCAGGTATATTAAGATTTCAATAACAGGAAAAAATGTTTATGTTGGCTCAAATAGTTAAGAACCAGATGACCAAAATGGTTTTGAAGGGTTAACATTATGTGAAAATGTTTATATAATACCAATATTAAAAATGTAGAAATATAAAAATAAAAAGATAGTGTGAGAGATACTGTTTTGCATAGTTTATTTAGGCCAGAACAAATTGTATCCTAAAACCTTAGAGAACTGTAGAGTTTTCTCTCTTCTGGGTAAATTTATATTTTTTCAGCAACTTTCCACATTTTGGGGATTTTTGAGGGGAAAAAATGGGGGAAATTCCAGTGTTTTTGCACAGAAAATAGTGTCAGTTGTACTAATTTTTGTTACATAATTTTTGCATAAAACAATCTTAAAATTAAAAAAAACCACAGCTGAGGAACATTTTCTCATTGGAGCCTCTCAGTGTGTTGAGACACTCTTTCTTGCTGAGCAAAAGAAAACATGAGAGTGTTTTTTGTATCCCTGTCATTAATACTAGGGGGATAGACAACATGATGCCCTCCAGATGTTTTGGATGCTATCTTCCAGATGTTCAGCCACCATAGTGATTGTTAAGGGGATGGATTCAAGTAGTAAACAGGGGGTCTCCCTCCCCCACTCTTTCTGTGTTAGGTTCTTCCTTCTGAATCCATCAACTCCCCCTAAGTCAGGGACTATGGCAGTTGTGGTTCAAGACATCTGGAGAACATCAGGTTGTCCAGCCTTGGCCTAGACTGCTTAAAACATGTGCCTTATTTTAAGAGGCATTTCAGTTTAATTTGGTAAGGGGGAGTGTTGTCACTGCCATGCTGCTGAATTTTGGTGGCATGACTGCAACAGAAATTTACAGCTTTGTGTAGATAATATGTGTGTGTGTGTATGCATACACAAGGAGTGAAAGGGCTACATGCATCCTATAGTCTACATTTTGCCTACCCCAGTCTTTAGCAATGAATGAGCAAATCATGATTTTAAATTTTATTGTAACTTCTTCAGATATACAGAACAATAGACTTCAACAAGTTCCAAACAAAAATTGTATTTTTGTTTTTTCCTTTTCCTGAAAAATTCTCTCTCATTCTCTCTGCATGTGTGTGGGTGTTTGGGGTGGGGAGGGACCTTTATACAGATAAAACACCAACCAACCTTCTGAAAGGAAGGTAAGTGTTCTCTAACTATTCACAGTCCTTCTCTGTCTTATCTTTTGTGTACTTTCCTAAAATGTCCATAAATTGATCAAAGAAAACGCTTCATTTTTCAAGGTTCTTCCTTTCACCGTCATTCTCTTTTTCTCATGTTCAAAGCAGGGGCAGGGGGAGCTTTAATAGCACTGAGCTTAAGCAATGTGTCCTTTCTTCTTGGTTCTTTCACTTTCTTGCCTCTAATTCTTGAACAAATACATTTTTGAAGGACAATATTTGTGGATAATCTCAAGAGGCCAATCCTTCCTGCTTCCTTCTACAAGTTCACCTTTCAGTGGCAATGCAAACAATGCCCCAAGCAAAAGCCAATGTTGTTATATTGTGAGTTGATCTTATACATATCTGCTCAGAACTAAGCCCCAAGGAGTTCAAAGAACTTACTTGAATCCTGGGTAGGTTATATATTTCAGGCTATATTTCTGAAGAAGGAACTGGCAAAACCACCTTTGAATATTCCCTACCTTAGTAAACCCTATGCAATTCATGGGATCACTATAAGTGCAGAGGTGACTGCAGGGTGCACCCCATACACACATACACACACAAAGTTGTTCTGTTTTGTTATTTTTTTAGAGATATCATAAACCGTACTTGCCATGGAGTAATACTCTGATGAACTCTAGGGGCCCTTCCATACTACAGTGTTATAGTGCTATTATTCCACTTTCAACATTCTGTGGAATTCTAGAGTTCGTAGTTTACTGAGGTCAAAGAGCTCGCTATCTGAAAATTTTAAATTCTGCAAACCCTAGGATTCCATAGGATGTTGAAAATGGAATAATAGCTCTTTAAGAGTGGAGTGTGGAAAGGCCCTGGGAAAAAGCAATATTAGTAATAGATGCTGGCTAGTATTCAGTATTGCAGCTGCAGATTCATAACCTAGATCCTGGAGACCTATGAAATGCTACCCCAATCCACTTTAAGAGCCAGTCACCAGATAGGACAAAGATCCATTCAACTTCTTATGGGGCACAAGGAAATGTTTCCACCCCTCTTCTACCAGTGAATGAGTCTGTGACAAGGACATGCAACAGAGTCTAGCTTTTGATAGTTTCAGGCTTGCTGGCTGGTGGGAGGTAGGTAGAAACATTGTCATCCTTGTGCCCCAGTCAGAACCTAAACTGACGTTTACCTTATCCAGCAGCTGGCCCTTAAGATGGGGGATCAGGTCATAACATGTGACTTAATTACACAGATGTAACTACCGCCATTTCCACACTACACTGTTATAGTGCTATTATTCCACTTCCAACATCCTGTGGAATTCTGGGGTTTGTAGTTTACTGAAGCAAAAGAGCTCTCTGGCTGAGAATTCTAAATGACCCTCCCTAAACTGCAAACCCCAGGATTACATAGGATGTTGAAAGCAGGATAATAGCACTATAACAGTAGAGTGCAGAAATGGCTTCAGTGGCCAATGTAGGACTCCGGAGTCTCTGTTTCTTCCAGTGTGTTCCTTCATACATGCATGTGTTTCAAAGAATGTAAAACATCCTCTATGTCCTGTATCACGTATGGTCACCAGAAATCCCTATTTCATTAAATGTTTTTAAAGATAAAAAGAGGCCTGCAGTGGGGAGAGGGGTAGACTTCATGAAGCAGAAAAGGAATCCACTGGAAATATATGAACTTAGCATGAACATATAGGAAACAATGGCCCTTTCCACATGCGGGCGGGGAAATGGGGAAAGCCATGCTAAAATGTGGGCTTACCTCGTTCTGTCGCCGCGCGGAGGAGAGCATTTCGCTGCTCTACACACATCAGCGTCCCGCGGCGTCCTCGGCGCCTGGCAGTGCCCAAAATGGCAGATTTTGACTGGTGGAGCCTCTCCACCAATCGGAAAAGCCCGCCGGAAATCCTGCCCCCTGCCCGATCTGCAGGGACGCCCTTTCGTGCGTCCGTAAATCCATACAGGCGCTGTGACGGGGCTGAATGCCCCGTGCCTTTGAAAAACCACATAAAATGTGGTTTTTCAAAAGCACGCGGCACCGCCACTTGTGAGCGCCTGACCGCGGATTGCGGTGTGCAATTACTCAAGACTAATCCACCCCAATTCACGTAACAGTGTAGACGACCTCCGTGGAGGTCGATCTACACTGTTTTTTTAACCCCATGTGGAAAGGGCTAATATTGCATGGACAGAAATATGTAAAAAATCTATAGTCATAGATGGAAACAATCCTGCTGTTTTAATGAGGCCTTGGAAAGTTACTTTAGGAGTAATGAATATGATCACACACTGAAGCCATTTATGACTGAACAGAGGCATAATGATACACTGGGTTCAATTATGCTCAGTTACAAGTGGCTCCAGCATATTGTTATACTGCTTTCACTGGAAAATAATTTCTCAATTTTTGCTTTTAATTGGTTTCAGGAAGAAAAGGGAATTCATGACATTTGTGTTTCCCAACAAAAACTTCACTTTCATAGAAGTGTTTCTTGCCTTGGAAATATGTGTATCCCTGAGGCTTGTGATGTATTTTGGTAAAGAAACAATGTACAGAAAAACCCTGGGTGCAATCAGGAACTGTGCATAACTGACGTGGACATTTGTGGAGGAACCAAACACACATGAGTCCATGGTTGGCCACACTGATGCCTGTGGGCCTCATGAATCTCAATGTACATTTTTGTGGTAGGCATCACTACCACCTCCAGTATCTCCCAGGGAAGATTTGTTTTTTAAAAAGGTGGTTTATGAAGAGGAAATTGCTCAACTTGAAAACCAGAACTCAAAGTAGGTGTCCAGTCATTTCATTTGATTTTTTTCACTTTCTTTCTCCACCTCCCACTCCTTCTTCTTGGCATTTAAGGTCTTACATGGTCTGTGACATGGATCGAGGGAGGTACTGGTACCACTCTACTCTGCTTTGGTTAGACCTCATCTTAAATACTGTGTCCAGTTCTGGGCACCCCAATTCAAGAAGGACATGGTCAAGCTGGAGCAAATCCAGAGGAGGGCGACCAAAACAGTGAGAGGCCTGGAAGCCATGCCCTATGAGGATAGACTTAGAGAGCTGGGTATGTTTAGTCTGCAGAAGAGAAGGTTAAGAGGGGACATGACAGCCATGTTTAAATATTTGAAGGGATGCCATGTTGAGGAGGGAGCGGGCTTGTTTTCTGCTGCTCCAGAGACTAGGACAAGGAGCAATGGATTCAAACTGCAGGAAAGGAGATTCCACCTCAACCTCAGGAAGAACTTCCTGACAGTCAGGGCTGTCCGGCAGTAGAATCTGCTGCCTCGGAGTGTAGTGGAGTCTTCTTCTTTGGAGGTCTTTAAGCAGAGGCTAGATGGCCATCTGTCGGGAGTGCTTTGAGGGTGTTCCTGCATGGCAGGGGGTTGGACTGGATGGCCCGTGTGGTCTCTTCCACTCTACATTTCTATGATTCTATGGAAATTTAGCCCCCAGCCACTGAAAAAAATGACTCAATAAAAAAATTTATATACACACACACGCATATATTGTCCTGAAAGCAGCAATCTTGCATACACACAGAAATAACGGTATGATTTTGTTGTTCAAGACTGCAGTTTTTCTGCACAAGATTATTTTTTTTATGCTAGAGTGTTGGGGTTTTGTGTAGAAACCAGAAGTCTTGGATAAGAAACACATGGATGTCTGTAAACCATTGCTTATTTGCCAATTTTGCATAGTTCCTCTTCTGTCATAAGTTAGTCGTCTGTATTTTAGCATTTGAAAGCCAGTGTGGTGTAGAGTTTTGAACATTGGACTATGACCTAGATACCAGAGTTCAATTCCCAGGAAATACACTGGGTGACCTTGGGCATGTCACATACTCTCAGCCCCAGAAAAACCTGTGATAGGGTTGCCATAAGTCAGAAATGGTCAGAAATAAGCCAGAAGGCACACAACAACAATTTTATAATTTAACAAGAGCCATCAAATGACTTTCCCAACATTCCCATTGTCCTTCCCAATATTTAATAGCCGACTCAAGAAACCAAACTGACTCACTTTGGAGTATAGGGAAATACAAATACACACATGCCCTTTCATAGCCAACAAAATAATACTCCACTATCACAAATACTGGTCATCACAGTGTTGGTCCTTCATGCAAGTTAGATGTTTTATTTTTTACAAAAACTGGGGAAATTATTCATCCTCACATATAAGAACAAATTAGTTTAATATTAATATCACTAGTCACAGCTGAAGCAAGAGAAATCAAGTGAATGGATTTGTTTAGGGCAGAATTTAAGTCAGTGTATCTGTAAATCATTTTACCCTGGGGAATGTCTCTTCTAAACTTCCAAAGCAATGAGCTTTGCTGTGTATCACTGATAATAATAGCAACTGTCCAATTTTATTCGATCTAAATCCTTATTAGTATTGACGTTGTGGAAATTGCTAGCCAGTATAAACCTGAGACCTGTTGACCTCAAGATTCTGTCCTTCTGTCACGTTAATTGTATCAGTATTAGAACTTCTGGAATATCTTTATTGGAGACATGAGAGGAAAACATGACTATTATGTGTATTTCTCCTTGTTAAACAATGAGAGATATAAAGGGCTATGTCACTGGTTGGTAGTTCAAGATGGTTTTGGCTACAACCTTTTGCTCAAGGTATTTTTAGCAGTGATGTAGACTTGAGTCAATTGACTCAAACTTGATTCAGACTTCGGTGACTCAACTTGGCAATAAATGATGGGCTGACTCAACTCAACTTGTGACTTGTCTATTTTTAGTGACTGGCTTGCTGCCCTTGGTAGTCCCACCTCACCCACCCTTTTCCCAGTCAGCAGTCAGGGAACATTATGTTGATGACTCAGGGCCTTTCTGCACTACACTTATAGCACTATTATTCCACTATTTTTCCCTCCCTCTCTTTCTTCCTTCTTTTCTTCCTCTGTCTGTTTCTTTTGTCCTTTCTTGCTAGCTTGCTTGCTTTTTCTTTCTTATTTCTTTAGCACTGGAACAAAATGGCTGGGGTATGTGCTTTCTTTTTTTTTCTTTTTTCTTTGTTGAGAAATAGATACTTTTTTTAAAGATTCACAGAATTGTGCCCTCAGCAACAAGACCCAACAGAAGTTTCTTTTTCAAGAAGCAGAAGGAAATGCAAAATAGTTGTGTTGACTTCTTGCTTCTCATTGTGTAGCGCATAAGACTTATCTCTTTCACTGGTGCAGACTGGAGCCACAAAGCTGGCTTTGGCAGACAAGCTATACTCAGCATTGCATTTAGAGATAATCTAGGATCACCAAATACTTGGTTAAAGCCCACCTAGGTATTTGCTAGAACATTGCTAGAACATAGGCCGTTTCTGCACTACACTGTTATAGTGCTATTATTCCACTTTCAACACCTGTGGAATTCTGGGGTTTGTAGTTTATAGAGACTAAAGAGCTTTTTGGCTGAGAATTCTAAATGCCCCTCCCTAAAGTGCAAACCCCAAGATTCTATAGGCTGTTGAAAGTGGAATAATAGCATTATAACAGCGTAGTGTGGAAATGGCCCTAGTCCCCTTCCACATGCTCCCTTTCCCTCCTACTTGCAAAGTTACATGCATGCTGCTTCTTTCCACATCCCTGGGGAGCTACTTCTCTAGCAGGGGTAATGAACCTGTGGTCCACTGGCTTTCAGTGGCCTCCAGTCCCCATCAGTGTCTGACATCATGACAGTGGTCAGGGGTGATGGGAGTTGTAGTGCTGCAAGATCTAAAGAGCTGCAACTTCTCCAACAGTGCACTAGAGTTTGTGTGTGCCTAACAGCATGTAGAGCAACAGGATTGTAGCATGTCCTATGGACTGAAAATCAGATTGACCCCTATAGATTTGAGAGCAAAATATTTTTTAAAAAACTAGCCTGAAGTAGAAATGTTCTAGCTCCAGAATAGGAGAATCAGCTTGGTGCACATAGCTGAACATTTTCTGGCTAAATGGAACTTGATTAAGATCTAAATATATCAACCAGATAAGTCAAGAGAGATGCATCATCACCCTTGATAGATAGAGGAGAGTATAATATAACAGCAAGAAAAGGTTTAATGAATAGAACAGGTATAGTCAGGCTCCAGAGTGGCTATTAATACAACCAAATTATGCACCACTCAGTCATTAGCATCACATGGAATCTGGCAGTTTAACAGTGATGATTTTAGGCCTTTTTTTCCCTAAAGGCATTCCTGAGTGTTCAATTATGGCTCTTAAAAAGCGAGAATATTAGTAGTGACTGATGAGTAGCGCCTTCTTTCTTGGTAAAAGAGAAAAATGCAGGAAAAGATCCAACAGATAAACTCAGCTGCAGCCTGTTTGGGGTCTCTTATTGTCTTGGCTGCCCCTCAAGAAGCATATTTTGAAAAGGATATTAAATGGTTACTTTATTTTTATTGCATTTTTTGCTTCTAGGGATAGGGAGAAGTGCCTGGAGGATTTCCAGTCTCCTGCCCCCCAAAAACTTGACTGGCTTTGGATTCTGTGGGTACTTGGGTGTGGGTGGTGAGTACCAACCTGTTGCTTAGTCTCGGGCAGCAGTATACCTTGGGTTCACTGTAATTACCATGTAATCTCAAAAGAGATGTAATGATTATGTATGGAGGAGGTAGAGAATACTCATTGCCAACTCTGCTTCTGATTCTACATCAGTTGCTGTGGATGAGCAAGGAATTAATGCTATGATTCCACTTCATTTGCCATGCCTGCATGATGGGACTTGCAGTTGAGGGAGGGATATTTAGAATCCCCACCTAGATTTGACAGCTGCCAGGGATGGGGCAGGGGAAGAACACAGGACTGTCCAGGAAGAACTTTATGCACTGCCTACTCAGCATAAGATCTCAGGCAATAACTAACAATAACCATTTGATTCCTGAAGCAGTTGCAGCCCAGTGCTAGGCCTGGCCTGATAAGCATCTTCCTTTCTGCCTGTCAATCTACCCTCTGGTGCAAAACATCACAATAAGATACTCAGGAGCAGCCATTTTGGCTATGCAGAAAAATACACCAACAAAATCCACAAAACAGGGATACCTTTACTGAGCCCACCAAAATCAAGAAAAGACATCATGCCAGCTTTTGAAGCTTCATGGGCTTCTTCATCAGGCAAAGATGTTAAGAATCATACAGGAGAAGAAAAGTAATGATGTTAAAGCCACAGGCCTACACTTTGTCTCAGGTGCTACTTCTGTTGCCAGTTAAGATGGTCTGGAGCAGCGGTTCTCAACCTGTGGGTCGCGACCTCTTTGGGGGTCGAATGACCCTTTCACAGGGGTCGCCTAAGACCATCGGAAAATACGTATTTCTGATGGTCTTAGGCTCCATTCCCTCCTCGGTGGTGGTGCGCAAGTGTGAGCCACGCGCTCGCATCCTCCTGCCCCCTGTTCAGAAGGGACTGAAATCACTCCCCTTCTCTGCTACCGGGAGAACCTCCAGTCTGACAGGCCAGCTTGGTGGGGTGGCGGCAGCATGGGGGACAGGCCCCCTCCTTGCCATGGCCCCTGCCCCCACTCGCCATGGAGGGTGCTGCTGCGAAAGGGCCGGGGGGCCACAAGGCATCGCTTTTCCAGGGGGGCGAGCTGCGCCTGGCGCAAAATACAAAGGCGCTGGGATTCCTCCTCCCCCCCCTCAGCCAGGGTCGACACTCTGGAAACTTTTCCAACACTGGCCCCCCAGCGAAAATGAGAGCGAAGCAGAAGCAGAGCCCAGAGAGGGTTCCCGGAGTTTTTTCCCAGGGGAGACACACGGTTCTTCTTTCCCTCCCTGCCTCCCCCCGTTCCTGGCCGGCGAGGCAGCCTTTGCCGGGGGGCAGGCATTGTAAATAATAAATACACAATTTTATGGTTGGGGGTCACCACAACATGAGGAACTGTATTAAAGGGTCGCAGCATTAGGAAGGTTGAGAACCACTGGTCTGGAGGGAATTCAGTGCAGACAGAGGCCACTCCCCTTATTGGCCAGGTGGAGACTGGAGACCAAGGGCAGTAGAACACAGGCAATAACATTTCAGATTAACCTCATTTGAGATCCAGGCTAAATGTGTCCTGTACAAGGCTAACAGCCCTTTCTTAGGCAACCCCCCCCAAAAAAAAAACCCACTGAATTTCTCAAGAAATTTCTGTATTGTTACATCTAGAAAAACTTTTAGGTGCTGTGTGGTTGAAACTTACCAAGTGTAGTCCAAATGAAAGAGTTTTACCTTTATTGGAGGCAGAAGCCTCAAAGAGTTAACCCCCATCCATTAGCTCCATTTTGTTAATGTTTCCCGTTGCTCCAAAATTCAGTTTCTTCAAATTCAGGAGATATCTTCAGGGGTAGCTATGTTGGTCATGCAGCAAAATACAACAAAATCCAAAATATACAAAAAGTTATACTTTTATTGGACCTGTTAAAATGCACAGACTACAACATGCAAGATTGTGAAGCTTCACTGCCTTCTTCATGCAGGTAGTTAAGCTTAGGGACATTCTGGCCTTAAAAGCAGATGTATTCATGCCTGTTCCACGTAGGCCAGCTTCCCCATAGTGCTAAATTATGCTGGGATTCTAAATAAGCATAACTTGTTAGACAGAGCACTTAGTTACCGGTTGTCTACTAATAAGTGACAGGCAAAATTGCTTTAAACATAATAATTGAGAGTTTGGCAGCTTGTTGCTTGGAAATTTAAAATATAGCCCATGAAACTGAGATGGAACTGCGGGAATCTCAAATTGCAAATCTTTTCTTTAATAATAATAAAAGGGAACTGAGCATGCTGTGAGTTTGAGATGAGAAGGCTGAATGGAACTGTTATTTAAAGCTATAATGAGAATTTCTAAATGTTCAATTGACAAAAGCTTTCAGTCACTTTGGGGTTCTGATCCAGCTACTAATAAGTAAGTGTTGCTTTTTGAAATTACTTCCATGATTACTTTTGTTTAAACACTACCAGAGAAAAGCTGAGAAAGAATGAGAGAAGGAAGGAAATGCACTTGCTATAAGTCAAGGGATAAATATGAGTGAATTCAAGTTTTTCAAAAGAGCATGAATATGGTTTTTAAATTTAGCTGTCAGTAATAAAAATGATCACTTATGTTTGAAGAAGGCAGAATTGGATCTCTGTGCTTTCAATTTGCTTGTTAATATTGATACCAAGTCTCTTGTTAGAAGAATAAAAAGTAGCACTTACGCTATATTAACTTGTTCAAAAAAAACATCCTGCTTAATATTTCTCTCTCTCTCTCTCTCTTTTTTTTTTGGAAAAGAAAAAAACAAACAGCAAAAAGCACTGCAAAGTCAATTGAATTAATCCATCAGGAAAAATCCACTGCATGCAATAAGATAATGGAGTTTTGGCAAAAGGTTTTTAAAGAGATAAAAGAGATTATAGGAGCAGATATACCAGTATGTCCAAATATTGCATTGTTATCTATATATGATAAGGTTGAGTGTACTCAAGTAAAGAAAGAATTAATAACAAATTTGTTAACTGCAGCGAGATTAATAATAGCAAAAAAATGGAAAGCAAATGAAAAATTTCAAATAGAGGAATGGTATAACGAAGTGTGGAAAATTGCAATTAATGATAAACTAACATGTAGAATTAGGTTTATGAAAGGTTTGGTTAAAGGGAATGATTTTGAAGAAATTTGGAAAATATTTTTGGATAAAGTTCTGAAAAAAGATAGTAATACTACCCTGTCAAAAGAAGAATGGCAATTTTGGAAAGTGGATTAAATAAAAAGTTGGCTCTGGGGGGTGGGTATTT
Organism: Ctenosaura bakeri; assembly: GCA_948474755.1. Lineage (NCBI taxonomy): Eukaryota > Metazoa > Chordata > Lepidosauria > Squamata > Iguanidae > Ctenosaura > Ctenosaura bakeri. Next base: position 410,096 of record CAOLHI010001256.1, read on the forward strand.
TTTAGTTTTAGTTTTGTTTTTCTTTTATGTTGTATATTTTGTAATTCTTAGTAGGTGTGTGTGTTAAACTTGTGATTTATAGATTTAAAAGGATAAGTGATGTCAATGTTTTTTTAAAAAAAAAAGTTAAAAGAATTAACAATAGAAATAGATTAAAGGGGATGTGAAAAATATTGAATTAAATGTGTAATTATAATAGTTGAACAGATTTATAAATTTAAGGGTAAAGGTGCAAAATAACAATGAAAGTTAGTATTGCTTAAGAGAAGAGAAAAAAAAGAAAAAGAAAAAAAAATTATTTTTTTTTAATTCACTATTATGTATATCACATGGTGTTTAATTTTTTTTTTCTTGTTTTGTATTTGTGATTTAGTTATATAATTAATAAAAATTTAAAAAATTATAAAAATAAAAATCCACTGCATGTTTTCAAATGGAGCACAAACATATTTACCATTCTATTACTCTTTAACACACAGTGGTCTGAATCCTATTGTTAGTCTGAACTAAAGTAGATGGTTTAATTCAATAGAATTTACCTACACATTGACTCACCATTCAGCTGTTGATTCAGTGGATCTGCCCTAGCTCTGACTAACAGGACAACATGTTGATATACCAACTGAAAATTACTGCCACTGGCTGGGATTGACATTAAATTATCTAGCTAACTTTACATTTATTTATTATATTACTTTACATTTATTATATCATATTATTATATTTTATATATGTGTGTGTGTGTAAAATTTACATTATTATATATTATTTATCTATAAATATTTATTTATTATATTATGTGGTGAGTATCCCCCTACTCCATTGCAGATTTTCTTTTCATTCCCCTCCAAGAAAAGTAGGTGGTAGCTACACCAAAATCCAGAAATGTTATTGTAGAGACAGAGAGTGGTCCAAGAAATTTTGCTGCCCTGAAGCTGGCTTCACCCCACATCATATATATTCCAGAACCCACAGACTCTGTTTTGTTCCCTCCTGTTCTCAATCGTTTCTCCTTTGGCTTTTCTTTGTCCCCTCATTGGTTCTCTTTCTTTTTGTCCCTATCACACAAGGGCTTAGGAAATGGCTTGCTTCATAAGGTTGGCTGAGGATTGCAAAAGAACTCTCAGGCTCAAAATACAAGAGAGAAAGAATGGTAGTGGGTGACATTTTCTCTCAGCTGTGCTTTTGAATCAGTTTCACATTGTACATGATGTATCTCACTTTTACAGAAATTTTGTCTTGACATTTGAAGCTAGAACTTCTAGAGAAAATTGAATCATTTAAAGCCATCTACTAGCTGAAATACCCTAAAGGTACTGGATCCCATCTGATCTTGGAAGCTAAGAAGCCTCAGCTCTGCTTAGTATTGGATGGGGGACCACTAAAAAATACCAAGTGCTGTAGGTTATATTTCAGAGCAAGGAACTGGCAAAACCACCTGTGAGTAGTTTGTGCCCAAGAAAAGCCTGTGAAATTCATGGGGTCACCATAAGTCAACAGATGACCTGAAGGAACATATACACAAGCATATGTGACTGAAAGGATTCATGCCTGTTCCAAGCAAATATGAACAAAATGGATCCCAGAAGAAGACATTAGACTTCTGTCAACACCTATTAATCAAGCTGTCTCCGTCTTCCTTCTGGTGTATTCATTTATCCTCTTGCCATTATAGCCTACTGAGCAAGTACTGTCTAATGATGTATTCTGACCACTGCTGGATGAATAGTGTATGCAAACAAAATAAATGCTCATTTGTAAATATTCAGAGTTCCTCTTCCAAAAGAAAGATTGTATGTTCTGATGTAGATGTTATGTATACTACATAATACTACATTTCATTGATATCAGGATGTCTTATCTGCTTCAATCTGCTTCGGATTAGCAGCCACCCTTAGTCTAAGGCCCTTTCTGCAGGACGTTGTCGTCCCACATTGGGGGCGGGAGAAGGACAGACTCTGGAGGATGCTTATACATGACATCATCTGTGTCCTGTCCCTGAGGGGTGCAATTATGCTGCAAATCATTGACGGGTTTTACCCATCAATTGCCCAGCTCTCTTGCTACCCTCCCGCACTTGCCTGAGCTGCAGAGGGTCAGAAAGCTTGATGGTCATGCTTCCTGCCCCAGTGCAACCTGGCACAGTGCCTAGCTGCACTGCAGAAAGAAGTGTGGCCATCACACCTCCTCCATTCCTGCAGGCAGCCATTGCAGAGAGGAGCACTCTTGTTGTGCTCCCCTCCTGGGACAGGCTGTACTGGGATCTCAGCGGGACACCACCAGGATCCTGTAACCTGCAGAAAGAGCCTAAGAATTAATGGGTATGAACTACATCAGCATTCCTCAACATGCTGGCTGGGGACAGTCAGGATTAGAGTCCAACCTAACTGCAGGACACCAGGTTGGAGAAAACTAAGCTATATCCTCCTCTTGGAACTTGTGTTTATATTAGTGGAAGCACTAGATAGACTTATGAAAGACAAACAGAATACATATGCCTGTCATTATGCATATAGAAACAGATGTGCTACATTGCACGTAAAAGGCATAGTGGAGATGAGAGAGGAAGTGTTAAAGGGCTCTAAATAGTCCTATGAGGATTCCCTGGACATGAGAAGGAAAGGAATTGTGCCACAGAATTTGAAGCATAAGTAACTTCCCTGAGTATGGCAGAGATGGGAATCATGTGGCCCATAGCATTTCCAACCACCTTTACTCTGAAACATATGGGGCCCAAGCAAGGAAGTCAGGAGACTTAGGTCAGCTGGGATGGCACCCTGTGGGTCCTGACAATCCTCCTTTGGTTACAAAAGGGATGTAAACCACTGGAACAGCTTTTGTCTGTTGTCTATCTCTGATCATCCCCAGCCATCAAGAATCAAGTTTAGATCCCAATTGTTGCTCATGCTTTTGAAAGAGGTTGTAGAATACCAGCAATGAATAGATGATAAATAGATGGTAGACAGACAGAGACATGCAGAGTTTCTAAGGCCCTTTCCACACCAGCCTATTAAAATGGTGCAGAGCGACTTCCAACGGAGGTCTTCTGCACTGTGGAGTGGATTGGGGCAGACTACTTTTTGTAGTTCCGCACCTCAGTCTGCTCCGGAGCGACCGGAACTGGTCGCGCTGCGTGCTTTTTAAAAACCTCTTTTAAGAGGTTTTTTAAAAGTAAGGAACGCACGACCCCATGTCACTCCGTCGCCGCGCTCCGGTGCAGATTTGCAGGTGCGCACTAGTGCATGCCTGCAGATCTGCCACGGGCGGGCTTTAGGCTGGCGAGCTTCAGTGGTTGGTGGAGAGCCTCCACCAAACGGAAGCCGCCATTTTGGACACCGGAGCAGTGCGGAGCGACGAGCTTGCACTGCTCCTCGTCAGGACGGACCCAAACAGACCCACCAAAAAGCGGGTGAGTAGCGGCAGGGAGCGTTTCCCTCTCCACGTGCGGAAAGGGCCTAAGCTATATCAGCTTGCAGAAATTTCATAGTGATACCAAAACAAAACAAACCCTTCTCATTTCTAGGGGGGTTTCTTGGAGGGGGAGAGACGGCTGTTTGTTTCTGTTTTGTTGGAAGGTTGGTTTCGCAGTTGGTCAGTTTCTCAGTAGCACTATGTTTTAATCTGAGGTCCTAAACTGTAGTTTATTTAATGACTGCATAGCTGCAGCACTGGGTAGATAGCCTGGTCAGGGAGTAACATCCTGTCTACTTTCATGAGCTTTTATGGAAACCATCTGGTTTCCTCTTGTGATCCATTTTCTCCAATTACAGCTAAGACCACCCATTTCACTTGTCACATTCATATACTGCTGCAATATGAATAAATAATAAGCAACAACCAGTGAAGTTAGGCACATCTGGAGAAACTGCTGCAGAGGTCCTCATTTGCATGCCAGATCATATGCCAGTTTTTAGGAGCTGAAGATGGCTCTATCCAGCTTTTCAGGAAAACACATTCCTGTTTTAAAGACCTGTATACTTTTTGTTTGGGTGATTCTTTTTTTAACGGCAAAGAAATATTTTATTATTCCTCGCAGTGGCAGTGCACAATCCTATGTACCTATTTAGGCTCTGTTTGCTGAATGGAAATGAAGTTATTGGTTTGGTTCTAATACATACAGACAGATACAGTAGATGATAGATAGATGGATGGATGGATGGATGGATGGATGGATGGATGGATGGATGGACGGACAGACAGATAGACAGACAGATGATAGATAGGATCACTCTGCTTTATGCTTCGTTTTTGGCTGACACATTCCTCCTTGTCTCTGGGAAGTAATAGGACTGTCTATGATGAAAGTTGCAGGGTCTCAAAATACCAAGAGACCAATTTACCGGTGTCAATGACAAGAAGAATCGTTTGCAGTTTTGCACAGCTCGTGTAAAATGTGAAAGCAGAGAAATGCGTTGTTCAACTTTTTTTAAGAGGCAGGAAACATAGACGTTCACAAAGAGGTCACAGTTTTTCCTCTCTTAAATCAGAAGCTGTCATCTCTACCCAGTACGTTCAGGATGTGTCTTGTTTGCAAGAAAAGCTAGCCCAGCAATCAGTAAGGAGTTCTTCTGTTTAGGAAACGCTACTGTTTGAAATGGTTCAACCCAGGGGAGTAGCTATGGGTAGAGCATAAAAATGGCATTGCACCCCAAACAGAAATTTGAAGCCACCACCCCCCAGCAAAATTTTCTTTCAGCCTTCAAACTTCTAGCAATCCAGAGTGTGAGGCACTGAAAATCATGCATATCTGGAACTCTTCTATTTGCTATGTTCTACAGTAGAGTCCCGTTTATCCGACGCTCGGTTATCCAACCATCCGGATAAACCGACATCGTGACGGCCTGGGAGCGTGGCTGTGGGCATTTCCGCGCCCCCAGACACTCCCAGACACGCCCCGGCATGCCCCAGGCCCACCCCAACACCCCCCAACACGCCCCCAAAATGGCAGCCGCCACGGGCGTCCGGGTAATCCGACCCTTTCGGTTATCTGACGCTGCGGCCGCCCGTTTGGGTCGGATAACCAGGACTCTACTGTATTTCTTTGGTAACCGTGTCTGCACCTTTACTTTGGATGCCTAAATTGTATTTCTAAATGCTCAACTATAGTTTTAAGTTACTGAAGTGCTAGAAATAGTTTCATTTGGGGTTTAGGAATAGGAGCATTAGTGAACTGAAGGCAGTTGTTTGTTTAATGATATGCCAATCCAGATCATAGAATCATAGAATCATAGAGTTGGAAGAGACCCCAGGAGCCATCGAGTCCAGTCTCCTGCTATGCAGGAACATCCATCATAGCATCCCCAACAGATGGCCATCTAGCCTCTGCTTAAAAACCTCCAAAGAAGGAGACTCCACCACACTCCGAAGCAGCACGTTCCAATGTCAGACAGCTCTGACTGTCAGGAAGTTCTTCCTGAGGGTCAAGTGGAATCTCCTTTCCTGCAGCTTGAATCCATTGCTCCTTGTCCTAGTCTCTGGAGCAGCAGAAAACAAGCCCGCTCCCTCCTTGACATGACATTCCTTCAAATATTTAAACATGGCTGTCATGTCCCCTCTTAAATTTCTCTTCTGCAGACTAAACATACCCAGCTCCCTAAACCATTCCTCATAGGGCATGGTTTCCAGACCCTTCACCATTTTGGTCACCCTCCTCTGGACACGTTCCAGCTTGTCAATATCCTTCTTGAATTGAGGTGCCCAGAACTGGACACAGTATTCCAAATGAGGCCTGGCCAAAGCAGAATAAAGTGGTACCATTACCTCCCTCAATCTAGACACCATACTCCTATTGATGCAACCAAGAATCATGTTGGCTTTCTTGGCTGCCGCATCACACTGCTGACTCATGTTCAGCTTGTGATCTACCAAGACTCCTAGATCCCTTTCACACGTACTGCTATCCAGTCACACATCCCCCATCCTATATTTGTGCATTCCATTTTTTCCTGCCTAAGTGCAGGACCTTACATTTCTCTGTTGAAATTCATTTTTTTAGCTTTGGCACAGCTCACCAATCTGTCAAGGTCATTTTGAACTTTGATCCTGTTGCCTAGTGTATTAGCAACCCCTCCCAATTTGGTATCATCTGCAAATTTAATCAGTATGCCCTCCGCTCCTTCATCCAAGTCATTAATGAAAATGTTGAATAGTACTGGGCCCAAGACAGAACCCTGTGGCATCCCACTAGTCACTTCTCTCCAGAATGAAAAGCAGCCATTGGTGATCACTCTTTGAGTTTGGTCGGTCAACCAATTACCAATCCACTTAACAGTAGCCCTGTCCAGTCCACATTTTACTAGCTTCTTTGCAAGAATGTCATGAGGAACTTTGTCAAAGGCCTTACTGAGGTCAAGATATGCTACATCTACAGCATTCTCTTCATCTATCAAGTTTGTAACTCTATCATAAAAAGAAATGAGATTAGTCTGGCATGACTTATTTTTGAGAAATCCATGCTGGCTTTTAGTGATCATGGCATTGCTTTCTAAGTAATTACAAAGTGACTGTTTAATGATCTGCTCTAGGATCTTTCCTGGTATTGATGTCAGGCTAACTGGGCAATAATTATTTGGGTCCTCTTTTTTTCCCTTCTTGAAGATAGGGGTGACATTTGTCCTCATCCACTCTGCTGGGACTTCTGTTCTCCAAGAGTTCTGAAAGATTATTGCAAGTGGTTCAGAAATGACTTCTGCCGGTTCTTTTAATATCCTTCGATGTAATTTATCTGGCCCTGGAGACTTGAATTCATCTAGTTTAGCCAGATATTTCTGTACTACTTCTCTACTTATTCTGTGCTGCATTTCCCTCGCTTTCTCACCTGCTCCACACGCCCCAAGTTGGGTACTTCTATCCTTTTGGGAGAAAACTGAGGCAAAGAAGGTATTGAGTAATTCTGCCTTTTCACTTCCCCCTGTTATTAATTGGTCATCTTCTCCATGCACTGATCCTATCATTTCTTTGTTTTTCCTTTTGCTGCGTACATATCTAAAAAAGCCCTTTTTATTGTTTTTGATGTCTCTGGCAATCCTGAGTTCACTCTGCGGTTTAGCTTTTCTGACCTTCTCCCTACATCTCCTGGCTATTTGCTTGAATTCCTCTTTGGTGGTTTCACCATTCTGCCATTTCCTGTACATGTTTCTTTTAACACTTAGCTCTTAACACTTAGCTCAGCTGAGAGTTCTTCAGTCAACCATTCCGGTTTCTTTAGACACCTGCCATTTTTCCTCCTTATTGGCACAGTTTTCAACTGTGCCTTCAGTATCTCACTTTTAAGAAACTCCCATCCTTCATGAGCTCCTTTCTCTTTTAGTATTCTTGACCATGGGATTTCAGCAAGTAACTCCCTAAGTTTAGAGAAATCAGCTTTCTTAAAGTTTAGGATGCGTGTCTGGCTACACTTGGCGTCTCCTTCCCACTGAATGACAAATTCCAGAAGAGCATGGTCACTCCCTCCTAAGGATCTCACCACCTCCACCTCATCAACTAGGTCATCCCTGTTGGTCAGGATCATATCTAAAATAGCTGATCCCCTTCTTGCCTCCTTCACCTTCTGGACCATGAAATTGTCTGCAAGGCAAGTGAGGAACCTGTTGGACCTTGCGGTCTTTGCAGACTTTGACTGCCAACAAATATCAGGATAATTGAAATCTCCCATTAACACTGCATCTCTCCTTTTTAAATGTGTGGTCATCTGCTCCATCCAAGTCCTCAGGCTGGCCCGGAGGCCTGTAGCAAACCCCCACAATCACATCCCCATTGTTTCTCGCTCCCTTAATTTCCCAGATGCTCTCAACTTAGCTTCCCAGATTTAAGTCCTGGATCTCTTCACAGGTGAAAATATCCTTGACATATAAGGCTACCCCTCCTCCTTTCTTGTTTGGTCTATTTCAGCGAAATAGGTTATGCCCCCCATTCCTATGTTCCAATCATGAGATGTCAGCATTCAAGCTGGGAAATCTGACATTGAAGCAGAAGCTTATCTTGGGTGGGGCACTGGAGTGCATGCCCGGGAAGCCAATGGAGGGGGTGCAAAAAGGCCGAACCCCCCCACCCTTCCACTTGGGCTTGGCCTGGTGCCACCCCCCCACCCCTTCCGAGGTTGTTCCTGGCCTGGTGTAGTGGCAGTGGCAGCAACCCTCCCTCTCAGACCTGGCCCACCCCCCAGCTCCCGCTTGGGTCTTCCTTGGCCCGGGGTGGTGTCAGCATGAGAAGCAGCACCTACAGGAGCAACTTGCACGCTTGCCCTGGCACTGTTGACCCTAGATATGCCACTGTATTGCAGCAGATGTACATTTTGCCAATTACAGCAGTTTTGGAAAACCTAACCACTAACAGTATACAGCAGACTATGGAAAATCATAGAATTACACCAGACGTGTATGAGCCAATAATTAAACAGCAGTCATTAAGCCATGATGAAAAATTACTAAGCACACACCAAGTAAAAATGATTCATATTGAACCTTTCCTTTAGAGTTCAGGTTGTTACTGTTCTTAGCAGAAAGTGCCACTTAGTCAAAGGTGGAGTCAAAATGTTTGGAAATGCTTAATCTGTTTTTCCTTGAGATTTCTAAGAGCTTAATAACTCTGAGGCTTCAACAGTTTCTGCTGGTTGAAGATACTTTTTTTCTTCTTCAGCATGGCTCTACCTTCCTTTGGCCTTATGGTGACCCCCTGACCTTTCCACATGAGCATATTTTACAGCTGCTGGATGAAGGAGGAGATAGTCATTTGTAGCTTACAGAGCAAGCACTGGCAGACACATTGTCCTCCTCTGCAGATGGCTAAACTAGTTCTCCAACCTAAATTTCATCAACTTGTGCACAGTTTGTTTCTTCATTGTATTTTGAGTTAAAAATGTAAAATTCAAACAATGAAACAGTGAATAAAAGAGCACAGGATCAAAACAAGGCAGTCATTCCAAACAGACCCTGGAAAATTTCTTTATGGTGACTATAGCTCCCAGAATCACCTGGCCAGCATGACCATTGGATATGCATATTGAGGGATTCTGAGAATTATAGTGTCCAAAAAAAAATGGAAAATTGAAGGATGGTTGTAGCCCAAATGCCAAAAATGAGACATTTATTTTCTCTGTTCAGGCACCGTGGGAGTTAGTATTCCCTCCGTCCCTTTGCAACACCCAAAGCTATCATTTCCCACTTACTGAAAATATCCTGAATCCATCCGATATGGCCCTTCAGTGCTTCATAGTGAGCAGCTGGCTCAGAGAAGTGTCTGGCTATATCCCCACAGCCAGATGCAAACTGATGACATTAGCACTAAGATCCACTGTGGTTCTTCAGGGGTCTCAGCAGTACTGTGATCACTTTTCCCTGGCTTTGAGGATGTAGACAGGTGCTTCTCCGAGTCTGCCCACTCACTGCAAAGTGCAGAATGGCCATGGGACAGTGGTTTCAGAGTTTTTACAGCAGCTTGGGGAGCATGTAGCTCAGTATAATGTAGGTCCACATGCAGATGCTGCTGGGATTTAGGACACACACCATAATGTCAAAGTTCTATGACACTTTAGCACTATAAATATGTAAAAAAGGATGGGAGAGAAGAAGCATTCAATCTAGTCACCAGAAAAGTAGTAAGAGCGGGAAGGTCAAATAAAAACCTCTGTGGCAAAGGTCATACCTCCTGTTATCGTACTCTTCCACCCCTCCATTGAGATACACAATTTTTATAAATTGGACTTATTAATGACTGGAGAACATGATCAGGATCAAGCTGACTGGAGATATGTTTTGGGGTCAACCTGACCCTGAGACATGTTCAGGGTCATAAGTCCAGAGAGGATTAGGCAGAAAAACCCAACACTAATGGGTTTGTGCTAATCCTTTTACCACTCCAGGTTCCTTGCATTTCTGAATATAATGAGAGACAAATTGTGCAGATTGATGAACAATCAGATTGTGCAGATTGATGAACAATCAGAGACCATCCTTTGATCTTATTCTGTGGAGATCTTCCCTTTACACCCTACCTGACTAAACATTAAGAGACTGTCATAATTCCCATCAATGTTTTGTCACACCAGAGTTAAGCAATCAGACCATTCCAGACCCATTTGTCAATCCCACGAGAAAGCCATTACGGCTTTGTCAGTGCACCCCTTCAGGGTGTAAAATATGGTATAAAAATTGTAGCTTTGATCCCAGCCATTTGTAGTACATTGGAGGTAGTACATAGTGTCAGGGATTCCAGGCAGGGAACCCTGGAAAATGATCAGCCCACTGCAAAGGTGTTGCATCATGCCCCAGCTGTGGATGATTGCAAGGTTGCATAAGAGACTGGGGTTGTGTGCAGAAGGTAAAGGGAGGTGTGCAAACCCTTACCTGATTGGCTGTAGATAGGTTGTAGATATGTATATAAGAAAACAATCCCCAGTCTATATTGTCTGTTGACCAAACCTGGTGTCTGGTGCAAGCCTCTGTCTGTCCTATGTTGTGTATATAACAGAACTTTGCTGCAAGATAAAAGTGCCTCCTGTTTTGGAAGAAACTCCCCTGTGTGTGAGTATCCTTATTGGGGAACAAGGTTGCTGCTGTTGCCTCGCTGTGTTCTGGCTTTTCTGCTGCATTTCCGTGGGGTTGAAACTCCTATCATCCCTGACACATAGTACATGGCTGTTCCCCAGACTGCTGCTCCTCCATGCCACCCTCAGACACTGTCAGAGTCCCCCCACTGTGACCTCTTCTTCAGGACTGGTAACTATCACCCTTTCCACTCAATCTCTCTCTATCCAACTTTTCTTGCCTCACTTTTTGATAGTCTTGTATGGTTCTTGAGAGTGTCTGATTTCTTGTGTGCTTATCAATTCAGATAAAACACTTTGTTAACTTTAACTAGAGTCCTCTCTACAGTTAGTACTGGTTTACATAGGTGAAAAGATCCTGCTATTACCTTCCTCTCACAGGCCTCATTTGAGCTATAATTCCCCCAAATTCTAAGGAGACATTACTATTATGGGTGAACTCCAATGTCCCTCACCTCTTAGGATAACTCTCCTTTCAACATGCCATCAGTGGGACCACCTAGAAGTACGGAGGAACCAAGACAATGGATACAAGACATGGCTATTTACCCCTGTCTGCATCAGAAATTCATAAAAAGTGTCATCCCTTGCCCTGGGTTTAAAAATCATGGGTAGTCACAGTATTCTTGAGAAATAGACCAGAACAAAGAGGTATGTCACAGGATTATATTTAAAATTCTTGATAAATATTGGTAGTACTCCCATCAAATCCTGAATCTTTTGATCGGTCTGAAGGAACTCTCTGCCTCATTGTAAACTACTCTGTCCTCTATTTTATTTGATGAGACTTCAGTGGGCACTCAATGTGTCCTTTAGCAAACTCCCTCCCCCTGCAAGATTTCCTCTGATTTCTTATAGCCCAAAGTTACTTTACGATTTGTTAGAATTAACTTTAGTTGAAAGTCCTAACATATAATTTTATTGCTGTCCTTCAAGCTTGAATTAGGGTCTTCTGAGAACTGCATTCCTTTGTCCCACTATAGATGTGAGTTTCCGACAGGAGCTACAGTTTAGCATAATTGTTTTCTCTGATTCTCCCAGCAGGGGTGTATGTTAGACACTTACGAGAAGTGCCACCTACTTAAAGTGCCAATTTGCACAGTGGGACAATTCCAGTAAGGAAGGAAGCATTTGAAACTTGGTCTGTGTGTTTTTGTAACTGAACAAATTCAAAGCTAAAGACACATGTGAAGGAAAAAATATCCATTCTTTGATTATAGGATAAAAACTATGTTCATACATATTGCACTATCATCTGTAGTTCTGTAGTTCTCCAGTACAGATTTGTTCTGGCCTAATTAACTATCCTGAGATACATTTTAATTTCAGGGATCTTTGGCTTAGGGTAGAAAATATGTTCCCCAAGCAATATATGTACATTTTGTGTATGTGTTTCTGTTAGCAAGACCCAAATCTTCTTCCGACTCTATCATTGGGCAAAGGAGGCAGGTACCTCAGCCATCTGATTTCAGATTTCAAGAAAGGGGAGAAAAATTTGGCTGTTTAATTTATTGTACTGCATTTCTTTATCTCAGGGAGTAGGTGACAGATACATTTGTGAGCAGTTGGCTACTCTGCTATTTTGACTTTGGGGGAAGAATGGGCATGCTATCTGTTGTCCGCCCCCCCACCCCCGGCAGCACAATTTCCTCAGTGAGTCCCAGACAGTCAAAGCTGTGGGCAGACACTTGCACCCATAATATTCTTAAAACAAGTTCGGAAAAATATGCAGCTTGTTTTCTGAAACTAAAAGTTTTAACTTCAGGTGCAGCTGACTTTCCCCCTCATTTGTAACTGCCAGCAAAGGTCAACAAGCATTTCCTACATGGAAACAAATATAAATGATGCCCATTTACTACACTTATTACTGTCTCTGGTTTAAAAACCTATCATAAATGTCAGGGCGATATTACGGAATCATTTTTAAACAAACCAAAATAAATAAAAGTGTTACAACTATGACAAGCAGATAACAATGTCTTTAAAGAGCTTGTCCTCATTTTATTCCCACCGTCACAATGCCTCAGAACATACCAGATCTGGAAATAACACTGCTAGCGTTAATATGACTGATAGGAAATGAAAGGTCATTTCAGCCTTGTTGGTGACTGAGAAAGTCTAATGTAACTGTTACCATCTCTGCCAATTTGTCCTGGCATTGATAATAGGTTGTTCGGTGCCACTCATGAATATTTATGCAAGGAAAAGATAAGCAGATGAGAACTGGCACCAAGATGTCAAATTCACAAGAGAAATGGAATACTTTCAAGCAGAAATTAGCTACTTTCAGCATTATGATGTACATTTATGTCAGGGGGAGAGATGCTAAGCATATAAAAACAAAAAATATAATCACAGATGATTTATGTAACTTGAAAGTTTAGGTGACAAAGCAGGTAAACAACAACAACAATAAAAGTCCAGTACGTTATGCAAGGCCTCTTTCTCCTAAAGATCAATTCTTAGAGATCTGTCAGAACAAAAAGATTTTTACCTGCCTGCAGAAAGATAGCAAGGAGCGTGCTAGCCTAGTCTCTCCTAGGAAGGAGTTCTTGAACAAGGGTGCAGGTGTTGAGAAGGCCTTCTTGTGTGTTCCTGTGAGTGTGGTGGGACAAAGAGAAGGACCTCCCTAGATAGTTTCAAAACATGGGCTAAGATCCTCAGGAGTAAAGAAGTATTACTATCTGTGAAACTCAGAATCATTCGTAGTATTTCTAGTTTCTGTGTATGGTTCTGAAAGCTAGACAATGAAGAAAGCCAACATCAACTCATTTGAAATGTGGTGCTGGGAGAAGAATTCTGTAGGTACTGTGGACAAAGAAAAATCAATGGGTCTTAGAGCAAATCAAGCCAGACTGATCCCTAGAAGCTAAAATGACTAAACTGAGACTATCGTATTTATGGACACATCACAAGATGGCATGACTCATGGGGAGAATTACAATGCTCAGTAAAGTGAATGGCAGTAGGAAAAGAGGAAGACCATACTACAACTGAATTGATTTCAATATAGAAAGCCATGGCCCTGAGCCTGTCAGACCTGAACAGATAGCTGATGACCAGGGTTCATAGATGTCTCTCATTCATAGGGTTGTCATAAATTGAAGTTGACTTGAGGTCAAATAACAACAACAAAGCTGTCAGTGATGCAATAGGAGAAGGAAGCACAATTATCTTGCATTTTCTGTCTTGCTGTTCCCATGAGTATCATTGGGACTTACTCAATGTATTTTACTCCCTGATGGAACAGACAAGATGGGGCAAAGTGAGTGACAACAGCCCAAGGGTTTGGTACTACAGAGCCAGTTTGGAGACAAGATCCACCACAGATAGCTCTTTCCCTTCCTGCCATGTAGGGTGCTTTCTCCTTGAATGCTCAGCTGTGGGAGTAAAGTATGTCTTCTCAGAAAAAGAACTCTGGTAACTGGAACAAGGGGAAAAGCCACTATGTCTGAAAGTAAAGCACTTTGCATTGAAAAGCCTGTCTCTGGAATATACATGGGAACTTGAGCCCATTGCCAACCCTTCACTTCCCAGACAGGCGGACTGGTACACAAGGAGAAGTCCAGTTTGGTTACAGTTTGGTGACAAAACTGGTTGAACCATATTTCCACACTGGACCACATATGGTGAGAAACATCTTTTTTCCACCAGCAGAGAACTAGTAGAAGTTCTCCTAACCAAAGACCTAGCATACTTTGTCACCTGTTGCCAGAAGAAAATGTACCATTACCATTACTACCACTACCACCACTGTTAGTTCTGCAGTAGGGCAGAAGATAATAATCTCAGTAGATGATACACCACATGAGGAAAATGTGCTAGTAACAACCTCTGCAACATCCAAGTGACATGTTCTGATTGCACGTAGAGTGGCTGGCAAACAAACAAACCCAGCCCTTCATTAAGGAACAATTCCCTCAGCAGGTAGTATTTTGTTACTGAGGTAGAAAATTACCCATCATACCATTCATGCTTCCTACAGATAATTAAAACAATGCTTTTTCCTCCAGATTTTATCTTTGCCTCCTAATCTAAGGGGTTCACAACAAGATTTCTTTGTTTTCAATTGGAAACAACAGCGGATATACTTTTGGGACACAGACACTTTTGTTAGCTACTTTCCTCTCTCTCTCTCTCTCTGCATAAAATGTAGTCTGTCAGCCAAAACAATTGTTTTATCACTCTAAGTGTTTGCAAGTACCATTCATTCCACACTCACAAAAACTTCAGGAAACAAAGGACATTTTTATTCTGTGAAATACAGTGGAAATCCTACAGAGTCAGAAAATGCCCAGAAGTCCTTCAGTGCATTATAGCGAACAAGAACATGGTTTAGGTTATATCAAATATGTCTGCTGAACGAAGGATTTCTAAAAAAATGTCTAGTTCATCAGGCAATTAATCAAAGAACCAGCACGTGGCAATATATATATATACACACACCTCTCATTTTCCACATAAAAGATAACCTTATACAACTTGAGAGGAATATATTCCCTGTTTTTCAACAACATTTTTTTGCTTTTGCTAAAAATACCATAAGAATGAAGCAGCTTAATTCCTCACGTTCTTTGCCCAGCCATCTACAATTAGTATCTCCTGTCCTGCTTGTATTGGCCCAGTAATTAGGAAGACATCTACTATATGTAATCATTTAGTCAAATTGCTTTATGGAATTTAATATTAAGTTTAAAATTATTAAATATATTCATCACTGACCAAGATATTACTCATCCTTCCTGATTGGGCTAGTGGAAAGATATATTTTTTTTAAAAAAACATGGTGTAAACTCTCCTGCAAATATTTATATTGAAGAGTAATAGCAACATTTAAAAAAATAAAAATAAAAATTATTTATTAATTTTATTAATGTCCTGCCTTTCCTCCCAAATGACACAAAGTGGTTCACGCTATAGTTTGAAACAAAATATGGCTAAAGGCAATGGCTGGCATCTTGCATCATCAATAGCTTTATTGTCATAGCTACATTTTCCATTTCAACCCCCAAAATCTACCTTAGAAATCATAGCTACCATACCAGTCTTGAGACTGGAGCACTGAATGAGTACTCCAGTCTACTCCCACCAATGAGGCTTGGTATGAGAACTGCTTTATGCACAATGCCCAGAGACTGGATGCATCATTAAGATAGGTTTGTGGGGAGCATTTGCAAGTCACTGCAATGGTGCCATAACCATAAATGTAAGTTTAGATTAGGGATGGGACAAATCCAAAATTTTCCAAATCCGGATCTGAATCCCTGGAAGGTTCTGGGAATCTACAAATCTCATGAATCTTTCAAATACTTTTTTTAAAAAAGGATTTAAAAAGAAAGAAGGGTTTAAAAGGGTTTTAAAAGGGAAAGAAGGATAATCTTGGGCAAACACACTCTCTCTCAGCCTTAACAAAAGCCTAGGCAAAGACAAACCTCCCTCTGAAGAAATCTAGCCGGGACAATTATCATAATTTTGCCTCAGGATCTCCCCAGATTGAAAATGACATGAAGGCCCTTTCTTCACAGGCAGAAAAATGTGGATTAATCCCACATTTTCCTGCTTGTGTAAACAGGACCACTACAGTACAGAGCTAATCCAGGTCAAAACTGGCTTTTCTTTGCATAGCTCTTTCTGGCGTCCCAGAGTTTGTAGTCTGATGATGCACCAGCACACTTTGTCAGAGAAGGCTATGACACCTGGTAAAACTACAAAGCCCAGAATTGTGTATGAAAGAGTTTTGCAAGGGAGCTATGCAAAGGAATCTTTCAGCTATCCTTGAAATCTCAAGCCTGTATGTTCCAGTCAAGAGCTGAACTTAAATATTAAATGTTCAATTTAAATATTTTAGAATACAACCCCAGATGTAATTTCTGAAATTGACAGCAAAGGCCATTATTACTTCAAGGGAAAAACTGACCTACTTGCCATGCCCCTTGTGTGTCTAGTTTGCCAGGTTTTCAGGAGTCCTGGTTTCCAACAAACTATTTGGTTGGTGGATTCGGTTTACCTATTTTGGCACAGGGATTCAGATTCACAAATCTCAGACCCTTGCCCAGGATTTGAGGATTCAGCTGGCCCATCCCTAATTTAGATCATGTATCTGACTTCAACCAAAAGTAATGGTTTGCCATGATAAGAGCTGAGCAATCAGGCAGGGAAACACACAGAAGAGGAGAAAATGAGCCAAAGGCTAGGATACATAAATACTCAGTTTATTACAAATACATTAAAAAACAGTAACTAGGAAGCTCTCAGATGAAGCCAACGTATATTTGATTAACTCTATAAAATACTGTAGAAACCTATTGGTGTTTTGTGCTCACGTAAGATCCTTTATGCATGTGCTTAACTTTTTGGCCATGGCATAAGCCTGCCATCAGTTCACAAATTCCACAAGCATAGCTGTTGTACATACAGTGGCATATTTTTAGAGGGTTCATTAACTACAATGCCCTCAGTGAGCCTTTTGAGTCCCTGGGATTGCAGAAACAGGAAGTACATTGACAGTTGTGAAATTGGTTACATAATGATGTTATTCAACAGAAATGTGGACTAGCACAAACCGGCATTTAAATGATAGGAACTTCATGAAGTCACTTGGCGCTAAAACTGTAGTTGTGGTGATGCAGAATCCTCTAGCTGCCACATTGCTCAACAGACAAGTGAATTTTCTATTACTGTGGGGTATTGGAAGTGGAAAAAGGTACCATCCAGTTTTACATGAATGACTGTGCCTCCAAGGGCCAACAAGAGTAGACAGACAGAGTTTCCTTTTGTGCTTCCCATATACTTTGGCTGCTCAGTTGCTTTCCAGCCTAAAAAAATTATACTTTAAGGTCTGGTTTCACATCCTGTTACAGATGTGGCTCAACAGCCAGAGAAATGAGTTTTCTATTTGTATATATAGAATTCCCATATAAAATCTTCTACATGGGAAAGAAGGAACATCACATATTTCCTCACAGCCATTTCTACCATGACATAATAAATAGCTGTAGGGATTAAATGTCTATCTCCTCCTTCTAACCCTAATCCATTGGAAGATGTATTTTGACTGATTGATTGCTAGAAATCTGATTTATTCTCACTGTTCTTTCCTGTCTCCCTTCCATGACAGTTAACAGTGTGGGATTTGATAATTTTCTTTTAAACACTTTGTCACCTTGAAGAAATGGCTATGTATGGCATACCAAAGTTGAGGTACTTGTTTCTAAGCTCTTAACACCATAGCAACACCCAGAAGCCTTGAATTTACTGACCCAAGGACACAAAGAAACACATTTAAGAACTAGCTTAATACAAACCTTAGAGTGGCACCTCTATTGTGATTAGATGACGAATGTATTATTATGACACAGTATCTACTTTAAAGATGACAGAGTGGTTGCTTTAAGCAGAAATGAGATACACACTGTTCCAAAGAACTTGCTGTAAGGATAGCTGGGATAAAATGATCTAGCTAGCCTGCCAGAGTGTGTGAAAGAAATTCAATACACAAGTGCCAGAAGTCAACTTAGCTTCCTGCTCTGCATGTCAGCAAGAGAGACTAATTAGTCAAGCAATGATCAGGAGTTGGACAAAATAGATTGTCTCCAAGACAGATACTGGGGAGGGAAAGGACTTACTGCTCAAATACAATGGCCAGTGGCCTGCAGAGTTGGAGAAATTGAAATGGAGACCTCAGCTCTCATCATGGATGTGAAAAGGAAGCCAAGGGGCTTTGAAAAACCACAGGATCATAAAGGTTAATAGATTCAGTGTGTAAATTACTCAGGGCCAGCTCTACCATTAGGCAGAGTGAGGCACTATGGGGACAAGAGTGGCACTAAGCTGTTGGACTACAATGCTATGGACCTCCTAAACTAGCCTGCTGCCCTCAGGTTTAATGGGAGATCTTTGCCCAATGCCAAGGTCAAACAAAGATCCAAGCGTCATTCTGGTCAGTTGGCTTCTGTACATGGCACACTATCTTGACTTCCCCTTTGTCAGCAGTATGTCTAGGGCCATCTGAATGCTATCATTCTGATTCTTCATTCTGGATTGTCTAGTCAAAGGAGAGGGGCATTTTCAACCTGCACCTTTTGGGCAGGCTACACAGATACACCACACCACTGAACCCAAAATTATGTGATGTAACTTCCAATTTGGGGTTTAGCTTAAGATTGATAGATATTTTTCAGCTGGTGGGGGGCTTTAAGGGTGAAGGAATAGTAGAGTATATATCCATTTTTAAGCAAGTTGAAGTGGTTTTTTTTTTTTTTACCAGAAATTAGGGGTGGATACTGCAGAGATCTGGGAACTGCAAAATCCCCCTGGAGGGCTGCACATTCCCCACTACTAGTCCAATCTAACCACAGCTGTCTTCATTAAACTGGTTAATTAGCAATGCTTTTCTATTTTAAAGTTTCAGAATAACAACAGTCCTCCCTCCATATCTGCAGGTTTGACCTTTGCAAATTTGATTATTGGTGAGGTGCGTGTGTGCCTCCCCCATTTTTCTCCTACAATTCTTTTGCCTTTTGCCATGATGTGGGCAAAAGGCAAGGTAATGGGGGGTAATTGCACATGCATCTTTCCTTCTCCCCTCTGGAACTCCACCTTCCCATTCCCTTGCCTTTTGCCTTGGCACAGAGAAGGAAGGCTGGGTGCCCGGGCAAAAGGCAAAGGAATGATAGGGGGAAGTCCTAGAAGGGAATGGGATTGGAAGCACAAAGAGGAGTTTTTCACAGTTTTTCCACTCTCACAAGGGTTCTGTGCTGCAAACCTTCATGAAAGTGGAGGGGCACTGTAATAATCAAATATGTCTTTAATATGTGGCACCTCTCATTTTCCTGCTTCATCCATATCTTCTTGAAGTAATTTGAGAGTGATTCTTGGGGAAAGGGTTGCAAGTTCATTCAGATCTCCAGGAAAACCTAACTAGTCCTTTAATTGCAGCAATTAGCAAACCAGAATATATGAATTGTGATTTTATCATCATTTTTTAGCACTGTTAGATTGCAATCCCATGATATTTTCCTAAGAGTAACAGTTAAGTACACACTGGAACTTCTGAATAAAATACATCCAATTGAAACACCAGATCAGATCTTTGAAATGCTATTAACTACAGCTCTTTAAAAAAATCCACACAGACTGGGTGATTATGCAAACTGTAGTACAAAAAATAGCTTTTGCAACATCTGGGTTAGAGGGATAGGTTATTCAATGATTTGGGCTGCTGCACTGAGAGTCTTCAGTCTATAGCTTTTCATGTATCTTTGCCAATTTTATAAGCATTAATTTTCAATGGAAATAGTAAAGAAAAGATGATTACATCAAGAGATTCCCAGATTCAAATCCTGAGCTCAGTTACCATTGACACCTACCTTTTCACTCAGACTTCTCAGTCTTCTTCACCTTACAGATGGGTTATATAAGCAAGGTAGAAATTACCTTCTTTTTACATACTGAACAGTGGTTTTGATCAATAATTACATGTGAAGTGTAACAGAGAAAACTTGAACTGGGTTTTGAAAGCAGATGGACAAAAGGTGGCAAGGGAGAAAAAGAGAATACAGCTTAAACTACCGTTGAATTTCGTTTGTGGGAGTGGAAGTCCTGATTTCTCTTCACTTGATAATGCAGCAGCTACACTGAACAGAAAGCATGTTTTTGACAAGTGATCATTATATGCGAAGAGCACTGCTCTCTCACTCGCTCGCTCGCCCTCATACTCACGGCTGTAATGGCTATTTGTGTGTGTCTTGCCCTCTAGATATCTACTGTCACATCTGATGTCATTTAAGACATGAACAAAAAAAAGAAATCCTTGTTTTACCCTTGAACAAAAAGCACAATAGCTTTATTTTATATTGTTAGGGACATGGGCCAGCCCAAGAAATATTTCCCCTTGATGGGGATCAGCGTATTATGCCCTCACTCATAAATTAGTCAAGATGCAGTGTAACCAAGTTGTTATGGAACATGAGCTGGAAAATCCTACAAAGACCTGTCCCTATCCCTGGCATAAAATTTATAATAACTAGCTATACACTGCTCTTTCATAAAACCCGCAGTCTGCTGCCAGATGCAGCCATCTCACTTTACATAATTGTAAGGCTGGCCCAGGTAGAAGTGTCCCCTCCACCTCCACAAACACAACTCTTAGTAACACAGATTTTTGTCAACCAGAACTTTGTTCTTTTCTTCCAGGATTGGACTCTTCTGGACTGTGTATTTTCCTTCTTCCTGGATTAGATTTGTAAAAAGAAAAAAGACAGAAAAAGCAATGAGAAACAAACAGGAAAAAAAGTGTAACATTTAATGTTTGAAGTAAGGCAATTGCACACTAGAAGCTTCATCTGGAAGAACTCTGTCTTATAATAAAACTATCAGATGGGCTGGTTTATTTGTTTGTTTGCTTTAAATAGATATGTCCTAATTTTTAGTAAAAAAAAGTGCCTTCAGAGGAGCTTACTTAACAACAAAAAGCAGACAGAACAGTCCATGTCCTTAGATGTATAATCTAAAAAAATATGACAATCAAGGAAAAGGGAATAGGGTGAGATGACAGAAACAAGAAACCTTGGGTGCTATTTATAAAGTTCTTAGATTGACCAGCTTTAATGCTGCTGTTATAGTACAATGCTTTTGTGTAATGGAGCCAAAGGGACAAGGGGACTCTACCAGCACTGCTGCTGGTGTTTGTTTTCAGGTGCATGCTGGAGGTTGTGAACAGCTCTGGCCACATAAGACTCCCCCATGCCATTGAATTATGTATCTGCTTTCAAACCATGTGAATAGCTGCACTGCCTTGAGTATACCAGGAAGCTCATATCTTGGTTTTACGATCTAAAATTTGAGAGAGGGAGTCTTGGAATGCCTGATATATTATTATGGCTAGAAGCCACAACAGGCAATAGTTCTGATTTGTTTTTCAAAAGGCAAAGTGTGCCAGTGCCTTCTCCGTCTTCTGAGTTCAGGAGTCTGCTGCAAGAGCCATGTCTTGCAAGTGCCACAAAGTTTTCCGTGTCAGTTGGAATGCCAGTGATGTCCTGGACAGGGAACTCTGTATTAGAACATAAGAAAAGCCCTCCTGGATCAGACTAAGAGGCTTCCCAGCTCAGCGTTCTGTTTTCAACAAGGCTCAGACAGGAAATCCTGAGGAGCTTGAAAAAAAGGGCATAAAGAGGACGTACTGCACCGATTGAAGTATTGAGAGGTACAAAGCAGGGCTGTCCCCTATCACCTCTGCTATTTATTTTGACATTAGAAATACTTAATGATAATATAAGAGAAGATGTGGCAATAAGAGGAGTCCAGATAAAGAAATTTCAATACAAACTCAAACCCTTTGCAGATGATTTGGTACTTTTTTTGGATGATTTCCTCAGGAGTGCTCAAAGATTGATGGATATTATTCAAGAGTATGGAGATTATTCCGGTTTTAAAATTAATAAGGAAAAAACAGTATACATATCAAAAAATATGAGGGAGAAGGAAGAAGCTGAATTCAAACAAATTACAGGATTTAATAAAGGACAGAAAGCTAAATATTTAGGAGCTTGGATTGCACAAAGAAATAATGAATTGTACCATAACAACTATGACAAAAAATGGAAGGAGATAACTCAAGATTTGGAAAAATGGACTCAACTAAAAATATCTTTGCTGGGACAGATATCAGTGATAAAAATGAATGTGCTACCAAAAATGAACTATCTTTTCCAAAATGTGCCTATTATAACAAGCATCAAACCTTTTGTTCAATGGAAAAGAGATATAATCAAATTTATATGGCAGGGGAGGAAACCACGAATTAAATGGAGAATCATGACGGACGCAACAGCAAGAGGTGGTTTAGGCTTGCTGGACCTACAAATGTATTACAAGCCAGCGGCATTCACATGGATAAAAGATTGGATAAATCTTCAAATTCGAGAATGCTGGCGTTAGAGGGAGAAGACCTAAGAATGGGATGGCACGCCTATATGTTTTATGGGAAAGCAACAGTAGACAAAGATTTTATGCATCATTTTATAAGGAAATCACTACTTGAAATACGGACTGACTACAAGAAGAAGAATATAAGGCAGTTACCTAATTCGGTCTCCCTGCAAGAAGTTTTTTTTGGGAGATGGAAAGATACAGATAAATGGCTACGATATGAAGATTTATTAGACACAACAGAAGACTCTGGTGTGGAGATGAAATCAAGAGAGAAATTGGAAACTGAAGGAATAAAATTAAGCTGGTTTCCCTATAGACAACTAAAGAAAGATTTCAGATGGATGTACAAACTTATGGAATACAACAAAAGGAACAAATTCATTTTCTGCGAATGTTAAGAGAACATCCACCACATCTATTAGCATATCTGTATAAAGAAATTTTACACCACCCTCCTTATTCTTTAAATCACTAAAAAAATCTCCATTCCAAAATAAACTCTTCTTCAGAATTTCCCTTTAATCTGGCTAACTTATCCGTCTCTACAAGTGACAGCAATCTATTGAACCATTCAGCCCTAGTTGTGATTTCCATTTTCTTCCAATACTTTGAGTATATAAGTCTTGCTGCCGATAACATATAGTGAAATAATTTCTTTTGTGGTTTGTCAGTATTAATGTCATCACTCCAAATTCCTAGTAGAAACAATTCCAGGTTTCTTACTTATTTGACATTTCAGGATTCTTTGAATCACAGTCTTTTACACAGTCCAATACTTTTTGGTCCTATCACAGGTCCAACATATATGAAACAAAAATCTCATATGTTCTTGGCGCTTCCAACAATTGTGTTTAATATGTTTATGCAAGTTTGATAATCTCTCAGGTGTAAGGTACTAGTGCAACTTTATCTTACAAAAATTTTCTTGAAGATCATAGCAAAATATATTTTTAATTTCATTCCAAAGTCTTTCTCATTGATTAATGAATATATTATGTCCAATGTTCTTGGTCCAGTTAATCATTTATTCCTTAACTTGTTTGTCTTCCATGTCTATTTAAGTTGACAATGAACTGAAGGAACATAACAACAACAATGACAATAACAACCACCACCAGGCACTCGACATGTTGGTAACGCAATAAAATTTTTAATGTTCTTATACCTGCTTTTTTACAGTATTTTATTCATCCATCTACACAAAAATGCAGATAGGTAAGATAACCTGCCAGCAGAACTTCTTATTCATTCGTGAGTATAGTTGAACCTTTTCTGCATGGTTTCAGAGATGCACATTACCAGTAGAGGAGTGTGGGAAAAGATGAAGAAACTGAAACCTGTGACAACTGACAGTAAATAGAGAGTTTTTCCTGACTTTTTGAAGTAAAGAAAATATGCCTGTTTGAAAATATGCCTATTACAAATGGGCATTTTTTGTTATACTTTAGCCTTGGTTGTTGCTGTGACTAATACTGAAAAACAATCTATGAAAAACATTTTAGAAAAGCCATTCAACTTTTTCCCCAAATTAGTTAGTTCTCATTTAATCTGTTATCTCTATTTAAAAAGCCACACATAACTTTTTTTTCAAATTACTGAACCTTGAACGTTTTCCCAGTTTTTAAAATCAATTTTCTCTCTTTCCCCTCACCGCCCCCATTCACATTTTGCTACACATTAAAA
Source organism: Ctenosaura bakeri (assembly GCA_948474755.1). Classification (NCBI taxonomy): domain Eukaryota; kingdom Metazoa; phylum Chordata; class Lepidosauria; order Squamata; family Iguanidae; genus Ctenosaura; species Ctenosaura bakeri. The sequence continues at coordinate 434,253 of CAOLHI010001256.1, forward strand.
TGATTACAATCTACCATTTCAATACATTCCCCCAAAATCTTTAACATTCATATTCTGTATGAGAAAATGCCATCAATGTGGTCTCTTAACTTCAGCTGCTAAAAAAAGTTATCCATTTCCATATCCCTTGGCAGTTCTGAATTAAAACATTTAAATTGCAATAGAGTCTTTTTCCTATCAGCTGTTGTCTGCTAACTTAAAACATCTGTTCTGGCAGACAATGGCTCTTTTATTCTAGATTGTAAAATATCTAAACAAATAAACAACACTATTTTGTTGTCCCATAACACTGAACTGTTTTAAAAAGTCAATAGAAAAAAGATTTTATACCATGACATATCTATTTTGTTGCTTGACAAGAATAGAATTTCATTTTCTTTTATTAAATTTAATGTAACAAAAAACTCATTAAAAAAAGTCTGGAAGGCAAGCAAGGAATACTGTATTAAATTGCTAGCTACTCCGATCGGATCCTCCACCTTGAAGAACTGCAACACAACTTGCCTCAATAACCTGGAAGCACTATCCTTCCTCATCATCACATTGTGTCTTCAAGAAGCAGTCAGCAGGCTTAAGCAATTTTCAGCAGGAATTGAGATTGCAGGCAAGATTCAATCTGTTATCCAGATTCCAGAATACAAATGCTGAATGGTTGAGCAGTGCCAGTGATATGGAGAGTTTTCAGGACCCTGGACAGGTCCACATATAGGCACCAGAAGGGTAGTCCCATACAGAGTTTTCAGGACCCTGGACAAGTCAACAGAGAGAAATTCTGTTTAGGCATGTGTATATCCACATCTCACTTGCACTAGTTTTGTTTGGTTGTCATGTTGATCCTGTCCTCATACTGTTCACACACTGAGAGAAGGTCTGAAAGGGAAAACTTCCTGTCCCTGTTAGCTGCAATATCAGTGGTAATGGTTTCTATGCTCATGAATCAATTCTATCATCACAGAACACTGACACATCAGACTTGGCCGGCATATGAGAAAAGAAGAACGCCTATGATTACCAAAAGTGTACCATGTACTATTACAACACTGAGCAAAGACTATGTTTGGTTTAAATTGAGGGCACAAAGGAAAGCTCATGACCAAGCTTCAAAGAGAGAGTACTCTCATAAACAACCAGAATGATCAAGCATGTCTTTTAAAATGGGCAAAGATTTGCAGCTTAGCATGGAAAGATAGCATTGAGAGTTAGCTGGTATAGTTGAGTGTTGGAGTAAGACTCTGGGTGATTTGGTTCATGGAATCTCATTGAGTGACACTGGGCAAGTTACATACTCTTAGCATGAGAGAAAGGCAATGGCAAGCTTCCCTGAACAAATCTTGTCAAAGAAACCCCGTGGTAGGTTCAACTTATGGTTGCCATAAGGTAGAAATGACTTGAAGGCACGCAACAACAACAGTGGGAGAATAATGAGGAACAATAAATTCATACATATAGTAGAAACAAAGCAGCATCCACTGCATTGTTTTCTTTCCATTGTTGATGTGCTGTGGCTGTACTTCCATAAATTAAACACTAATATTAAAAAAAGAAAAAAAAAGAACTCCAATTGTTTTGAAACAAAAAAAAATTCAAGGCTTGAAATTTTTACATTTTCAAGATGAAGTTTATGTTGCCAAGCTGCCTGGTTACCTGTTCTCAGGAACAGAAAGTGATCCAGGTAAAACTCAGAGTGTTTTCTTTTGCTATTGCTGCTCAGGTGTAATGTCTGTATGCTCTTTGCTGTGCTCTCCCTTTCTCACTATCTACTATACATAAAGGTGAAGTTAAGAACCAGCTTTACCATCTGTTTCATGCTCCATCTGCTATAAATCCAGCACCCAGTTTGGTTACTCTGAGCCATTGTCCATATACCAAACAAAACTACCGCTTAGTAGCAGTGCCAGCCCTTTTCAAAAATGGAATAGCAACTGCAAAAACAATAGTAATCAAAAGCCAAATCCATAATGACAGACCACTCTTTGACTCACAAAAAAAAGAAAAAAAAGAAAGGCTCTCCTTCCCAATTATCAAAATTATCAAACAAAACAATCTTGAACACTTAAACTGTTTGTAAATCCATTTCCAGACTATTTTACTAGAAGATTATTGTATGCAATGGAGAACCCTTTTGAATATAATTAAAACACACTGAAAATTAAATGAATGAATAATGGGTTTCTGGATCCACATGGCACAAGGCACTCTAGGGGAAGAGACCAGAGGCCTTTGCATCTACTGTAATGTGTCAGGATGCTGTGTATGAGGAGGGTAAAGTCAGAGGCAATAAATGGCCTGTCCACCCCTCAACATACCTCTTTCCATTCACAGCTGTGTGGAGACTGGATCTCAGCAAGATCTCATTGCCAAACAGATCATTAGATTGCTTCTGGCTATGTTCCTTCAGACTAAGGGCTTAGATTTTGGAGGGGTTTCTTTTGTCCATCTTTTACTCCATTGCAGTTTTTTATTTTCTCTTTAATTTTGCATGTGCAGCTGCTTGGGTTTCCAGATTGAACAGAAACCTGGAGGGGAGGGCTTGTTGGGGAAACCATGTGCCCATCTGGGCCCCTTTCTTGCATTACTGGCCAAGCAGTTGGCCCTGTTAAGCTGAGGTGATAATATGTTGATTGGTGTCATGGGAGTCCTTGGTCAGCAGTTGTATCTGGTCCTATCAGGCCTGGCAGTGCAGTATTAGGGCTGGTTTGCTTGGCATGGTAGTTTACAGACCCATCTTTGACCTGTTGTGCTAGTGGCTTATGTGGCAGGTGGACACATTGTAAACTGCGGCCTTAACAGAGCCTCCGATGTGCACTTTAAGGTTCTTTTTTTGGCCCTGCTTGGTTTGTCAGGATGTGTGTGTGCTCAGTTTAGATCCCTGGCTGGGGGGGGGGCATTCTGCACATTAAGACCATTCGTTTGGCTGTCAGGGAGCCTGTGTGGCACATTGGCTCAGCCTATGTCTAGACCTTGTGTCTTGCTAGGCCACTATTTCTTCTGTTGCTGCCCTTTCACCAGTGCATGCACCATGCATTCTCAGGTCACACAGTGCATTAGGCCTGTTAGCCTTGAGTCATCAGAAACTTGAGAGTTTTGGCCTGCTCCTCTGGTTCTTGCTAAGCAGCTGCTTCTCCCACTGTGGTCTTGCCTTATAGGTGTGCACTGTGTGCTCAACCTTGGCTCTCCTGGTTGAAAGGTATGGAAGTTGGGACTGGGCCTCTGGGTTGTGCCAGGATGCAGTCTAGCCTTGCAGCTGCCCTGCCTCACTTATATTGCCCCACTTGCTTGCACTACGCCTGGCCCAATTCTTCTTTGGCTACATGGGGGTGCTTGGGCTGCTTCCTACCTTTTCTAGGCTCTTCCCTTGGGGCCTTCTAGTCTTTTGGCCAAAGGTCAGAGGTTTGTTGCAGGAAACCCCCTTGCATTACAGCTTTGCCCCTTTTGGTAATTCGATTGAGTGTTGGACTAGGACTCTATTTTTAGCCCTTGAGAAATATTTAGGTTTGGTGTTTTGAACTACTTTGTGAAGTCATCCTTTAGGTAGAAGCGTTCCTGCATTTTGTCAACTCAGCCCCAACCCAGTTCTTGCACACTGCCATGTCAAAAGACAAGTAGCAAATTGTTCCATAGGGATGGTGAGACTCACAGATTCCCCCTTAGGGAACGGCAAGTGGTAAATAAGCCTGCATTCACCATGGTTCTTTTTAAGAACAACCCTCAGAGGTAACACCATCAAATTAGGCATGGAGGTACAAGAGAAAGGCCCAACTACTCTACCCTCTGTCGCTTTCTTATAAACCTTGTTCCTGATGACTGCTTCCAGGCCAGTCACCAAACTGAGATTCATTGAAAAAAATAAAGCTTATGGATTGCTTGTGATAGCTCTGGAACCCCTCTGTAAACTCATCTCTCATGTAACTTGCTGTAATCTAATTGGGGTAGAGGTGCAAAAGCACCTCAAGCTGATCTGATTTAATTGGGGTCACTTCTACCATTTTTGCAAAGAGTCTTAGCCTAAAGTCTGTTCAACAGATTGGGTGGTGGAGAACTTCAGCTGTCAAGAGGTACATGTGTCCTCTCAAATGCCGACTGTGCCAAATTTGTTAACATTATGGCATTCTAGATGCTGTTTGGATTGGCAACAAGTCTTGATCTGTGCCTTGATCTATGGTCTACTGCTGCCAGCTCCTAAAATTGAGAGCTTTTGGTGAATTGGCCAGTGCAGCCAAGGCTCAATCTTTTCTTTAGTGTGCAAAATTGGTTTTTCCTCTCTCAGTGTTGCATACCCATAAGGCAAGACAACACCAATCTCCTTAAAACTTCAGTGCATCTGTGCATGATGGCCCCCCAGCCTTAGGCTGGAGGGGCCCTGCTACTAACTTCTCTCTCAGCCTCCTCCCTGAAAATACAGGCTCCCCATTGACTTCATCTCGAGCCGTAATCCACTGAAAAGATGTTGCTCCAGTCTACCAACCATGCCGAGACAGTCAGCCACAAGCATATGCTGATTCAAGATATGAGGCAAGTGCTGATCCAGGAAGACCCTGAAAACCAAAGAATGCTGCTCACTCCTACTGTACCCCAGTTTCTCCAAATACAAGGAGGGGGATGGAACTCTTACTCCACCTCTCCAAATATGCAAAAGACTGCTTTTCATGAAACCTAAGCATGTTGTTACTCTGAGGGAGAAACCCTATCCTGGGGTCTACAATTTTGATATTAAAATATGATTCTGTGTGCCAAAGACGTCCCCCGAAAGGGCACATAGGCACGCACAGTCAAGAGACCAAAAACCAGTAAAATCCCCTATCATGTAGCCCCAGGAAACCTCAAGATGTGTAAACCCACAATAAACAAAGGGTTCTCAGCCCCAAGACACCGACTTGAAGGGATTAGTGTATTTGCCCCAGTTTGAGCAAATATCCCATCAGGCGGGGACCAGAAGTCACACCACAAAACACAGCCAAAAATCCAGAGACTTTGGCAACACCTAATGATCCCATCACACCAAGGAAATTACCAATGTGCAGCTTCATGACCACTGCAACACTCATTGTTCTCCCCGGGAAAGGGTTAGTCCTCCAGGTACTTTTTCCCCTACAAATAGTCCCAGCTTTTGAGCATCTCTTTGGATTGCTCCCGGTGATCCCAGCCGACCGTCGCTCCTTTTGTCAAGAAATCCCCTCGGCCCTCTCCATGCTGAGCCCCACTCCTTTGCTGCCTCCTTGGACCCAGGACTTCAGGACAAGGTGCAGTATTACCCCAACAACACCCCTTCAATGGTCCCTCTGTCCAATTTCCTCTCTTTTGCTTCTTAATAGCTCTTGGATGCATCTGTGCGAGAGTGCATTGGTGCGTGAGACTTGCATTCAATAAAATCATTTATTGGACACTTTGGTTTGGTTTATGGTTTGGCCTGACCCTGTAAAAACTGGGTAAAAAGACCTCGCTAGGTTACCCTGCCTCTTGGAGTGCTATAGCTTGTGCTCTGGCTAGTTTCTATTCCCCATCACGTGGAGCACAGTGTGGTGTCCCTCAAGGGCCCCCCAAAATTAGGGTAACAATGTCCTCCAACTCCAAACATACACAAGGCCTGTGAACTCTTTTGGACTCTAGAAATGAAGTTCCTCTCTCTACCTGATATACTGGACTCTCATTTTGCTGCGGCTGCCATTCAATTTTAGAAACTTGCCAAATGGACTTTTACCTTCATTGAAATCTTGTTAGCCAGATCACTGCCTTTAATTGTGGATGTATTTGCCTTTAATTGTTGCTATATGTATGAGAAAATTAATTTTAGTAATTTCTGCTTCAATTGCTGGAGCAGAAGCCCTGTGTGTATGTAAGGTATGCATGTATTTAGATACCCTGTTCTCCCTCTCTCTTTCTCTCTCTCTTCCTCCTTTCTCATTACGCTCAACTTTTTTTTTCAACTCTACAGGATTTGTGGATTGTGTTAGACCTATAACTTGAAGGTGTTAGATTTGAACTCAGAACCAACAGGCTTTGCTAAGTTGAATCTTATTCCAATGCCTTATTGATGAAGCGTTTCCACCTGGACGTTGCTACTTCTCTGAGTTATGTGTCTGTAGTGCATTTCAATTTGCAGTTCTAATTGCTAGTGAGTTTTGTATATTGTATCATCATCATGATATGTGTATTATTAGATGCTCTTTCCTTTGTTTTCTCTTTCCCCCTGTTTTTGTAAACTTAATTGGCAACATTTTTACTAAATTGTCCATCCCACCAAGTGTTTGGCTGACAAGCTTAACAGAGGTTAAATAGCACACCCTAACCCTCTTCTCTTACCCCAACTTTCCTATTCCCTCCTCTAAAATTTGCCAAATTCCCAAATTATGCAAAGTAGGTCTCATCTTGAAAATTGAAACCTCATAACCTCTGCGAAGGTTCCATCTTTGCCCGTGTGTGTGTGTTTGTGTGGGATCTGTAAGGCCCCGCTTTGGAGGTCCCTGATATCATTATGGTTTGGATGGGCACCACATCTAATTGGCATCATATGTAATTGGCAACACATTTTAATTGGCACTAATATCAATTTCAAACCTGAGAGGTGACTGAGAGGTCAAACCGAGTGAGGTATGAAATCTGATTGTAAATATGAGAAAGTCAAGCAGGTCAGCCTAAAACACCCTCTTGGTATAACCTAGGTCAATTATCATGTAAATCACTGCTGTTCCAGAGAATAATAGAAGCTGAATGCCTTTCCAGGGAACACAATTGGGAAAAGCCCACCAGGACACTGATTGACAGATGTCCATCTCCTGTGCACCTGGACTCCTTCCTCTTTCCTCATAGCACCCACAGTACAGAGCTAGTACAACAGTCATCATGTCTTTGTCATCCAAACACTGCAAACATTAGTGGGTTGATAGTCCATTATCTGTGTTGCAACTCCCATTGTTCCACATCCGAAACTGCACATACTTTCTACTGCCACAGGCTATTTTTTGGGTACAAATACCTCTGATTTCAGGATGCCCAGTGCAGCCTCTTGAAGGTCTACCCATCACTCTGTCCATCTGGCTCTTGAATGAGAACTATCCTTAGATCCTACCTAAGCAAACCACATTTCAGCTTCTTCATACTCTTCTGGACTGGTAATTATAAATCCCCTCAAACCCTCCAGCCTCTCTACACATTTTTCCCCTCCCTTTTATCCTTCAGTTAGCTCTTGTGTGAATGTTTGATTGTGTGTATCTTGTATGCATGCATGAGTGAATTCCCCCAGAAAAAAACACATTTTTAGCTTACCATTTAATCTTTGGCTGGTTCTGTTCCTATGTGTGCCCGTAAACACTGGTAGCAAGGTCTCACTAAGTTAGTCCCCTCTCGTTAGCCTCTTGATTTTGAGCTAATTAAATTCCCCACCCTTGTAAGGAGGTACTGGCATTGCAGGTTGACCCTTGTGGCACCTACGTTTTGTGGTAACAGGGGCTTGGGTGGGAGTGCCCTGGGTTGCCTTCCAGTAGATGGACAGCTGAGGAGCAATGCAGTTGTTGCATTGTCCCCAAGGCTCAGCTGTTTCGCCCAAGGGAAGACCAAGGAGGTAGTCAAGGGGTGACACTGGCCTCAGCTCAACCCTCATCAGGTTGCTCTCCTCTCTTGCTCCCTTCAGGTTCATGTGTAAATAGATTCTAGGTTATTTAAGTGACTTATTGAACTCAACTCTCTGTGCATGGTGTTACCATAGTTTCTAGTCCGGACTTGTGGCATATTAGATATCATTTGATATCAAGAATTTGGCCTTCTTTACCTATTCCTCTCCATGTGCTTGCGAGGCCCCCAGACAAGCACGCACACAGGCATGGCTGAAATTAGCTGAACCATTCAAAACAGATTCAGGCAGGCCAGTAATAGCCAGACTGCTGCTTTAGGAGACCTCAAGGGGAGTACCCTTTTAAGATCACATTATGTATGCATGCTGTTTACAAAAGACTCCCTGCCCCAAGCAGGCAGCTTGATGAGCCAAATACTCAACTGTCAAGCACTCTGCATTTGCATACTGTCTGCGCTATTGACAACTCTGTCATAATTCAATCATGCAAAATACTGACCTTTCGGAGGCTTTGTCTCCAGCCCAAAACCCATTGTTATCCCCAGGAACGGACCAGCATACAGACACATTTTCCCCCAAAAGACCCCCTTATTTTGAGCGTTTCTTCAGATCGCTCCAACTTCCATCCTGTCTTGCTGTCGTTCCGTTCTACGAGTCTTGCCCTCAGTTCCTCGTGCTGAGAATCTCCACTTCTACGGACTTTTCTTCAGACTATCTGGGCTTCAGGACAGGTGTAGTATTTCCCATGCTAAGATCCCTCTCAAAAACCCTCTATACAACTCCTACCTTTCTTTCAATAGGTCTGTGTGAGTGTGTTTGCATACGTACATTTTGACTGTGTTTATCAAAAATAAAGAAAACAATAATTATTTACTTCTGTTTGCTCCTTGACTCGGACTGACCCTGTAGACATTGGGTACAAGATCTCGCTAGGTTGCCCTGCCTCTTGCATTGCTAGCTTGTGCTGTGCTAATTCCCATTCCCCCATTGTGAGCACATTGAGGAGTCCCTCCCAGGACCCCAGAAATCAGGGTAACAATGGTCTTGTTATTCCATGGCAGGTCATCAAATAAATACATCCCCAGATTTGGGCACCATGAAATTGCTGCTAATGCTCTAGCGGGTACAAAAATATAAATGAGAAGGATGTCAAAATTTTGTTGATTCAGGATGTTAGCAGTTTTCACACTACACTGAGACTTGCAAATAAAATGTATCATATCGTATCCAGTGTTGCACTTTAAATTTTCTGCTCCTTTTTCACCTTGTAATAACTACATTTGCCTTTAGTGATTTTCTAAATTTTAGTAACTGTTCAAGAGAGCATTTTTAAAACAGATAATGGCTTCAGAGTGTGCTGAATGTATGATCTCCTTTTCTTTTTCCCTCCTTCCCTATTTGAAACCAATCTTTTGCAATATAATTCACTTGTATTATTCTGTGGTTAGGGAAAAGTTCTATTCCTTTCTCTTCTGTGCTGTTATATACTACCCTTGCAAGAAGGTGTGGCATGTAGGAGTATCAAATGCAGGAGGATATAGGAATGAAGAAACATTCAGATATGACTTTTGCCACCTTCATTCAGATGTAGTACACTCCAGATAGGACTGTACATTATGCATTGATTACACACTACCTTTGACTCTCAGGTTGCATTAATAAATATACTTGATTGAAACTAATGAACTTACTTTTGAGAAAGAATGCTGCCAGACTTGAGTCAGGCCTGGGCAAAATGCCCTCCAGATAGACCTCACACTATTGTGACCACTCCAGTGGTCTTTGTTGCTGCTGTTTTCTTTGCTATGTTTTCCCCCCTCACCCCACCATCCTTATCATTCTTCATTAATTGATTTCTACCCAATCTACTCTTGCCTTAGTTGCTTGCTTTCTTCCCAGTTTGCCAAGGGATAAGTTGCCCTTCCACATTACAAAGTTATAGCACTATGATTCTACTCTAACTGCCATGGAATAATGAAATCTGAAGTTTAGGGGCATTTAGGATTCTCAGGCTGAGAGTTCTAGTGTCTAATTTTAGTGTTCTAGTGTGGGTTTTATAGAATATAGTCATGACAGTTAAGGTGGACTCATAGTGCTATAATTGTATAGTGTAAAGAAAGGAGCACTTCTCACTTCCCTTAAAAATAATATAAATCAAGAGAAATTGGGAGTAGCCAGGTATACTGCTGAGTGGTGCTCTAGTCATGCTTGCCATCAGTCATGTAGGGACAGGGGGCGATGGGGGCAGTTCACCCCAGGTAGCAATGTGTTGGGGGTGTCCCAGCTCGTAGCCACATCCTGCGCACTGTGGCCACACCCCCACACATTGCAGCCCCGCCCCTGCCCCTGTAGTCCTGCCCCCTCTTATCCCCCCTCCATACACTCCAAGCTCCACCACTGCTTGCCATCCTCATTTCTGCCAAAATACCTCTGTGTCTCATGTCAGGAATGAAGGTGGTGAGTATGCCTGAGACTTTAGTGGACAGCAGGCGCAGCTGCTTCCAGCATCTGCAAAAATGTATTTTTTAAAATAAATAAAACAGAAGGAAAAAATTTAAAAAGATTGTGGTAACCTAACCAGCCTCAATATCCCCATGCTAACTGGTGATATGATCACAACTGTCCATAATCCAGTGCCATCTAACAGATGTGGCTAGGAAGACTGGCTGAGTGATGTAATTTTTTTTTAAAAAAAGTAAAGCATTGTTTTATCAAGCGTTTTGTTCTGTTTATGAAGATAGACTATCCATTCTAGATTACTTGTGCATGTACAGATAAGGCTGACGTTCAGTTTTACATAGGAAATATTCATTTATTTGAGAAAGTGTCTGAAAATATCTCTATAAAATTAAAATGAAAAAGTAGTTACACATTATCTTATTCTAGGGGTTTTTCACCATAGACCTCCTTTAGATATCTTTTGTTGCTGAGGAGCACTAAGATTTAACTCAAGACTTAAAACCCTAATGTGCCTCAAATAAAACCCTAAAGTGCCTCAAATACTTTTAAAAACTCTTGAATGGTTTGAGATATTGTAATAAAACTTTGTACAAATTATGTATGTCACCAGCAAAAGGGCTCCACCTCTTTGAGATCTATGTATAACTGTTCTGTCCATCTGTCTGTCCGTCTGTCCTCTTTTCTTCTTATTTTAATAGTAAAAGCTCATAACATTTTTTCAAGCTTTTGCAAACCTCTGTGAGAACATGTGGCCCCCTAGGTTAAGAACTCCTGTCCTATTTATTCAATTGTGTAAATGTAAACTTATAAGATGAAAAACATTGATCATAAAATTACGACTTGTCAAGTCTGAAGAAGAATCTAAAATTTCAGGGTTTTGAGTCTCCTTCTCAGGGTTTCCAGGGAAGAGAGAAAAATTTCCAGGTAACAAGTGGAATCCAGAGTAGAGTTATTTTACATGTGACCCACAGACTTCTCTGTCAGTCTACAATTTGACGTATTCACACTCTGGGCTGACCTCACAGATAATAGCAGTCTTCTAGTCTTCATTCCATTTCTGAATGACTTGTCTCTCTCTCCCATCTGTTAGCCCATCTCATTACTGTGAAGCACAATGCATGCATGATTTATCCCTGTTATATCAGCTGATAAACATGCACACATGGATCTGTAATTCTGTGTTTAATCATGCCATATAGAAGCTTTTGTTTCCCAAAGAAAAATAAAATTCCCTTAAGCTTGTAGAAACTTGTGAATTTTATGAGCAATAGGCATGTGTTAATACCAAGAAACAGGAACAGAGCTGTGAACTATCATCATGCTTAGACAACTTTACCTGGGATTCGAGCTCTATAGGCAAAAATAAATAGTTTCCTGAGGCATTCTAAGAATTTTTCTGCCTAAAGAAGAGCAAACATTTTATTATTTTATTTTTTCTATCCCAGCTTTATCCCAAAATGGGATACAAGTTGTCACAGCATCAATCACTCATCTAAGGCATGTTATTTCATATCCAAAACCAGCCAAGATATTTTGCTGTGAAAGCAGAAAATCTCACAAGCATCTCCTCCTTTCCTTAACAAAAGTGTAATAAAAAGAAAACAAAGAACAAACAATTTGCTACCCTTCAGGACATCCAAAGTTGCCAAACTGCAGGGATTTCCCTAGCTTTGTACCAGCTATTGAGGGGAGAGTTGAATCCATCAGCTGCATGATAGACAAAGCCCAAATCTTGTCACCCTTCCCCAAATTTACCAAGACAGGTCTCATACAATTACTTGGATTGCCTTTTCTTAAGTCTAGCTCTGCTCATACCTTTTTAATCATCCTCTCTTTCAGTCCCCCTCTTTCCTTGGGAGTAATGAAATATGTTGTTGTTGTTGCTGCTGTGTGCCTTCAAGACATTTCTGACTTAAGGTGAACCAATCATGGGGTTTTCTGGGGGGCTAAGAGTGTGTGATATGCCCAAGATCACCCAGTGGATTCCTATGGCTGAGTGGGGAATCAAGCCTGGGTCTTCAAGGTTGTAGTTCAATGCTTGAACCACCATACCATTCTGGCTCTACTGTAGACTTAATGCACACATGGAAACTAGAGCTGAAAACATGAGAAGATAAAACAGAAGTTTAAAGAATATTTTGAATAATTGTTTTATGGAAAAAAAAATGGTATTAAAATGAGAAAAAGTGGACAGAGTTTTTTTACCAAGATTAAGATCTCCAAAATATCATTGGAGAAACAGGAATTGCTAAGTAAGTCAATAATATTAACCGAAATAGAAGAAGCTATAAAAGACTTGAAAACGAATAAGGCACCAGGACCAGATGGATTTGCTGTGTTATATTATGAAAGATTTTATAAAAGAACTAATCCACCCATATCAAGCAACATTGAAAGAAATAGAAAATTATGGGAAACCACAATCCTGGGGAGAGGCAAATATTGCATTGATACCTAAAGAAGATAAAAATAAAAGAGAAGTTAAAAACTACAGACCAATCTCTTTGTTGAATGCAAAATTGTATAAAACAATTTTGACCTAAGTTGTTTTTGAGGCATAGAGTGGCATCACAGTATTTGGAAGTCAGCACATTTCAGCTTGCTTGAGAAAGTTCCTGTTTTGGGTACATTTTGCAAGAGCAGCATTTCTAAGTACTGTAAGTTCTACCAATCAAAGTTTTTCTTCACCCAAATTACAAGCACAATCAGCATCCACCCAGACATTGCTGAGGAAATCTCCTAGTTGAACTATATCCATGGCACTCAGCAAAGGCTTGATAAATCTTGTTTGCTGCCTGCCTACCTCAGAGATGGGTTGTTAAACTGCAGATCATCCATGAGGCACATTTGGACAGATGAGTCATAAGCTAATCTGAATATTGTAGGCAAGCATAATAATACGTTGAGGTAGACATGTATTGTACCCTTTCAGATATTACAGGAACTATAATTGTCATCACTCCTGCTTATTTGTCATGCTGCCTGGGGATTATGGCATTTGAGTTCCCACAATATATAGAAGATCATAACTTCCCCATTCCTGTGGTAAAAATCAAATAATTTGCAGAACTGAGCTCATCCCAATCTCCTCTGCACTATTTTTTTGCTCCACCACAGAAAATCTGTGTGCCTTCAGATGTTGTTGGATACTCACTTCCACCAGCCTCAGCAAGCAGGCTATTGTAGTACAACATTTGCAGGACAATAGGATCTTCATGCCTGATCTAGGTACTGCCTTCTTATTATTGTTTATGTACAAGCTGTTGTATTGGCTGTTACAGAGAAACAACCTTCAGCTCAACCCTTAACAATTTCTTTCCCTAAAGCATACTTCCTTTGACTTTTGCTCTAATTGAGTTAGGCAGCAGAGCTCAGGATGTTTAAACAAGTCATTGCTTTTGGCGGGATGGGGGTCACAAACCACACTTGTTTCCTTTCCTTGCAAACCTTTGTTATACCCAAAATATAGCAGAGATTGCTCCCACAGCTTTGGAAGCATGCCCAGCAGCAGAGAATAACTTAGCAGCAATGCACTGTAGCCAGGAAAAACTCACCCACACCAATTGTTTTCTTCCATCAAGGAGACAATTTATTTTTCAGTTACAATGTGTACATATTTAAAAGAATCCTGAGAAGGCATTCCAGCATCCCTCTGTTTGCTCTTTCTGACAGAGCATCCAGCAGACACATCAGACACCATATGCAACTTGTTGGCTAGCTCTCAGCTACATTTATACTCACACCAGCTGATGCAATCCTGCCAACCTTTGCATTCTCCCCATACCTGATGCAACCTTCTCAGCTGGTTGCTCACCAGCATGACTCAGCATTGCTCAGCTGAAGTCACATGGCTTTTCACAGGTGCACTTAACAACCCACATCACAAAGTATTTTCTACAGGTTTAGTCCAACCTTTACTGACAACCTTATCCTGGGCTCCTGATAGTGCTGCAAAGATAATTCTACCCCTTGTTCACAGGGACCTAATTTCAGGATTTGGAAAATTTGCTTTTGGAACTACAACTCACAGAATCCCTCAACCAGCATGGCCAAAAGCTATGGGAGTCAGAGTCCAAAAAAGCAACTTTCGCAATAACACAGATGGAACTACCAAACAGTGCAGCATTGAAATACTCATATTCTCCCCAGCATAAGAAGACACACTTCTTAGTCTATTCTTGTATGCTAGCTCTCCTGAATAATGTGATAGCTGTGTTGCTTATAGCCCAAACACAGTCATTTGTCATATCATTGGAGGCAACTGCCACCATCCCTGAAAAAACAAAAATAAAGACCCTCTGCTTATCAGTCTTCCCAAAAGGCCAACACAGAGTTTAATTGCTTTCTACCAGGAAATTAAACCAGCAGCACATGTGTGATTTGACTTCCCTGCTGCAGTATGACATATGACCAAGCTCTATGAAGACAAATTACTCTTGTTTTCATTGTTTAACATCTGGGGCTGGCTGCCTAGGAGGCTGGTATTTTTCACCAGCGTATGGATTACTTTTATTTTTGTTCAGTTGACTAAATTCTTTAGCCCCAACAGAAGGCTTTTTAAAACCAGGAAGTGTTCTGGAAATCACTTCCTGTGTTGAAAAAAAGCCTCTCTTGCACGTAAAATGGCCCAGGAGGTCCCAAAACATGGCAGAGATGCCCCCAAAACCCCTAGTAGGCATTTCAGGGCAAAAACTGACAAACATTTTTCAGAAGTTTAGATCCCCATCAGGCCCTGAGGAACTGAGAATGGACCTGCAGGTTGCATGCTGCCCATGGGTTAGCTATGCTTTACTTATCCCTATTCTAAGAGTTTTTTAGAACTTACCCCCTAATAAGTATCCATAAGTATTCCTAAGACTATTTTCTTACCTCTGTACCATATCCTCTGCCTGGCTTTTTTTTTAACAGAGTCCCAAGACAGCAAGGTGGGCCCTGCCTTTGTTACTGATTTTTGTGTAGAGGGTATTTTTCTGCCCACATTTATTCTGATGGATGTAAAAACAATTGTAATTTTTTCTCTTCTTCTATGAAAAAAAGATGTTATGACACTTACAAGACCCCTGCCAAAAAGATGGGGAACAGCCATCACATGCTTCACACTTTGGGAGATTTTTCAGAGAGTTAGTTGGCACCTACATATGGACTTTTGCTGCACAGAAACGTTTTTTGTGTAGGGGGGTGTTACAGAAAAACTTATCTCTCATGCTGCAGGAAAAAATGTTGAATTGTTTGTTACTCCACATAAGAATGAAATAAGTATGATTTGCTTTGGTTCACTGGTCACTATTGAAAAGTACAGCAGCCCTGTCTACGTTCACGTTACCCTGATTTCTGGAGGTCCCGCAGAGGACACCTTAATATGCTCCAAATAATGGGGAATGGGAATTACCCAGAGCACAAGCTGTAGCACTGCCAGAGGCAGGGTGACCTAGCAGGATCTTTCAACCCAATGTTTACGGGGTCAAGCCAAGCCAAAAACCACTACAAATTGCTAATTTGATTGTTTTTATTTAAAAATAAGCCCTTGCGCACGTTTGCACTTATGCACGCATTCACTTACTCAAGAGCTAAAAAGAAATAAAAGAGAGGAAAATTGATAAGGGATGTTGGAGAGGCATTTTTTCGGGTATACTGCACCTGGTCCTGAAGACTGAAGATGGAGACAGCAGCAGAGCGAGAGAAGAAACTCAGCACATGGAGGGCTGAGGGGATTACCAGACGGAGTGACGTGGAGCTGAAAGGAAACCGGAGCGATCCAAGGAACCGCTCAAAAATTGGGTCTTTTATGGGGGGAAATTTACCTTGGGAGCTAATCCTTTCCCGGGGAGAACAATGGTTTGAGGAGCTAAGACAAAGCTCCAAAATGTGCAAGTCCTCTGCATGATTGGAAGAACAAAGCTCTGAAATGTCAGGGTTCTTAGGTTGATTGGTTTCTGCCGGCTTGTCAAAAGCCGCGGCTATACGCAAATTGCCCTTGCTTGACGGGCTGTTTGTCATGATTACTAATCCTGTTAAGCAGGCTTCTCAGGGCAGAGAACTCTTTGTGTGCTTGATGGTTTGCATGTCTGGAGGGCTCCTGGGGCTATGTGACAGATTGATTACTGGCCAGAACTGTTATTTCCTAATTGCAGCCGTTTGACCATGAACTGCCTGCGTGCTCTTCTGGGGGACTCATTCAGACATGTGGAGATGTATTTTTAACATTCATAAATATTAGATTGTAGACCTCGGGAGAGGGCTAACTACCACAGTAACGTTCATACCAGATCAGCTACCTATGTAACATAACTCATTTTTTTTTGGTTATACCAGTAATATTACATTGGTCTGGAATCCTGATCTGGAGTTCTGAAAAACAGCCCAATATAGTTTGGATAGATGTTGATTTGAAAATTCATCTCTTTGGGCAATGACTGATACTGGAACTAGACAAATAGATCTGGTTGAGATCCAGTATGGGGAGACAGAGGCCATTTCCACACTACACTGTTATCATGCTATTATTCTACTTTCAACATTCTGCAGAATCCTGGGGTTAGCATTTTAGGGAGGGGTGTTATCCTGATTTCTGGGGGTCCCGTGAGGGACACCTAAGTGCGCTCCAAATATTACAAAGATGGGAATTAGCAAAGAGCACAAGCTAGCACGATGAGAGGCAGGGCAACGTAGTGAGATCTTTTACCCAATGTCTACGGGGTCAGGACAAGTCAAGGAGCAAACAGAAGTAAATAATAATTGTTGTTTATTGATATACAGTCAAACACATGTATGCAACACACTCACAGAGAGATCTATAGAAATAAAGGTTGGAGTCGGATAGAGGGATTTTAAGAGGAGATTTTGTATGGGAAATACTACACCTGTCCTGAAGCCTGGGTATTCTGAAGAAGGAGTTCGTGGAAATGGAGTTTCTCAGCACATGGAGCTGAGGGGAAGGCTTGCCAACAGCAAGGCGGGATGGAAGCCAAGAGTGATCCGAGGAAGTGCTCAAAGTCAGGGGTTCTCATAGGGGAAAATGTGGCTGTAGGCTAGTCCGTTCCCAGGGATAACAATGAGTTTCGGGCTGGATACAAAGCTTCCGAAAGGTCAGTAATTTACATGATTGAGTTATGACAGAGTTGTCAATAGCTCAGACAGTATGCAAACACGGAGTGCTTGACAGTTGAGTATTCGGCTAGTCAAGCTGCCTGCTCGGGGCAGGGAGTCCTTTGTAAGTAGTGTGCATAGATAATGTGGTACTTGCCTTGAGGTCTCCTAAAGTGGCAGTCTGGCTATTTTTGGCCTGCCTGTATTTGTTTGGAATATTTTGGCGATTAGCAGCCATGCCAGTGTGCATACTTGTCCGGGGGCCTCACAAGCACATGGAAGAAAAAAGGGTAAAGAAGGACAAATTATTGATATCAAATGATATCTAATATGCCACAAGTCTGTGCTAGAAACTACAGTAACAGGGGCCCTTAGAATTCTCAACCAGAGAGCTCTTTGGCCTCAGTAAACTACAAACTCCAGAATTCCACAGGGTGTTGAATGTGGAATAATAGCGCTATAACAGTGTAATGCAGAAATGGCCTTGATTTCCTCCATTTCTCACCACCCTTGCAGCTATAGGAGATCTTCTTTCCCCTATCTCCCACCAAAGTATTTCCAATAGGAAGTTAGGTTTTCTTTTCAAGAATACTATATTAGATTTTCCTGAAAGGCAAAACATAGCTGAGACAGTATATCAGTATATAGGCAATATATACCTGAGTCTTCCTATTTGTTTGTGCTAAAAAGAATGAGGATATCAAGACCAAAGGAAAGAAGATATATTTTCTCTTTCAGAAGCAGAAGAGAGAAAATATTACAAAATGTAGTTTAGCGCTGTGACACTGACAAGCACATTCCACTCTTCCCCTGCATTGGTTTGATAACTTCTGTCTCAGTCTTACATGAAATAATCCTTGAATTCAAATCCACTTCTTCTTGGGATATTTCAGACCTACAAGACCTGAAACACAAGATAACATTGTGAAAAGCTGGAGTGTACTATTCTCAGGGTTCCTTTCACCCCCTACAATTGCAGCACTGTGGTTCAACTATAGTTGCCCCAGCTGCATCCTATGGGATCCCAGGATCTCTTGTTTGGTCAGAGGCATTAGAGAATTCTAAATGTCCCTCCCTAAACTGCCAATCTCAGGATTCCAGAGGACAGAACCATGGAGTTAAAGTGGAATCATAGTGCTATAATTGTTTAGTGTGAAAAGATCCTTGGCCAAAACTATGGACTAGGTGAACAAGGAGACTGCATACCATCTCTCCTAAAAAGAACATTGTGCCAAGTGGACACAACAGCGCAGTCCTACCCATCAGCCCCAAAAGAAAAGCATTCAAGGATCCAGTTTCCCTCTTTTCCAGCCAATACTCTGCTCTAATTGCTCATTGAAATGGAATTGCAGAGCTGGATTGTATGTACTAGCATTCCAAGTGTGGTTATATCACAGCCTTCATAATACTGACAATTTTATTTTCAATCCTTTTACTAAGGAACCCTAAAATGAAAGTTGCTTGCTTAGTAACAACATTTTCTAGAGAGTAATGCTCATGCGAGCCCCTGTGGTGTGGTGATTTGAGTGCTGGATTATGATCTTGGAGACTAGGGTTCAACTACTGCTCAGCCATGGAAACCCACTAGGTGATCTTGGATATATCACATGCTCTTAGCTACAGAAAACCCTATCATAGGTTCAACTTAGTGTCACCACAGGTCAGAAATCTCTTGAAAGCACACAACAGAAACAACAGAAACAACAACTGAGTTGTGCTAGCCTGAAAGGTGTTACACAAATGAAGTTACAAATGCTCATATGTATTAATGTGTGTTGGGGGTGTGGGCTGTATCTACCAAACACTCCAAGAAAGTTGAGCATGGCTGAACTAGGCATACAAAGGGTTACACAGATCCAATTGTGTACCAGTACATGGCTGCCAAATTGCTTTGCTGGCCTTGTTCTTCATCAGTTTCCCCATCAGGATTTTTGTCAGAACAACAGTAACTGGCCAAACTTCCCTTGAGATCTGGAACATGGGGAAATAAAAACAGTGTGCTGATGGGGTTGCAGAGTCAGCAAGCGTTATCCATCTCCAATCAAGCTGGAGGCATTTTGAGCTGGGTTGTTTTTCCCAGTCAATATGACCCTGCTGTTTCTCACAGAACGACTGACTGACTGAACAAGAGTCACAAGAGGGCAGGGTTCTTTGGCAGGAATGTTCAGCATGAGGGAGTTGTGGAAACTAGAAACTAAAGGGAAGAACTGAGCAGTAAAGATGATTAGCTATTCTGCTTGTTACTGAGGGCTCTTTTTTCCCCCATTCATATTTGGGGCTTTACTGTCCCTGAAGTCCTATGAGCACTTGCATGAAAGCATCTTTATGAGGGAGTAGAATTCAGATGAAGGAAGTCCTTAGAATCATAGAATCATAGAATCATAGAAATGTAGAGTTGGAAGAGACCACACGGGCCATCCAGTCCAACTCCCTGTCATGCAGGAACACCCTCAAAGCACTCCCGACAGATGGCCATCAAGCCTCTGCTTAAAAACCTCCAAGGTAGGAGACTCCACTACTCTCCGAGGCAGCATATTCCACTGCCGGACAGCCCTGGCTGTCAGGAAGTTCTTCCTGAGGTTCAGATGGAATCTCCTTTCTTTCAGCTTGAATCCATTGCTCCTTGTCCTGGTCTCTGGAGCAGCAGAAAACAAGCCCTCCGCTTCCTCTACATGGCATCCCTTCAAATATTTAAACATGGCTATCATGTCCCCTCTTAACCTCCTTTTCTGCAGACTAAACATACCCAGCTCTCTCAGTCTATCCTCATAGGGCATGTTTTCCAGGCCTCTCACCATTTTGGTCACCCTCCTCTGGACTTGCTCCAGCTTGTCAATATCCTTCTTGAATTGGGGTGCCCAGAACTGGACACAGTATTCAAGATGGGGTCTAACCAAAGCAGAGTAGAGTGGTACCAGTACCTCCCTCGATCTAGACACCATACTCCTGTTGATGCAGCCGAGAATTGCATTGGCTTTCTTGGCTGCCGCATCACACTGCTGACTCATGTTCAGCTTGTGGTCTATGAAGACTCCTAGATCCCTTTCACACGTACTGCTATCCAGCCACGTGTCCCCCATCCTATATTTCTGTATTCCATTATTTCTGCCTAAGTGTAGGACCTTACATTTCTCTCTGTTGAATTTCATTTTGTTCGCCCTGGCCCAGCTCTCCAATCTATCCAGGTCATTTTGAATTTTGATCCTGTCCTCTGGCGTATTAGCAACCCCTCCCAATTTGGTGTCATCTGCAAATTTGATGAGCATGCCCTCTATTCCTTCATCCAAGTCATTGATAAAAATATTGAACAGCACTGGGCCCAGGACAGAACCTTGTGGCACCCCACTAGTCACTTCTCTCCAGGATGAAAAGCAGCCATCCGTGATCACCCTTTGGGTTCGGTCGGTCAACCAATTACATATCCAATTAACAGTAGCCCTGTCTAGCCCACATTTTACTAGCTTCGATGCAAGAATGTCATGGGGAACTTTGTCAAAGGCCTTACTGAAATCGAGATATGCTACATCCACAGCATTCCCTTCATCTATCAAGCTAGTAACTCTATCATAAAAAGAGATCAGATTAGTCTGGCATGACTTATTTTTGAGAAATCCATGTTGACTTCTCGTGATTATTGCGTTGTTTTCTAAATGATTAGAAACTGAATGCTTAATGATCTGCTCCAGGATCTTTCCGGGTACTGATGTCAGGCTGACTGGGCGATAATTATTTGGGTCCTCTTTTTTTCCCTTCTTGAAGATGGGGATAACATTTGCTCTCTTCCAATCTGCTGGAACTTCTCCTGTCCTCCAAGATTTCTCAAAAATTATAGCAAGCGGTTCCGAAATGACCTCTGCCAGCTCTTTTAATATCCTAGGATGCAATTCATCTGGCCCTGGAGACTTGAATTCATCCAATGCGGCCAGGTATTCCTGTACCACCTCTCTACTTATTAAGTGCCTCATTTCCTCTGCTTCCTCCCCTGCTCCCCTACCGCCAGGTTGAGTGCTTGTATCCTTCTGGGAAAATACGGAGGCAAAGAAGGTGTTAAGTAGCTCTGCCTTTTCTCTCCCCCCTGTGAGTAATTCGCCATCTTCTCTGCGTAGCGACCCTACTGTCTCCTTCTTTTTCCTTTTGCTGCGGACATATTTAAAAAAACCCTTTTTATTGTTTTTAATGTCTCTGGCCAGCCTAAGTTCGTTCTGTGCTTTAGCCTTTCTGACCTCCTCCCTACATCTCCTGGCTACTTGCTTAAATTCTTCTTTGGTGGTTTCCCCCTTCTTCCATTTCCTATACGTGTTTCTCTTAACTCTTAGCTCAGCTGAGAGTTCTTTAGTCAACCATTCTGGTTTCTTCAGATGCCTTCCATTTTTCCTCCTTATTGGCACAGTTTTAGACTGTGCCGTCAGTATCTCCTTTTTAAGGAACTCCCATGCCTCCTGAACTCCTTTCCCTTTCACTATTCCTGACCACGGAATTCCAGCCAGCAGCTCCCTAAGTTTACAGAAGTCCGCTTTTTTAAAATCTAAGACGAGTGTCTGGCTACCCTTATCTTCTCCTTCCCACTGAATGCTAAATTCCAACAGGGCATGGTCACTCCCCCCTAAAGATCCAACCACTTCTACCTCATTCACAAGGTCATCCCTGTTGGTCAAGACCAGATCTAGAATATTTGATCCCCTTGTGGCCTCTTCCACCTTCTGGACCATGAAGTTGTCTGCAAGACAAGCAAGAAACTTGCTGGACCTTGCTGTCTTGGCAGAGTTTGACTGCCAGCATATATCCGGGTAATTGAAATCTCCTATTATTACTGTATCTCTCCTCTTTGAATGTTCAGTCATTTGGTTGAGGAAGGCGTCATCCAAGTCCTCAGCCTGGGTTGGAGGTCTGTAGTAAACCCCCACCAGAATATCCCTGTTGTTTCTCGCTTGCTGGAAGGCTTCTGATAACAGCTTCCAGCTGGGCACATTGCTGCCTCTCTGTTTCTGAGATAAGTCTAGGAAGGATGCCCTGGACTGGCTAGTGACGATATTTTCTTCTGGGAGATATTTTCTATTTATAATTTGGTTTCCCCACCTCATCTTGTTTTGTGGAGTCAGCTTCATCAATGGCCTGGGCTCTCTGCCTCTTTGACTGTGGTTGGAGAATTGCTAACTATAAGCTTTATCTTCTGAGGGCGTCTTTTGGATCCATGTTACAGAGAAAAGGGAAGCTAATTTCCCTCCCCACCTTGAAAAAAAAGAGAAGCACTTAGTGCAAATACAGTTTTTTTTCCTGTTTGATATCAACATTCCTACTGTCTGCCTTTGCTTTCCTCAATTAATTACATGCATGATTCCATCCAAAGAGAGTTCACACAGTATGATATAATGCTGTTAATCAAATGTGGACACATGACAAAGGTGAAATAAACCAATTATGAGTAATGGCAAGGAAAGACAATGCTTTCTAGGTTGGTCACACTGATTATTTAATTTAAGTAAACTGAAAACTAGTGAAGCCAAGGATATACCAATTCCATATAGCTAGTCAGATGTGAATATGTAATAATTAGTGAATGGAACAGAAAGCAACTGAATGTGAAAGCAAGTGAGAACCATGTCAGTAAATATGTAGATATTTTCCTAAGGTGTACTAGAAAAACCACCCCTCACCAAAAAAAACAAAAAACAAAAAACAAAAAAAAGGATGAGGGAGTAAAATTTATCCAAACTGAAAATGCCCATGAAAGCCTGAGTAATTTCAATGAGTATCTTTGTAAAATGTCAAATGTTGGTCAAAAGAGTTTCAAAAATGCAAGCAGACTTGATCAAATTCCAGAAAAAGAAGTCTGGAGAGATTTCAGTAAGACCTCTACACAACTGTAATGAAATTATTTTCAGATTTTAATGAAATCTGGACTTGTAAACATCCTCAGCTGTAAGATATATATACTGAACAATACATATGGATATCTAAAGAATATGAAGAGCTGGGATTAGGAGCAGACAGACTTTGAGGGGGATATCTCTGGTGTTTAAGAAAAATAATCTGTTCTGCCAATTTGAGGAAAGCAGCATTTCCAGCCCTTCCCGTGCCTCAGTTTTATGTGGAATTTTTTCAAGGTCAGCCTTGCTTCAAACGTGACAAATAACAAGTAAAAAAAACCTTACTTCTTATCTGGACTTACTTACATCTGATTTCTCTTTAGTCTTTTGGGATATTGTTACTGCAGGTTAGGCCTCCTTGGAGATAGCATAAAGATATCATTTGGATATTAATAATTTGGTTCTCTTCCACCACCCCTCTCCATGTGTTTGTGAGGCCCCCGGACAAGCACAGAACTAGGCTCAGCCATCAAACGCTGCAATATCCCAAAACAATACAGGCAGGCCAGAAATAGCCAGATCACCGCTTTAGGAGACCTCTCTGCAAACACCCTCATTATGGTGTTTGCACGCTGTTTACAAAGGACTCCCTGTCCCAAGCACGCTGTTTACAAAGGACTCCCTGTCCCAAGCAGGCAACTTGGCAAGCTAGAAGCTTAAATGTCAAGCACTGAGCATTTGCATACTGGCTACCTCTTTGTCAATTCAGACCTAACTCAATCATGTTAAATTTTGACCTTTCCAAAGCTTTGTCTCACGCCTGAAACTCATTGTTTTCCCCAAGTATGGAATAGCCTGCAGTTACATTTCTCCCTATAAAAACCCCTGATTCTGAGACCTTCCTCAGATCGCTCCCGAGTTCCAGACCGTCTTGCTGCCGCTTTGCTTGGCGAGCTTCCCCTCAGCTCCATGTGCTGAGCCACATCGAACCCCAGCCTCGCTCTCTATTCTTCCAGGCTTCAGGACAGGTTTCGTATCACCCAAATCAACTATCCCTCTGAAAAATCCCTCTATACCACTCCAACCTTTATTTTCCTTAGTTACTTGTGTGATTGTGTGTTGCATACACTGTGTGTCTGTATTTAATAAAATCTCAATTATTCTTATAACTTGGTGTGCTCCTTGGCTTGGCCTGACTCCGCAGACATTGGGTAAAAGATTCCGCTGTGTTGCCCTGCCTCTCACATTGCTAGCTTGTGCTTTCAGCTAATGTCCCCTAACTTAGTTAGTTGTGAGTGCATTTAGGTGTACCTCACAGGACCCTCAGTAAACAGGGTAACAATATACCATGTTTCCTCTCTCTGTGGTTAGAATCAGACTTGTTTCAACTCCAAATATGCTAGACAACATAAGTATCAAGAGCCTTCATTTCTCTTGCTTGATGACATAACAGTTTTTACTCACACATGGAGATATCTTACTGAATGATGTATCTTTGTGCATAGTTTAGACCTAAGAGTTTTCAGTCTCTGCTATAAATTAAAAGTAGGAACATGAACAGGAGCTGTCTTGGTGAAAACTTCTAATTTGGCAGTGACAGAGCATTCAGATGAGATACAGTAGAGCACAGGTAAAATATAGAGTGGATCCTGATGCACAAATCTACCTTGGTCCAACAGGTATGATGAGTCCAAACATATGAGACCCACCAACTTTCTCCCCAATCCCCTTCTCTCATTTCTGATGTTTTTGTACCGTGACCTTGCACAAACACAACACACATGCAAAGACCCTGACATTGAGTCAGAGAACTCCAGACCCAGCTTGGCAACAGGTGGAGATGGATAGCTGGGCAGTAAAACATTAAAATAAAACCTTGTCCTCTTCCATCCTCATTTCATCTGAGGTTGATCTTCCTAGACATGCACAGAAACCTCATGAGATTTCAGCTGCAACTGAAACCTGGCAACCCTACCCAAATGTGCCAAGTCAGGTTCAGCAGCAGAGCTTGGAATGCATGAAGGAGGGGTGGGAGGGGGCGGAGCTACAGTGTGGGAGCATGGCCATGGTGTGTAGGGGCGTGGCCGCGGTGCATGGGAATATGGCTGAGGCACACAGGGGCATGGCTACAAGCCAGGACACCACAAAAACATTGCTGCTGGGTGTGAACCACCTCCATTGCCCCTGCATCCCTACGTGACTTCA
Organism: Ctenosaura bakeri; assembly: GCA_948474755.1. Classification (NCBI taxonomy): domain Eukaryota; kingdom Metazoa; phylum Chordata; class Lepidosauria; order Squamata; family Iguanidae; genus Ctenosaura; species Ctenosaura bakeri. The sequence continues at coordinate 459,378 of CAOLHI010001256.1, forward strand.
GGTTGAAGAAAACAAAGGTTTTTTTTTTTATCCTAAGACCTTTTTTTAAATAGTATTTTGGGCCCAAAACAGCACCATCCCCCTCTTTTGGGACATTATTTGCTATTTTATGGGCAAAATTTTTCTGTCAGGTATGTAGAAGGGTCAGAGAGGGGCTGGCTTCATTGCTTAGGCCTGCTTTAGATGGTAATGTCTTCTATTTACTTTACTTCGAAATGCTGCACTTGAGGAAGTTGCTTGTTTATTCTGCTTCTGTGCTACCCTGATGGCGCTCAGCTTTATAAAATGGAGATAGGAAAGTACATTTTCATACGTGATGCTTGAAAGGTCTGTAAGCTTTCCCTGATACAATTTACATCATTATCTGATCTTGTTAATTATAAAGGGAATAGACTGGCTGAGCTGATGCAAATAAGGATTTGGGCCAACAATAGGCTTGACATTTTCATCCTACGAAGCTGAAGGCAGAATTGCTTTAAAGTCTCATGTGTGAAAAATTCTCCCCTGTAGGAAAGTTCTGTGTACTTATAAGCTGCTAATGTCTTGCTGATTATACCTTGCTTTCCCAAAACTTTGGGAAAGTAGTTTTGTTTCAAAATGTCCGTTAAGTCACATGTAATTATAACAATCTACTAGTGCTGCGAAGCCCTTGGAAACAGTGCTGAGGTCAACAGTAGAAAGGTAATTTAATTTTACATGCTTTTAAATGTAATTTCGCAAAGCTTTTAAAGCATACCTATTAATATAAATTTCCTGCTGGACCACTGCGCATTGGCCATGCCCAGCTCATTTTCTTTTACCCCATACCCACTGAGCTGAAAGGGGTTCAAATTCATGCTTTTCTCACTCAAACCATCTTTTTTCAAAGCATCGTGCAATTTTTAACAGGGAATGCACCAGCTGGAACGGTGGGATGTTACCATTTACATGACAAAGATCCATTTATTAAAGCACTTAGTTCTTCATATTAATCCATAAAGTAGTCTCAAAATAGTCATATCACAAAAATGCTTGATGCCATACTCCCAGGTCCCAAGAGAACCTCTCCATTTCCCTACCCTATTTTCTAAAATATACTCTGTTCGCTACTGCCATAGGTTGAAAAGAGGCTTTTTCTAAGAAATCATCATTATAATTCCAAGGCTCCCAAAGCGGTCAGTTATTATTACAGTTATGTTTTGAAAAATAACTAAATTTCTGAAAAGTAACTAAAACCATTGTGTGTGTTTTTTAAGCGAATCAGGTATAAGTCTCAGGCCTATGCAAACACACACTCTCGCCTCATGTCCACCCTGTTGTTGCCTTGGTTTCCCAAAATGTGGGTGTCACAAGGGCCAACCCACAATGCCAGTACCTCTGTTTGAAAGTGGGGAAATATTAGCTCCAAGTCAGGATACTGTGAGGGGGGGAGGTAACTGAATGAAATTTTTCCTACCAATGTTTATGGGGTCATGCAAGAGAGTAAAAATGTAAACTAAAAATATGTTTTATTGACAAGATTCACACAAACATGCAAAAGCTCAGACACTCAGACATTCACACAAGGACTAACCGAAGGAAAGGGAAGAGGACATTGAGGGATTTGGGTTGAGGGATATTTACCAGTATGGGGAGAAGCCAAGAAAGCAGTGACATGGCTTAGGCAAGAACTTAAGGACAGTTCTCATTCATGAATTGGATGACAGAGTGGCATTTGGAATGGTGAAGGACTGCAGTGGCAGCATGAAATCAGCGGTACTTATACCTAAAAAATACCTTGCAGTTATGATTATGATTTGCATTCCTAGCTAAGCAGATAACGGGAGTTGCAACACAAACAATGAGGTCTGGATGGAGCAAATGGTCTTAGTGATTAGGTGACAAAGGATAATGGTTGTCATAATAGTTGAGTATCATGGAGAGGTGGGGAAACAATTGGGAAACATCCAGGTCTTAATTCGACAATCACAATTTCGTGGGAACTTCCCCATTTCAGTTCTGAGAGTCTGGTTCAGTGTTGTATTCAGAGCAGCCATGCTATTATCCTGAAAATGACTGGGTCCCTTGCCTCAGAGGTGGGTGTTGCTGACCTGTCTTGCTATGTCATGTTTACAGTCAGTAATTTGCCTCTTCTGACATGATCTTTCCATCACCTAAAGTAACATTTATAGCTGTGCCAATTCATATAGTGCCAGTCTAATATTTTCTGCCAATTAAACTGTGCCACTCATGAGGGATGCATGGTACCATAAAAACCTCTGTCCTCAACACCCACAACAATATATAAAGCACAAAACAAAACAGAATTTCAGAAATGAAGTCTTCTTCCTCCACACTTTATACAGTACTTTTGTATGTAAAAAAATTGCATGTTCAATTCATTTATATTTATATTTTTTTCCAAAGTTAACATCACAGTTCCTAATTTAAATGCATAAGTTGAGGTTTATTTTTCATCACTAACGATCAGAACAGCCCTCTGCACCATAAACCTTCTTAATGAAGCCCTATTCTATTACCCTCCTGCTTTTCCAGTGTTTGTCTCTTCTCTCACTGATGAAAAATGTATCACTGTGCCTCTGCAAATAGGTGTATTAGTAGCAGAACAAGAAGGAGGAGAAGACCACAGCAAAATCAAAAGCACCACCCTTATTCATGTAGAATCAGAAGTGTAAGGCCCCGCTTTGGGGGTCCCCAATACCAGTATGGTTTGGATGGGCACCATACCTAATTGGCAACACATGTAATTGGCAACACATTTTATTGACTCCGATATCAAATTCAAGCCTGAAAGGTGACAGAGAGATCAAACTGAGTGAGGGAAAGAATTTGACTGTAAATGTGAGCAGCATAGGTCAACTCCAAAATTCCTCCAGGTAATACTGAGTCATTTGTCAGGGAAATACACATCATTTGTGTGGATAATAGGCTTAAATAGAAGCTGGACTTTTCCAAGGAATCCAACTGTGAGGAGCCCAGCAGGACACTGATTGATAGATATCCATCCCTTGTACACCTGGATTCTTTCCTCTTTCCTCACAGCACCCACAACAGACAGCTATTACAACACCCATTATGTCTTTGTCAATCAAAGCACTAAGCCCATCAACAGGTGAAAGACTCATTGTCCACAACAGGTTCCCTTTGTCTTGCATCTGGAACCTTCACAGCCACAAGCCATTTTCAGGGTACAAATACGCCTGATTTCAGGATGCCCAGTGCAGTCTCTTGAACGTCTACCCGTCACTCTGTCCGTCTGGCTCCTGAATGAGAACTGCCCTTAGGTCCTACCTAAGCCAAAATACATTTCTGCTCTTCACTACTGTTCTGGACTGGTAATTATAAATCCCCCCAAATCCCTCAGCCTCTCTATAATTTTCCCTCCCTTTCTCTTTCAGCTAGCTCTTGTGTGAATGTGTGAATGTGTGTATCTTGTGTGCATGCATGAGTGAATTCACCTCAATAAAATCATTTTATTAGACAATTTTGCTTGGTTTTTGGCTTGGCCTGACCCCATAAAAATTGGATTTAAAGATTTCGCTAAGTTACTCTGCCTCTTGTAGTGCTACAGCTTGTGCTCTGGCTAATCCCCATTCCCCATTATTTGGAGCACATTGAGGTATCCCCCAAGGGACCCGAAAAATCAGGGTAACAGAAGGAAGATATAAATCTATTTGGAGCATTGCGTATTCCATCTCCTCCAATAACAATCTAATGTTTATCACAACCTTTCTCAGTCTAGTACCTTTCAGAATACAGTTTACACCATGTCTGAGCATTGTGGCCACTATGCCTAGGGCCTATAAGAGCTGTAGCCCAAAATATCTTGTGGGTTCCATATTGGGAAAAATTGTCTAAATTAACTTAATTTCATTCATTTGGTATTATAGCTGTCAGTCTCTTTGAGATGCATCCTGATAACATAAAATGAGAAGAGTTTGTGAAGGATTATTTCCTACCCAAGAGCAAATAATTACATAGTTTTCTTAAGTCTTACATTTGAATGGCATGCACATCTACAGGAGATGGTGCCAATTTAGGTGTCCTTGAGTAGCTGAAAGAATTGACTGCCCTCACAATGTCTGTTTTGCATGTTTTGTATTCATTTATTTATTTAGCTTTTTTATTGCCTATTTTTAAATAGATGATAAAATATTAACACTTGGGAGGATTTCAAGATGCCAAGAGATTGATTCTGGCTAAGGATTTTCTTCCAATCAATGGAAATTGTTTAATAATTCAAAGAGATAATATTAAACCATCTCACACACACACACATTGAGAGAAAGAGATTTTAAAGTTCTGAGAAGAAACAAGATGAGTAGAAAATGTTTCTTTGACTTTCAGTAAATTCCTGTTTCTTTCTGAAGGGGATTTGCAGTATCACTCAGAAGTGGTTCTGACTGGCCAACTTTTCCATTAGTCAAAGCCAGGAAGCTGCCTCAGGAATCAGGTGCTGAGGGACAGGGAACAGCAGTGAGGTGTTGGAGAAGAGATGTAGGTGCCACAAGGAGTCCTTTCACACTTCCCAGTTATAGCAGTACAGTTGCACTTCAACAACCATGGTTGTTGAAGCCTCCTGTGGAATCCTGGGATTTGTATTTTTGTGAGGCCACTGGCTAAGAATTCTAAATGCCCTTCTCTAATTTTGCTTCCCAAAACTGAACAGGAGTTTTTGCCGGAAAAAACACCTGTACTACATTCCTCACAATACCTGCAGTTTGAAGATCCTAGTGAATTTATTAGATGTTGTCAAAAATGCATGGAATTAAACAAGCAAAATGTGACACATGAAGGAAATCATGTTATTTTTTTTCCTGATTTTTTTCTGGAGGATCAAATGGCCCTCACGCTTGTCCTTTTGCCTCCTTACCTTTGCTTGTGACTTTTATTTTCTTGTGATTACTTACAAGGAGGGGAAAAAAACCTACTAGATGTTTATTTGTATCTCGTTCTGCCTCTGTCTGTCTGTATCTCTTTTTCTTTGTGCCTGTGTCTTTCTCTTTCTGCCAGGTTAGATTCTGTGCTGTTAAAACTGGAAAACAAAAACTGACTAATCCGTTACACTTTTTAGGAAGTCAGTTTCATTGCTTTCACTTCATTCAGTACCCAAAACACCCTTTGACCAAACACGCACATATACCTTGCAATACCATTTAGTTTATTTTACAAAAGAGAATGACTGCTTCAGTTCACAGCTCCAGTCTCCTTTCAGCTTCTATTTGTTCAATAAAAACAGGCCTTTGTAGCTGAATTTTTTTTAAAAAAAACCATGTTGCGGCCTCAGTGGCTTTCTTTGGCAATGAGAAATACTGAAGTGTTTTGAAGTTGGGAAGAAAAACAAATCAGCTGGGTTGCAGGCAGTGCAGTGGAAGATTGGCCAATTAGACCCCACTTGCTTCCTTGCCAAATACCCACCTTTCATTACTGCAGTGTGCAGGGCTTCTTTTTGATAGCAAGATTGCCAAGCTAAAACGAGTCTGGTACAAACTACAGGAATTTAAGATTCAAACTGGCTTCATCAGTGTTTAGTGTACGGGGTCCTCCCAGCTATGCATAATGCATCAAGAGAGAAAATCTTCATATCTTCAGGGTTAATATACTGATATTCTTTCCTGCAGATAATACCTCCTCACTACAGTGAGTTAGTGGAACTGCTTGAACAGAAAATACAATTCCTCTTTCAATATTAGTCAAGAATTGTGCCCTCCCCCTTAGCTGGTGCCCTCTAGATATTTTGGATTAGAAGTCCAATCAGCTCCAGCTGACATGGCCCATGATCAGAAGTGATGCAACCATTCTAAGACGTCTAGGTTCTTATTTTTTTAAACATCCCAGAGTTATTTCAACTGTTTATAGGCTTTGGAAGTTGAGCCTCAGCCCCACTTCCAGGTCTCTTGGAGACTGAAACAGGTTTTCTCTAGAATTGTTTTGTATTTGGTTCCATCCCTCTTGCCCTCAATCCTGAATAGGTTGCCAGTCCCTGTCAAGGAAAAGCAACTCTACAACGTGAAGCTTCTACCACCAGGTTTCACCTTGTGGATGTTGTTCCCAATGCAATAGGCGTTGTTGGCTCTGTGACATACATAGCATTTTGCAGTAAGGCCAAAAAGTTCAGTTTTGGTCTTGTTAGACCAAAGAAGTTTTTCCCACATGCTTGTTTTGTCTCCTGTGCCTTTTTGCAGACTTCAGATGAGCTTTGATATTGGTTTAGCTTAGCAATGTTTCTCTTCTCATCACTATTTCATAGAGTCCATAGCTATTCCATGGACAGTTTCTCCCATCTAAGCTGTGGATCTCTCCACCTCCTTCAGAGTTACCATTAGATTCTTGCTTTCTTCTCTGACTAATGTCCTCCTTACTAGTCTTTGAATTTTGGTAGAAAGCCTAGGTAGAATCACAGTTGAACCATATTGTTTCTATTTTGCAATGACTGATTTAGCAGTGCTCTAGGGGATGCTTACAGTCTGGGATTGATTGATTGACTGATTGACTTTTTTTTTTAATAACCCAGTTCTGATATGTACTTCTGTACAGCTTTAACTCAGACTTGTTTAGATAGCTCCATAGTCTTCGTGATGCTGTTTTACATAAGCTATCCAGCAAACTCTGTAACCGTTCAGAAATAGGTGTACTTAGCAGAAGTAAATAATGTTTTTTTTTATAATTATTATATAAGGAAATCACTGGCTAAAGATTGGAATATTTACAGGCAGAAGTTCTACAACAAAATACCAGAGTGGACGTCTCCTCAAGAAGCTTTCCTGTTAGGAGGGAAAATGTTAGAAACGACATATTTAAAATATAAAGACCTATTAATTTGGGAAGATAATGGGCCTAGATTTAAATCAAGAGAAGAATTAAAGATGCAAGGAATGGAGGTCAAGTGGTTCCCTTATAGACTACTTCAGGAAAGATTTAAAATACATAATACATTGCAAGGCATTGGAACAGAATATAATAAATCAGATGAAATTATAAAGAAGAAACAACCAAAAGTAGTTACTAAATTATAAAAGATTCTATTGGAAAGAGAGATGGAGCAAGAAATTGTAAAGGAGAATATAATTAAATGGGCATAAAAAAATGGAAAAATGATATTGATCCAGGGATAAAGATTTAAAATTCACTTTAAATACAGGATTGAAAAAGAATTACTACAAAATGCTATGCCGAGGGTATATGACACCAGTTAAACTATCCCAGATACCCAAAAAAGGAGAAGAAACCTGCTGGAAGTGTAAAGAAAATAGAGGGACTTTTTTCAGATGTGGTGGTCATGGCAAGAGGCAAAGAAGTACTAGAAACAAATATGTATGACAAATATTGAAAATTATTGACATTCAGTTCAAATTGAAACCAGAGTTACATTTGTTAAACATGATTAATAACCACTGAGTGACCAAAAAAATTTCTAGATTAGTATTATATTTGATTACATCAGGAAGACTAAATAATGCACAAAAATTGAAAACTAATGAGAAACCTTTATTAGATGACTGGCTGATAAAATAATGGATATGATGGAGATGGAGAAGTTAATAATGTTAATAAAGGAGAAATCAGTTCAACCGTTTGAGAGCGAATGGAAGGTAATACTGAATTATGTTAAAAAGTGGCGGAAGAAATAATTAAGTTAATGTAAGATGAACTTAATAAGAAGATAACAAAAGTACAATAAGACTTTAATAGAAAAAGTGTTAATAAATAAAAGAAATTTGGTAGAAAATCAAGTAAGGAACAGATAGATGTTTATTTAAGCTATAAACCCAATTGAAAAGCAACAAAATGTAAGACATGTGGAGTGGAGGATGAAGGTGAAACATTTATGTATTTTAAAATGTGAAAATCTGTAAAATATATGAGATACATGTATGCTGATTTTATTTTGGATGTGTTTAACTAATAATAAAAGATAATAAAAAAAAGAAATGGGTATGCTTAATCTAAGATGATATGGCACTGAAACTGTAGAGTGGTGGACTCTATTCATCTACATGTATGATGTCTAGAGGTAGTGAGTTGCACCAGAGCTTATATATTTAGACATACCATAGCAAAGGGGGCAAATGCCTATGCAACCAACAGATGCCAGTTTGTAGTTGTTTACTTCAAGTCTGTGCCACAATAAAAATATTTCACATGTTCAAACTGTTGAATTTGTTGTACAAATAAAATGGCAACATGTCAATTAAATTCATTTCATTTCCTGGTTGTAATGCAATAAAATGTGGCAAAGTCTCTAAAGCGTGGGGATACATATCCCTGCAAGATGCCATATCAGTATAGATCGGGGTGAGAAGGATGCAACCTTTCAAATGCTAATAAGATGCTTCTCCTAGCATTTTCCACCATTAGCTATACTGCACAGGATTGTTGGAAGTTACAGTTCAACCATAGTTGGAGGTCTACATGTTTCTCACCCTGAGTATAGAAAGAAATATATTTAAAGATATGAAGTGGGGAAGCAGAAGGAATAATTCTAAGTGTACAAATAATTTTCATAAGGAGAAAGGGGTATTTACCCAATATTTCACATAGCTTAAGGGGAAGAAAGGAGGAAATTGTACAAAAGATTAGCCTCTATAGGATGCTGCATTGATAATAAAAGAATGGAGGCTCATATCTAGCTGTCTGTTCCCCATACACACTGAAATAGATTTACAAGATCATAAAATATAGATAGGATAGAACAGTTACATCCTCTACAGATGTCAACAGAAAAAAGAGCTTAAAAGATTTTTAGAATTCCTAACCTTTTCATCATAGAGCTCTTTTGTGTTTATAACAGTTCAATAATAATAATTATTGAGGAAGGCAGATGATTTTATTTTTATAGCAGCCCTTGCAGTCCCCCATGCTCCCCACCCTGAAATCAGTTCAAGAACCCTATGGGCCAGAATGCAAAGGGCCCATCAACAGTGAGTTGAAGAGAGATAACAGTTTCCTGGCACACTACACATATTATAAAACTAGGTAACACCCCAGCCTCATGAGGACTCTCCTGGCTAGTTTATCACATTTCCTTTCTGGTTCCCTGGCAGCATCATACTACATTCCAATAACTCCCTCCACCATTCATATGGTTATCTACTTGCCTTGGCTTTAGGAACATTGTTCCTCCTGTCTTTGGCCCCCAACTACCATAGTTAAAGTTGAACTTGTCATCTCACCACCATACCTGTAAGTTTTGTATTTCTATTGCTATTCATACATACAGTTGGCTCAGAAAGATTTGTTCCTAGTCATTTCACTGCGGGTACCTGATGAAGTAGACAGGTCCACAAAAGTTTATGGAACCATATCTCAGTTAGTCTCAAATCTGCTACAAGATCTCTTTGCATACTGATCCAGACTAAAATGGCTATGTCTTTCAGTCGTAAGGAACAGTGTGAATGATAGTTGTAGAGACTACAAGGAAAGAGGAAAGTGGTAAAAGCTGATTTCCCCATTTCTACCTCTGGACCTAAGGGCCTTCTGTGAACAAAAGAAGAACTTGTTTGAAGAAGCACAGCTCATCACTTTATCTAGAGTGCTCAACCAAGATGACAACCATAGAGAGGAAGTCCATCTACAGCTTGGAGAAATTACTAATTCCACAAAGGAATTCTGGAATTCAATGGAATACTGTGTCAATGGTTGTTACCCATGTAACTGAAATAGAAGCATCAGACTACAAAGAACAAAACATTGTGCACCCCCCCCCCAAAAAAAGACATATGGCCACTTTGCTTTATCATGGCTGTGAATTTTTGGAAGCATGTGACTGCTGTTAGATGGAAACAAAATGCTGACCAAGATGAAATCTGCTCAACAAGGCAACTCCCCAGTTCCTTTACCTCTACCCATCCCAATGCCCATGCAAGCAATAGCACCTGGTTTTTCCTGTGTCTGTGTGGCAGAAGAAGGAGCTATCCAAGATGCTGGAGCTGTTTGAAAGAAAAGATCCAGACCTCTGGATAACTCCATTAACATATGAAGCAAAAGTCTAGCAGGTCTACTACCTTTCCAATATAGATGCCAATAGCTTCCATTACATGATGATAGGGGATTCTGAGACAGATAGATAGATAGATAGATAGATAGATAGATAGATAGATAGGTAGGTAGGTAGATAGGTTGCATTTTTCCCAATATTGGACCCAAGGCAGCTCAAAACATGAGTTCAAACAAAGTACAATTAAAACAATTGATAATACAAACGTTAAAAACAAAAAATCATAAGCATTAATTTAGAAGTTTTTAAAGGCTAAGTAATAAAATACAGTAAGTCCCCTTTCAAAGACCCTAAATTTTGTCTCTTGGAAGTTGTGGTCCAAAAAAAGGCACATGCCTATACAACTAGTCCTGGTATTGTGCGTGAAATAGCATTATGTGTGAAGAAAAGGCTGACTATATCTTAGTTTTATGACTGGCAGTGTGATGGTCAATTGTTGGTGTTAAAGAAAATCTTTTAGCTTTTTAATTAATTTCCAGCATGTCTTTGATGTCTTACAAGACATTGTTAAGAGTGATGCAGTACTGATTTCATTTACTAAGTGAGGTTATTAAATAAAAACCAGATCTATATCTCCCATTGAGAATGCTGACTCTGCATTCTGAGTGTTCAGAACTTCCTTCTTGGTTATTTTTTTATTTGTTCTTGAAAATATTTATGTCACCCTTCAGTATTTTTAAAAAAATGCACCTAACAGTTTTCCATTATTGAATGCTACATTGAAGAACTCCAGTTCCATTCAGAAATTAGCAGACTACATAACATTTTTAGCCTGTTAAATCCACCACTAGCATCCCTGAGTCAACCCATGTTTTGCTCCAAATAATCTCAGTCCCGCTTCATGTCACCTCATAACTCCACCCTTATGATTCTTCTCTTCCAGAAAAATTAATTGGTCATTGTTTCAGAACTATGTGATGAGTTAATCTTCTAGTACACTTTATCTGGGAGGATCTGTGCCCTCCAGGACATAAAGCAGCCAGCGCTGGACATTGGTTAGAATACTGGATTGAAATTAGGAAAATCCCATTAATTCCCAATGAGCTATCATTGTATACTGTCTTGAGTGTTGGATTAGGACTCTGGGAGATGAAGATTTGAATCCCCACTCAGTCATGGAAACCCAGTTGGTGCCCTTGGGCAAGTCACACTCTCTCAGCCTCAGGTAACGGCAATGACATAAATGAATAAATGAATTAATCTTGCCCAGGAAACCCTACCATAGGATTAGCATAAGTCAGAGTTGACTTGAAAGTGCACAACAACAAGAACAACATTAATTCCCATTCAGACATGAAAAAGCATTGAGTAACCTTAGGCCAGTCATGCTCTCTCTCAGTGTGACCTACCTGAAAGCTTTGTTGGGAGCATAAAGTGCAGGCAAAAACTGTTTTGGATTCCACTTTGACTTCCTTGGAAGGAAGATGAGATACAATTACAAATACTAGAAACAACAAACTGTAAAATTGCTACTTGTTTTTCTCGTCATTTTTTCTACCCCAATTGGCTTTAAACCTGAAAATCTGCAAAGCTTTGCCATCAGCATTCTTTGAAAGGCACATCGTCATTTTGACTTTCCCATCATGTCTTCTTCCTGTTATCACCAATCCTCAATTGCATTTCTGTGCACAGGGCAAATTGGTCTGAATTTGCCTCGTCTGATAAGGCCAATCATTTCTATGTATCTTATGGGAAAGCTCTATCTATCTGCACTAGGCTGACAGCATGAGATCGGTTACATTTTAGGTGCAGAGCATGAAATGACTCCCTCTGGGCATAGCATGTGATCTGAATGCAGGAGCACTGGTGTTAATTTAGTAATCTGAGCAATTCTCCATTTAATGAGCACCTGGGAACAAAGTGCATTTAATCCATTCAAGAATCCCTTCAATGAACACAGAAGCATGCTATGCACCTTCATACTTTGTCCATTTCAGGGAGGGATATCTTTCTGTGCAAAGGAACAATTTTTCACACATTGGAATCAAGATATAAAAGTGAGCAATTGCTGTGTGGGCATGAGGCTGATTTTCAGGCTAACTAAATGCTTAAAGGCCATACTTTCACATTTTGGTGTGTTTGGGGAAGATGAGGTCAAAGCTGGAAATAAACAGAAGCTGGAAATAAATAGAAGATGAAAAATTAAGTTGGAAATAAATGGAAACTCTCTATCTCTCTCAATCTCTTTTCATATATTTACATGAATGATTAAAATTAGCTGAAGTTAATTATAACTAATTCTTCATGAAATACTATTAAATTCATTAACATTCCTCCCACTTATTATTAATAACTAAAATGCCCCATTCAGACTTGATTAAATTATTATTAAATGCTGTCATGTCCTGGCTAACTTGTGCTGAATAATTTTGCTCAGAGTTTCAAAACAGAAGTGTTTATTTGAGAGAAGCAAGCAAAACGTTGCTGAGTCTACAGAATTAGAATCCAGTACAAGTTTTATATCTTTCCATTTGAAATTTGGTACACTTATCAAAGACTGATCAACACCTCGCATGTCAGATCACCTCACTGGCCGCAGCAGTTTCCCAGGCACACAATTGTTTACATACTTTTCATCCTGAGAGTCAGGATGTGTTTTCTGTCACCTGTCTAGATGTTTCCACAACATTCTCTTGTCCTTCCATTATTATTTCCCCTCATTTGGTCTTTCCTTCCAAGTGGCCAGTGCAAGGTGACACTAAGCCTAGAGTAAATGGTCCATTCAGTCTAATGATATTACAAGAGTTACAAGCAGATACCTGTTACAGTTGTCAATTAGGAGCAGACATATATTAGCTTAGCAAGCTTTGCCCTAGGAAGTGATTGAAACTACTCTTATGTGGATTGCAAACATGTGAGACAGGTTCAAACCATGACAGGATCAAAGCATCCTGACCAAGACATATATATGAGCCTTCATGATGTACTGAAACTAACTTGACTCTGAGATTGACTATAGTACTGACTGCTGACCATGGACTATAGCCAACAGCATAATCTGTGATAGTCAATATTGTTCCTTTCCCCTTTTGACAATGGCACATTTATTTATTTGTTTGTTTGTTTGTTTGTTTGGATCTCAGGATGCCTCCCCACAAAAAAAATCAGTTTAAATAATTTAAAACAATTTTAAATTTAAACGATAGAGAATAATTGAAGAGCATCCATGAGAGAGGCCCAGAAAAGTCATTCAACTTGTGGCAGCTAAAAGTTCCCGTATCAGGGGAATCTATTCCAGGTTTTAGTTTGAACTTTAAAGGACCTGTCCACAAAGATAAATGTATTTTGGAGACAAGGTTTGGCACCTTGGACAGGTCCTTTAAAGTTCAGAGTAAAACTCAAAGGAGATTCGCTGCTCCACTGATATGGAAGCCCCTAATGGCCACTCTCTCAAGGTTGCTCTGAAAAGGTGTCCATTTGTTTTCATGAAGAAATCTTCTTTTTCTGGATGGAGAGGTGATTCTATACATGTGACAAATGCATTCCATTTTCACTCTACCTGTAACTTATCAATATAGAATATGAATTTTAAGAGGTGTGTGATAATGGACCTCCCTATTATCTGGACAGCACAGATGAGGAGTGTCGTCTCTTGTCCAGGTAAACAAAGGGCTAATTATATGATGGATTAGGTTGTACTTATTGGAGGTCAGTATTATGAAGGAACAATAGAGACAATTGCCCAGTGAGAATCACCAGTTTAGGGAGAAGTGTGGAAATTTCAAGATGCTTCCAAGATGAGGGGTTATAAAAACACAGTTCTGTGAGGCACAAGAGAGAGACTTGAGAGACTTTATAACTGATGGAGAGGTGGGAAAGGTGGCCTGCCTCTCCGCCCCTAAGGAAGTTTGGTCATAGGCTGGACAAAGAGGTCCAGCTTCTCAAGAACATTCAAAGACCCAGAACACCATTTATATAATGAATAGATTAGGAACGTTCAGCTAGTTGCATTAGAGCTTCTATTTCTTTCTAACTTCAGCTGGATATGATTTGCACTATTTTTGTAACTTTGTAACTACTTCTGACTAATGCCTTCGTGTACAAGATACCCTTTTGCTTGCTTAAGATTGCTTGCTTAGAATAAAAATTTTCCTTAAGAGATCACTTCTTGTCTACTCTCTCTTTGCTTGATTTGTATGTGTGCATATGTGTATAAGATTCTCATCTCCCACAGGAGGGAGTGGGAAAAGCTCTGCAGATTTAGAAGTGGGGAACAGTGCAAGTTAAATCCCTCAGTAACTTCCCACTAAGTTACCAAGTCACGGGGAGTGGATTAGTGGGGGAGGTTAGATAATATTTGAGGGTCCCCCTCCTACCCAAGAGCAGGAGATGGGCAGAGCCCATTAGAGGGTGTCCCTGTAACTTTTTAGACATTTCTATATCTATGGAGCGTGTAGCTTCATTTCAATGGTGGAGGTGGAATATTCTATAGTTTAGTGCTGGCTTGTACTGCTGCATCATGCTCTGTTGTGAATATTTGGGTCACAGCAAAGTGAATGGAACAAGAATGTGTTGAACTCTAGGCCAGCACCATGTACCATTCGGCTGTTTATCAAAAGTGTAACTAAGAAGTAACTATTCAGTTCTGCACTGTTCATGAACCTGCCCTAAAGACATAGGCATCTTAACAAAACTATAAAAGAGTGATGAGCAAATTGGCTGAACTTAATGTGCTACTTTGCTTTGACACAGTGTTTGAGAAGACTTTGTGTTGGAATGGGTAAGAATGTGAAGCCCTATGGTGGAAAGTAGGGCAAGATGCTGGCTGAAAAGACACCAACACAGAACTTAGATTTGACTAGGTGAACAGAGCTGGCCAAGCATGGAATATGGATTCAGACACTGGGTGACCCACTTGCTGCCTAATGATTGCCTGACCCCTCAGTCTTCCTGCTACAGGAGCAGACAGATTGAAAGAATGAGATCCACATGGAGAACTGGTTGGCTCCCCTTTCACTTTGGAGAAGGCAAGCCAATGGGTCCTGAACTGGGCGTATCTCAAGCAACTTCCACTATTTACAGTCCATTGGATCGTTACTGAAAGTTCTTTCCATCCATAGAGTACCAGCAGCCAGATTTTAGAACAATTGTATTTTATCACATAGGTAGACTACATGTTAAAATAGTTAGTAAGTCACTTCAGATAAAGCTGCTTTTAATGAAATGGCTGGTAATCAGTCCACAAAGGAGACCTTAACAGGTAATTTTAGATAAGAACGTTTTGTTTCAGAGAAGAAATAAAATCAAGAAAAATGTAAGAACTCATGGCAAAAAAGGAAAAAAAGAAGCAGGATCTGCCAAATTATTCTTGAAATTCTGATATGGAATTATGAGCTGTGACTTTAGGAAACACACAATTGAGAAACAGTGTGTCTTTTATGGCAAAACTGGATTCAAAGTGGTATCTCTGCCTCTCAACATAAAATTCATAAGCCGCAAAGAAACTGTCACTCTCTTGTATACATGAAAGAATCCTGGGGACATGGAATGGAATGAAAGAGACCCAGCTGCTACAATTGCAGAGGTCTGGCTTGTAATTAACTGAGAAATCCTTCTGGCATAAACAATGTAAATCATGTAGTGAAACACTGTTGCATATATGGAAGACCAGTCCCTTGATCTATGGGGGAGCGTCCCAGTGCACAAAGGCCTTTATGGCAAAGGCTTGCTTCTTGATTCCAGTGCCAGATTTTTCCAGCCCCCACTGAAGTTAATAGAAGTAGGGAAGTGCCACATATGCATTGAAAACCCGAGAGTCCTTGGTCAGGATGTAAAGGCAGAAACATTAGTGGGTCCAGCTTTTGCCATCATAATCCACTTCTTTGGTTGTTGCAGAGATCAAAACTGTGTTCCAACAAAATGTCCCCACAAAACCTAGCTTTTCAGTTGGCATATTGGTGGAGAGCAGAGTGAGTGGCATAGAGTAGAGAAGCTTCCAGCTGTTTTCCTATATCTGGATGCATAATGGGCATCACCCTCAGTGGCTGGTAGAGGCCCTCGAGGTCTCTAAGAATGTCTGTTGTACTGCATTTTAAAAAGGCATTATGGATAAGGATCTGGATATTAAATATGGGCTCCTTCTTTGTCATATGATACCAGCTACAAGAAAACTGTTTGATCAAATGTGGAAACCTGCAAAAGGACTGAAGCACTGGTGACAGAAGATTGAATTGTTAAGGTTTCTGAGCTATCCCAAATGGCCAAATTAACGAGGGTTTTAAAAGACAAGCCAACTGAAGTTTTTTGTTTGTTTGTTTTTAAAGATCAGGAACCATTTATGGACTTTTTCAGCCATAAGAAATCCAACAATGCAATTATTTGTGGGTATGGATTGTTATTAGTTTGCTTAGGTGGATCTGCAATGATGGAATAATATTTTTCTGTCTTTTCTTATTTTTTTCTTTCTGATTACAGTTTGGGGAGTGGTTGCCATAGCCCTTTTTGTGTTTTAGTAACTTATTGTTAAGTTGATAAGTTAGTGTTCCAGTGAGTCAGAACATTAGTGTTTTTTAGTGTCTCTTAGCTTATTGTTTTAGTATAGTGTTTTAATTTTAGTTTAGGACACTTTCAGCAACTTACCATCATCCCAGTAGTGGCTGGTGACGATGGCAGCAGCAGTTATCCTGGAAGGGGAGCACAACTGAGCACTTCCCTGTATACCAGCTGCCTGTAGGAATGCAGGAGGCGTGATGGCCATGCCTCTTCTTTTGCAGCGCAGCCAGGTACTGTCCCAGGCTACACTGGGATAGGAAGTGCATCCATTGCACTTCCTGATCCCCTGCAGCTTAAATAAGTGCAGGCGGGCAGAGGAGGGTGGCATGATTGCTGATTATTGATGGGGACAACCCATCAATGATTTGCAGTGTGATCACGCCACCTGGGGACAGGAGAAGGACAGGACCCAGATGTCATCCAGGTCCCATCCTTCTCCCATCCCCAGTGCAGGATGACAACATCCTGCAGAAGGTACCTATGTCCATCTTAAAGATGTTTCTCAGTGTTTATGTTATTTTGTGTAAAAACTGATAAATAAATCTATACATTAAAAATGGTGGTGTTTTGTAGTTAAAAGTATGGGGAAAGGGGCCTACAACATGTTTAAAATACTTCTTCTGAGGGTTTCTAAGAGATGCCATTTGCCTTTTTGAAAGGGGGGCAAAAAAGAGTGGTCTGGGCATTGGAGAAGGGCTCTGGGCCTCAGAAACAGTCTTTCAAGTGCTGTACTTTCACTACTCTATATTAGAGTATTAAATCTAATCTTGGTGGAGAAACTAGGCACCACTGTTCTAGGAACGTAATTCTTTCCTAATTTTGTTCTTGAAGGAAGTGAGGAAGTAATGAAGGAAGTTTAGTTTGAAAGACAGCATTTTCAGCACAACCCTCCTCCCTATATGAATTTTGATCAAAATAAGTCATGATATGTGAAGATTCTCATGCGTCTATCATTCTTTCCATCAGAGTGTCCTGAAGCACAAGAAAAATATTTCCATTATTTTGAATATTTTCAAGTATCCTCTTAATCTATACAATCCCTTTTTTGTTTCATCTTCTTCCTCCTTTCCCTACTCCAAAAAACAATATACTATTCACTCATAGTAAACATACCAAGTGTAAGTGCATTCAAGTACAAAATACACTTTATTTTACTATAGTGCAGGGAGAGCCCATTTCAGGAATGGACAGAATTGAAAATTCTCTAACCAGGTTTGAATACAGAAGCAGAATGTTCTATATAGAAAATGAGAGAAAAGGGGGGGGATCTAATTCCAGTGAAGTATACAATAGACGCAAAATACAATAGAGGTTGATGTTCCACTAGGGAGATATGAAAATAGGCTGAATTCTTAACAAAACAAAATAGCTACCCCCTGAAATTTGTCAATTTGCCTCCCAATTCTCATTCTCTCACTCTCTCTGTCTTTTTTTCCTGACACACACATATACAGAGCAGTATCAAATAAGGACTGAGAATGCCATCAAAATATTACTATTCTATCTTCTTATCAAAGGAGGTCCCAGTTTTGCCATCCAAGCAGCAGGAGGTTCATTTTGTCAAATATGTCCTTGATTGCAATGTAGAACTTATCTTTATCAAATGGTTCTTATACTTCCTGGTCCATGTGTATTCTATTCTTGGCTTGGGAACAATAAGCCCAATGGAATTAAACAGGCGTGATGAAAATGTTTTTTCATGGAAAACTTCCCATAAAACTCTTCATAAGCTGCCTTTCCACCATAATGATATTATTTGCAAACATTTGGATTTGAGGGGAATAAAGTACAGCTGTAGTTTCAGAAATAAGGGGTTTGGGGAAAAAAATGTTCCCATAGTTAACAGAGTTTGCAACCTGTTCTGTTTCTGTTCTTCCCGTATTTCTGCAAGCACTGTATCATCAGGAGCTCAACACTGCCACCCTTCTGCTAGCTTTCACTGCAGACTGTCACCTTCTAGTAACCTCATCCCTGTGGACACAACTAGCCAAGGCATGGCCTTGCTTTTTCTTTCCTCAGACTGAGACGGCAACTTTCTCCCCAGTCTGTCAAGGTGCCTTGCCACTCCACACATAACTTTGGCCTCCCCCTGCCAAAGAAAAACACTGCCCTTGTATAACCATGGCAAAGCCTTTTATTTGTTAATTAAATCTCCTTTAGAGTTTTATGGTAGCATAGTTTTGGATGTCATACCGTGGAGAATCATTCAGTTGAGACCAGCTTTATAAGAAAATATAATATAATTGCTATTAAAACAACAAACAGAATAAAATATTGATTTATAAATGTGTCCAAGTTGAAATAGATCTTTGGAATACTTTTAAACATTTTTCTCTCTCTTTATACAAGCATAAAGGCACAGGTCTTACAGAGAGAGAGAGAGCACCCTGGCTCCTCTCTTTGCCGAAGGCTATGTACTTCTCTTACACTTCAACAGAGAGAAGTGTAAGGTCCTACACTTAGGTAGAAAAAATGGAATCCACAAATACAGGATGGGGGACACATGGCTGGATAGCAGTACGTGTGAAAGGGATCTAGGAGTCTTCATAGACCACAAGCTGAACATGAGTCAGCAGTGTGATGCGGCAGCCAAGAAAGCCGATGCAATTCTTGGCTGCATCAATAGGAGTATGGTGTCTAGATCGAGGGAGGTACTGGTACCACTCTATTCTGCCTTGGTTAGACCCCATCTTGAATACTGTGTACAGTTCTAGGCACCCCAATTCAAGAAGGATATTGACAAGCTGGAGCAAGTCCAGAGGAGGGCGACCAAAATGGTGAGAGGCCTGGAAGCCATGTCCTATGAGGATAGACTTAGAGAGCTGGGTATGTTTAGTCTGCAGAAGAGAAGACTAAGAGGAGACATGATAGCCATGTTTAAATATTTGAAGGGATGCCACGTAGAGGAAGGAGAGGGCTTGTCTTCTGCTGCTCCAGAGACCAGGACAAGGAGCAATGGATTCAAGCTGCAGGAAAGGAGATTCCACCTCAACCTCAGGAAGAACTTCCTGACGGTCGGGGCTGTCCGGCAGTGGAATCTGCTGCCTCAGAGTGTAGTGGAGTCTCCTTCCTTGGAGGTTTTTAAGCAGAGGCTTGATGGCCATCTGTCGGGAGTGCTTTGAGGGTGTTCCTGCATGGCAGGGGGTTGGACTGGATGGCCCATGTGGTCTCTTCCAACTATACATTTCTATAATTCTATGATTCTATGTACCCAAATCTAGGTCACTCTCTCTGGCCAGATTTAACAATGTGGTTTCTCTTTTGCCCCTTCTCTAGGGCTTTTTTGAGAAAACACCCCTTTTCCTCCAACTCCCCTTGGTTGATTAGAAAACCTTTTTACTGAATAACTGGCTCTCAGGCCTCCTTCTAGAACTCCCTCCCTCCCTCCAGTCTGCACATACACATACACACACACCTACATGTACATACACATACACATTCACATTCAGGTCCCTGCCCCTCCTTCCCAGTAAAAGGGGCTGGCTTTCTTCTGGAGTGGCCACTAATAGTTGCCCAGCAACCTGTTGCTGGGTGGCTTTTCTACCACTCAGGACACGACTCCATCTATACTCCATCACAGTCCCTTTTGAAAACTGCAACTCACAGAATCCCACTCCCCAGCTCTAACCATAGTCGTGGCTGGAGATTTTAGGAGTTGTAGTCCTAAAAAGTACTTTTCCCAGCTCTGAACTGAGCTCTTTATTGAATATTCTTTTACTTAAACTTTCTTCAGATAACCTAAGAGAACAAGGCGAGGGTCAACAGTCTGATACCAGATGGTTGCTAAAAAGCCTCCTGTCTTGGTAGGGCCTTGTTGCTGTTATGTCTCTTCAAGTCAACTTCACATTAATGGCGATGCTATCATGGGATTTATTGAAAGGAGGCTTACCAATGCCTGCCTGTTAAGCTGAGAGAAAGGCCACCCAATGGTTTTTCATGTCTGAGTAAGGATTTGAACCCTGGTCTCCTGGAATCCTAGTCCAATACTCAAATCACCATACCACACTGGCTTCCAAGTACTGCAGGGCTCTACTGTACAGCTGATTGTCCTCTCCCTTTGGACCCATGGAGAGCTCTGAGGAGTCCTCCAATGGGACTCACAGTGACATGCTGATGACTGTTCCTCTCCACTCCACCAACCCAATCAGCACGTATACAGAACATTGACTATAGTGCCAATGGACCACGTACCTTCCATTACTAGAGTTCCTAGATCTCAGGGTCTGGACCCTCTTCTCTAATCTTTAGGGAGAGAAGGTAGAATCTCACTGCAGATATACTATCTTAAAAAGTGTGTGTGTGTGTGTGTGTGTGTGTGTGTGTATTTTCCTCATTACTTAGATTTGGCTTTTTAAATTTATTTAAATGACATACTCTGTGCAACACTGGCTGATGCTTAGTGAATCATGATTAATGATATCATGAGGGGCTTCCCTCACCTCACCTCCTGGGACATCATTAGGCATCATTCCTAGGCCTTGGGTTTTGGTCTTGAAATCTCAAAGGCTGGGATAGTCTTGGCATTGCAACCCTACCCCCTATGGTCAGCCACCCAAAGTCCTGAATAGTTCAGGATGAGATTATCAGAAAGATCACTTTCTCTCCTGTATATACCAACCAGAGTGTGCTCTGAATGCCCAGCTATAGGAACTGTGGAAAGCTATGCTTAGGAATAGGACCTTTTCAGTCATGCTCACCACACAGGTCAGCAAACAACCCCTCTAGATAAGCTGGAGCCAATGGTGTGGTGTTTGGACCTCAAGTAAAAACTCTTTTTAACAAGTCACAGGGCACTTAACTTTAAAAATAAATGTTTTAGTTGTGTGTTTTTGTTAAAAAAAAAGGAAAACCTATCATTATTTTAATTTGGGATGGAGAAAAGGCAGCCTATGGGCTGCATATGGCCATCAGACCCCCACTCTTGCTGCCCTGGAGGCCACCAAAGGTCTCAAATGGGAGAGGGACTGAACTGGGGGCAGTATTAATCACAAACTGGTACAAACTGCCCTCAAACTGTTCACAACTGCAGTGGTTTATCTCATTCCCCCAAGAACTTCCATAATGTGAAAATAAAAGAGGCGAAAATGGCCAAAAATTATGACCAGAAGTGCCATGATATCACTTCCAATGAGACCAAATGTGCTACTGTGGCTTGTAGGAGAAGCAAAGAAAAGAAATTTGGCCATGTTGAGCACAGCAAGAGTGGGGTTTGGCAGCTTCATCCTTGTGCAGTTGTTCTCTCTGTTTGTGCTGGTATTGTAGCTTTATCTCACAGTTGGAAAAGGTTTGGGTCCAGCATAACTCAACTCTTCCCCTGCCTTGACTCTTTGTTTTCCTCTGTTTGCCTCTCTAACCATCAGAACTTAGATGAGTGGGCCAAAGAAAGAGCCTTGCTGTCAGCAGAGTAGGATTGCTGCCAGAAGAAAAGGTTTGTGATTAATCCTAACCCACTACAGTTGACACATCATTGCATGAGCATTGCAGGGCCTGACAGAAGCTGTTGGTGCATTTTCTTAACCTTTAAAGTCGTTAAATTCATTGGGATTTATTTTTGAGTAAACACGCTTTGGATCATACTGTGCTTTTTCTGGCTTCGTTTCTTTGATTTGTCAGTTTTCTTTTGTTCTTCTTTCAAGAGACCAGCAAGACAACATGCACTTCTGAAAATCATAGAATGACTGCAAAAGGAAGTGGGGGGAGACATATCTGTAGGGAAGAAGGGGAAGTCTGATGGGAAGAATACAATCTCTTGTTCATGGGGAAATATGACTGCAGCTCTGTGGTACAGCACCTATTTTAGATGTGAAAGGACCCATGCTCATTCCTTGGCATCTCCTAGTAAAGTTGAGATGGGGAAAAGCCCTTGGGAAGCCATCAACAGTCCTTGTAAAACAGACTGCATGCCAGGCTCTCAAGGTCTGATTTGTTTTCATTAGAACCCCAAGGGCCACTAATCAGAGCCAAGGATCAAGTACAGTCCTCTCTCTATGTTCACATAGGTGACCTCCATTAATTTGACCTTTGCAAATTTGATTATTCACAAGGCAAGGGCATGCCTTTCCATCCTGTTCTCCTCCTCCCATTCCCTTGCATTTTGCTGGACACGGAGAAGGAAGGCAAGCACCTGGACAAAAGGCAAGGAAATGAGGGAAAGCACACATGCACCTTCCTTCTCCCCTCTGGCACTCCCCCTCCTATTCCATTGCCTCTGGACCTGGTACTGAGAACTCATGCTGAGACAAAAGGCAAGGGAATGAAGTGAAAGGCTGGAGCAAATCTTTCTTCTCCCCACCAGAGCTCCCCCTCCCATTCCTTTGCCTCCAGCCCCAGAGCTGAGAACTCATGCCAAGGCAATAGGAAAAGGAATGGGGGGAGGCTGGCATGAGCTTTCCTTCTCCCCTCTGGAGCTCCCCCTCCCATTCTCTTGCCTCTGGTCCTGGTGCTGAGAATGCACACCAAGGCAATAGGCAAAGAAATTGGGCAGAAGGCTCTCATGAGCCTTCATTCTCCCCTCCAGAGTGCCTCCTCTCATTCCCTTGTATTTGGCCTCAGCATGCAAAAGGCAAAGGAAAGGGAGGAGAGAGACCCAGAAGAGAAGGGGGAGGGCAGAAGTTATTCACAGTTTTTCCACTTTCACAAGTGTTCTGCGCCCCAAACCCTTGCAAAAGTGGAAGGGCCAGTGTAGTGGTTCAGAGGCACAAGCATACGAGTTAAACGAACAATGTCTCTGATAACATGCCAAGTGAAGGCATGTCATTTTAGTACTGTCCCCACCTCAATTTTTTCTTAATTAGAGCATCCTGAGTGAAGTCCTAACTGGCCAAGACACCCAAGCGGTGGGTGGAGCCACCACCAGGCCAACTGAAATAGTCCTAAATCCAAAGCTGCTCCAAGCTGTAATACTTGGAAATTATTTAGGATTAGCCATTATACCAGTGTTGTGGTGGTGTCCCGTAACTGGAGGAGGTTTAGATCTAGCATAATTTGGCTCTTCCTTTGCCACAACTTTTCTCCTTGCTCCCCCCCCACCACCACCTTTTGGGCTCTTCTGCAGGCATATCCCATCCAGCAGAGAAGTTCTGCCAGCAAATTACTCTGTAGGCATATCTCTGAGGTCATCCAAGAAAAGATGGCTGAGCCACCAAAAGAGCATGTCTCCTGGCAGAAGAGGTTTGTGCCTAACCCTAATACCCTAGAAGCCAGCACATCTTTGTACTATCAGAAAGGAACCTTCCAACCAACTGGGATCATACAGTTAGAAGAGAGCACAAGGACCATGTAGTCCATCCCTCTTGTTGTCACTGTTGATGATGATATTTGCCATAAGGACAAGATTGGCTTATGGCAACCTTGTCAATGACAGATCTCCCAGAGCCCTGGTCATGAACTGCTTTGCAGAAGTTTTACAAACTCAGGATAGCCAGGACTTCTTTGATTGGTTCAATCCACCTGTAAAGCAGGTCTCCTTTTTCCCCACTGCCTTCCACTTTACCAAGCATTGCTGTCTTTCTAAATGAATCATGTTGTCTCGTGATACGTTCAAAGTACGACAGGCTCAGTTTAATCATCTTGATTTCTAATGACAGTTCGGGCCTGATTTTCTCACTGTATCTTTAGAACTTTGTTCCAGCACCACATTTCAAATAAGTTGATTTACTTCTCATCAGCTTTTTTCCACTGTCCAGCTTTCACAAATATACATAGAAATCCAACTCTCTACCATGCAAGAAAACACAACTAAAGTGTTGTGAGAGATGGACATCAAACCTCTGTTTAAAGACTTCCAAAAAAGGAGACTCTACCACCTTCTGAGCTGATCTATTACATTGTAAAACAGCTCTTACCGTCAAGAATTTCTTCCTAATGTGGAGGTGGAATCTGTTTTGTTTTTTTTTTTTGGTTTTTTTTGTAAATTGAATCCATTGGTTTGTGTTCTAGTCTCCAAAGCAGCATAAAACAAGCTAGCCCTATGTTCAAGATTATACTTTATCAGCTATTTTACTAGTAAACAAATAATTAGAGCTGGTTGAGTGGGAAGGGTTCAAGAGACAGAAGCAGTGCTATCAGTGGAAACATACCCTTGGATACTAGCATGAGGAAAAATTGGACGACTGTACAGTGTTGCCCTGTGTGTTGTCTTTGGGCCACAGGAATTGTTTAGAGCAAACAGAGATTGGAACAAACTGCCCTGTTTAATTCTGCAATGCATGCCATCAGATTAACACAGCATTACAGAGGTCTACCAGATGTTCAAGCAATCAGCTACTCCTGGGATCACTGCAAGCCACCAACAGTTGTAATAAAACTGTGCACGGAAAATGTAAACCCTTTTGGGATAAACCTGACCAAAAAATAAAATAAAATAAAATAAAACCTCCTCAAAATCCCTTCCCAATTACAAGAGGCTCATTAATCTGCCTGGGCTTGAAGCCAGCTCAGAAACATTTTGGA
Organism: Ctenosaura bakeri; assembly: GCA_948474755.1. Lineage (NCBI taxonomy): Eukaryota > Metazoa > Chordata > Lepidosauria > Squamata > Iguanidae > Ctenosaura > Ctenosaura bakeri. Next base: position 484,297 of record CAOLHI010001256.1, read on the forward strand.
GATGATGGCCGCAGTGATAAAAATGCAGCTGTTTAACACAAGCTTTTGGAAGGTTTTGAATAAAGAGAGACAATTTAAAACGTGATCCTTAATTGATTGTAAAGGGATTGTTGTTATTATTGTTTATTTAATTCATATTACACTGTTAATTGGTAAAGGAGGATGGGAACAGATGGTTGGAGAATCATGCTGAAAGAACTTAGTAACATGGAATTAGGCCTCTTTGGTGCCAAAGCAACTCTGAAAGGGATTTAGAGAATAAGCCTTAATAGGACTTAAGGTGATTCCTTTTAGCTGGATTGAAGATAGAATGTTATTTATACCACCCCCCCCACCCCATTAAAGATATGGAATTCCATCTTTCCTTTCCATTTTTCAATCCTGCCTTTCCTCTAAGTCAGAAGTGAGTAAGTTCTAGGCATCCAATGCCCAGTCTTGTACCCCAAATAGCCACTGCAGGCTGCACAAGCCTAAAAATCTCCCCAAGTCATGAAAAAAAAAATGAAAACAAGAAGAGGCTATTGTATCCTCATGTCATCCTTGAGATGGATGTTATACAGAGGTATAAAGTACAGGGTCAAGGGTCCCCAGTTCTCAGAAGATTGCTTTCTTTTCCAGATCTCAAGGCAGAAGAAGGAACCACTCATGTAGAGAGATCCTGATGCTTCTGGATTCACTGAATCTGGCATACTGCTTTATGCTTTTCCCACCTATCTTCTTGTAGATTTTTCCAGTTATGTTCCTACCTACCTACCTACAATTTTCTTTCTTTGTCTGAGAGGCATGTAAGTTGCAGCATTGTTGGGGAAAAAAGTGTGATATATATGTTATTTTTTTTCAACTCTACGTAGGCAATTGACTGTTTTGTTTTTTGATTCTTGATATCACTCTGTCTCTTTCTCATACTCTCCTTTCTTCTCCTCCCACCACTCACAACTCCTGATAGATCTCCTTTCCTTCTTTTTCATACTCTTTTGTCTTTTTTTTTTCTTTCAGCCCCCATTCCCCTCAGGACTTACATTAATATTTTCCCTTATTCTCTAGCCCATCACTTTCCTTTTAACTTAGGCCATTTCAGCACTACCACTGTTATAGTGTTATTATTTCACTTTCAACATCCTATGGAATCCTGGGGTTTGCATTTTAGGGGAGGGGCATTTAGGATTCTCAGCCAGAGAGCTCTTTGGCCTCAGGAAACTATAAACCCCAGAATTCCACAGGATGTTGAAAGTGAAATAATAGCACTAACAATGTTGTGCAGAAATGGCCTACAACACTACAATGCCTTGGTGTGCTAAGGCCCTCATTCTCTCCCCGCCCTCATCCCCCATTCACACACACTCCTGATATGTAAGAGGAAAGGCTTACAATTTTAAAAAGCATTTATTACCTTAACCCTCTTATTTGCTGTTCCTTCCTTCAGACATGCTAATTACTGCCACATGAAAGCCAGGGATAGATCAGGTAGATAGATCAGTAGTTGTTGACTTTACTCTTTCAGCATTTAGTTAAATCTGGGAATTTTGATCTCTCTGAGTCAAGAATTCCCTCTGCCACAAGAGGAAAAAAAGCCTTTTTAAAGATAAGATTATTTTTCATTTATATTTATGTTGGGGGAAGGGATCTCTGTTTGTGTGCATGGGTGTGTGTGCACACATGCCAAATAATGGGATATGGATAATGTCTTGGGGAAGCTAGCTGATGCCCAGTACAAAATGTTTTGTGTGATACAGTTTTAGTGCAAGCTGACTGTAATCTTGGAATACTCCTGAAGGTGCACAAGGAAAGAGAGCAATTCCAACTATATACGGTAGTTTTTTGGGTTTTCTTACAAGCAATGCAGTTGTAGCAGGAGAGAAGTCTTGTATGATAAGGCTCTAATACTTAGCAGTGCAGGTCACTGTTTGCTGTTGTGACTCAAGAAGAGGAATATTTGGGGCCAAACATGATCTTAGCCCTGCACTCTAACACTCTGTCACATTGACTGTCATGATTAAACTCAGATCCATTGGTTCTTATTATCTTCAGTTCTGGGTGGATCAGACTCATTGTGGATTCCATTTCTCCGAAATAGTGATGCTTAATATACGGAGAAAAGGGAACATCACAGGTCGTTATCGCAGTGTCATATCCTTAGTATCAGAGCTATTACTGGTAAGGTTCTTCTCTCTCTCACTGTAAATCAGTTTCACTTCTTAAATGTACAGAGGGCCAATATCAGAGGGCAGAAAATATAATTATAGCACATAAGCTGCAGGGCAAGAACCTTTTGTTTAGAAAGTGTATTGAAAAAACAGGGAGATGTTTCTATTTGGCTTTGTATCAGATCTCCCATGAGTGCACGCACAGACAATGTCTGCCTTTCAACATGGATATTTCAAATATAGCTCATACCAAAGGCAGCTTTTGTACTGCAAACATAAACAATACCACTGCTGCATTTTCTCTTACTGTGAGCAGTATAAGTAGCTAAATTTCTGTTCAAAACTAACAGCTAGCTACAAGAAGCTTTAAAGCACATTTATTTCTGGGCTGAATTGCATGCATGTTGTGTTGTTTTTACCACAGATATGCTCAAGGACTACAGGTTTGTTTGTCAAGTGTCTATTATTTCCAGTTCAGCCCACATTTTCAGTGCTGTCATGCACATTTTAACCTGGGAGGGGGATGAGTAAGTGTTATAACACATATCTGAAAGTGCATAGAATTTTGTAAAAGCTCATATACATGTGCAATATAGTGTACAGAGCACATATCTATGGTGCAGAAAAGATGAACTACTATAGTCCTCCAGTTGTTGCTGGAGTACAAAGCCCATCAGTCTTGTCAGATAGTAGGGGATTATGAGACTGCCATGATTGACTTCCCCACACCAGTGTAGGAAAATGTTAGATATAGGTGGCTATGGTATAGATGATATTTCTGCAATAAACAAGTATCACTTATCTATTCAAATTTGAATTCTCTGGAATTTACCTCATAAACTATTGCTGAAACACTATTAGACAGTACCAGAAAGGACTTTTTTAAAGAAAAGAAAAATTTGTTAGATGTTTATGTCATATGTTCCTGGAACATGTATAATATTGTCTTTCTGTTGAAAACATCTATAAAATGGGATTTGGAAGAGAAGTTTGTTTGAAAGAAAACATCTGGATTATTTGTCTGCTGAAGCCTTTCTTAGCTCTGACCCCACATCTATGCAGGTGGTTGGTGGGTTCCTCTTTTAACTTGGATGGAGTTTGAGAGTGGACAGCTGTTTTAAGATCTGGCAATGACCATGGAAATCTTTGAGTGTGGGTGTTCCTTTTTGCCACTTCAGGATTTACTTATAAAGGAGAATCATACAGCAGGCAAACTAATCAGAACTGATCCACATAGAAAGTTCTAGCTGTCTGTACAAACACTTTTTCAAGTCTGTCCATCTTCTCCTCTTCAACCTCCTCTTGAATTGTTGAGACTCAGAAGAGGGACTATCACAAAGCTGATCAAGATTAAGAATCAAACAAACTGTACATGGGGAATCTGTGAGCTTTCACCCAAGGAAAGTAGTAGCTTGAGTATCTCATCTTTTTAGTAAGGAAAAACAACTCTTCAGTGATGTAGGCTCAAGTCAATAGACTTGGACACAAGTCAGACTTAAGTCACTTCAGTGACTCAACTCGAACTTGACTTGGCAAAAACCACACACTCACTCAACTCGACTTAAAACTTGCATATTTTTAGTGACTGACTTGCTGCCTTTGGTTCAGTAACATAACATATTCATCCAGAAACCTTACAACTTACTGGTCACATGACAATCTGCCTCAAGCCCAAAGTGTGGACACATTTCTCAGAGGGAACAGCAAATAGGATAGGTAATGGGCATGAGGTGGGTTTATGGTCTGCTCAACAGCCTGTCCCTGCTACATATAAGAGGAGCTTTATAAAACTTTTCCTAAAAGCAGAAGGCAAGATTCATGCCCAAAGTGCAGGGTGTGTATCTCAGAGGGAAACAGAAAATGTGTTAAGCAGTGGTCTTGAGGAAGACTTATTCTTCCTTCTTAAGCTTGTGAAGCTTCAGTAATGAGGAATAAGAAGGACCCTATTCCCCACTTTTGAAAAAGGCTCCAGCATTCCAAATGGGAAGTAAGAAGGATCTATTTCCCACTTCTGAAGCAGCAGATGGCAAAATCACAAAAGCAGAGGGCTGACTCTACTTAATTGTTAATATTGACTTTATTTGACTCTGTCCAGAAATTCTGGAATACAGGTTGGGGTACAAAGTTGGCTCCCAGACTTGAGACTTGACTTGAAAGTATCTTGCAAGGACTTGAGATTCAACTTGAGACTTGATGGTAGAGACTTGAAACTTGACTTGAGACTTGGTGTAAAAGACTTAAATATATCACTGCAACTCTCAGAGCTCAGCTAACCACCACTGTGACATCAGTGCCAGCAAAGCAATCTTCTCCCTTTGGCTATTCTCCTAATAAGCATGTTTGGACATTCTGAGCTCAGTATTATTACCTGGATTGCTCTAGGATTCCAATAGTCTCATCACTTCGAAAGCACTTCATTGATTTCAGATAATGTGTATGTTGACATTATGTTATGCAGGTAAACACAGAAGTGTGTACATGACTGACTGGAAATTGACAAATGTGTCCATTCCCACTCAGTAGAAAGTTCCACCATGTTTGGTAGAGCATGCTTTCTGTTCATTCCCTCGAAAGTGGTCTCCAGACTTCAGCCTTAAATAAGCCCCATTGGATGTAGTTCAACTTACATCAGAGGAAAGCCAGTGTAGTGTAGTAGTTTGAGAGTTGGACTAAGACTCTGGGAGATCAGGGTTCAAATCCTTACTCAACCATGGAAAGTCACTGGGTAACCTCAGGCAAGTTACACTCTCTCAAGCCAGAGGAAGGCAATGGCAAACTTTTCCTGAACAAATCTTCCTAAAAGATATTTAAAAAATAATATAAGAACATTACTAGATATTATCGAGTATTATCAGAAACACAACCAGAAAGAATTGCCGCTGTTAGATACCGAAAAGGCATTTGACAATGTTAATTGGACTTATTTGTTTGAAGTCATGGATAGGATTGGATGGAAGAAACTTTTCAAAATTGGATTAAGGCAATTTATATGGAACAAAAGGCAAAGATCTATATAAATGGAGAGAAAACAAAACAATTCTCAGTTCAACGGGGCACAAGGCAAGGCTGCCCTCTCTCACCCCCTACTTTTTCTAATCTGCATCAAAATATTAAATATGAAAATCAGAAATGACCCGTGTATTAAAGGCACACACATCCGAGGCCAACATTATAAATTAAAAGCATATGCTGATATCATATGCTGAAAGTCATCATTTTCGAAGATCCCTTAAATAGCATTCAGTTAGTTCTGAAAACATTACAAAACTTTGGCAAAATTGCAGGATATAAAATTAATGAAGAGAAATTTTTAGTAATCATGAAAAAAATGTCACACCAACAAGATCTAGAATTAGCAGAACAATAAAGTTTTAAAATAACCAGTAAGGTGAGGTATTTAGGAGTCATTATTTCAAAGAACAATTCTGATTTATATGAAAATAACTACAATAAAACTTGGGGTAGGATAAAGGAGGATTTGAGGAAATGGAACAGATTGAACTTGTCTTCATTTGGGAGAATTTCGTCAATTAAAATGAAAATTTTACCAAGATTCATCTTCCTATTCCAAAATTTACCTATCTTAGTAAACAACCAAGCTTTTAAGTTGTGAGAAAGGGAACTCTCAAAATTTATATGGAATGGAAGGAGACCTAGAATTAAATTGAGATATTTGAAAGACTCAAAGAAAGGGGAGGGTTAGGGCTACCAGATTTAAAATTATATTATCAAGCCTCTTGCTTATCATGGCTTACTGGTTGGACGACATTATCAAACTCAAGACTGCTAAACTTGGAGGGATTTAACTTATATTATGGCTGGCATGCCCATCTGTGGTATAACAAACATACTATAAATAAAGAGTTTAACAAACATTATGTCAGAAAGGTGCTCCTGAGAGTCTGGTTAAAGCCTAAAAGAAATCTCTGTCACTCCCTGCCATCCTGGGTTTCACCCCACAAGGCTTTTTATAGGCTAGAGAAACCTCAAATAGGAAAATGGATTACTTATAAAGATATACTTAAATCAGAGGGAGACTCGGTCCAATTAAAAACAAAAAATGAACTTAACTTATAAGGTTATACATCACACTGGTTATTGCATAGACAATTAGTAGAAAAATTTAAAATTGACAACAAATTAATGGGGATATCCTTAGAGGACACAAAATTTGATAAACTACTGAAACTTCAAACAACCCATCTGTTAAGTAAAATTTATAAAATACTGTCAGACATAGAGAGTAAGATCTAGTGAAAGATATGATGATATAATGGGCCCAAGATATTGAGCATACTATAAATTTGGACCAATGGGAAAAATCATGGCTTCTGAATCACAAATTCACAAGTTGTTATAATCTAAAAGAAAACAACTTTAAATTGTTTATAGATGGTATCTAACTCCAGTTCAGCTAGCAAAAATGAATAATAGCAGCAATAATGGGAAATGTTGGAAATACCATGAAAAAGGTTCCTTTTACCATATTTGGTGGCGTTGTAAAAAGCTAAAGACTTTTGGTCTATAATTCATAATCAGATCATAAAAGTATTGAATACTAACTTCCCATCACTGCTGGAGATTTATCTACTGAATATTTTTGACACTTTTGATTTTCAGTTCAGGAATAAATATGCCAGAATTTTGTCATATATGATCTACGCAGCCAGAATATCTTTTGCACAAAGATGGAAGGAACCTCAAATCCTGAAAGTCAAAGATTGGAAGTTATATGATTTAGTAGAGATGGACAAACTGACTTTATTGCTGGCCAATAAATCTGTTAAATTCTTTAAAGACAAGTGGGAAATCTTAATCCCTCTATGGGAAGACAGATGAGGGAGTCTTTCATTAGCTGGTTTTGATATTTAATGCTTTTGTGTTGTTTTATTACATATTAAGGACTAAAGTTTGACCAATAACGGTAAAGAACAGATCTAAATTACATATGCCCCAGGACTTTTGTGATTCAGAAATCACCTTACAAGGCGGTTCAAACTTGGAAGTTGGTTTTACCCATGTTTTAATTAATTTTTTTTTCAGTCAAGGTTTTCAATTCTCTCAAAACATATACACCAACTCTATTTATTTCTTTTCTATGGTTTCCCCCCTTTTTTCTTCTCTCTTTCTCTTTTCTTTTCCTTTATTTGTTATTATTACTCTGTTATCCCTTTTGTTATTGTTCATTGCACCTCTGTGAAATCCATTTTAGGTTTGTTTTTGTTTTTTGATTGGTTATCCAAGAATGTTTGTCACAACTGTCTTTTTTATATATTTGTTTTTGGTAAATCTTCAATAAAGGTTATTTAAAAAAAGAAATGACTTTAAGGAACATAACAACAAACATTCGTTGGTCTGTGCTATATGTCTGTGGGGTTTCTGACCCCATCCCTTACATTTTTTTACTTTTTCAGATTTTCTTTATCCACTAGTCTGGAATCCAGAACTAATAAGGAAATACTGAGTCTTAAGTTAATAAAGAAATGCTGTCTACTCACTTAAAAATGTTTTTCTTTGAAGACTTTTTTTCTCAAATCAGCTCCTAATTACGTTTCTTCCCTTACCACAGGGATATCAAAGTTTATTATAGATATGGAATATGATGCATTGTCAATTCTATTGAAATTTTTTTGTAGCTTACAAAGGAGGAAGAAAGGGGGGAAAACCTTTAAGACTAACTGGTTTTATTTTTGTATGAGCTTTCACAAGTATAAACCCACTTCTTTGAATGTAGTACTGAAAGGTACTTTTCTCACATGTATTTGTTGTAAGACAGGTTGTTAGAAACTAAACTCATAACTAAATTTCCATATGAAATAGACTGGTGAAATCAGATTTACACATATGTAAATGTGACTGAGTGTGTACGTTACACAATGATAGCTGTTTGATACTATTTTTATTTGCCATGGATGCATTCTATGGAATCATTGGTTTATAGTTTAGAGAGAGACTTGGAATTATCTGCTAGACAGATCTATAGTTCTTATTTGGGCCAGAAATCATGAGCACACTAATTTAAAAAAAACACTTCTAAGTACCCCACCAAACTCCAAATATCAACGATGGAGCCATGGCAGTTAGAATGGTATCAAATTGTTATAAGTCTGAGCTATGGATCCACAGATAGTATGCCTTCAAAATAATTCTGTTCTACATTCAGAAGCAGACTAGTTGAATACTGGCAGTGAACTAATATCTTTAACCTCACATGAAAGCAACAGGCCAGTATAGGGGCATACATGTGACACACACAACACTGTCCTCCAATGGTGGGAAATATCTGGAGACTCAGAAGGAATCATACAGAGACTGCTGTTCGTGCTCCTAGCATCTGCTGCCTAAGACAGTTGCTTCACACTCTGCCTAATGGTAAAGCCATCCATGAGCTGATGAGCTGTATTTTTTTTTTTACTCCATTTTAGGTATAGTACAGTATTATTCTTAAAATTTGCTTTGTACGTCACTCTCCTTCAAAGTAACGGTGCTTAAGATTGCAGCTGCCAATGTGTTAAGTGACACAACTAAATATTTCTAAGTATTCAACATTCACTCGTATGTAAAATACTTGGGAAGAGTCGAGGAATATTTCAGTTACAATTCATAGCTATGGAAAAAATGTCACTGCTTATTTTATTTTTAAAGTGTGAAGACACTGTCACAAAGAGAGAATACGATACAATAGTGTTACATTTACTGCTCCAGATTTATCAGACACTTAGCAGTCAAGGGGATATGTTCCTTTAAGAAAAAGAAAAGAAAAATACAAGACAGGGAAATTTCTTCTGTGAAGAACTAGACAGTCAGCAGAGCCCTTTGAAAATCAAGTCCACAGTATGAAATAGAAAATGACTACAATTTTAACTTCTTTTGAAACTGGCTACGTCTGTTAGCAGACAAATCACATATGACAATGACCATGCCTTAGTGAGGAAGTAAATTAAAAGCGAAGCCTTCATAGAAATCAGTATACCCACTGTATATGCAGGAGTTCAAGGAAACCCCACGTAAAACAGAAAACACAATTGTCACATCCCATTGCAGTAAATGGACACAGCATACATGCGCCTGTGCCAGCACAGCCACATGTCTGTTGTGTCCATTGACTATAATGGGATGCAACACTTCATGCAACCTCATATTTGTGTATATGTAGATTGCCCTGGAAGAGGGGGTGTTACCCTGAGAATTGGGGGGTCCTGTGAGGGGCGCCCAGGTTGCCAATTGAAATACCGAGTTTTTGGGGAAATTAGCCTGAACACTGTTTGGTTAGCAAGAGGCAGGGTAAAGTAATGAGATCTTTAACCCTATGTATAAAGCGGTGGGTCAGAGAGTAGCTAGACAAGGTTTTCCAAATAATATACAATTCTTTATTAAAGGTAAAAACACGAAAGACAAGACATAAACTAACTAACTTGGAAAGAGAAAAGGAGGTTTGTTGGGAAAGGCAATATGACCTGTCTCGTAGTCCTGGAGAGAAGAGGGGTTCCGGGGAAGAAAGCTCAGCCTGGGGAGCTGAGGGGAGTCCCTTAGACAACCGGCAGCAAGGTGGGATGGCAGTCCAAAGTGATCCAAAGACCGGTTAAAAGTGAAGGGTTTTTATAGGGAAGTTTGTGCTTTTCGGCTATGGCAGTCCCGGGGAGAACAAAAGGGGTTTTGGTGCTGGACAAAGGATTTGGGAAGGTCAAGTTTAGCATGATTGGATTTGCGTGTGAAGACAATACTGTGGCTGGGACGTTGATGACCCAACATAAAAGAGTAACTTGACTGAAAGCTGTGTGGCTATTGTGGAGTTTGTGGCGGGAAGTTCCCTAAAGCTGCAGGCGAGGTTTGAGTTGCTGGCTTCAATGGGGAATGGAATGCAAACCATTAACGGCCGCTCTCCGTCCGTGCTTGTCCGGAGAACCCACGAACATGTGGGATGAGGTAATTGCGAGCCAGTCCAGCAACGGCCAAATTAAATGATATCAAAGTGATATCAGGGAGCCCTCTCCAAGGGTGCCATACCGGAAGGAACAGATTGCCCTGGAAGAGGGGCACTGTATGGGCATTTTCAGTACACTGTTACACTTTCAGTTTTTAGGTTACACTCTCTGGTCTCCTGGAAAATGTATTTTTAAAGCACAAATTCATGTCTTATTTGTTTAGACCACAGCTTGGAGAAGTTAACTGTTTGGACTACAAAACCCTCATCCAGCATGATGAGTTGTGGCACAGCAACTGGCAGGCCCCATGTTCCTCATTCATGATATACAGCAATTCACAAAGACCAAATTCTGCTTTTGTGTAATCATAGGACTACTCTACACAGAGTTGCCAGGTCAGGATCCTCAGGGCCAAAATCTGAGACCTAGGGATGGCCCCTTGTGACATCATGGGAGATCAGGCCCTGGAAATGTTGCCATGGGGATATTATGAGAGGCAGCCCCTTGTGATGTCATTAACTGTAATACCTTCAGCATCAGCCACAACTGCACAGAGCATGTTATTTTAATAAAATAAGTCATGCCTAACAAATGAAGATGCATACTCAGACTTTCAAAGTTAGTGCTCTCGTCTTGAGAGTCCTCCCTCTTGTCCTGAGGGCCAGAGAAGTAGAGCCAGACCCTGAGATCTGGGAATTCTAGCTCTGCAAGAGAAATTTCATCTGATGCATGATCAAAATTCCCTCTTCAGAAAGCAAAAACTTCGGAAAGCAAAAAAAGCAAAAACTTGGAACAATCCAAGATGAAATCAATTTAAAAAAACTAAGAAAAAAGAAGAATAAGGGCTAGTCACACTATGATGACACTGCAAGAGATTCTAAGGCTTAATTCCAATTGTTTGTCCCAACTAGAGTTGATTAATTGAATCAACTGTCAATGGTAAATCAAAACTTGTTATAAGTCCCACTGTCTCTATGGGTCTACCCCAGGTGAGACTAGAAACTGTATTTAAGCTTAATACCTATATGCACCCTTCTTGAACGTAATTCTTTTTCTGATAAACCCAAGCTTTCTTAGCCAATGGCCAAGAATGATGGGAACTGTGATCAAAAACATCTGGTAGAGGCAAGTTGAGGAAGGCTGATCCAAAGTATTGTTTTCTGGTATGCAGTTTAAGTACACATGGGCTCAAGAAATATAATCTTCAGCATTGCTTAGCTATAAAATATCCTGAACATTCTTGAACAGTAGAATTAGAAGATAGCACTATATATAAAAATTAAAGTAGAGATGGGACAAATCCAGAATTTTCCAAATCCAAATCCAGATCCAAATCCCTGGAAAGTTCTGGGAATCCACAAATCTCGAATCTTTCAAATCCTTTTTTTTTAAAAGGGTTTAAAAAGCTATCGCCCACTCTGCATGTCCCTGCAGGCTGCCTCCAAAGTGCCTACACTGGCTGCTATGGTGGGGGTGCAGAGAAGGGGCAATGGCCCTCTTTTTACACCCATGCCACAGCGAGCTCAGGCCCTGGGGTGTGCAGGAACACGGCCATCAAGGGCCCTACTCACCCCTGCAAGCCTGAACCTGGTCGCCCACCGAAGTTCAGGCTCCGGGGCTTGCAAGAATGTGGCCATCGCTGGTCCTATATGCCCCTGCTGGCCTGATCCTGGGTGCCTGAGCGAGCCCAGGCTCTGGTGTGCCCTGCACACTGCTCCTGCATGGAGGGCCTGAATGTGAGGGGGGAAATGGGGAGGCAGCAGGCACTTCTGGATTTGAAAGATTCCATTTGGGGATTCAGATCTGCAAATCTCAAATCTTTGCCAAGGATTCGAGGATTCGACTGGCCCATCCCTAAATTAAAGCATACATGCATGGAAGAGTACAGTAGTAGATGCATAGCTATTCCAGCCTACACGTTTTCTCAGAAGTAATTCCCACTGATTCAATGCAACTTACTACCTGGTAAGTGGAGGCCTTTCATTTTCTCACTTTTGTATGGCAAGTTGCCACTGTGCAAATACAATCTAATGTTTAGCTGTTTGAAACCCTGGGCAACTTTGTATCTGGTCACATTAAATACAGTGGGCCCTCAGTATCCACTAGAGTTTGGTTCCAGGACCCCCATGGATACCAAAATTCATAGAAACCCATTAGGTACAATGGTGTAGTAAAATGGTATCCCTTACAAAAAAATGACAAATCAAAATTTGCATTTTGGAATTTTTTTGGAGGTGGGAATATTTTCAAGCTGTGGTTGGTTGAATCCATGGGCATATAATCCACAGATATGGAGGGCCCACTGTACCCTTATTATCCTCAGGGCAGGTAAACAGTTGGTACTTGAATTGCAGAGTTTCTTTCTGCAGCTGTGCTGGCAATTTTGTTCTTAACCCTTACAGCAGACACTTAGGCCATTTCTGCACGACACTGGCCCTTTTCACACCTTACCTCGTCGCGGCAGTGGGTAGCGGCGCTCGCGCGAGCTGCTCACAACAGCCCTTTTTGCATCCCACATTGGCTTCCTTGTAGCGCGGCTGTTGCACTAGCGCCCCGCCCCTTCCTTTTGCAGCACAGTCTGGGAGCTGTAGGCTGCGCTGGGGGAAGGAAGCACGACCGGGCCAGCTTGCCGACACACCGCACACAGGTAAGTGTGCAAGGGCGCCGCGAGCATTGCACGAGCATGCAGTATTTTCGGCTTAAAGCCGAAAATCAGAAAATGCACGCACGCCCCGCTTTAGCCCGTGAGTGTTGCGCGAGTGGAAGTGCATCATACGGAGCGACGCTCTCACTCACGCGATGCTCAAGGGATGCTCACGCAAAAAAAAAAAAACATGCGAAAAGGGTGATAGTTATAATGGTATTATTCCACTTTCAATATCCTGTGGAATTCTGGGGTTTGTAGTTTACTGAAGCTGAAGATCTCTCTGGCTGAGAATTCTAAAGGCCCCTCCCTAAACTGCAAACCTCAGGATTCTATAGGATGCTGAAAGGGGAGTAATAGCACTATAGCAGTGTTGTGCAGAAATGACCTCTGTAAATGTGTGTTTAAATTTACAGAAACTTAAAAAAAAATCCAGTAAATTCAAGATCTGAAAAGAAAAATACTTCACTGTTTAAGGATTTTTTCATATATTCATGTATGGGGGGAAGGTGAAAGAAACAGTTTCCTTTTTGTCCTTTCCAGCCTATACTTTATGAAATGTAATTCTTCTTCTTGTTCTTGCAAGAAGTAAGTAGGTCAACATCAAAGACATATTTAAACAGCCTTCAAGTATTTGTACTCTCACCCCTTTTTAATTATCTGTGCAGTTGCAATTTCATTTGCACACAATAGGGATCCTTTTAATAGCTAACAAATTACACTGAACAAAAGATAAATACCAATCAAAACAGCGTGGCAGCCTCCTTATTAACTTATCAGCATGTGAGTTTGTGGTATCAGGGTTTCACATTATAATACACAACTTTATTCTCAAGTTTAGCCCCACCAGACTCTGGGTATGGATTTTATTTATTTTGTTTTATTTACAAATGTAAATCTGATATATCTCAGGATTGCAAACTGAAGTACCACAATAATCAAACATACAGTACAGAAACAATGCATAAAATAAAGAGATAATATTTGCCATTATCCATAAAATAGATGGTGAAGCTGAAGTAAACTGGGAATTCTTGTGAAAATGGCATGTCTTCAACATTCGATAAAAATAGGCTTTATTGACACATGCCAAATATTAGAGGGGAAATTATTTCATCAAATGGATGCCACCACATTAAATATCCTAGTGCAACAACTATGAAGCAGGCCTCAGAAGCACATGGCACAACCAAAAGGACATCTCTGTAAGAGTTTAAGAATGGGATGGGTTTGTAATGAAGAAAGCAGATATCCAGGTCTCAAGTAGTTCAAGGTTTGAACCTTAAACTTGGAAATGGGCAATCACTGCTACTCTTTCAGCAAACCTGTTATGTGTAGTTTCCAGATCAGCTTTAAGGACAATCCCAAATTGCAATAATCCAACTTAGAGGGCACATTGCTACAGTCTGGTCTTGACTATATCAATGTTTTGGACAACTGAATCTATGCTGTCTTTGTAAAAAGAACCATTGAGATCACCTGGACCTCTACTGACACATGAAGAGTGCTCTCCAACCCAAAACAGCAAGACATTCTGCCCTCTCTCCCACAAAAAAATAATCCCAAGGATGACCAGGGATAACTTCTACCACACACTAATAGAAACTTTTTCCCCCTATATCCTTCTTGTATGTTCATATGTATTGGGGGGGGGGTTGGGGGGGTTGAATTTCATTTATTCCCATTCAGTAGGTAAATGGGTGAGAAATGAGATTTTCAAAAATACAAGCATATTTTCCTTTCTTTCTAAAGAGAAAGATGGCAAGGTAGCACTTTTGTGTAGTAACATGCCATAAATTTAAACACCAACATAGAATGAATGTAAGTAGAACAGAAGTCTCTCTCCAGTTTTTAAAAAATAACATACACTTTTTTAGCTTTCTAGCATAAGCATAACACAGCAGTACTTTCCCAGTAACTTTCCTATCTTTGATTTTAATGTTATAGTCAATTTAATTGTATTTTTAACAATGCTGTGCTTTTGTATATTGCTGTTGGTATTTGTTATTAGGTGTACCTCTTGTAATCTTGCTTTGATACCCACACCTGAGAAAATAAGACAGCGACAGGGATCTAGGAAGCATCTGATCTATATAATAGTAAGAAGAAGAAAAACCCTACATGACTGTAGATTGTAGACATTATAAGACATTATGAAGAATATAGCACAATTTGGCACTTTTTGTTGTTGTTGTTGTTGCCATCTATGCTGTAGCATTGAGTTTCAAAATGAAATTGCTAATGGAGGGCTTGCACAAAGAAGGAAAAAATGGTTCAGCCATTGCTTATCAGGTAATTTTGGTAGAAACCTCAGAATTTGATGGGTGTTTTGTTATGAATGGTATCTAAGTTCCAGCAGCCAGATTCAAGTCAAAATTCTGAACGGGGCTTCTTTGAAGGAAAAAAAGGCATGGCATAATTCACTGGACCATGATGAATGGCTTAAAATTTATTTTTGGTTTTCACCCAAACTGCAGAGCCAGTTCCCAGTTGATATTCCATGAGGGGATATTAGCCTAAGAGGTAGAGGACATTGGGGTCCACCTACAATGCCTGGATCTCTTTAGAATTTGGCGGAATTATAGCTCAAAGGAGGCCTGTGAGAGAAGGGTAACAGCAGGATCTTTTCACCTATGCATATCAGTACTAACTGTACAGAGTACAGTTAGTTAAACAAAATATTTTATTTGAATTGACAAACAAGAAATCAAACATTCTTAAGGATCATACAAAGCTATTAGAAAGGGAGGTGAGAAAGGTTGGATAGAGAGAGATAAGGGATGGAAAGGGTGATAGTTACCAGTCTTGAAGAAGGAGGTTGCAGTGGAGCGAGTTAACAAAGTCATAGTGGCTTTCCCAAAGGACTGAGAAAGGGGTCTGGGATGGGCTGATGGCTTTACTCAAGAGTGACAAAACTTCGATGGGACTCATGACAATCTTTTAATGTTCAGTCAGGTGTGATGCATAGGGAAAATCTCCATAGGATAAGATGGAGGGGTGGTCTCTGATTGCTCACCAATCTGCGCAGTTCGTCTTTCATTGTATTTTAAAATGCAAAGAGTCTGAAGTGGTGAAGAGATTAGCACAAACCCATCAGCTTTGGGTTTTTCCATATAATTCTATCTGAACTTTCATGACCTTGAACAGTCAGTGAGAACCTGATCCTGTTCTCTGGTCATTAACAAGTCCAGTTGATAAAAATTGCATATCTTATAGGAGCAGTAACAGGGATGTCCTACAAGCAAAAGGTTGAACTGTTACAGCCCACTGGGAAATATTTTGTTAAAGGACTAGAAAATGAGAGAGGGCTTTCTGAGGCACTGATAAAATTGCTTAGTAAAAGAAGTTTAAAAGGTGAAAAAATAGGCAAGAAACTTGAGTTTTATGCCAAAAAAAAAAAAAATCCTAAGAAGAAAATAAATATACTGTAGGGAGGAAGAAAGTTAATTGTCATAAGAGGGGATATACCGGTAAATGTAAAGAATAAATATTTTTCTCCCTTTGCCAGAAGAAGAGAGCCATTTTGCAATTTTTTTCCAAATATTAATTCTTATTTTTAAAAATCCTTTTTTCCCTAAAACCACTCTAATGCCACTCTAATGCTCCAGAACTACATCCAGGGTATTGCAGATGACAGGAAATGATAGGTAGGCTTCCAACACAAGTTTTTCAGTGGCCAATATTTTTAAAATATATCCTGAACAAAATACTTTGAAAGGGAAAAAAGAAGAAAAACAAAACAATGCCATTGCAAGAAACAATTACCAATGGGCAGCTGCCCCTCCAAAAAATGGTTGGAGAATTTCTCTCTCATGAAACAGTCTCCTCGACTTCACTTGCACGCATTTAAGGTGGAAAAATTTGGGAGGGGTGGTAAAGTGGCACTTACACCCTGAATGGGTACTGCTTTGACTGTACTCCTATTATTTTGTTTTTTGGTTGATTTATAAATAAGAAACTCTCCATCACTGCTTTGTCCTTCAAAAGCAACTGACCCTGAAAATACTGTTCTCCTGCACTTCCCACTGTGGAGAGGAAGTGAACACAAATTATATGCTTTCCAGCTATCTCATTGTAAATTTCCTGTTTCTTTCTACTCTTCCATCATGTTGCCCAGCAACCTGTTTAGCCATCCTCACTGGGAGTATTTATCAAAACATCAAAATGTGTGCTACCCATTTGGATTGTTTTCCCCATCCTTTTAAATAATATAGCATGATATCTTCATTTCTGATTCATGATATGCATGCTCATTGATGTGAAATGCATTCTGTTGTAGTGATCCAACTTCAGATGTGCTTGGTGCACATTTTTCCACCAGCAACCAGCTGCAGTGGAACTTTACTGCAGGTCAAATGAATAACTGATATCAGGTTTGTTATGTTGAAGTCCAAGGTGACAAAAGTTTTAATCTGTGCAAGTTTGATCTTAAACAACTGTTTTTCTATCTTTTGGATATCTTCAGAATGTAGACATCATCACTCTGAAAGAGACATGATATTAGCACGAACATGTTTAATTTAGCATCAAGATACTTTTTAAAATCCTATATGCTACAAAAGAATGACTGTAACAGTTTGTAAACATGTCTTCTCAAAGGAGGTGAGAAGCTTGCATATTTCAAGGACTCCTATTGCTGACTATACAATGATAATGAATCTCTCTTGCATTGATGTGGCCAAGCTAAATATGGACACAATATAAATGAAATCTGAAATTCACAGTATGGGGCAGAGGAAACTTTCAGTCCTCCAGAAATTTTGGACTACAGGTCGTACAACATGTTGAGCATGTACTTTACACATTTCACAGATGAAAAGTGGGACACCTGGGGCCAACCAATGTCAGAGTGTACTCAAGATGGAAAAAGTTATTACCGAGGAAAAACACACAAGCTAGGAGAGGCTACAGCAAATTTTTCCAAGTTTGATGGGCTTGTTAGCAGATATTGACAGAAGCATCTGAAGGTCCTGTGATTCTTCGACATATCCTAGCATGAGTTCTCCAATTCCAGGTTCACAACATGTGGCTATGCCTTATTACAGGGTGTTACAAGGTACAAAGAGCCTTTCTATCTATCATTCTCTCACGCACATTCTTTCTCTCACACACATATACAGAGAGACAGATTTCCATGTTACTTTTCCAACTGACATTGAACAAGTTGTGGTTATTGAGCATGCTAAATCCTTTCTTGGCCATAGGCTTCTTCTCTGTTTTTTTTTTTTTCTCTTAAGAGTTTTTGTAGTTCTGCAAACTTAAGGGTTATCTTGCACTTCCCCTCAGAGGTCTGCTTTTGACTCCATTTTTGTTGCTAGTCATGATCCAGATTCACTGTTAGAGGAAGTAATACTGTGTCTCCTAGAAGTGATGTAATAGCAACAGTCTATATATTCAAGGGCAAACTGCCATCATATTGAGCTTTAAATTTTCCTATATTTCATTCTCTCATGAAAGAACAAATCATTTTAAAACATTCCTCTCCCAGCTGGGAAAGACTGTAAGAGCTTTTGTGCATTTTTTTCTATTTTGTATGTATGTGTATATGTGTCAGGATTATTTATTTTTTTTGACAAATACTCAATTCTGGAAAAAAAAAATCCCTGCTTTTTGTGGAGAAAATGACATTGTACAAAATCCAGCATTTTTGTGTGTAGAAAACAGTGTCCTGTTCTAATAATCTTCCTTTTATTTTCACTCTTCTTACCCTGAGTTTAACTCTGAAGACATTTAAAAACTGCTTTAATTAAAGTAGGTACACCTGGTTTGTAGAAGATTGAGGGGAGCAGAATCATGCAACTTGCACTGGGTCTAGTACCAGCTCTCAGTGACCTTGACTGTGATGGCTCCACACCTTTGCTACACACCTTTCCAAAGAATGCAGCTACCCAAAACTTGTGGCTGGGTAATGTAAAGGCATTTATCTTCCCCAGAAAATGGAGAGGGAGTGAGAGAGCCCATATAGTGGTTTGAGAGTTAGACTAGCACTCTGAGAGACCAGGGCTCAAATCCCTGCTTAGCCATGGAAAGCCACTGGGTGACATTGGTCAAGTCACATTCCCTTAGCCTTAGAAGAAAGCAAAGACAAACCCCTTTTGAACAAATCTTCTGGGAAAACCCTGTGATAGCTTTGCCTTAGGGTGGCTATAAGTAAAAAATTACTTGAAAGATCATAACAAGAACAACAAAGAGAGGGATTGAACAGAGTAGATTTGTATGTGTGACATGTTAGAGGAAAGTAATCTTATATCCTGCTAGACTGTGATACAAGTATAGATGTCCTGGTATCTGAGTGTATTCACAGATGCTGAACTGAATCCTATTTGTAGTCTGGACTAGAGTAGGCCCATTGAATTCACGGACATTTCTGCATTGCATTGCTGTCCCCCAATGGGGATGCCTTGACAGCAGTCCACAAATCATGCTTTCACATAACATTGTTGCAGTTCCACTGCCATGCATCATCACCCATTGTGATCACGGGATATTCCATTACCAGAAAAAAAATGTTAATGGCCTGAGATTGTGCAACACTCTCATCGTCGATGGCCATGAGGTGCGTGGAAGCATGATCTAGGCACTTCCTCCCCCAGTGCAGCATGGGAAAGACACTGGCTGCAGTGTGAAAGAAAGATGCTCATGGCTCGTGCTCCCACCTGCAGGCAGCTGGCTGGGTCCGGAGGGGAGTGTTGAAGACATGCTCCCATCCCGGCAAAGGCACTGCTGGGATAATGCCAGGACCATGGCAGAAAAGGGTAAGGTGTAGAAATAGCCCACAGCATTCATTTATTTTTACTATTATATATTTCTAGCCCTCTGTATATCACAAGATCTCAGGGTGGCATACAAGTAAAATGAGTACAAAGATTTCAAAGCAATTTAAACAAGTGGAATGGACTAAAAACATATTACATGTGTTAAAAGTTAAAATGGGTTTGAAGGGTTAAAACATCCTAAAGCCATGTGGATAAGCATTCTGAAGTAAACCAGAGAGGCTCAAAGGCTTTAATAAAAGGCCATGGTTTGACTTCATGCCTAGATGAAACCAGGATTAGCACCAGTCAGGCTTCCAAGGGGAGGGCATTCTACAACCAGGGTGTCATAACTGAGAAGGCCCTCTCCCACATCCTCACACAGTGCATTGACCTCACTGGTGGGACATAGAGGGTGGGCCCCCTAGCGGACCTCAGTCCTCATATAGGAAGAGGCACTATCTCAAGGTTGCAAGCTGTCAAGGGCTTTAAAGCCCTTGCAAGCCCTTGAATTCAGACCAGAAGCATATTGGCAGCCAGTGCAATTCTTTTAAGACTGGTGTTATATGATGTCTATAAGGAATTCGAGTCAGATTTATCTCTGTGTTGACTCACCATTCAGCAGTTAATCCTGTCATTTATACTGGGGGGACTAAGCAATGGGATTAAGGCCACTGCTTTCTCTCCACATGCACATGATGGCAAGAATTCTATGTGCATTATTTAATTACATAACTGTTACATACTTAAGTAACATCTCTCAGCCTGACCTTCCCCAAACCTACTTTGCTGGGAATCAGTTGCATAGTGAGAGGGAAGTCCATTCTGCTGACAACTGGGACATGGGCAAATGTTGCTTCCACCACACCCCCTGCCACCAGTCAGTGAGGCTTCAAAAAGGAAGTGTGACAGGGATCTTGCTTCTCATTGTTGCAGCCTCACTGACTGGCTGGTGGGGGATGGAAATGTCATCTGCCCAAGCCCCAATTACCAGCAGAAGTGACTGAGGCACAGTTACCAATTGTTGTGGTAGTCCAGGGCAATGACTCCATAAGAACCATGAAAATGGATGTGTAATCCCAGGTTATGCATCTCTAAGTCTAATCCTGAATTCCAGCCATAACTCTGAAGAGTGCCAGCTAACTAAGGGAGACCTTGAGAAAGAAATAGAAACTATTTTAGATCAGCATAATAAGCTTTGCAGAGTTCAAAAAGAGTTCTTTCTTCACACATCCAGTTCTTCTATTACAGATTTCATCATTACAAAGTTTGTGGCAAATGGCCATGACCTCTAAGAAATATGAAACAAATGAATAGATGATCTAAGGAGGTTATAAAAATCTTTGATAGAGCTGGGTTTTTCAAAAGGTTGAACAAGTATGTGCTGGTGACAGTTTCAAGTAGCAAAAAGGTCTGCTTCCTTCGCAGTAGCAGTTTGGGTTCTGTCTAAAGGAATAAGTCAGGGATTTGCTTGAGAGGTCCAATTAAGAAGCAAGGAGATTGACCTGGGAGCAACAGAGTAAATTTGCTTTATCAAAGACATTCCATCTAAAAACAGGAAAGATTATTGGAAGAGAGCTGCCATGGAAAATCAGTAAAGTCACCTCTGGGCTTATCAGAATAGATAGTACAGATAAACAAGAGGGGAAATGTCTAGGGGCTCTTTCATACTGCCCAGTTATATAGCACTATGATTCCATTTTAACTGACATGGCTCCATCCTATGGAATCCTGGGATTGGAAGTTTAGGGAGGGCATCTAGACTCTTCAATCAAAGAGCTCCTCTGGGGCCAAACTCAAGTCCCAGGATTCCAAAAGCTGTTGCCATGACATTTGAGATGGAAGCCTATGCTATAATTGTGCAGTGTGAAAGGGCCCCAGGTCACCCTAACTATTTGACCTTCTCACGACTGTACCACCCCAACCTCATAAATATCCTTGGAACCTTTCATACTATACAGTTATGGTGCCAAGCTTCTATATTAACTGCCATAGTTCCATGGGATACTGGAACTTTCAGTTTAGGGAAGAGATCCTTAGAATTTTGGGCCAGAAGTTCCCCATGAGCCTTACCAGACTACAGATCTCAAGATTCTCTGGCATGAACCACGACAGTTTAGAATGGAATCAAATTGGTATAATTAAAAGGTCCCCTGATTCTGCGTGCAAATCCTGTCCTCCAATTCCAGCAAAAACCATGTTCTCCAACCTATTATTGGACTCCAATGCCCATAATTTCACAGCAGGGCCACCTTTGGGAAAGTAAGGAACCCACTTAGATAACAGACACTACGAAGCAGCAATAGCAGTCTCCTTCTCTGGGTCTTTCCTTCGTCCAGAGACTCTAGTCATTCTTCTTTTTTCAAAGGACAAAGCTGTATGTGCCAGATCTAGCCTGCACCCCTAAAATAGCTTGCTCTCCTCTGATACTGTGGAGGACTTCATTCTAGTGCCACTATTTATTTAAGGTTATTTAAGGCCCTTTCCACACGGGGAAATAACACGTGGTAGCGCGACCTCCGTGGGAGGTCGTCTACACCATAAAGTGGATTGGGGTGGATTACTTTAGAGTAATTCCACACCCCAATCCACGCTAGGGTGCCTGGAAGTGGCAGCGCCGCATGCTTTTTAAAAACCACTTTTTATGTGGTTTTTAAAAGGCACGGGGCGTGCAGCCCCGTGCAGCTGTGTCGCAGCGCCCAGTGTGGATTTGCAGGTACGTGCAAGGGCTTGCTGGCAGATCTGCCGGGGGCGGGATTTCCGGCTGGCAAGGTTCTCCGGTTGGTGGAGAGCCTCCGCCAGTCATAAGCCGCCATTTTGGGCACTGTCGGACACCGCGGGACGCTGACAAGTGTGGAGCAGCGAAACGCACTGCTCCACACAGCGACGGACTAAGGTAAGCTCTGTTTCAGCGTGGCTTCCCCCGTTTCTCCACCCACGTGTGGAAAGGGCCTGAGATTCACCTGCTAGTCCAGTTCTGTACACGATATAGGAGAAGGGAGCACGATGTTACTCTTTGCCTTAGGCAGCACAGTGTAATAGATAGGCTCTGTTTCACCATTAGTTACTCTGACTGTGGGACTGTGGGAGTTACAGTCCTCTGATTGGGCTAGATTACCCATGGATTTTCCTTTTTTCTCCATAATTCTAAATTCTCTCCACAAAAACTTCAGTCTGACTTAATCACATAAATGAAGAAGCAATGCAGTACAGGGGCTAACCTAAGCTTGAAAATCCATCATTTCTTTTCTTCATCCTAAGAAGACATAGTGAGCGCAAGGAAAAAAACCTGGCAGTCAAAGCTAAGATGTTTAACAGTCATGCTAGATTAACACCCAAATCTAGCCATGATTTGAGAAAAACAAATTCAGCTTCAAAGACTGTTGACATGATTGAGGGTTGCTAGCTCATCCTTCACAGCGATTTCTTAATGCTGAGTGCTGAGCATGCCACACAATATTTCTCTATATTTGTAACAAAGGGATGAAAGAAAGCTTTTAATTTGAATGAGTATTAGCAGCACAACATTTTCCTTAATTTCAGCTCCCAGACTTGTTGTTGTTGTTTTTTTAATTAATATCCTTATAATGTGACCCCATGATTTGGGGGAGGAGATGCTTTTGTGGCTGGTAGGGCCTAAATACCCGAAAGGCACCAAATCCCATCCAATCTTGGAAATTAAGCAGGGTCAGCTCTGGTTAGTAATTGAATCGGACATTGCCAATGTACCAGCTGTTGTAGGCTAATTTCAGAGAAAGGAGCTGGCAAACTACCTCTGAGCATTTCTTGCCTAAGAAAACCCTATGAAATTCATGCATTCACCATAAGTTGACAGTCAACTGGAAGACACTCATACACACAGGCAAACACAACTCTAGAGCTGGGCTGGGCAAAGTTGCAACCCAGAAGCTGCATCTGAACCACCCAAAGATGTGTTCTATCCCCCTTTGGTGGCCTACTACTTTCCAGATTCCCCAGACCAATTTCTTTTGAGGTTCCCCAAAAAAGGAGGGTGAATGGCTTTTCCCAGCAACCTCCAGGAACAGCAATTTATCTCTTAAATAGGTTGCAGGGAGGTCTTGTGCTGTTAACCACACTCATCTTTCCAGACAACAAGTAGACTTCCAGAAACTGTGATTCATTTGCTTTGTTTTATTGCCATTATTGTCATGTGCCCCCCCCCGAGGTGTGCCCCCCTGAGATATGGGCAAAATAAAGGCATAAATAAGAAGTCTGTCCCCCAAGGAAATTTTTCCTTCAATCTCCAAATGTCTAGATTGTAGAGGGTGAGACACTGAAAATAGTTTTCATCTAGAATTCTCCTATTTGCTATATTGTCATTTCCTTGGTAACTACGTCTGCCTCGTATTTCTAGGTGCCTAAACTATATTCCTAAATGCTCAAATGAAATTTTAAGGGACTGCAATGCTAAGAACTGGGGAATGAAGGGACATTTCATTGGAGGACAGAATTCTTATTTGGGGGACCAATGCCCTCATCCTCCCCTACATAGCTACAACCCTGGTGCCACCCCTGCAGAGGGTTCCAGGGATGGAAAATTGGGCTCTGGACTCATCTAATCTATCCACCCCTCTTCTTAAGGGTTTTTTTCAAACTGAGTGAGAGATTATAATTCTGACACAGATTTCAGATTGAGTGGCTAAGGAGAATTTGTTAAAAGCTACTCTACTCCCATATAACCCAGGATCAGAGCTTGGAAAAGTTACTTCCACAGAATACATCTCCAAGAATCTCACCCCTAGCCAGAATGGTCTCTTTTCTAAACCTTGCTCCAAATAAGCTACCAGCATGAAAAACATGACCAGCATGGTCCCAGCTGTCCATCTCCTAGTTTGCAACATGATTCAGATAGGCTCGTACGGCTTTCATATCTGTCACACAGGGGCACAAGTGGCTCCAATGTCCGTGGGGGTGATGAATCTGCTGTGGGCTTTAGTCTGAACTTTAAAGAAGCTACCAAGGTGCTGAACATATTTTGGGGAGACCTTAGATTACTCTTTTAAAGTTCATTTTAAAAACCTGGAGAAGGTTCAGTGCTTACTCACACGGGAGCCACCAACCATTACTGCAATGACAGGCACGACAAACGAGTGTGCAACACAGTTCATACCACACCACTGGTGCCATCAGGGAAACCACAACTGTGACCCTGCTTTCTGCAGATCTGCTGGCCAGAGCCCAAGAGCCTACTAAGTGTATGGCTGGCAACCTTCCAAAATGCATCTTTCCTTTTGAGGGTGGGCCACTCCAGAGGATGTTCAGTGAAGGCTTTTACATAGTCACATTTGCTATTTTTTGTTGGTTTCTAGAGACAGCTCAACAGTGTTTCCTTTCTCCCAGGCTAGTTTGATCTGGCTTCAGTTGGCCTGCAAAAAAGAAGATCACTTAGTACCACTAAGACTATACTCAGCAGGGTTGGCCTCCAGCAGGAGTAGGGAAATGTTTAAAAAGGGAGTATGGTCAATATAATTCCCTGGTATCCATTTAATCCTCACAATCTCTTGTATAATTAAGAAATTTCAGCAAGTAATTGCATCTCTGATTGGCTGCTTTCTCCAGTCACAAGTGCTAGGACCCCTCATAATGATCTTGTGCTCGATGTTGTGTGTCACTATGACTGATGGACCATGTGACAGGAGTAGAAGGGAATGCTTTCACTTTGAAAGAGAAGTCATCTGGAACAGTCAAGGGCTGGATCAACTCCTCAGAGGCCTGTACGGCTATCCAGTAACCAGGGGACAATAGATCAGTTAACATCTCAACTGAGGCATTTAGGAATAGACTGTAATGAGCCTTTAATGGTGTTTAGTTGATTTTGTCTTTTAACTGATCCTTGAATGTTTGAATTCTATAGATTAATTGCACTTTAACATAATGTGTAAATAAATAAGAGATATTTTACATTTTAGGGTACATTCTAATCTGTAT
The DNA here is from genome assembly GCA_948474755.1 of Ctenosaura bakeri. Lineage (NCBI taxonomy): Eukaryota > Metazoa > Chordata > Lepidosauria > Squamata > Iguanidae > Ctenosaura > Ctenosaura bakeri. The sequence goes on from CAOLHI010001256.1 coordinate 509,711, forward strand.
TTGCTCTTTCATTTTTAAAAGTTGCCTTGAGATCAGTAGTAGGAAAAAAGGAAGAATATAAGTGAATTAACACCCGAAATAGTAACTACTACTACGACTTCATGTCCCTTTTAAAAACCTAGAATTGCTGTTCTATGTTTCAGCAGGTCATAATAAATAACAGTTGAGCCTAAAAGCATCTGATGTGTAGTTCTCTCTTGTACACTCAAAAGTTAGATAACTTGACCTTCTTTTCCATAGCAGTCATCATTATTCAGCCTTTTATTACATGACAGACTACATGTTGCAGCACAAGAAAGTTATTACCACCTTTAAGTGAAAGCCCAATTATAGGGCAGGAGATGAACCTCAAGGCAGAATTCAGAAGCAATGGCAGTTCCACTAGGAACAGAAGAGAAAATAGAATATTGCCTAGGAAACTTGGTAGCCTGCTCAAAGTCAGCTTTCTCCTTCCTTGTGCTTAGAAAGACTACAGCCAATTGTCATGCAACTGTTTTGCAAAATCCCATGTTACAGTCATTGTTCTGATGCCATGAAGACTGGTCTAGCTATCAATATTTAGGCCATGAAACCATGTAGCTATGTGAATCTAGTATCAGAAATGTTTATTTGCACAGCCAAAAAGTTGTGGAGACATCAATTCCCCAGTGTCCCACTTCCTCTTGGTCTAGGTTAGTCACACATGAAAAGATATACAGGGCTCCTGCACTGCTAATAGTTCTGTAGTAGAAAAAATTTCAGCAGGTGTTGCTTGTAGGATGAAGAGCTGCTGAAATGTCTTCCGCTACAGAACTATTAAAGGCGTAGGAACTCTGTCTACCTTCACATATGCCCCCCTCTTATTTCCAGCTATTTGCAAATTATTTACCAAGCTGGATGAGAAGGAGCCTATGTTTGCCTAAACCAGTACTTTCCAAATGGTGTGTCACAACATGTTAGTGTGTCACTTGAAGGGTGTAGGTGTGTCACCTCCCTAGACTGAGAACGAGCCCCCCACCCAAGCCTTGGAAATGTATGCTACATGTTATAAATAAATCATATATTTTTAAAAATATAGATAAAAGGTTTTTATGAGATATGTTGTGTCCCATGCATTCTGTTATTACAATTTATGTATGCACCCAGACCTCTTATAAGGGGTTAGTTTAACCTCCAGTTTGCTAGTAAAACTGAATTCCTGCATTGCGAAATGATGCATGTCTAAAAAGTGTGTCACCAACATGAAAAGTTTGGAAAGCTCTGGCCTAAACGAACACAAAGAAGGCTCATTAATGATTCCACTTCACTCAAAGGAATATCTTCAAGGGCAAGGGAGATGTTAAAAGCTACATTAGGCCTCTGGGAGTGCAACCTATATAATTACTAGTTTGGCCCACTATGTAAGGGAAAGCCTAAGGAAGAGGCTGTACTTGCTGGTTTTGTTCAGAAGGAGAGGAAGAGAGCTGGAGCTGGAGAGGAGGTGTAGTTGCTAGGGCTAAGGAGTAGTCCCTTATCACTTTGGATAAGTGGTGTAGCATTATTGATCAGCACAGGCAGAAGAGTCCTGCAGTTAAGTCTTGCATTGGCACTTCGTAGGATGCATAGAACTTTTGGGGCAGTGCATCTGTGTCCAATTTAAAATATAATACATGATTAATGAAAGTATTAACCAAGGAAATAGCTAACCATCTGACAGACTTTCATGGCAACATTTGTCTCAATTTGCTGATTGAAGTGAGTGCCCCTCACTCTGCCAAACACAAGGGCTGTTGCAACAGCATAGCGCCTGCAAAGCTTTCTTTACATGGAGTGAGTGTAAGATCTCATAGGCACAGCCTTTTACAAGCAGATGATGCAATTACTGGTAGTACAGCACATCAGGACACTTATTAAAAAGTAATCCCCACTCTGGAAAAAAAATCGAAATTATTCCCATGTAAACATTGTATTTATTTATTGAGATCTTACGATGGCATGCAAGTAAAATCATTGTGAACACTTTAAACCAATTTAAAACAATAAAAAATAATTTAAATAGACCAAAAAAAACCAACAACACCCCAGATACAACAAGTAACAAGTTAAATCAGGTTTAAGAAGTTAAAATAGTTTAAAACTACATGCATAAGCATTTGAAGTAAATCAGCAAGGCCAAAAGACCACATTCTGTTTATGGATCATGTTCAGAACCTGTGCCCTTAACCATCACACAGGCAGTAACTACCCTGAAAAGTCAAGTGGAGTTATTATTGCCCTGAGAGATACCTCTGGCAGCACACACAAATAGCCAGTGAGGAAAGTAAAACCACAGCAGTCTCCTAGCATGGATTCCTACTTGCCTGTACATGTGGGTTTTATATCTCTGTACTGCAAATGAGAATGAAGAATGATTATTGTCTTGATGGCCTAGGGACCTTCATCTCACCCTGATTAAAGGGAATTGTATGTTGTACCACTGACCTTCTCATTCTGACAGCTACAGTTTCTCTTTCACAGGCAGTGGTTTTTTCCTTCTGCCAAAATGGCAGAGGGCTTGAGACAAATCATGAAATCCCTCCTTTCCTGCCAACCCCTTCTGCTGGCCAGCTGAGGTAGGATGAGATAGTGACCTTTCAGATCCCAAGTGTCTCAAAATATTCATGAAGGTAGCCTATTCATATTATAGGACATAGGTTGCAGTTGTGGCTGTTGTTGTTGTTGTGTGCCTTCAAATCATTTCTGACTTATGCAGCCCCCTAAGGTGAACCTATCATGGAGTTTTCTTGGCAAGATTTGTTCAGAGGGGGCCTTAGCACTTAGAAAGTAGAACTTGCCCAAGGCCACCCAGTGAGTTTCCATGACTAACTGGGAATTTGAACCCTGTTCTCCCCAAATCCTGGTCCTCCCAGAGTCCTAGGCTGCAGATATTTTATAGTTATATATTTCAGGATTGTTTTAATCTATTTTAAACTGTCTGTTTTTAAAACTGGAAAACTATTTAATATATTTTTTAATCTTTTAGACTTTTTTGTTTGTTTGTTTGTTTTAGGTTGATTTTATTGCATGCCATCTTAAGATCTTCAGATGAATTGGGGGGTATAAATACATTAATATAAAGAAGTAAGTAGTCCAACACTCAAATCACTATGCCATGCCGGCTCTGTACTACTGATGTGGTCACTATCAGACTGTGAGCACACTGGAACTAACCAGACAAATGACAACCACTAAGCTATGTCAACAGTGCAAAACAGGCAAATAAGATCTGTCCTAATAACCATTTAGGACCCATGAAAAAAAAATCATACTTGGCTCCTGGACCAGGCAAGGGGCTATAGCCACACTGCTTCCCAGTCTTGGTAGCTGAACTAAGAAGGAAGAGCCCATGGGAAGACAAGGCCCCTTTCCACACCAGCCTATTAAAACAGTGCAGAGCAACCTCCAATGGAGGTCTTCTGCACCGTGGAGTGGACTGGGGTGGACTACTTTTCGTAGTTCCTCGCCTCAGTCCGCTCTGAAGCGACCAGAACTGGTCATGCGGTGTGCTTTTTAAAAACCTCTTTTAAGAGGTTTTTTAAAAGTACAGAGTGCACGACCCTGTGTCACTCCATTGCCGTGCTCTGGTGCAGATTTGCAGGCGCACACTAGTGCATGCCTGCAGATCTACCGGGGGTGGGCTTTAGGCTGGCGAGCTTCTCCGGTTGGTGGAGAGCCTCCACCAACCAGAAGCCACCATTTTGGATGCCGGAGCAGTGCAGAGCGATGAGCTCGCACTGCTCCTCATCAGGACAGACTCAAACGGACCCACCAAAAAGCCGGTGAGTAGCAGCAGGGAGCGTTTCCCTCTCCGCATGTGGAAAGGGCAAGGACCTCCTCTTGAAGATGTGCCTCCCCCATCCACACTGGAAGTGGATCTCTCTTCTGGCATTCCAGTACTCCTCCCTCTGCCAGAGGAGAATTCTAGTAAATCTGATTGGTAGAGGAACAAGATTTGGTAAAGTAACTTTGGAAAAGCAACTTTCTAGAACTGTAATCCAAAAGTATCTTTTCCAAAGTCTGGAAATGGGTGGACAGCATCTGGTTCTGATTCACATTGGACCTCTTCCATTTTGTTACCTGCCACTGATTGTGCCCACTGTCCCCACCAAAATTGAGTGTGCTGGCACTCTGTGGTGTTGGAGGATCCCAGAGCACTCTCCTGCTCCACAGAGCCCTGTCAGAATACAAGGCGGAGTGTCTCTTTTCCTTCCAAAATGGAAGAAAAGGGCAAAAGAATGTATTACTTCATGGCACAATTTGCTTGCTGAGGCAGCCTCTAGGAGACCACAGGCTGGGGGATGGCATGCAACCCCCAGGCCTTACGTTGCAGGTGTGAAACATTTGTTGGATAAACAAGAGAAAAACATCTCTGTCAGATTCAGTAAAAGAACTCTGTTTTCACAATAATGGATTTTTAATCAGATCAACAGAGTTGTCTTAATTAGGCAGCTTCCAGGGACGGTGGGGGAAGTCTAGCAATTTCTTGCATGCTACAAATATGCGTGCAGATTTCCTTTCTTTTTAGTGCAAGTATTATTCATCGTACCTTTTTTTTTAAAGGTTAATTTATTTCTATCTGAGGTTTTACTGAGGAAGTCATTCCTAGAGGTGCTGGAATCACTTTACAGTTATCCTGTCTCTGGTTTACTTGAGTGATTTTCTGGCATCCGTCTTACAGCCTTCCTTCTATCATATCATTTGAATATTTGCTCAGTGAAAACATTTGGAGTTCTTAAAATAGATTTTGCTCCTCTGCATTCTCTGTTTAGAAGATACAGACAGAAGCAGACAAAGGGCAATTTTTAAAATCTAATTTTATAGCATGCTGGTTAATCCTCCAATGCTGGTTGGCTACTGCTGCCCTCCTCTCTGCAGTCTGTTATTTTTCATGTACGAGTGAGCTTGGGATCTGCAATGCAGCAGCAGTTGCTTGCTCCTGTCTGTAATTTCCCTCAAAATTGATTTAGAATCCCTGATGCAGCTTTAGTAAGGCTGCGTTGATTTTTTTTTTTTTTTTTTGGTCAATGAGCATTTTCAAAACAAAAGGTGTTTTTAAAAGATGGTGAGGCAAAAACTTTAATGTAAACTGTCCATGCTCACCACCCTCTCTATCCCTTTTATGTTCCCCATTTTTTTCATAGTTCTTTCTCTCTTATTTGCAATCCAAAGGTAGTTCATAATAATGAGGGACACTACATTATGCAGTAAATCCAAATGAAGAAAGAGTGGTGATCCTTTGGTCATGTAAGCCCTTAGAAAGCCTACAAGGTTGTAGCTAAAGGAGGACGGGTGAGGGCATTGCTCTCACATAAGAATTCTGCTCCCCCACCCCATGAAATTGTTGTTCAGTACCCACATTTCTAGCATTGCATAACAGCGAGACAGTGAAAATGGTTCACATCTAGAACTCATATTTGCTGTGTTCTCATTCCTTTGGTAATTTTGCATGCCTCCCTTTTTTTGGAAATCTAAACTGACCAAAGAAAAATTTCATGGGGGGGGGCATAATTCTTATTTTGGGAGGCAATGTCCTCATCCCCTACTCCCATAGCTATACCCCTGTACACTTGCAACTTATCATATTTAACCAGATGCTTTATCTCAGGGGCAAAACAACAGTGCTGATGGTGCAGGGATATAAATAGGCATGGCAGAAGCCAAGCATCGTCAGCACAAGATTTTGGAGCTTTGCAGGAGAGATTAGACTGCTTTTGGTATCCTCAGGTGAATCTGTTTTATCTCTTGTTCATTGTCCACAGTGCCTATCATCAGTGGTGTATTTAAGTCTTTTACTCCAAAGTCAAGTCTCAAGTCTCTACCTTTAAGTGTTGAGTCCCAAGTCTTTGCAAGGTACTTTCAAGTCAAGTCTCAAGTCAAGTCTAAAGTATGGAAGCCAACTTTAACAGAAAAAAAAAAAAAAAGAGTGGGGGTGTATGAGGGAGGTCAATGGGCTTACAACAGTCTGCAGCTTCAGAAGTGGGGAATAGGAGCCTTTTTACTCCCCATTCCCCAAACTGGAGGCCTCTGTGCCAATGAACATAAAAGAATCTGCAGCTTTGGAAGTGGAGAATAGGATCTTTCTTACTTCCCATTACTGAAACTACAAAAGCTTTAGAAGGAAGGATCCTTCTTCCTCAAGCCTGTTGCCTAACACACTTGCTATTCACCTCTTAGAAATGTGCCCTGAACTTTGAGAGAGAGTCTTGCCTTCTGTTACTGGGTAAAGTTTTAGAAGGCTTCTCCAATATACAATGGGGACAGGCTGCTGAGCAAACTTCAACCCTGCCTCAAGCCCACTGTCGAATGTATTTGATGTTCCTCTCCAGGAAATGTGCCCATGCTTTGGGCTCAAGACAGACTGTCACATGACCAGTAGGCAAAAAGAGATGGAAGCCTTGTTCAAAGTCATAAAGTTTCTGGATGAATGAGTTATGTTACTGAACCAAGGGCGGCAAATCAGTCACTAAAAATATACAAATCATGAATCAAGTCAAGTCAGTGCGTCATTTATTGCCAAGTTGAGTCCGAGTCGAATCACCGAAGCAACTTGAATATTTGAGTCTGAGTCAATCAATTCAAATCTACATCACTGCCTATAATTCACTCAGCTAGTGACCAATGACAAAGAAAAGGCCTTCTGCTCTGTATCTCCTCCAAAGCATGTCTGTATAGCAAATGTGGGCCACATATGACTCACAAGGACACATGTAGCCCTGTGTCCATTTATGCAGTGCCCATATCTTCCCTCACCAAATAATTCTTCCTTTCCTTAAAATTCCCTTAAAATGAGATGAGCAAATTAAAGGAAAATATTACAAATAAATTTAGCTTGGCTATCAAATTATCCATTACAATTATAATCATTATAATTGCTATTTTAATTTATTATACATTATGCATTTATAAATCATAAAGCTAGAAGGGCCTAAATCATTTTCTGAGAATCCATTAACAAGAATAAATGCTTCATGTTCATTTTTGTAATAAGAGACCAATATAAACCAACCCAGAGACCTGTGATTGTAAAAGCAACTTGTAAGAAATCCTTACAGGGATATAATTACTGACTAGTTCTCCAGTGGTCTGTGCTGTGTCCTCTATGGATGCTTGAAGCAATGTTTTAATTAGATAAAGCAGAATTTTAACTGACTTCATTGTTCTGCTCTCTAAGGTAGAGAGAGTAAAACTACTCTCTAGCAATGCATTGTGCCCTTTCTGTTCTGTTACAGACAGGATAAGTTCTATGCAGGCATTCCAAAATGGAGTACAAAGAAGATGGAGAACAAAATATAGGCCCTTTCCGCATGTTACCTGCTCGCAGAGGTGCGGAGTGCCGTTCGCACAAGCAGCCTCTTGTGCGAGACGCTCACATCGTTCCTCCGTTCTCCCGCAGCTGGCTTCCAGGTCGCGCAACTGTCACGCTAGCACCCCTTCCTTCCTTCTGCAGCGCAGCCTGGGAGCTGTAGGCTGCACTGGGGGAAGAAGCGTGAACATCCCGGCTCGTCCAACGCACCGCACGGCAGGTAAGTGTGCAAGGGCCCCGGGAGCATTGCGCGACCGCACAGTATTTTCGGCTCCCAGCTGAAAATAATAAAATATGTGCGCCTCCCGCTTTAGGCTCGTGAGCGTTCTGTGAATGGGAGTGCGTCGTACGGACTGACGCTTCCATTCACACGACGCTTAAGGAGCCCTCTCACAACAGAAACTGAGTGCGAAAAGGGCCATAGTCACAGGACCACATATTGCTATGTACCTTCTCTTATCAATATTGCTGCATTGAGCAGGGATGCCTGGACAGAGATTATACTTAGACCCTTTCCATGGCTTACCTCCATCCGGTGCAGTCGCGCGGGGATCACACGAGCAGCCTCTTCCATGAGGCACTCACGTCCCCTTTGCTCTGTCTCTGCAGTAGTTGCCTGCAGGCAGCATAAGGGCTCCGCCTCTTCCTTCCACAACAAAGCTGAGTATTTTCCCAGGCTGCGCTGGGGGACGAAGCGTGAAGGCTGTGGCTCTGGAACTCCGCACAGATGGTAAATGTGCATGGGGCCCCAGAGCAATGTGCGATCACACATCATTTTCAGCCTAAAGTTGAAAATAAAATATTGCATAATTGGCACCTGCTGACCCCAGCAGCTTCATGCGATTGCAAGGACGTCATGTGAAATGCTCCTCACAATCATGTGATGCTCCAGAGGCCCTTTCTCATGACAAATGCCATGTGAAAAGGGCCTTAGATTCAACTGAAGCACTAACCCAGAGATAGGCTACTGTTGGGGTTGGGGAGATGCAGTGGCCCCATGAAGAACCCTAGATGGCCACAGCTCCTATGCTTCCACCTTCAACTGTATCTCTGTTGGGAAAAAAATCAGTTTTAATTGACATTGCCCACATGGGGTGACTGTAATTTCTCCATATTTTTCAGCCTCCTTGGGGTGTTTTCTATCCAGAAGAGACTTTTCTTTAACTAGGAAATAAAATTGAAGTTGACTAGGGAGGTGTTGGGCACTTTTAGGGGGAAAAGTCAAGAATTTGGTTTCAAAAAAATACTTTGGTGGGAAATAGAGGTCTTTTGGGGGGGCCTCAACAATAGCCACAGACTTCACTTTCCCCACATCTTTTTTAGGGCTTGTTCAGTAGAACTGCTCTTTGGTGACCCATTGCTGAAGCCATGGAAAGTATAGGTGAGGCCCTATGTGCATGGAGACACTGGAGACAAGGCCATAATGTGTGAAAATAATTTAGTCCAGTGCTTCTCAAGCTATTTGATGGAGTGAGGGAACAGGAAATTATTCTTTTCCAATATGCCAGGGACTGGCACCATATTTGTGTCCATTGTCTACAATTGTTTCTTTTTGTCCTGCAACCTTCCAGGAAGCAGCAGCCAGTGACTCAAGGACTGGCATAGATCCAGGGACCACAACATTACGTAGCACTTATTTAACGTACTCTAGGGATATAATTCTTCACTAATATGCTTCTCTAAGGAAGCAAGGAGTAATTTTAGCAATTTTCTTCCCACCATGATAAAGTCTTTGAAAACCACACAGTTTTCAAAGCCTATGCACAATTCAAGACTTACTCTGTGCAAAATTTGCATAGAAAATGTCATTTTCTGTACAGGGAAAATAATATTGCAGAAACATTGTTTTGTGCAGAAAATACTGTTTCCTGCTCAGAAAATGCTAGAGTTTTTTGCTTAAAACAAACAGTTGTGACCTTTGCACAGAATAAGTCCTGAACTGCAAAGATTGTCATCAATGCAGGATTCTTTGCATCAGGATTTCCTGACACCCCAAAAAACATATTTTTCAACCATTTTTTAAAATATATTTGAATATTCTTTTCTTCCCTATTGTACTCTTACTTAATGTCACTGGAGAAAACAGTTTTGTGAAAATACATCTGGCTTTGGTATATGAGACAAAAATGTCTGTAAACGAAGTGATCTATGGAACATTGTTCAGGACCTTTGATGTATTTGTAACTTTTTACCTTTTGATATATTTGTAACTGTTTCTGCTTATTTCTTAAATTTTGGTTTAATTAATGTTTTTGAAGTTGATTGTTTGCATGTTTGCATGCTGAGCTCCAACATGCTGAGCTCCATCCCAGCAACAACCTGAGTTTATATGATGTATTTATATCTCACCTTTCCTCTACAGAGAGTGAAGAAGCACACACGGGTCATTTCCACCCTACACTGTTATAGTGCTATTATTCCACTTTCAACATCCTATGGAATCCTGGGGTTTGCAGTTTAGGGAGAGACATTTAGAATTCTCAGCCAAATTGCTCTTTGGCCTCAGTAACTACAAATCCCAGAATTCTATAGGATGTTGAAAGTAGAATAATAGCACTATAACAGTGTAGTGCAGAAATGGCCATGGTCTCCCTTACCTATCACACTGTAAGATGCAGTAGGCTGAGAAATAGTGATGGCCCAAAATCACCCAGTGAACTTTACCACCAAGTGGAGATTTGAACCCAAGCTCCTTCAGTCCTAGTCCAGCACTTGAACTAGTACATCACGCCCTTTTGGGAAAAACTTTATAGAGCGTTACATTATTCCAGCAACCCCATTATCTTTCTTCATAATTTAAGGAATCTCAAGTGGCAATCTGCCCCATTTGGGAGAATGATTATCCTATCATTCTCCCAAAGGAGCCAACAGCAGGAGTTCAGTCCTATAAAAGCCTGCTAAGGTTTGTGTTTGTGTCTTCAAGTCAACTTATGTAGACACCATGAATTTCACACAGTGTTCTTAGGCAAGGTGTACTCAGAGGTGTTCTGCCAGTTCCTTCCTCTGAAATATAGCCTACAGCACCTGGTATTTGTTGGCAGTCTCCCATCCAAGGCCTAGTTAGAGCTGACTCTGCTTAGCTTCCAAGATCAGATGGGATCTGGTGCCTTGAGGGTATTCAGGCCCCTGCTGAGGTACATAACGCCAAAAGAAAAGACAAATTTGTCCAAAACCATCCTGGAGGTGTTACGATTTTGTGGAGATTTGCCAACAGTTACATGCTTCTCTCTTTTCTCTCTAAACATAGTGCCCTAGGCCTTCACAAATTATAATCCACAAATCTAAAGCTGTATACAACAATGGTGAATACTGGTCAATGAGGAACTTATTTTGGCAACTTCTTTTTTGAAATACTGTGGCAATGGGCTCTTCCCATTATCCAGACAACATAGCTAATAGTTCTCTCTGCAGATAAACACAGAGTTAATAAAGTGTTAAGTTACATTTATTGAGAGTCAACAGCAGAGATCATGTGATATAGTTGCCCAATCAGCATGGGCAGCTGGGGGAATAAGGTAGAAGCTTCCAGAAGCTTCCAACAAGAAGTTATAAAAGGCCTCAGGAGACTAAGAGAGATGGGGGAGACAGACAGACAGACAAAAGGAACATCAAGGAGAAGTAAGGGGCCAGTAGCAGGGCTTCCTTCCCACCAACACCATCCCAGTGTTTTAATAGTATTGTGAGTAGAATTGGGATGTGTTAGTTAGTTGCATTAGGGATTATCTTTTTTTAAATCCCTGGCTGAAATGATCTAGGTTGATGTGTAATTTTGTAACTGCTAAGTAAGACTTGAAAGGAGCTACTTTCATGATTGAGATACCTTTTGTCATTGTATTACCTGCTTAGAATAACAGCCCTTCCTTCTAAAGATCTCCTCTGTCTATGCTCTTCTCCATGTGCCTTGCCAGTTATACGTGCAGATACAATTCCTCTCTGTCTCAGGGGTGGGAGAGGGACACTTCTGAGTTTAGAGATTCTTCCCCCAGTAGCTTCCTACTGAGCTACTTCATGAAGGGGATTCAAAATCAGGAGGTGGCGGTAGCTATACAATCTCCAGGGGCAAGGGAGGTCTCAACTCCTACTTGAAGACAGCAGACTGCATCAAGTGAGAGAGCAAACCCTGCTTACCCTCAAAAGTACTCATAACTTTTCTTTTCTGATAGTTATGAATGAGATTCCCAAATACACATAATTTCTACATAGTCGGCTGAGCCCTATGTATCCTACAGAGTACACATTAATTATTGTCTGTTACATTTATATCTCATCCTTTCCTCCAGTGTTGTCCTCCTCCCCTGTTTTATCCTAAAAACAACTGTATGAGGTAAATTAGGCTGAGACAAAGAATGTAACTGGCCCAGAGTCACCCTATAACTTCCATGGACATGTAGAGACTTCTACCTGGAACTGTCAAATCCCAATTCAGCCCTGTAATGCTATAACACTTTGTGTTGTCTTTGTGAGAACCCTGTATAAAGATCCCACATGTTCTTCCACATTCACTTTAGTAGTGGAAAAGAAAATTGCATGTAAGCAAAACTGAGGTATAACAGTAGACGATATGACTGTTGTACGTGGAACATTTTCCATCTGTTGAATTGAAGGCAGAAGCCTCTGTGTAGTAGCAGCCACAGAATCTCACAAAGTAAGCAAAGGACACTAGCCGGCTGAAGAAACTGTGTTTAGAACTGGATCTTATTCATACTCATTTTGTTATAAATGGCCTCTTAATCTGATTCTATAGTTTTGTTTAAATTAATGCAACCTCTGGTATAGAGAGGCTTCTGTTTGCATACCCCTTTGTAAAGTTCTTTGCCTGGCATTTTGGTTTTTTCCCCCTCTTGACCTTTCAAAATCAATGTCTTTGTCTGTATTCCTATTTTCTTTTAAATCTGTAATAAGAATGCACAAAGTGTGCCACAAAAATTCCTGGGCTTTCAGAAGGTAATGCTGAATCTTTGATGAGCACAATGGACTTCATAAATATCAAAAGCCAGGCCATCATTGAACAATACAGTGATTGCAAAATTAAGATTTGTCTTTCAGTTTGAAAAGCAAGTCACTGCAATGTTTTGGAGACAGATATTGTGGTGGAGACAGATATAAAAAGCAGACAAATGTCACCTTATGAGTTGGGGTATGTTTCAAAAGTCCAGAGAGATTTATAGATACCTTGAGTGATTCTTAAGGAGTTGAGGATAATTTGGAACCCAGAAAGATTACTTCTCAGAAAAAAAGTAATGTTACTTTTTGGTCAGCTCATGCTGCTTGTGGGTTTCTGGGAATTGTAGTCAAGATAATACATTTTCCCAGCTTTGAGATCTCATATTAGCCCAAGAGCATTCCTTTTAAGGGTCAAGAAACAAATTTATTACAAGTTCAAAAAGATCAAGTATAGCAGAAATTAGAGAGTTGCATTAATTACTGTATTTACTTGCCCAAGGTCACCCAGTGAGTTTCTATGGCTGAGCAGGGATTTGAATCAGGCATAGTCCAACACTCAAACCACTGGTTCCTTACCCACTGATAAATGAAAGAGTTAGTGTGGTGTAGCAGTTGGACTGGGAGTCTGGGAAACTAGGATTCTGAGCCCTTGTCAGCCCAAGTCCCACCCACTTAACCTCAAAGGAAGGCAATGGCAACTCCCTCTGGCCAAGTCCTGCCAAGAAAACACTGGATTAGGGTCACCTTAGACTTGGAAACAACTTGAAGACCCTCAGTAGGAGCAACAACAGATCATAATTGCCTTTTTTCTAGAACATTGTTTTTCTGCTGATGTCTTTAGCTGTCACATTAATTTTGTGGACTGGATTTTGGTTGTTTTATCACTGGCATTTATTGCTTAATGATCTCTACTGTTTCATTGTTTCTTTAACTATGTGTGCTACTTTGATTAGATTCAAGATAAGCTTTAGTTTTTCTGACTTTCTCCCTACAAGTATTGGCTATTGTTTGTATTCTTCTTTGGTGATTTCCTCCTCCTTCCATTTCTTGCATTAAATCTTAGCTCATCAAAATACATTAACTATGGTTTCTTTAGACATATCTATTTTTTTCTTTTTCACTGGTATGATATGCAATTGTGCCTTCAGTATCTCACCCATAAATAATTCCTTACATCATAAATTCCTTTCCCACTGAGATTTCTGACCACGGCAATTCACCCAGTATTTCCTTCAGCTTGCTAAAATCAGCTTTCTTAAAGTCCAAAGTGCATGTATCATGACATTTAGCATCCCCTTTCCTCTGTATAACAAATTTGAGTTGAATGATGTTACTCCCACCCAAGAACCTCAATATTGCCACTTTATTGACCACTTCTTCAGTATTGGTTGGATTTGGTCCAACATCATTGATCCTCGTTTTGCCTCCTCCACCTTCTGGAGAATGAAATTGTCCACAAGGCAAGAAAGAAAAGTTTGATTCCAGCACATATCAGGGTGATTGAAGTGTCTTGTTACTACTATATGTGTTTTTGAATGTTTGGTCGTCTGTTCTAGGAAGGCATAATCAGGGTCTAGAGTAGATCACCACAATGTTGTCCCTGTTGTTTCCGTTCACTTTAATTTTAACGCAAATGCTCTCAACCTGTTTTCCTTGCTCTAAGTCATGGATCTCTTTCACAGGTATACTTGATATACAATGATATGCAATGCTACTCCAACTTTCCTGTTTGATCTTTAGAATAGATTATATCCCTCTATTACTTCATTCCAATCATGAGACACCCCTCCAACTGTTAGTGATGCCTACTAAATTGTATCTGCATTAGGAGTTCAAGTTCATCTTGTTTATTTTCATGCTCTCTGCACTAGTCCTCTCTGCATCTAAGATCATGAGTCATTCTATCTATTTCCTTGTTTTTTTTATTGTTTTCTATGTACTGTTGAGTTCTTGTGCTATTGAGCCAATTGTCCCTGTGTCATTGTTCTCATTTTTGTTATTGTTTATTTACATAATACCATCACTATTCATGGCACTTTGCAAGTAAAAGAACAACATAACTGTTCCCTGCCCTCAGGCTTACAATCTAGTCAAGACATGACACAAAAGAAAAGGGAATGGCAGTGTAAGAAGGGATTAGGTCCAGCAGATACTGCCTCCTCTTCTCTCCCTCCCAGGCCAAAGCCATATACTTCAATAAGAAAGAGTGGTGAAATAAAACTTGGGCCTCAAAGTCTTTCAACTTCCTACTCAGAACTTCATAGTCCCTTAAAATATGTTGAGGGCTATGTCTTACAGTATCATTTTTCCCCATGTGGATCAGAAGGAAGGGGCAACGTTTAGTGGGGTTGATGATGCTTGTTGGCTTTTCTGTCACATCATCTCTGGAAGTCAGGATACCTCTCAAGATGTTCTGTCATCTCCATACACAACTGCTTCCCTTGTTCTCACCAGGGGATCACTTACAACCACCACCATCTGTTTCTTCTTGGAAACTGGCAGAAAGCCTACCATGCACAGAACCTTCCACAGCTACATCCATGCTATCTGAGACATTTGTTTTTCTATCTAATTGCTGATGAAGAGGAGAGCTTGGAATCACTTGTATAGCTTCAAATGCACAGCATAGTTTCACAGTATGTGTTTTTCCAAGCATCTGTCTCCAGTGTCTGACCACTGTCTCTGTCACTGTTCCTAGAGGCATGCTCTGTGTGTTGCCTTTCTAAGAGGGAAGTTCACTGTACCAGCACCCTCAGCATCCATGTTTCCTCTTCCTATAGAAGAATTGTCTCAGCATGCTAGGCCTCTCCCTCAATCTTCCCCATGCAAAACTCCCCTGTTTTCTTTTCTCCATTCTCTAATCTTTTGTTTGCCAAGCTTAAGCTATTTATAATTATTTTATTTGTGCAGAAACTAAGGTTTAAACATATTGAAAATGTGTTTTACTATTGTTAATTTCATTATTTGTCTGTACCCAAATATTTATGTGTGTTTTATAACACATGCCAGCTATGCTTTTAATGTAACTTAAAAGTAACTGTTTTAGTTATTTTTGAATTATTAATAATTATTTCTGAATAATAAATTTTGAATATTGTTTTGTAACTATGCTGATCACTATTGTGGAAGGAATTGGTGGAGCTCTGACTGTAACTAGATAGTTTTAAATAAACTTTCCAAGTGATATTTCTGTTAATTTTTTGTATTCGTAGTTATACCTGAAAGTCTCCAAGCAGTTTTGTCATGGGCTGATCAGAAAGTACAAAATGTGACAACTGCATTCAGGAATCAAAACAGTGGTGTGTTTGTGTATGTGTGAATAATTTTAAAGGTCATTGACTGTGATTTCTTAGTAAATCAATAACCCCAGAAACCTGACTCCTTGAGGGGAATTACAATTGAATTCCTGATATTGATCAAAAGCTGAGTAAAATTAAGGTAAATAAAGCATTACTCAGGTCAGGATTTATTTAAGAGAATGCCTGCTTATGGGGAAGGAGATTTCTCCTGATCAGCAGTGGCCAAAGCACGACCCTGATGTTGCATTTTGTTGTTGTTGGTGGTGGTGGTATGTGCTTTTCCAGTTGTTTCATAAATTGAACCTATCATAGGATTTTTTTGGCAAGAGGGGTGTTACCCTGATTTTTGGGGTCCCTTGGGGGACAACTCAATGTGTTCCACATGATGGGGAATGGAAACTAGCCAGAGCACGAGCAATAGTAATGCGAGAGGCAGGGTAACCTAGCGGCATCTTTTTACTCAGTTTTTATGGGGTCAGGCCAAGCCAAAAAACAAATGAAGATGTCCAATAAAATCATTTTATTGAATGAAAGTCTCACGCACCAACGCAATCACACACACTCATTCAAGACTTATTAAGAAGCAAAAGAGAGGAAACTGGATAGGGGAATATTGAAGGGATTGTAGCTAAGGTAATACTGCACCTTTTCCTGAAGTCCTTGGTCCAGGAAAAACAGCGAAGAAGTGGAGCTCAGCATGGGGAGGGCTGAGGAGATTACTCAACGGACAGAGAAACGGTCTGCTGGGATGACCGGGAGTGATCCAAAGAAACTCTCAAAAACTGGGATTATTTGTAGGGGAAAAGGTAGCTGAAGAGCTAATCCTTTCCCAGGGAGAACAAAGGGTGCTGCAACAAAAAAGAAGCTCCATGATGGCAACTCCTTTTGCATGATGAGATCACAAGGTGTTGCCAAAGTTTCAGGATTTTCAGTTGCATTGGGTTGTGGTGTGAATTTATGTAGATGGTCCTTGCCTGATAGGATTTTATTGCTATCGGTGCTCAACTTGGGGAAAAGATGCTAATCCCCTCAAGTTGGCTCCTCAGTGGCTGAGGACCCTTCGTTTACTGTGGGTTTGCAAAGCTTGAGGCCTCCTGGGGCTACGTGACTGGGGATTTTACTGGCCTGACCTGGGTTTTGATCGTTTGACCGTTGCTGCCTACGTGCTCATCCGGATGACCTCTCAGGCACATTGAATCATACTCTAATATCAAAATTGTAGACCCTGGGACAGGATTTACCAGTGAAATAACAGGGGTTTGTCTTTGTCTTCCTCTGAGGCTGAAGGATTGTGACTTCACCTAGTGGGTTTCCATGGCTGAGTGATAGTTTGAATCCTCTTCTCCGTAGCAATAATCCAGTGTTCAAACCACACTGGTTCTGCATGCACCCCAGCAAAACTGCATCTTCCACATTATTTCTTTTTTTTAACAGGAGGTGTGCCTCTGCTGGAAGCCTCCAGAAGTTGTAATTCATATTGTAAAATTTTGGACCACACACATGCCTAGCATTCTTTAGCATCTATAAAGCTGCTTTCCAAAAGTTGCATTCTTCTGACTACTTTTGGTTTTGTTGGGTGAGGGGGTCATTTTTCTTGTAGTTGACCTGATGACATTGCTTATCCTTACCCTACATGATGCAGCAAAGAATACACAAGCAACAGAACTTTGCTGCAAGGGCACAGAGGAAGAGAAGAAGTCCATTGGCTTGAAGGAACTCGAGTTTTTTGTTTTTTAAATCTGATTATCATCACATGTGTTCACAATCCAGTTTTAGCCAAGTCTGCAACACATATTTTAACTCATGTTCTTTCCATGACACCATTCCACAGACACAGTGCCAAAGTAAAATAACAAGGCATAATTCAGATTCTAGGGAAAGGCAATTTGCTAATATCACTTTAGGTTCTTGGGATGCAATAAAAATTCTAGTGAAGACATAAAGTCAGAAAACAAAAGGGGCAGAATGTTTTCAGAAGCACTTAACACAGAGATGATTGGGTTTTATAATGTTCTGAGCTTGTCAGGGCTAACTCAAGACATTTTGCTACCTGAGACAAGAAATGCAAATAGTTTCTCCATTCAGCCATCCATATCAAGGTGCATACTAACCCCCCAAATTAGTGCTTTTTGAAATATTCTTCTTGTGATTCTTAACAGAAGCATCAAACACATCCTCTGAAACAGGAAGATAACTTTAGAGCAACTACCCCTGCTTTTAAAGTGCATTTTCAAGAAATTAATGTTGAAGACAGACTTCCAATTAACCAGTTGGATTGTTTGGCAGAGCAAATATTACTAAAGCCAACAGGGAGTGGTGGTTTCAGTGTTAGACAAGGACTCTAGGAGACCTGGGTTCAAATCATCACTCAGTCATGGAAACCTTAGGCATATCATGATCTTTCAGCCTAAGTGGAAGGCAATAGCAAATCTCCTCTGCTTAAACCTTCTGAGAAAACCGCATGGTAGAATCACCTTAAGGTTATTGTTAAGTCAGAAATGACTGGAAGGCACACAACAGCAAGTTATTAAATTTCTTGTAGAAAAAGAATTATAATTAATAGAAGATATATAATTTTTAATTTAGATTATGTATAGGCAATTTGACATTGTGTGTAATGTACATGACTGAACTGATACATTGCCAACATTGTTATAATTGTTAATTTTGGGGATTGGGTGGCAGGAAATTGGCATGTTTATCATTTCTAAAGATTTTAAAAACAAAACAAAACAAAAATGGAAAAATATTTTCTCCTCTGAAATATTCTGTGAAGTGAGGAACAGTTCTCAAATATCGGTCAGAGCTGTGTTGGTGACATGTACAGACATTATGCCTGTATATGTGCTTTTAAGGTCATTGCAGAAGGAGGTAGCCAGTGTCTCCTTCACATAACAGCCCTTCATCAGCTGCTGTCTACTGCAATGTCCTTCATGGTCATTTCATGACCAGGAGAGGGGAAGGGGACTCCAGACAGTGTCCAGCTGAGTTTCTGAAGAGACCACAGGGACCATCAAGCCCAACACAAAGAAGACAACATTCTCTTGGACCTCTCTGGAGAGCTGCTGCCAATCAGGGCCAACAGCCAGCTTGTCTGAGCTTTCTACATACGTCTTCATATACAAACATTTGATCTCTACAGTGGAATGAGTGCATTACAGAAAGTCCTAGAAGGATGGTAAAAATAAAAGCACTCTATATTACTTTTCAAAACACCCTGAGAAGGGGAGTCTCCTTTTTGTTTGTTTTTTTATACATTGGCTCCAAGATATTTTCACCAAAACCCTTGATTGCCCTACAGTGCACAGTAGTAATGGCTCTTGTTCAGGAGTGCACTGACCACAAAATGTGTTTTGGAATCTGGAGAACAACTTGACCCACCTCAGATTCATCTGAAGACCACCCAATTCAGCTTAGGGTCTGAGTCTTGATTCAGAAATTCAGAGTGTTGTGCCTCAGATGAACTGTCACTAGAAATCAACACTGCCACAATGTTCTTGCTCTCTGTTTGGTTTAGATGAAATGTTCACCTTTAGTAGTCTCTTATGAGGGGACTGAAGCTGCAAAGGGGTAATGGGTTCACAGCCAAGATTTCTTTCAAAAATCTTAGTAACTAAATTGAAGAAAAAAGAGGAAGTAGTGATAATGGCCAGAATCTTCTGTGCACTATGCTGTGTTGTTGCTGTCACTGCCAACAATACTCTTTGTAAAATACTCTGAAAAGAAAAAAATAACAGAAATCTGTCCACCCTACACCAACTTCTCAGCCTGCAAGTAAGTCTGTAATATGGAAGGGCCAATTTCAGTGCAGCCTAGATTTCAGTAGAGCCCTCATTTCAGCATAAAATGTACTGAGGAGTTTTTTGGGGGAGAATATTTACTTCTCTTGCATTGAACTTGTCTCTTTAGTTGCAAAATTCTATCTGAATTGCTATTAGGATGAGATTTATAAGTACCTTTATATAGCTATACTTCAGGAGAGCAACATTACAGCAGGTACCTGGGGACCTATCCAGTTTTTCTTTTATACAACAAACAGAGGTTCACTGTTATTGATGTAAGTATAGGCTGTCTGACTTCAGGAAGAATGAAGATCTCTCCCAAGAAACACTGTTACACAGACATATTTTTCTATAGCTACAGCAATCAATTCTAGTAAAGAAAATTACACATAAAATGCCACTTATCTTTCCTAAATCTTTATCATATTCCAGAGATGTATCTTCCCATTCTTGATATGTTTTCTACCATGTATTATTCTCCTCATTGCCTCTGTTAATCCATTTATAATCTAAATTTATTCTCACTCCTTTTGCACTTCCATTTAAAATTTGACTCTGTAGTTATATTATGTGCGTGAAAATATAGATTAGTCCATTTTACTCATTGCTGAGCTATGTTAATTAATTGTTAAACTAGCATCTTTACGCAAAGAATTTACTGCCTCCATTTTACAGAGTTAATACATATCTGGTTCTGTTACTTTGTGTTGTGAAGAATTATCCCAAGCACATATGTTTGCAAAATAACCTGCTGGATAAGGAAGTAGAGTAGAAGTCTAGATAGTAAACAGAATCTGGAAAGCTACTTTTAAGATGAATGTGCATGTGTGTGTGTGTACATTTTCTCCCCCCACATTCGTGGGTTTGACTTTTGTGGGTTTGATTATTCACAGATTATTCATGTGGGTTTGACTTTTGTGGATTTGATTATTCATTGCACTGGCAGCAGGCAAGATAGTGAAGGGGAAGGAAGATCTCCCCCATGCTCTCCTGCTGCCACTGCCCACCTGATCATGTGGGTGTGGACAGTGAGAAAGCAAAACAGGGAAGACCTATCCCTGCCAGCTCTCTCCCACACACCCCCACCTGCATGATTACACAGATGGGGGCCAGCAGTTATTCACTTTTTTCATTTTCACAGGGCTTCTGTTTCCCTATCCCCTGCAAATGTGGAGGGCCTACTGTCTATATGTATGACCTGCTGAATCCTCAGGGCGCCGTCCTGTCCCCAATGCTATTTAACATCTACATGAAACCGCTGGGAGAGATCATCAGGAGGCATGGAGCAAGGTGCTATCAGTATGCTGATGACACCCAGATATATCTCTCCATGCCTCGGATAACAGCATCAACTAAGGATGGCATCTCACCTCTAAATGAATGCCTAGAAGCAGTAATGGACTGGATGAGGAAAAACAGACTGAAGCTGAATCCAGATAAGACGGAGGTACTTGCTGTTAGGGGCCCCAGCCCAGGTATAGAGGTTTGTCAACCAGTTCTAGACGGGGTCACACTTCCCCTGAAAGACTGTGTCCGCAGCTTGGGAGTGCTCCTGGACTCGCCGCTTCAGATGACAGCTCAAATTGATGCGGCAGCCAGGAGTGCCTGCTATCAGCTTCGGCTGATACACCAGCTGCGCCCCTTCCTGAACTTGGAACACCTAAAAACAGTGGTACATGCGCTGGTAACTTCACGGCTTGACTTCTGTAATGCGCTCTACATAGGGCTACCCATGTGCTTAGTCCGGAAACTTCAATTAATTCAGAATATGGCAGCCAGGTTGGTCACCGGAACATCTAAAAGTGACCACATAACACCAATTCTGAAGTCTTTACACTGGCTGCCTATTCGTTTCTGGGCACAGTACAAGGTGTTGGTTTTTACCTTTAAAGCCCTTCATGGCTTGGGGCCAGCCTACCTGCGGGATCGCCTTCTCCCATACAATCCGCCCCGCACACTAAGGTCCTCTGGGAGGAATTTACTGCAGCCAATCAGAACTAGGTTGGCTGCGGTTACCCAGAGGACCTTTTCTTCTGTCGCTCCCAAGTTATGGAATGGCCTGCCGGAGGAGACCCGGCACATTACCAGTCTTGACTGCTTTAAAAAAGCAGTCAAGACCGTTCTCTTCCGACAGGCCTTCCCAGATTAGTGTTCCACCGCCTCTCATCATTGTCTTCTGTGTTAATTCTGTTTTTAATTTGTTTTAATTAACTAATATGTTTTAGGGGGATAGAAGGGTTGGAGGGTGGGGAGGATAGGGTGCGTTTTAATGTTTTAATGTTTTTATATATTTTTGTAATGCCGCCTCGATCCATTGGGAGAGGCGGGATAGAAATAAAATTTTATTTATTATTATTTATTATTATAATCAATCCATAACCAAGAAGTGGTGGGATGATTTTGTACTGGGGCCCAAAGCATTATGGCTTAAGAGCATTTCATTAGATTCATTCTGAGAGCTGCAGCTGCCACTACTTGGTGTTCCTGTCCTGTGAATCTTGTGCCTGTTGCCTTGCTGCTCTGATTTTTCTACTGCCTCTAGTCTGAGCGAGACTAGTTTGGCCTGCCTGTTAAGATTTTCTGGCAGACTACTGGTACAAGAGGATGTTTCCTCACACATATCATGGCTCGTTTGCTGCTTACAATGAAGGCAGATAGCACTCCTGATATCCACTCCCACCTCATAGTGGTCCCAAATAGCAGTCTTCCTTTTTTTTTCTTTTTTTCTTTTTGGTGGTGACTCATATTGCTTAATTGCTGACTGGGTCTAGTTATAGGGAATATATAAATGCCTTGGTGAAATAGGGTCCTTGGGTGCAAGTTCATCTCCAGGCACAATTTGAAATGCTGGTCATGACTTGCATATTGGGATGTATATTGGGCTGTCTCACAGTTTTCTGTTGTGAAATGGAGCTAAACAACACTATACTGCCCGTTGTCCAACAGAATCCGTGACATAATAATGGGCATGGTGCTGACTCCACTTGCACAACAATCCCAAAGATGTAGTTGTATCACTGTTCTCCTTCTGAAAATACAAGAATTGTGCATTGCAATTCACCCTTATCTGTGTATAACCTAG
Source organism: Ctenosaura bakeri (assembly GCA_948474755.1). Lineage (NCBI taxonomy): Eukaryota > Metazoa > Chordata > Lepidosauria > Squamata > Iguanidae > Ctenosaura > Ctenosaura bakeri. The sequence continues at coordinate 532,118 of CAOLHI010001256.1, forward strand.
TTAAAAATGGCATAAATACCTAACAGGATTCCAGTCCAAATCTCTTTATAAGAGCTTAACTTAGGGCCTTTCTGTACTACGTTGTTATAGTGCTGTTATTCTGGGGGTTTGCAGTTTAGAGAAGGGTCTTTAGACTTCTCAGTCAGAGAGCTCTTTGGCCTCAGGAAACTACAAACCCCAGAATTCCACATGAGGTTGAAAGTTTAATAATAGCACTATAACAGTGCAGTGCAGTGAGGCTCTTATTTTTACAACCCTCAGGGGAGAGCTTTCTCTGGGTCCCACCACCTTCACAGCATGCTTAGTGAGGAGATGGGAAAGAGTCTTCTCAGTGGCTGCTCCCAAGTTGTGCAACTTTCTGCCATGGGACAGCCGCTCCCTGTGCTTCTTCTGCTAGGAAGTAAAGACCTTTTTTTCTGAACAAATATTTTGTGAATAAGTGATTTTATGGAAAGATCTTTAATAGTGTGTGTGTCGTCATTCTCTTTTGTTATTGTTATCTTTATAAATGATGTCATATTGTTTTAAAGTACTGTTATGATTTAATATTGCTTACTTAATTGTGTTTTAACTTTTTTACTAATGATTTTTAATTCATGTATCTTGTTTTAAGTCATGTGTGTGGTACCTTTGGTCTCAATGGGGAGAAAAGTGGGATAAAAATTACACAAATAACATAATGCCTTCCCTCTAACACTGAAGTAACATCAACTGAGGCAGTTGGGGCAGGGGAGAGAATCAATTTCACTACTGTAAACACAGAGACTCATTAAACAGATAACAAGAAAAGCAAAAAGAAGATTAAGCAAGGCTATTCAGCAAAACAAAAGAAAATTGAAAGACTCAGATGACAATCAACACCCCTTCCATGCAGTTCTCAGCTCAACCCACTCCTTCACCATAGCCCTTTTATGATTTGATGTAAGCACAGAACAAAAAACTGCCAGGTGAGGATAACTGGTAATTCAGTGACCTCACACAATGTCACTCCATGAGCATGCTACCTGGAGAGGGCTGGTGAGATTTCTGACCTAGATGGCACATTATTGCTGTCAGTGTGTAAGGCCTAGCTCTCCTCCTTTCCCTCTGCCTTGTCCTGTACTGTCCATGGCCATTTCTGCACTACACTCTTATAGTGCGATTATTCCACTTTCAACATCCTATGGAATCCTGGGGTTTGCAGTTTCGGGAGGGGCTGGGCGGTCCCTCCTGAAACTGCAAACCTCAGGATTCCATAGGATGTTGAAAGTGGAATAATCGCACTATAAGAGTGTAGTGTGGAAATGGCCCATGACTTATATAGTCCTGCTGGAGACACACTGTCTGGTTTTCACCATTTATTTTAATTTCCAGGTCTCTGGATGGGCCTGAAGCCTTTTGTAACTGTATTCTTCCACTCCAGAACTGAAGTGGGCCAACCAATTCCAAACTGAGCTTGTAGAAATCAGTCCAAATCATCCCATTACTCTTAATTATTTGGGGTTCTGCTGAACTATCATCCAAAGACAAAATGTTTATTTCTACGTGTTCTGGAGACTTTCTAGGCACACAAAGTTATATAATTTTCTAACTCAAGATTATTTTGTTTATTGCTGTTGTTTCAAACTTCCTCAAAATTGCCCTGCAAGCCTTCCAGACTTGTGAGCTTCCACAACCTACTACTACTTCTCAGAGCAGTACAAGACCCATATACTTTAAATGTTCAGTTCTTCAAAACAGGCTTATTCCCAAACATATGGGATATAAGCAGGTGAAAAACAAATAAGTACGCATACAGTAACTAGTGCCAAAGCAACATTTATTAACTCCTTCTTCCACCCAAATGTTCCACAGCAACTTTCTTCCACAGCCTCCGGACCTTCAACACACTTCTCATCCAACATAGTAACCACCTGCTGCTGCTTATTTGAAAAATTTAATTATACCTAAATATAGGAGAGCCTTTTCCTAGGCTAAGTATAATGTGCTTCCATCCGCATTATTGAAGGGTAGATATAACAATGTACCATACTGTGATCGTCTCTGCCCTTGCGAGGAGGAGAAGACAGAAACGGTGGGACATGTTTTACTGTATTGTTCCTTTTATCGAGATCTTCGCTGTCGCTTTATTACTCCTATCTTACAAGGTATACCTGGGAGATCAGACGCATTTTATATTGATTACCTTTTGGCGGATCAGTCCCCTGAAATCACAGCTAAGGTAGCAACATTCTGTTCGGCAGCTATTACCTGTCGGCGTAGGATGTTGCCTTAGCACAAATGGGATCATAATATTGCGTTCTGTTTTTATTACACAAATTTAATTCATATATTTCATATTTAAGACGTAAAATATTTTACATTCATGTTTTAAAATTTTTACTTTGTAATCTGGTATTTTTCTAAAACTGTCTCTTTCAGGGTTTTTATTATGGTATTGTATCCTATTATTGTATTTTTCTTTTTAAATTAATTACTTGCTATGTTGGATTAAAATAAATGTACACAAGCATATACACATACATACACATGTACATATAAAATTTTAAATGTTACAAATTTTAGAAATTATGTTTTTTAATTTACATTTTAAGTTGAAATGTTAAGGTTATCTCCCTATATTTTATGTCTGATGTTTGTAGAAAATTTTAACAAAATTAATTACTGTTCCAATTGTATTGTTTTAATTCGGCTCAAATTTGCTGGCTGTTTGCCATAATAAAATTTGATTTGATTTGAAGACTGTAAAATTTATTCCTTTCAATTACAACCAGGTCAGTAGCATATAATATAAATTTCAGTGATTTAGAATGGCTACACATTATCGGAGAATGTCAAGAGCACAGTTTTCAGTTAAGAATACAAGTCTGCTAGAATTTGAGTGGGAGATCTCACAAATGAGTAGGGAAGTACATGTAACCAGAAGCCATGGGTTTCCTACTTCTTGATGGATGCCCATGCTGTCATGGTGCATGCTATGTGGCCTCCTTTAAATTCTACACAGTGGGCCATTAACCTTGCATAGGTTTTGACTGCCAAATTGTATGGCTCACCAATCAAAAATGATCTGCTCCATTTTCCACCTGCCAATCATGTAAGTTGTGAAATAAAGAGCTGGCCTCTCCTACCACACTGATTAGCATACCCAACCTGGAATTGTGTTGATGCATTACACTAGTGTTTGCACTTTTTTCAAGGCCACACTGCAGTAACAAAGGAAAACAGACCAGATCTGCCAGCTCCAAGTAGCCTATTTCTCCTGTGTCTCCCTTTTTCCACAGCTGCTGTATCCACCATTGTTTTCCTGCTGCTGCTACAGCCTGTACTAACTTAGTTGTGCTAGCATAGGGTGCCATTCTAGCTGATATGAGTAAAGAGAAAACAGACAAGTCACAGGTCTGACAATGAACCAGTCTGCAAAAAGAAGAGGTAGTATCTAAACCCGTCTAAAAACACATTGAGAAACCTAGCTACTCATTCAAACCTACAGGGGCCAGATTCATTAGAAAAAACAAAATCAAGAACACATTCCCACTTAGAGATTTTATTTTTTTTAAAAAATCAATCTTTTGTTGTTTTTGTTGTTGATGATATATGCCTTCAAGTTGTTTCTTACTTATGGCGACCCTAAGGTGAACCTGTCTTGGGGTTCTTGTCAGAATTAGGTCAGAAGTGGATTATCCTTGCCTTCTTCTGAGGCTGAGAGAATGTGACATGCCAAAGGTCATCCAATGGGTTTCTATGGCCAAGTGGGGATTTGAACCCTGGTCTCCCAATGTCCTAGTCCAACACTCAAACTACTATGCCATGGTGGCTCACTCAGTCTTTTTTTGTGACCCTCAAAAAAGATCTCATTCTACTTCTAATGCTTTGCAACAAGATGTTCAACTAATAGTGCATTCATGCATTGATCATATAACCTTCTAGGTATTCCTTTATCCCTATATGGATTTTATTGCTAGGATAGTGGTCAGTATAAATGACACCAACACTATTGCCATGGGGTCATGGATGGGAATAATAGGATGAATAAAGGTGGCCACCTCAGAAGTAAATTTGCAAGAAATGTATCAGTCACAAGGATGGTTCCCCACAGTCTCAAGGACTCAGTAACAGTGCAAGTATTTCTTTTCACTTCTGTAAAATCTATACGCACCAGTCAGTCTCTCAAAATCCTGGTCCTCTTAAATACCACTGTAGGTTTTGAAGAAAATTTGGCAAGTCTTGCATCAAATGCCAGTTAGATCAAATGTAGGTTTCTGTGGAGCCTTGCCAGGGACTTTTAAGGCTGTTGTTCACAGCGAATTCAAGCAATTCAGGGACAAACTGTCTTAATTTGGAAGTCTTGAAGCCATTGCAAACCAAACCCAATCATGCATCCTCCCCTTAAATTTTGGCTTGGTGCAGGATGGCTCAGTGCTAGACTTCTCATCTGCAATCCCTTTCCTCTGCTTTCCTAAACTAACCAAGTTGCAAGGAAAGGAAAGAGCATAAATGGAAAACAAAGGAGACTGTAAAACCAAATTATGTCTCTAAATTTATGATCATCTGCAATGAAATGAAATCTTCTTTTGAACTTGAAAGAATAAAATGTATGGGAAGGCACTGAGACTTATTTATGGCAGTAATAAATACTGTATATGTGTTTGGGATGTTGGTTTTCCTGACTGGGAGTGATAAAACATTCTTATTCCCACAATGTTGGCAATAGGAAAAGGACATCTTCTTGTTCATCCCAAAGTATTATTTCAAGGTTAGAAGGAAATGAAATGCAAATTTACAAACTGTGTATGTTGCACAGAGCTAGAAAATGGAATTAAATTACAATTAATATGAGGAAACTGTTTCAGGTTATGAACAGAGTTTGCTTACTAAACAGAGAGGAGACAGAACACATGGGTTGTACAAGAGCCTTTTTAGTGAACACATTTGCCGTGAGATCTGGAGCTCTGCCCCAGTGTGGACTCAATCTCTTACCTCTCCCCTCATCTCCTTTTCTTGGGGGGAGGGTGAAGCTTGGAATCCATTCTAGTTTCTCTTCAGCTAATCTTGGGTGAGCCCTTCAAGTACAAGCCATGATTAATGGCTTCCTCCAAGTCTAGCTACCCATAATTTTATTTTATGGGAGATTTCCCAGAGGTCACCCCCCCCATTTCAAAACATAGAGGAAGGGTATGCCTCAGGCTGGCCTGAAAGGCAATCTCCTTTCCCAGACCTAGGGCATGTAACCTGAAAGACAAGTCTGGAGACATGCAATTTATTCAGTGGATGCCTACACATGCAATTCTTCACTGTGTAATCCTTCATTGAGTTTCTTCTCAAAAGATGCAGCAAGTAATTTTAGCAATCTTCTTGCTGCTAAGAGAAAACCTTCCAAAATGATAGTTTTTGAAGCCTATTTACAATTTGGGGTTTACTCTATGCAGAATTTGCACTGGGTTGTTTTCTACAGAAAGCAACATTTTTTGTGTAGGAAACAATAGATTCATAGAGCTGGAAGAGATCACAAGGGCTGTCTAGTCTAACCTCTTGTCATGCAGGACTACACAACCAAAGCACTCCTGAAAGATATCCATATAACTTCTGCTTAGAGAGTTCACCATCTTCCGAGGCAGTCTATTTCACTGTTAAAGAGGTTTATCTTTTCTTGTCATTCTAATCCATTGGCTCATGTTTCAGTCTCTCCAAGATGTAGCACCCTACATTTATCCCTCTTGTAATTTGTTTTGTTAGTTTCGGCCCAGCTCTCTCAAACACCATCATGCTGCCTTAGTCCTCCACTAGCCAAGCCCTTTCACTCAAGTCCAAGTGGGAGCTTAAGGGGCTGTTCCATGTTTGTTGTGCTTTTGAACATGGTGAGTCACCAAAACCTGCATCACCATTTTCTGGAGAAAAGAGATGGCACAGGTGGAAGACACTTAGTAGATTCTTAGAACATCTGTTGCCCATTGAAGACACATGCTGTTTTACTTATATCCCACCTCTATCCATTACTTCCTATTGGAAAGCGAGAAATGAAGGGGATTGAGAATGCAAGGGAAAGTATTACATTAAGAAAAGTGGGGAGAGATGGAGAGAAGGGAGAAAAAAGGCAAGGCACCTAACCAGCCCATCTTTCCAGTTACTGAGGATACAAGGTATCATACTGCCCTGAAGAAAACTTCAGAGTTGATATAGCTTTCCTAAACTATTACAAGACCTAGATAAGCAAAAATCATAGGCTTAAATCAGCTCTGAAGTATGGGATGAGGGGCTTGACTCAAGTCAGAACTCTCTGCAGCAAAGGCCCCAAAATGATGCAGCCCCAAAGATTTAGTCAACCTGGAAAAAACAGGGAGGAAAAAGGAGAAGAATAGGAAACACTTCAGACCCATTTACACCAAGGAGGGAAAAATACGTGTGGAGATAATTGCATTGAGATGCATTCTTGCCAAATCCCAATCCCATCAAAAATGACCTTAAGGAAATGTTAATCCTATCTGCACTGCACAAAGGCAGAAAAAAAACTCTACCAAAGAATACAGTAGTGCACCATAGAGGTGGTAAAGACCATTCTGCTCCTTGGAGATGAAAGCTTGCACTATTCTAAGATTATGATCACAAAGCAACTGCCAACCAAAGAAGAATCCATAACAAGAAACCTGCTGCCATCACTTGGAGTGTTTCCCAGGCAATACAAAGACTGTGAACTTTTCCACTGAATGTGTGCTACCTCAGAGGGCCACTATATGGCCTTGCCAGGTGGCAAACACTCAGTATCTCTGTAGTAGAATGAAAACACACCTTCCAACTGTCCCAGTTTAGTAGGGACAGACCTCATTAATCTTCTATTGTCCTACTTTATATTTAAATTTTCCCAGTTTCTCTCTTTTCCTCCCACTTTTCCCCTTTATCCTCAGTTTACTTCAGTTGCTTCAACCTAAATTCAAAGAAAAACAAAAATTCATTCAATTATCATGGGATCTGGGGAGAGAAGAACAGATGAGAGGAGACGAAGAGGTATAATCTTTCCATTCCCAGGAAGCTCAGACAAAAGCAAACTGCAGCAGTGTCTCCTAAGCTTGTGGGTTATTCCTCATTGTGAAATGTGGGAAGGTATCTGAAAAGAGAGTAAGGTCCCTATCATACTATGCTGTTATAGCACTATTATTCCACTTTAATTGCCCCGTCTGCATCTCGTGGAATGCTGGAGTTTGTAATCTGGTGAGGTACTGGAGCTCTCTGGCAAAGAATCCTAAATGCCTCTCCCTAAATTGCAAATCCTATGATTCCATGTAATATTGCCACGGCAGTTCAAATGGAATCATAGTGCTATAACAGTGTAGTGTGATAAGGCCCCAAGTGGAGGTTGGGGGTGGAACAATTGTATAATAAACCAAGCCAAATCTTGCTCCTATGCTTCAGTATCATGGTACTGTAGCCCCACGGCACTACTCTAGAACCATGCAAAACTATTCTGTACTGGTTTCTCTTGCTCAGTGAGCCAAACAAAGATGTCCCTATCCACTGGTGAGTCAGGACTGCAGAATCTTGGGGGCAAAACTGTGATCTCCCACAGATCCATTGCAGATTCACACTAAACTAGCCTTTCCTTTTTTTTTCTTTCAATGTAATTATTTATCTCTCTCATGGATGTTTATTTTACTTACATCTGTGATACTTGTGCTTATTAATATATTTTATGACCTATAATTATATATATTTGGAACATGATGGGGGCTAGAAAAGAGAAGGTGAGGTGAAGGTAAGGAAGCTGAGGAAATGTTTATTATGTCTATTTGCATGCGGGAGTGGGCGACAGGACAGCAAATTATTAAAACAAGAAAAATTTACAATGACCATTCAAAAGGCAATGCTGAGGAAGAGTCACATTTAAGAAATCTTTAGTCATTCAGTTTTTAATTTTTCAGACAGCTTGACATGATGATGGCACTTTGCAATGTCCAGGTTTTCTATGCAAGTATATGCATATTTCCTCAGAACCAAAAGTGAATCTCATTGAATTCAGTTTGGCTTTCTCTCAGGTAAGTTAGTATGGGATTGCTGCCTGAATTTTACTCATATAACTCTTGATGTTTTATTTTATGCACCAGGGAATTCAATTTTTTTCCTCCCCCCTAATTAATATGATTAAAATACTAAATGTAATCATCTTAAATACACAGCTGGTTATTAAAATCCTTATAATGTAATAACTGTTTCAAGGAATGTTAGGTTCTTAATATAGTTTCACTGGTTGCTTTTAGATTTAAATGGACACTAAATTAGAAGATAGGGTTTTTTTCCTCATCAGAATGCTCTGCTCATATAAAATTCAGAGATATGTGTATTTCCCTCAAAGAGGTGACCCTCTTTTCTACATATACCCTCATGGTCATTATTTAGGGTGTGTGAAGAAAATATTTGATCTCCCTGTGTGTAACGTTTATATCTTCAGACTTCAGCTTTTTATGTCATCTGTGGCCACCAATTGCTATTGTTTTTGCTGAGTATGGGACATTAGTCATTATTACACTATAAAAAGACAGATGTAGCAAACAGGTTCTAATCATAATGGTGATTCAGCAGTAGAACAGGCCACCTAGAAAGATTATGGACTGACTTTACTGAATAGTTCCAAGGGAAAGGCTGGGCACAGACACTTTGGGAACTTTGTAAACTAAGTACACAGATAGAAAATTATGCTAACAAATTCATGGGACCCCTTATAGTAGTGTGATTCATATACACAGAACTTCCCAGCAGGTTCTTTCCAAATATTACTGTAAGAAAGCAACAGCAACAAGAAACTGGGACACTGAAGCCTGATTAGTATAGTTTAGCCCCTGTGCTGATGCTTTTCAGAATTGGTCCTTGCCAAGTATTTATATAATTGGACATCAAAATACATTCAAGCATCCCTTCCAGGGATCCCTGGGTATCTCAGAGACTGGGCACATGCCCATGATCCTAAAGCATACACAATGCTGAAGAGAACATTGAGGGAGATTTCCAACCCACCATCAAAGAAGTTATGAAATTTCTCTCTTCACTTTTTCACCTTGAAATTGACTGTTTCTAAGAGTATACTGTAGTCTCCTTGTGTCTTGTCAAACAAAGGAATATCCTAAGTTGAGTCCCCATTACAATTTTCAGACCAGCCCTCTCCATACAGGGCGTCATTTTGAGTTACAATTCGTGTCATTTTCTTGTCCATTTTCCTCCATTAGTCATCCATTAGCAGAATGAGGGGACAATAGTGTTACCGTAGTTTCTAGCCTGGACTTGTGGGATATTAGATATCATTTGATATCAATAATTTGGCCTTCTTTACCCACTCCTCTCCACGTACCTGCAAAGGCCCCGGACAAGCACGCACACAGGCACGGCCAGCAATAGCTGAAACATTCCAAACAAATACAGGCAGGCCAGAAATAGCCAGACTGCCGCTTTAGGAGACCTCAAGGCAAGTACCACATTATGTATGCATGCTACTAACAAAGGACTCCCTGCCCCGAGCAGGCAGCTTGACAAGCCGAATACTCAACTGTCAAGCACTCCGCGTTTGCATACTGGCTACTCTATTGACAACTCTGTCATAACTCAATCATGCAAAATACTGACCTTTTGGAGGCTTTGTCTCCAGCCTGAAACCCATTGTTATCCCTGGGAACGGACTAGCCTGCAGCCACATTTTCCCCTATAAGAACCCCTGACTTTGAGTGCTTCCTCGGCTTCCATCCCGCCTTGTTGTCGCTTTGTTCGGCGAACCTTCCCCTCAGCTCCTCGTGCTGAAAATTTCCTCTGCTACGGACCTTTCTCTTCAGACTACCCGGGCTTCAGTACAGGTGTAGTATTTCCCATACAAAACCTCCTCTTATAATCCCTCTATCCAACTCCAACCTTTATTTCTATAGATCTCTGTGTGAGTGTGTTGCATACACGTGTTTGACTGTATATCAATAAAGAAAACAATTATTTACTTCTGTTTGCTTCTTGACTCAGCCTGACCCTGTAGACATTGGGTAAAAGATCTCGCTACTTTGCCCTGCCTCTCATAGTGCTAGCTTGTGCTCTTTGCTAATTCCCAATGTTATAATATTTGGAGCGCACTTAGGTGTCCCTCACGGGACCCCCAGAAATCAGGGTAACAATAGGATCACATCATTGATCATAAACAGTGGCACACAATTTTTATGTTCAGTGGAAAACACACTACACTGATATGCTTGGATGTTTTATATACTGTCTTTCTGAAGTGATGCTGAAATTGTAAATTTTTAGCTGGTAATACATCACATCTTAACAATATTGGCATGATGTCTCATTCTAGATCAGATCATTATTGGTCTTCCTTATCCTAACACATTTGGAGATTGGCATGGCACATCTTAAGACTGACCTGATAGTCCTGTAGTCTTAGTATTGCCTTCCTTGACTTATAAAGTTCTGCTTCTAGAACTCTGTCAGATGAGATCGTGATACAAATCACAGATGGTTCCAGTCTGTTCTAGTTCTTCATCCAAGAAAAAATATAATTGGCTAAAATTCCTGCTTAAATAATAAAGCTATTAGGCATTTTTGCTTGCATAACCAACTGGGATTTTACAGTTCAGTTGTTTGGATTGTTTCTTCTATTTCTGTTTAAAATGGAAATGTAGATGTCTGTGAACTCTATTGTGTTCACAAGAATGTGTTTAGCTGTTAATAAGAAGTTTCTCTTGAAAAATTGGTAACTATGAAGTCTTCTCTATCTCCCTTAATATGGTCACAAGTTTTAGACATGTCCTGAAACTGTATGGAAGCAGCAACAAGGTAGAACTTGGAAAAAAAATTCATGTGGTCTATGAGTTTGAATGGGCTGACCTAATTGGACTTCCTGGACTTATATGTGCATTAGGAACACTTCTCTGAACTTTGCAATGCAGTTCTCTCAAAAAATTATCAGAAGCAAAGTTTCATTGAATACGCATGGTAAATATGGGAGAATAACAGAGTGGCTTAGATTTTTAAAGGACAATTTAAAGGACAATTCTAACAGGTCACATATTATACATGTCACATTGTATAGTTGTACATTTTTCCCACTAATCAAATGAATGTGTGGATGAGTTGATAGATTTAATTTTAGTATGTATTTTGAGGCACCTAAATATTCATTATTGGGAATGAAAGATTGAGTCAGTGTTGCTACCCCTATAAAAATATTGAATATTGGTTTGCCAGTGCCATTGGGATGAACTGAAACTGCAAGAGATGTGAGAGAACATTAAGAAAATAACAGACATCCAAGTTTTTCAACCTGTAGTATAAATGCATCCACATAGACAGTGAATATATGTATATTCTTGCAAGCTATTGTTTCTCTTGAAGATGAAACTGTAATGAGTGATACTGAATAAAAGTCTCTGTAAAAACAATTTTTAATGTCATTTCTCAATGGATGATTCATGGAGTGATTGAAGACATGTCATAAATTCCTTAGCATAACATAAAACTGAAACTTGTTTTTTCTAGGTGTGTGTGCTTGTACCTGGAGAATTCAGTAGAATTCAGTGGCATGCCTACGCTGATGTGGTCTTTGCTCCACATTTTCAAGTGGTGCAAACAAGCTGTGCCACCTTTGGCAAGCCTGATTTCATTGCATGTTAACCCTGTACCATCAGCTTTGTACATAGTGGGAATATGATGACTCTTGTTTGCAGCTGGTGAGAAAAAGTCAGAAAATGGTACATTTATAGTAAGTCAAATCGTTCAACTTTCAGTTGTGGATCATGATGCCAATTATTAAATTTTAAATAAAGGCCACCTGATTTATACTACTTCAGTTACCCATTTTTTTCCCCTATTTATTGTTTGAACTCCGGAAAGAAATATTGAGTGGCAAGCAACCCTAGTGTGCCTCCTTCTGCTAATGAACTTAAGAGCCTTTCTTTGCATTACTGATCAGTTAATTAGAACACAACTGTAAAATCTAAAGGGATTCTTTTTAACCACATTAACTATCATAAATAATTTATTGCCAGAATATAAAACTGCGTATATAACTGGCCTACTTTGAGCCAAAGTTACAACAGTATTACATTGTTATCAGTTTGGTCATACATTCCTATAGTGGCCCAGTTTATTTTTTCTTAAACTGATTGTGCTTCTGGATTATAAAGAAATAGACAGGCAGAGATATGATCTGCAAATGTAACTGAAGCATCTGCTTGAATTAATGAACATCACTTAGAAACTTAAGCACTGTTTTCTTACATGATAAAAACCAAAGCTTTGACTGTGCAGGGCTAATATTATGTTAATCTCTCTGTTAATCTTTCTTGTACTGTAATAGTAAAGGGCTCTTAGCTGAAAAGGCTATGCTAAAAAGAAAATAAAACAGCAAAGATGAAATGTTTGGCAGGGAAAATGGTCACTTAAACAAACAAGGGTGTGTGGCCTTCCGGCACGCACAATCTACTTTGGGCTTTGATTTGGTTTTGGCTTGTTTTGTTTTTGTTCTATTTTGCTTTGTTTTGTTTTAACTGAATACTAAAGATTCAGCCATAGCATCAAATATTAAATACATGTACTTAGAATTACAGAATTCTGAGTCTTGGGGTTTGATTCAAGGATCAGAAATGAACACAGCTGATTTTAGAGACAAATTAATACTATTTTAATCTTGATTTGTTTTCTGGTACATTTTTAGTGATGTGTGGTTTTACTAGCATATCTTTTTCTCTGTAATCCACCTTGAGGTACAGTCTTGGGAAAAAAGTGGAGACTAATCAAAGAGACAGATAGATCGATAGGCATTCAACACAAAATTTCACTCCTCAATATTCCGCCCCAAACACTTTCTTCATTGCACCAATATAGAGATGCTTCTACTATTGTCCATCTTTTACAGAGGTGGACATAGTGTGGCCCTCCAGATATTGATGGACGTCAACTGCACCAATCTTGACTGTTGCCTGTCCTGGCTACCATTGATGGGAGCTGCAGTCCCCCAAAAAATCTATAGAGACATGGTTTGCTTACCTCTAACCTACTACAAATCACTTTGAGATCTACCAGTAGTACCAAGACAAGCTAATTTAGTTCTTTAGAGAGCTCCACTGCCTTAAGCAGACCTGTGAGTAGCTATATTAGCAAGCAAATAAATAAATAAATAAATAAATAAATTTTTAAAAAAATTCTTACCCACCTCTCCCCATGGCTTGAGATGGGTACATCATAAATTAAAATACAGCTAAAACCACAAAAACCACCCAAACATTTAAGATGTACTAATTTAAAATTCATAGTTAAAAATTGATGTGTAGGTCTGGCAGAAGGATAGGTCTTTAGAACTTTTTAAAACTCAGACAGCATGTTTTGCTGTCTAATTTCTTCTGGTAGGCCATTCCACAATCTAGGAGCGGCTGATGAAAAGTTTCTCTGGGTGACCTTTGCTGGGCTAGTCCTGGCTGGTTTAAGTAAATGGCCTCCAGAGGATCTGAGTGTAAAAGGCAGATTATACAGGAGGAGGCGATCCTGCAGGAAACTTGGCCCAAACCATGTAGGGCTTTAATGGTAATAAACAACACTTAGTACTTTGCCTGGAGACTAATTGGCAGCCAGTGGAGTGATTTTAATATTGATGTAATATGCTCACTCCTTGCGGTACCTGCAATCAATCTGGCTACCATATTTTGGACCAATTGGAGTTTTTGAACTTGATGCAAAGGTAGCCCAATGTACAGTGCATTGCAGAAGTCCAGCCTTAAGGATACCTGTGTATGCTAGGTCATCCAATTTTAGGAAGCGGCACAGTTGACAAATCAGCCGAAGTTGATAATAAACAATCCTGACGATCACATCTATCTGAGCTAACATTTGGAGTGACAGTTCCTGGAACACTATCAACCTGTGAACACAGTCTTTCATGGGAAGTGTGACATTTTAAGTGAGGATGTATTTCTACATGTATTAGTTCTTTAGCGAGAATGAAAAACATTGAAAGTGTTCTCCTTGCTCAGCAACATGATTTTTTTCCAATGGTTTTGCATATTTGAGGAATTTTTTGCATCACAATTAACATTGTATCACTGTATTTATTTATAGTGACTTGGACTAGTGCCTCAAGACAGCTGGTCATCCCTCTGCATTTGGACATTTACCTAATAAAAAACAGTCTATCACCAATCCTTTCAGAGTTTCCATGGAAATACCCCTCAATGTTTTCAGGAAGATTATTATTACACAAAACTCAAGAGTTGGGATTTCATCTTCTCTCAGGGTACAGTCTCTCATACGCTTATTTTAAATGTTGCAGGAAGAATGGAGAAAATGGGAGTTTGATGGGTCTCTCCCTTGCTTTTTGATGTGAAGAAATTCAGTGGAGCACTCAGATGAATTTAGGGTCTTTAGAATATGCAATAGAAGAATATCAAATCAGCTGTACTCTTATAATTCCAATGGTCAGAAATGGTTCCAGTGGACTGAAATGATTCCAATGCATAGAAATCCAGAGCTTGGAAAAGTCACTTCTTTTCAGAGTACAGCCCCCAGAATCCTCCACTGGCCAGTGGCAATTCTGGATACAAGATTCTGGTGTCTGTAGCTCACAGGAAACCAGAATCAATTCTGCATGCCCCACTGGACAGAAACACTTCTACAAGTTGCCTTTCCTGCTGTCATTCCTATTTCACATCCAGGAAAAGAATCAGACACCTAAGATGAGACTGATCATCCCAAAATAGGTCTTTCCCCAATGGCCAGCCTAGCATTTCATAAAAAATAGAATGCGTGGCTTAGATTTTCCCTCCCACAGAACACTAGTCTAAAGTATAAAGGCTTCTAGTGATTGCATGAGATAATGACTAGAAATGTTACAACTGCAGATGGCTCTGGTTTCAGTGGCTCTGGTTTCAATATTGGCTGCATATGCGTGATTGTTGTCCTAATATGGTGCCCATGGCAGACAGGACACTCTCAAACACCTCCCTCTCTTTCTGTGTTTTTGACATAAATTTATTTGGGGCTGATCTTCCTGTTAGTATGGATTTAAAGAAGTGGATTTGATTATCTGGATCCTAAATTCCACTTTTTCCTATCCTTGGTTGTGTTACTTGAATTCTAAACTCTTCACTTTGCCTTCAGTGAAATCGGTGTTTTCTGATTAGCCGCGTTCATAACAGTCACACACTTTGTGGCAACCATTTTATGACAATCACTGTAGCAGCTTCTCAACACTCCAAATGGTTTCACCAATATCATTTCAAAAAAGACTGGGGACCCTTAGTATCAGGTATGTTTATATTGTCTTCCCCAAACAGAAGGACAAATACATTTCTTAAAGGATTTGAGCCCTGGAGTTTCCAGAATTCAAGCTACTTTCCAAGATGAATGGCAGACTAAGACTTGTGTGAGAAGAGGATGAAATAAACCTAGTCATAACTTCACGTTGCTGGCTGATGTAGCTTTCATAACAATAATGAAAATAAATGACAATGAAAACAAAATAAATATTGGATTGTGTCTGGAAAATAGCTGTCTATAGAATTAGGTATTTGATACTGATCAGTAGAACTGGATGCAATATGTAGATAGATTCACTCCATATTTATTGTTATTGATATCTATTGTGATATGAAGAACCACACAGTTGTACGTTGAGTATTTGTGAAGAGATACATGACCTGATTACAAGCCTGGTTCCAGGAAAAAAATGGTCAACAGATACCAAAGCCACTAAGCAACTATATGTACACAAAGCATGGATAGATATAAAGTTATGAACAGCAAATTATATACAAACAATATATGGAGTAATCAATGTATTACAAAAACATACCTGAAATGTATTACATTATGCTTACCAATAGTGAGAAAAACTTACCGCTTCCCTTAAAAACATAAACATCAAGTATTAATTGTCCTAAGATCTTCAGAAATGTGATTCCAGGTAGTCAGTTTGGAAAATAAAGTCATGTAACACTTCAGTGGATCCATGACAATGAATTCCTTTGTTATTCCTTTACCCATACTGCTTAGTGTTTTTAAGGCACCTGGCAACTTTTTCTTAGTTTTGGCAATATAACAGGAAGCTTACTGAAGAAGAGACATCAAAGCAGGATATAATGTAGAAGTCCCATATATATTGTTGATTACTTTTGATGATTCACTGCCTTGTACCCATTAATTATTACCTATGCTTGGTTTAACGTTACACATATATTTTTGTAGCTAATTATATAGATTACTCCATAAATTGTTTGCATGCAATTCAATGTTCAAAACTTTGTGTTTATCCACGTTCTTTACACTGAATTGTTTAGTAGCAGGTCTGGGTATCTTTTTCTTCTTTTAATCATGTTTTTGCCATTATATTAATTTATGCCATGTGTTTTGCAGTTTTGTGATTTTTAAGCATTTGGGTTTGGTTCTGACTGTTGTCTCTTTGTGTTATTTTGATTAGAAGTCTGGCAGCACTCAACAAACCCACTGTCCAAATCTTTGAGGAATTAAGTGTACTCTCACCCCACCAGAAAGAATGAAGCAGGGCTACATCCCCTGATCAAAGACCACTTTGATAAATATATTGGAAGCCCATGTGGGACCTTAGAGATTTGAAAGAGAATATTTATTTGAGCATTGTAACTGACTGAAAACAACCAAATTATGGTTTTTTTCAAAATTTAATGTTATATATGCAGTACAACACAATGGTTTTTAAAATCTGTTTTGTGAATTTGGTATTTGGTACACTGTGGGGGAATATCAGTAGAGAGGAATGAAAGTCAGATGAAGTAATCCTTCAGGCATATTCCAGGCTCTTCCCTTGAGCTAACAGCTTATATCCAAGCTGTTGCTTTATGGCTTGTTAACATTCAGCAAAAGATGTTTACAGCAATGCACTATTCCCATCCAGGACCTGCCGAGACAAACAAGTATCTTCCAACGATCTTCCTATTTTCTACTTGTTTTCTTCTCTTTCTTCTGAGTCTGAGTCTGGCTGAAGGAAAAGGGAATGGTTACATTTTAATCCTAGCAACAGCACTGACAGTGACAAATCAACCTTTTTATAAAGAAATATTTCCTGATGGCTTTTTGAGTGGTGAGTTTGTGTTTATGTATCCTGTGGACCTCTGGGAGCGAAGTACTTTCAATATGCTATTTTCTCTTCTTTTTCCATGGTTGAGCATTGTTTGTCATCGGCTCCCTCTGTACAAATGTGATTCGATTACATCCCATGGGCACACTGACAAATGTATCCACAAATATTCTTAAAACAGTTTTCTTGCTCACATAAGGCAAGGCATATGGTACTAAGCTTTCCTTGACTCATATTCATCAGGACAAAGATGTCGCAGCTGTATATAAGTCAATAAATTCTCTCCAGCATCCCATCAGTACAGCAAATTAAAATCACAGGAAGAAGATGGAAGTGAGGAACAATCTGCTTTCTTCTTATGCTGCATGAATTTTCATTGTGCAGTTCTCAGTTCCTTCTTGCAAAGGTGACTGTTAGTACCTAGTTTTTGTTATTTTTAATACAGTGCTTGTTATTTTGAAACAAAAAACAGCGATTTGCCATGAACAACAGGAAACATTAGGTTATCTCTTAGTATACTATTAAGTGACCCTTGCCATTCCTACTTTATGAAGGGGATAGGGGGGTTAATTAATGAGTAGATAAGGGTTTTGGGGACCATCTACAAAAGAATGTGATTCCATCATGCCTAAGAGACAATGATTAGTTTAAAAAGAAAATCCGCAAATGCAGCTGTATTGGAGTACAATTCCCATTATGCCATTTTTGGGGGAAGGTGCTGAGGTAGCATCAGGGGTTTCTGGATGATGTGGGTTGTCTAGCTCCATTTTACAGTGGCTTTAGGATCTGGCTTCAGGTTCTGATGTTCCCCGTCTCTTCAATAGTGATGATCTGGCTCCATCTCTGTGATCTTTGTAGGGATGTACACACTTACAAAGTCTATATTCATGGCGTTTCTCCCATTCCCACCTTCAAATCCAGTCCATCCTTGGTTCTATTTGTTTATTTATATTGTTACCTGATGCAGTCTATCCCTTTTTGTATTTTGCATTTTTACCAGATGATATCTGTCCCATTTTGAACTATATATCTTTTAATGTGTGCATTTTTGTGCACATTTCTTTAAAGGTACATATTGTTTGAACATTGACCCTCATTGACTAAATTATAGTTTTGCATACATTTGGAACTGAAAATTTGTCTATCTGCATTTTTGAGAGTGTACATTTGTTATATGTCCACAACCATCAATCAATGTGTTATTAAGATTATTTTCAGCCCACAGATAGTCTTTGTTGTGTGGATGAGTGAAATCATTGCTTAAAGCCAACCACAACAGATTCTTTGGATATCTTTATTGTACACGTTATGGTTAAGAAAGTGATTTATTCTGTGCCAAAATCCAGCTATTAATCCCAACCAGAATAATTACTTAGTTCAAACTTGGAAAGTCAACACTACATAAATTCCTTTGACTCAGTGGGTCCTTTCTATTAGGACTAAGAACTGGATTTAGACACAAAAAGTAACTTGCTTCTGTTGTCGTTATTGTTGTCATTATTTAGTTAAGTACACTAAGTATACCAAGTAGTTGATGTAGAATTCCAGACAGTGCTGTTACTGGTACGACATTACTTCCAAGCTCTTATAAACAAATGATACCTGGTGGGGGAGTAGCCAGTCTCCATGATCTTCAGATAGAAATAACCTATAGACTTTTCTTGTTAGCCCAGGCCAATAGGCAGACATTCTGCAACTGGTAGACCTGGAAGTCCCTGTTGAAAGCCTAAGAGACATTCTGCCTTAAATCAGCAAAACTGGAATTGTGTCAGAAAATTCTTGCATAGAGATTTGCCTCCACTAGCTATTCATCCTATGTTATTTTGAGTAAAATGATCATATAGAAATGCCCTGTGTTAGTAGTTCTGTAACTAATTCTATAAATGTATTTGAACTTCAAGTCCCAGACATCTTAGCTACCAGAGCCAATGGTGATTGATTCTAGGGGTTGTCACCTAACCACAGGATCCACAGGTTTAGAAAAGAGGTGGCAAATGACCACTTCCACAGGTTGCGAACTACTATCCTATGCTATCCTTCAGTACTAAATCATCCAAACAAAGTTGTGATGTCCATGAACCAATTCAGTGATATCATCAAAGGAGTATACTAGTTCCACAACTTGTTCAGAACTAAGACTAGAAATCTCTCCACCCTTTGCTGTGTGGTACCATTCATCTATTCTAAAAATGGGGTGGTGGTGGAAAACTTTGACCACTTGCAAGAGTGTGTGCAAAGAGATCTGGAATACCATGGGTTTGTTTGTCACCTATTCTAGTGATAGTATGTGTGTCTTCAGCATCCCATTGCAAATCCTTTTATCATTTCAGATGGAATATGCCATGGGAAGAGCCATACATTGCATGTGGAAAGGAAAGCAGTGAAGGATGAAAAAGCTCTGTCTCTCTGCAGAGTGCTAGCTTTTGAATTCTCTTGAGCCCCATACCAGACAAGTATGACACTATTATTTCACTTTAACTGCCATGGCTCTATCTATAGAATCCTGGGATTAGTAGTTTAGTGAAACACTGGAGCTCTCTGACTGAAGATTCTAAATACATCTCCCTAAACAGCAATCCCAGGATTCCATAGGGTGGAACCTAGGCTGTCAAAATAGAGTAAGAGCTTAGTGTGAATGAGCTCAGGTAATATAGAAACACACATGATGCAGAAAGATGCATCTAGTCACATGCAGTCACTTTGACAGGCTTCAGAGCAGAGAAGCAGGGCTGTTCAACCAAGCCTGTTGGGAGGTCAGCTACTTTTGGCAGTCCTTCGACTGTCATTTAGTGGCAGCCATTCCAGCAGATCACCAGAACTATATTCAACCAGGTGGCCATTATTAGAACTGCCAATAGAATGTTGTTGTTTTTCCTCCCTCGATCCCTCCCCCATAATCTTAAATGTATTTCCTAGCCTGAAGGCAGGGCTTGGCATGCTATTTATTTTTATAAGCTACACTGAGAACATTTTTAGCTACATGGTGGGATGTAATCACTTCAAGTGAATAACATAACATAAATCCAGGAAGCAGTTTGAGACTGAAGAAGGAGACAGGCGGGTATTAGTCAGGCTTGTCAAGATTTTAAGAGTCTTAAAAACAAGGGTAGTCAGTGATGGGTATTTCAGGACCTTGGACAGCACATACAGAGAAGACAGCTATTTCCAAGGCAAGTCTCAGCTTCATTTGAGCTCTTTTACATTCCCCGAGCTATATGCCTCCAGCCTGATTATATTTCTCATGCTCTATTCCCCTGCTGTGAAGCTTTCAAGCACACCCTCTCACCTGGAGTCTGGCATCCTATTGTCTCTCCATGAGCTCTGTAAAAGCCTGCTTAGGCATACAGACAGTGAATTTGGAACCAAATATGCCAGCCCCTTCATGTTCCCAGGCCCACAGCCTATAGGCCTTTGGAGGGTGGCGAGATTTGGCTCAGGCGTCATAGCATTGAGTTTTTTGGTTCACTGGCAGGACTTAGGCACAATGTCTTTTTAGTTAAGCATAACTGACTGCTCAGCCTTTGTCACTGCTGGACTTCAGGAGACCAATGATACAGTTGTTCCTCAGATAAAATCACAGACATTTTTTTTCCAAAGAACCTGGGGTCGGTATTGGGGTGAAGTCTTCCAGATGTATTAGACTGAAAGTTCTTTTAAATAATTCTTCTAAGCTTTGTAACCTTTTAAAGCTCTTTTGTCTATGCTGTTTAATATGTTTTAATCTTGTTTAAATTCTATACTGATTTTAATTTGGAGTTGTTTAAATTATTTAAAATATTTTACCTGTTTGCTGCCCTGAGATTTCATGATAAAAGTCTTAGAAGCCCTAACCAGGAGAATGAATGGCAATGAATGATGGGAACAGCAGTTCAACAACATTCACAGGGTCTCATGATTCCTACCTCTGATTTACACGAACTACTATGTAGTAAAATATTCTTTTTTCATACAATTAAGGGATGGAAGGCAACCATACTGGTGATATCTCTACTCAGAATGTTGAACTGAAGTTTCACTGAAAGAGTTGCAGATTTCCATAAATTTGTGGAGCATATGTCTGGCAAAGCTTTGGTTAACCTATTTGTTTTGAACCCCAATTAAAGTTGACATATCTTTGCACTGACCACTTAATCATATTTAAACTCTAGATTACAAAAAGACTCTTTCCAATATATTATCTTTGAAGAGAATCCTATTAACTCCAACTTCTTTGTAAAATTTAATACTAAGAAATAACTTTGTTCTGTTGATAACAATATCTCTCAGTATCTCTCCACACAAATGATGGATACTTGTCTCTATTGCAGTAGTAAGAAGTAAAATTGTATTCAAGAAGCAACAGTAGATTCTCTATAGTGATTTTACAGTGCACTGTAAATCCACAGTGTACTGTTTACTG
This sequence comes from Ctenosaura bakeri, assembly GCA_948474755.1. Lineage (NCBI taxonomy): Eukaryota > Metazoa > Chordata > Lepidosauria > Squamata > Iguanidae > Ctenosaura > Ctenosaura bakeri. The sequence continues at coordinate 553,558 of CAOLHI010001256.1, forward strand.
ATGTAGCTAGGCCTGTATTCAAATCTGGCACATGACTATTATCAGAGGATGAAGAGGCCCATATTAAAATAGAAGAGTGTGTCTATAAGCACATCAGAAGGCCTGAGGAACATGCTTGCACTGTGTTAGAGAAGCACTGATAAGCAACATGTGATGGCTGTTATCTTCCATTTGCCCTTGTTTTGATGAATAGCAATGTCATTTGCTAGCACATGGATTTATGAATTGTTGTTTGACTTGGAAAACTGATGCCATTAATTTACAGCCATAAAATAAGATCCCTGGCAAGCAGCCCTGAAGCTTTGGAAAGACAGGAACCTTGAAGTGATAATGATGCAGAAGGCTACAATTTCATTGTGATACAGTCTGCTGTCCCAAGGGCTCTTTGTTCTTTCTGAGTGGAACAGAATCCACCTTATCGGGGTTTATCTGTCACTTTTGTGGTTAAAACATCTCTTTTATCATTCATTATCTGCTGCTGCATTGGAAAAAGAGCATCTGCAAAGTAAGTAATGACAACCTGATTCTAAAAGGGTGTGGGTTGTGGTTTTGGTCCAAAATGGATTGAAATGGGAAATCAAGTCCAATATTCTAATGAAAAGTGACAGAAGGTACAGTAATGCAGTATCACCACTACTTCCCATTGGACACATGGTCATTCCCATTTGCAAAATATGACTTCCACTTGCATTCCACTCTCTTTGTGCAAGCAGCAAACATGGCTAACTGTCCATGTTACACTCCATCAAATGAGCAATTTCACTCAATGGGATCCTGACCAATGAAGTGTTTTTGTGGACTAGCTCTACCACACTAGAAAAGACTTCATGACCGAAATCACATCCTTTCCAACTGACACTCTTAAAAAATGGATTGCTATCATGTACCAAATGAAAAGAGCTGAGAGTTTACATTGGGAGAGCACAACATGAATCTCTGCATATGTAGTTACACTTCAAATGGCATATGCAACCCTTGTGTTGAATGCCCGTGTTGCATAACTGAACCAAAATATTAAGTGTGTATGTTTACCTAGGAGAAGTGTCAGCGACATCCATGTGTAATGCGCTTCTTCATGCACAGTGGTATCACATGGACAACTCCCCTTCTGTAACCTTAAACTGAACACAGACATTCTACATTAGACAGAAATGTCCAGCTGCTTCTGTAGATAAATTTAAATATGTTTAAGACTCCAACAGGATTCTGACTATTATAATAATAATAAAAAAGGACCTTCAGTTCTTTTCACTTGGTAGGTGGTAGTTTTTAAAAGAAGGAACAAAACCATAGGATAATGTTTCCTGGAGAGGTGACATACATGAAAACTGTGTCTCCTTGTTTTAGGAATATATATAGGAGGACAGGAAGCTGCCTTATATTGAGTCCGAACCTTGGTTCATCTGTCCCAGTATTGTTAGCTCTGACTGGCAGTGGCTTTGCTGGATTTCAGGGTGGATGATTTCCTAGCCCTAGAAATACCCAGGATACCCTGGCAGTCTTCCATCCAACCAGCCCACCTTAGCTTCTGAAATTAGACAAAGTGGATGTGCTCAGATTGCTGTAATTGCATTAGCCACAGACATCTGATTAGGTAGGCCACAGAGTTCACCCAGACACTAGTTATTTACTTATTTTAAATTATTTTTATCCCACAAGAAAAGTGTTCTATATATAATCAATATGAAAGACAGCACCTGCCCACAGCCTTACAGTCTTCAATTGAGTGGCACAAAAGGGAAAAATGATAGAGAGATAAGCGGGGGGAAAACAAGGGTTCTTTCATAATTTCCTTATGCTGCAACTTATTCATAGCTATGGGTTCTTGTAGAATATATATTTTGGCAGAATCCATGGTAATTATTCTTGGAGGCAGCAGTAGCACCATGGAGGGGAAAAACACTGGGGATGACACAGGAGTGAAGTGCCGTTTCAGCTGGGTGAGAGGGGAAGCATCCAAGAACTTCATTTTCATCAAGTAACCAAGGCAGGCTACAAGAAAGGGCAGAAAGAACATTAAAAAAAAATTATAAAGTAGTCAAAATGTGTTTCTTGGATGTTAGGAAATGCTGTTGTGGAGAAACCTGCACTAACAAGAATCATCACAGTTTGAGACCTAATTCTGTGCAGAATTTGTATGTGACTTTTATAGCAATTTTTGTGTGGAAAATAAATAAATAAATCCTGTTGGGGAATTATGAATGCATAGCCACTATAGTTACATGGTTACACAATGATTCCCAGCTCAAACCCCCAAATCCTAATTTACCAGGATGCAGCTGCTGTGATTGATAGGAGTCTATTCCCCTTTTGCTTGGGAAGCAGCTGACTGACACACCCGCTCCATTCCATGAGCAACCTCCATTGTGACTAGTAAAAGTAGTCCCTTCTCACTGGAGGTCATCTGCACAAGAGCAGCGGGAATGCCAGTCAGCTGCTTCTTGAGTGACGGGAAAACGGACCCCCCCCATAACCTGCAGCAACTGCTTTCCAATAAGTGGGTATTGGGGAGGGGCTTTCATCCCTATGTAAGGAAGGAATATGTGGGGATCCTGAATACCAAAGAGTTGTAAGTGTGTAACTCTAGGTTAACAGTTTCCCAGCAGGATTCTGGGTAATACTTCTATGTAGATATATTATTTTCTGTGCAGACTGAAATAGATTGATATCCAGAAAAGCTTGTGCTAAAACAAATCCATTCAGCACAGAGTTGTTGCTTGATTCCTTCATTTCTTTCACCTCCAATTTTCCATTTTATTTTTGATTATATTGTACATGATAGTCTTCAGTATGATCTTTGTGGACAGAATCTTAGGATTTAAAGTAGAAAGCTTTTACGGCCAGAATCCGTAGGTTGTTGTAGGTTTTCCAGGCTTTGAGACCGTGTTCTATTAGTATTTTCTCCTTATGTTTTGCCTGCATCTGTGGCTGTCATCTTCAGAGAATCCTCTGAAGATGCCAGCCACAGATGCAGGCAAAACGTCAGGAGAAAATACTAATAGAACACGGCCTCAAAGCCTGGAAAACCTACAACAACTTATAAAATCTTAAGAATCTTTCCCAGCCCCACCTACAGAAGCCAGGGGATTACACCAACAACCTTCTGTGGCAAAGTAGGTGTTTTCCCACTGAGTTACTGTTCTTCAGTGTTCTTGAGTATGTTTTTCCACTCAAACCCATTCTTTTAGAGCTACAGTCTAGTAGTTACTCCATTCCACCTCAAACCCTAACTGAAACCCACAAATCCACAAATAGGATAATCTGTGGCAGGCAGGAGGAAAAAAGTCAAAGAACAGTTGAGGATTAGATATTGGTTGATGTACTAGGTGAAAAGTGAACAGGAATCAAGTTGAATAGAATTGCCTAGTGGTCACAGAACATAAGGTTAATCCAATGGCATGTTGGCATCTTTCATAGGACTTCAACTGGAATCTTCTTGATGGTTTACACTGACATAACCAGTGCTTAAACCAGTGTTAAGTACCTATGGGTGTGTCACACAAGGAGACATCCATTACCTCTTTCCATATGTCTTGCCCCTGGTTTACCCCTGCAGCCCATCAGTAGTAGGGGTGAAACTACACCTCAATGCTATCTAGCTGTGGCTGGAGAAGTAAAAAGGAGTAACTTTTACCCTCCTATACCTCCAGCATAAGAACATGGGCAGAACTTTGCACTTTTCCAGTTTCCAAAAGGACCTGGGCTTTTCTTCTTCCTCTGCATACCTAAGAGCTGCCCAGAAATGGCTTTGAAAGATTTTGTTACCCTGTTTACTGGGGGTCCCGGGAGGGACACCTATATGCACTCTCAATTAACCAAGTTTGGGGAAATTAGCTAGAGCACAAGTTAGCAATGCGAGAGGCAGGGCAACACAGTGGAATCTTTTACCCAATGTCTACGGGGTCAGGCCAAGCTAAGAGCACACCAAGTTTAAGAATAATTGAGATTTTTATTAAATACAGATACACAGTGTATGCAACACACTCACACAAGTAACTATAGAAAATAAAGGTTGAAGTGGTATAGAGGGATTTTGAGAGGGATAGTTGATTTGAGTGATATGAAACCTGTCCTGAAGCCTGGATAGTCTGAAGATTGAGTTCGTTGGTATGGAGTCTCAGTACGTGGGACTGAGGGGACAGCTCACCAAACAAAGTGGCAGCAAGGCTGGATGGAACTTGGGAGCGATCCAAGGAAGGTCTCGGAATCAGGGTTTTTTATAGGGAGAAATGTAACTGCAGGCTATTCCATACTTGGGGAAAACAATGAGTTTCGGGCGCAAGACAAAGCTGTGGAATGGTCAAAATTTAGCATGATTGAGTTAGGTCCAAATTGACAAAGAGGTAGACAGTATGCAAATGCTCAGTGCTTGGCAGCTGAGTATTCAGCTTGCCAAGTTGCCTGCTCGGGGCAGGCAGTCCTTTGAAAACAGCGTGCACACATAATAAGGGTGTTTGCAGAGAGGTCTCCTAAAGCGGTGATCTGGCTATTTCTGGCCTGCCTGTATTGTGTTGGGATATTGCAGCGTTTGATGGCTGAGCCTAGTTCTGTGCTTGTCCGGGGGCCTCACAAACACGTGGAGAAGGGTGGTGGAAGAGAGCCAAATTATTGATATCAAAATGATCTCTTTATGCTATCTCCAAGGAGGCCTAACTTGCAGTAACAATTTCCAAGTTTCAGGAGCATATTTTTTGTGATTCATGAGGGCAGCAGTGGGAAAGAGAATGTTACCCCATTTATGCTGGATTCTGCTGTTGCATGACTTTCAGGAACATGAAATTCCTTCCTCCTACAAATATATACATATACATGAAAATTTTAGTCACATCTTCAAACTTATGAAATCCTTTTCCTCCTCTTTCTCCCCTGCTATGGCTGTTTTTTGTTTTGTTTTGTTTAAGTCTTTTGGGGCTACTTGGAGGAGGTATTTTAATTTCTCTGGGCCTGTCAATACATACCCAATTCCATCGCAGCTCTTCATATGCTTTTATGGCTGATTAGTCCCTCATCTCATAGGGTGAGTTTATTAAAAATGTATTAAACAAGTACATTGCCATGAAATTTTATAAAGTTGATTACATAAGGAATGAGTCACACAACATTCATCGTTAATAAACAATGTGAAACCATGGCCTATATGCCATCCTGATTACCCAACAGATTCCACTGTGTGCTACATCGGAGAAGCCTAGATCACAGCATGGAGCATTATTGGGTTTCCGACAGTCATTTTGGAACCAAAGGCTATGAAAATACATTTTGAAAAAGAAGCATGAATCATGAAGATAGAAGGGTGGGGGAGGAGCAGGGAGAGTGTAATTTGTTATTTTGTGACTAAGCCAATTCAAGGCCCAAAAGGATTTTCAAAAGCAGTAAAGCTTCTTTATTTGCTCAATAGAAATCCATCTGCAGGCAGTGATCGCGGACAGATGGAAATGCTGCCCTGAGCTGGAAAAGCATGGGACTGAGAGTATGGCTTCAACTAGTGATCTGTGTATTGAGTAATAGAGAGAGTAAGCCAGATTTTGTGCCAAAAAAAAAACAAAAAACGGCATAGGCACACACACAAACACAAACACCGCAGAATGTGGTTTGGGAAAATTAAGCTGATTACATCAGCTTGCTTATTTGCTTATTATGTTTAATTTGGTTTTCTTCTACTCATCAGGGGAGGGACATGGAGATAAACTGCACAGAGATATTTCATTTATGAGGCAGTTTGGACTTCTCTTCCTTCTACTGCAAAGGCAGGGAAAGTATGGCTTCTGTGCTGCATATGCAGCACCTGAATTCAACCATGTGATTTTCAAGTGTGCCTGAAAATCACATCAAGGTGCCCCCAATCACAAGGAAAACACGTCTTATTGTAGTAGCAAACTCCCAATCAATGATCAGTCAATAACACCTGGATCATAACAAAAGGGTTCTTTTTATTTCGTTTGCGCAAGCAGGGAGTAGCTGTGCTAATGCACCCAAGACAAACCACACCAAAAAAATGGCTGCACGCAAGCAGCTTTATACCCTCCTGAGCATGGCTACAGAAGCAAAAAAATGCTAGTTCATTGGCTAACCCAAATACATATGTATAGACACTATGTCATGAATACATTATTATGTCAGCATTCAAGCTTTGCACATTTCTATATAGGTGATCCCAAATTAGATCCCACCTCAGGGGTGTACAATATTCTAACGAATATTCTAACGAAGCATAATTAAGCTGTAGGTGACTAAAGTTCATGGCTAGCTGTGCCCTCTCCCAACAATCCAGTTTAGGCTGACTCTCTTAACTACAATGTTTCAAAATGACCAGACACAGATGGTTTTATTACACCTGCAATTCTATTTTCAGTCAGCTTCCACAGACTCCCATTGTTCCAGTTTCAAAATGTAACTTTTATCAATGCCAATGTCCATCTGCATTCCAAAAAGAACGACACAATTCCCAAGACTAGAATAAACAATAATGCCCTCTCTAGCTGGATTTTGCGTGAGTTTTAAAAGAGCATTTGATTGCATGAGCAATCATGTTCTAATTACAACTTACCGGATTTCCCCTCACAATATCCATATTTTTATTTCATGCCATCATTATTGTCTTTCCTGCCCCTTGAGTCCCATCTAGCATTCAGTCGAAAATGATAAACAGAAGGGATGTGAAAGCTGCATTACTGCAGGGGTAAAAACTGTCTTCCACTTCCACATGTTTGCCCATTTCATTCTAGATATTCCAGGAGTTCCAACAACCTCCAACCCATACACATTATCAAAGTTACTGCCTATTGATAATGGTCAGGAATGTTGTTTTAAATAAGGAGACAAATACAATTAAAGAAATTATGTTTCAATAGCAACCAAAATTTTAAGAATTTTTAAAAAAAAACATGCCAAGGGAGTAACGTACAGCACAGTCCTTTAAAAACCTTCCTTTCAGGAAATAGCAACGTACTTTATTTGTTTCAAAAACTGGAAGTTTTTCATTTGGAACAATGGAATTAGCATTAAATCTGTTTCCATTGTCAAAATACTACTGGGATTTGAGATGTCGGACTGGTGATAACTGATAATGTTGGCACCAGTTAATGCTGAGCTGAAGTGTTTAATATTTAGGAATTAGGATTGTCACCTCTTACTACTGGCTGCTGAGCTTTATCTAGAGAGAGAGGACAATTGCATGTCACTTCACTATTGATCAGAATTTAGTGAAATTCACAAAATATGAATTTGGGAGAAAGAAAAACTGGCAGATTTACCCATCCCATTGGGCCCAGGCCCAGACTATTTGAGGGACCGTATCTTCCCCTATGAGCACACCCAATCTCTAAGATAAAATCATAGAATCATAGAGTTGGAAGAGAGCATAGGGGCCATCCAGTCCAACCCTCTGCTATGCAGGAACACACATCAAAGCACTCCCAACAGAAGGCCATCCAACGTCTGTTTAAAAACCTCCAAAGAAGGAGACTCCACCACACTCCAAGGCAGCATATTCCACTGTCAAACAGCTCTGACAGTCAGAAGTTCTTCCAGAGGTTCAAGTGGAATCTCTTTTCCTGCAGCATGAATCCATTTCTCCTTGTTCTAGTCTCTGGAGAAGTGGAAAACAAGCCTGCTCCCTCCTCAACATGACATCCCTTCAAATATTTAAACATGGCCCCTCTTAACTTTATCTTCTGCAGACTAAACATACCCAGCTCCCTAAGCTGCTCCTCATAGGGCATGGCTTCCAGACTCTTCACCATTTTGGCTGCCCTCCTCGGGACACGCTAGAGCTTGTCGATTTCCTTCTTGAATTGAGGTGCCCAGAACTGGACACAGTATTCCTAACAAGGTCTAACCAAAGCAAAATAGAGTGGTACCATTACCTCCCTTCAAGTGAGGTGCTTCTCTCTCCCCATTGCCTTCACAGACCCAGTAGGTGGGAAAGAGCCTTCTCTGTGGCTGTTCCCACAGTTTGGAACTTCTTCCCTAGGGAAGCTAGGATGGCTCCTTCCTTGTTGAGTTTTCAAAGGCAGGTTAAAAGCTTTAATTTCCAGAAAACCTTTGGAAATTGATTTTAACAAGAAAAGGGCTTCTTATGGTGCTGTACTGTTTTTATTCTTAGTTTTAACTTAAGATTCAACATAGTTTTAATTACATTTTTGTTTAGTACTGTTTTATTCAGTTTTGTATGTTTTAACTACATGTGTTTTTAGTGTAATTTTCAGTCTTTTGTAAGCTGCTCTCAATTCCAGTCTGGAAGGTCAAATATAAATAAAGTGAGGGATGGATGGAAGGAATGGGTAAAAGTTTTGCTCCATTTGTTTTTTGATCGGAAATTACTATCATTTGAATGTAACAGAAAATGATCTAACAGGTATTCCCATTCCTGTATTGGACAACAGTAGCATCCACTTTCTGTATTATAAGATGTTCAACAAATCTTTGTGTGGGTTAATATTTCAGTGCCTTGAATTGGAGATAACAAGTTCTGGAGAAGAGTGTATCCCACATTCACTGCTAGGCAAATAAAAGCATGACACATGGGTTTCATACAATAAACACACTATGATTAATATTGCACACAATTTCTCTCTGAGAAACTGCTGCATGCATGCATATTAAACATATTCATTCTTTCTTCCCACTGGGAATTTTCCATAGCAACCCAAAATCACAAATAGGCATTTAAACTCTATTGTGGAAGGAGCCGGGCCTAGTTTCTGGAACTGCACACAATCTTATCTGTATTTCTGAAATACTGGCTGCAAGGAATGGTCTTTGCAGTAGAGCACACTAAAATATAAATTATTCTTTGTAACACAAAGGAACTTGCACATGCCACACTGCTTGTATATCTGTGTTCAGCCAAACAGAAGTGATCTTCTGTTCCATTCAAATATAATAAATTAACTCTGCACTTTCTCTTTTTATGACTTCCCTTCTTCTTTGTCTGCTCCTAGACTAAGATAGTTTTTAAAGGCCAGCCAAGGAGCTGTATCTAACCCTGCTAATTAAACCTGCTATACCGGAGTACCCGGCCCTTTTCGCACGGGCTTTCCCGAGCGAAATAGCCCCGTGAGCCGTGCGGGAGTGGGAGCGCCGCTCCACACGACGCACTCCCACTTCCGGCGCTCTCACGGGGCTGCAGCGGCGCGAGCGCGGGGTTTTTGATTTTCGCTTCCAAGCGAAAATCACCCCATGCTCGCGCAACGCTCCCGGCGCCCACCCGCACTTACCTGTTGTGCGGTGCGTCGGAGAGGCGACTGGGTAGGGCTTCCTTCCCTCCGCTCCTGCGGAAGGAAGGGGTGGGGCGGGGCGCTTGCGTGACGGATGCGATGGCATCCTGCTTCGCGCGGGTGGGGGGCTGCTTGCAACAGCCTCCCGCTTCGCGCGCGCGCGGGGGGGTGGGTGGGCGCGACTGTCGCTCGCTCCTGGCGCGCGCGGGGGGTGGGTGGGCGCGACTGTCGCTCACTCCTGGCGCGCGCGGGGGGTGGGTGGGCGCGACTGTCGCTCGCTCCTGGCGCGTGTGGGGGGACGGGCGTGACTGTCGCTCGCGTCCCGTGTGCGCGGGGGGCGGCGCGAGAGGCTCCTGCTTCTCGCGCAAGCAGGGGAGGATGGACGCGCGAGCCGCCTCCGCCTCCGGGACGCTGCCACTTCCCCGCTTGTTCCTTCGCCTGCGGAAGGAACGAGCGGGGAACCGGCAGGCTCTCGGAAGAGGCTTTTCGCGCAAGCCGCCCACCCCGGCTCACGCAAAAAGCCTCATTGCGAAAAGGGCCCCCAGGTCAATTCTGAATATGCATGTATAAATATGAAACATTATTATACCTAAGGATGGACAAATAGCTCTGTTTGTTTCCCTGTTTCTTATTTCCCCACTCATATATTCATTCTGTCCCATCTCCACTAATATGTCACTGTTTGTATTGAAGCCGCTGGCTGATTTAAGTATCTTTTGTGACAGGGGTTGCTAAACATTAACAGTCTTTATCTATCCCTCCTTTAGGGATAAAGACTAGTCTTCCCAGCACAGCAGAAAGCAACACTCTTACAGAGAGTTAGCAGACACAGAGTTTGGAGAAGCTGCTATTTTTGCTCTCTAATTTTGTAGTGTCAGTAGGTTATCTCCCCCCCTCCATCTATTCATGCTGTCAGTATTCTGTTACCGCAGCATTGATTATTGTCTGAAAAATTAATTATTCCCACTTCTGGCCGAGACAGAGATGCACAGAGGTAGAGGGGGTAAACTGGATACTATCACAGCCTAGAGTTTGGTTCTCATTAATAATGTTTACATGGATCTTTCTTCATGATATTAAACAAATGCACCAAAGAGTTTTCAAGGCTTTGTAAATTAAAATTCTACCCACCACCACTAGAGCTGTGCCTCTTCTCTTAACTCTCTTGAAAAAAATTCCAATGCAATTTTGTAAGAGTGAATTCTTCCTACATATAGATGTACCCCTCAACCATTTCTACACTTGAGGAGGTATTCTGAATAGACAGGGTGCCTCCTCATGTGTGGGAATGTGCCATCAATACAGATGTCTGTGTCCATGTCCATGAGAACTTCTTATCAGGAATATCCACTGGACAACCATAAAGAGCAAGGATGGGCAGTTCTAGTTATGGCTAGGTCTAGCTCCCTCCATGCATTTGGAAGTGGTCATCTTCCACCTCTTTTCTAAACTTCCATGTAGCAAAACTTTAGGACGGAGAAGGGAACACCCTTCTCCAAAGTTCCCAGAAGAATTGTGGCTGTCTTTCTTTTAGAAGGGATAAACTGCACCTTGATTTAGACCAAGATTTCAGCTACCACTGCATTCCTCCAGAAAGAGCCAAGGGTGGTCACATTAGGTGATAGCATTTTTCCAATATGTATGCTACAACAGTGCTACTGAAAGTGGCAATTCATGGACCAGTGCTGATCTATGAGTCACCTGTTCCTAGTGCCTGAAGAGTTGTTGTTTTTTTAAAAAAAAAATTGTTGCAAAGTGATGGTTCTGGTCCCTTGCACACTGGGTAAGGGGGGAAATTATTGGTTCCTCCCCACATCAGATAGTCTGGAAAGCACTTTCCTAAAATCTACCCTATCCAATATTTAACACATAGAAACTAAGGAGAGAAGAATGAAACCTGAATATCTGGCCCACACATGCACACATTAAAAATAATCAAGAAAGGTTCCCTACATAAGTACAGAATCTCCTTACAAGATAAATAAGGGCAGTGTTTTACCAGTGACAGGTACTTGGAATTGCTCTGGTACATAGAGACAGCTGGAGCATAAGATTGCATGGAACAACTGCATGACAATGCCACGCTGTCAAAGTATGATTGATATGTAGCTCCCACTTTCTATGACAGAATATTCATAAAGGTGTCAAAAAAGATGACCAATGTTGCAAAAGTTCTGCTAGGAGAGGGAGGAAGCCATCCTAATGGTATGCAGGCTTTTTGAACTTAAAAAACACAGGGAACAGGCATACCTTCAAGAACAGTCTCGGTATGACTGAAGCTGCTGGATGCATAGATCATTCTGTCAATTATGCCAATGTTTCTGTGCTATGTTTGTTTGAGGAGATAGGGAGATCTGTATATGTAAAGCATATTTGTGTGTGTGTGTGCGCGCGCACGCGTGCGTGTGTGCATACAGCTATCAGGCCAGACTTTTTTTTTTTTTTAAACCCAGAATGCCCTTGGTAATGATGCAGCCTCATGTAGTTTCACCCCAATGGGCCATTCTCAGGGCAGATTAGTGGCAAACTCCCGTGATCTATTGGGTGAAATTTTCCCTTCAATTCCTTTTTCTTAAATAAATTCCCCTTTTTTTCCATTTTTGGGATGGAAATAATTTTATATTGGAGGTCTACCGCTACATCTCTTGTGACAAAGACTAGCACAGCCTTCTCCTACCCTATGGCTGTTCTAGTAAGTCTGGCTACACACACACACACAAATAAAATATTGTTCAGCCTTTACAGATTACTGCAATTGTTCAGATGGATTAATACGTAGACATTAAAAGAAACTAAGAAACTCTGAAGTGACACCACATCTTGCTTGGCTTAGTTTCTCCAGCTTTCAGTACAACCAAACAATTTATGGCTTGTAGGAATTAAATCCCCTCCCACTTTCTATGTACACATGGACCAGCATTCTCTTGGAGTAACTGGGAGTTATACCTACATATGTATCCTTCTTGACCTTACAGAAGAAAGTATATAGCACATCTTGGTGTACAGTAACAGCTGGGGGCTGTGAGGTGAGGGTTTCTTTCCTTGGCTAGTAATTTACTGCAGAGGTGCACCGAGGAAGGGTGAAATAGACTTATGTTGAGAACAGATGCTCCTTCTCCTTCCCATGATGGTCAAGAACAGCTAGGACAAGCCTAGGTACATCCCCACAGGCCAGGATGGACCCACACCATCTCCTCCTTCTCCTTGTTGTTATATATGTATTTCTAGGCCACCTCTTTCCCAGTTCAGGACTCAGTGGCTTATTTGCCAGTCTTCCAACTGTTGTTGCCTGCTGGGAAAGCAGTCTTCACTGCCTCTGCTCTCTTTCATAAAAAGGCTAGTGGAAACTTACAGAGTCTTCCCATGTGATGTAGGTCTTGGCCATAGAATGTGTGGAAGCTGGTGGCTCTGTTATCAGAGGTGTAATGAATTTGCTTTTTGTTATGACCCTTACAAGAGGTATCAAAAATAGTGGGCCCAGTTTAGGGATAGAATGCAGAAACCTGGTAACTTCCTTTAAAATTTAGATTAAAACTTGGAACAGATTTATCAGCCCACTGACATCAGAGCCATCCACCTCCATTGGACTGAAAGTCTTGCTTATACCAGCTTACTTTGGAGTGAGTTCCTGTGATTTATTGGTTTTAGTGCTAAATAAATTTGCAGAGGAGTTGCCAATTTGCTTTACAAGGCAAAAGCCACTTTTGTCTAAATTGTGATATATTGCTTGTTTGCAAATGAGCTGAATAATCTCAAGGCATCTCAGTACATACTTCAGTGATCAAACCTGTAGTTGTGACCATATTTGGTTTAAAATGCTCAGATTCACAATTTTCTCTGTGTATTTATTTATATTTTATTAAAAACACACAATACATACAAACAAAACAGAAAGAACAACAAACTACAACCACAAGCAAATACAAAGAAAAAGAAAAACAATTTTTTAAAAAATCTTATATCCTAATGCTCAATACTAACATTAAACACTAACTGTAATTACAATAAAACAACTAAGTATTAAAACAAAGGTAGTTCCCACTTTACTACTGCAGACTACTATTGGTTTTATATGAAAATAACAACTTCTCTAACTAGAAATATCAAACTAATGCTTCAACTGCTAATGTTTCAAAAGTACTAATTATTGAATGCTACTATAATATTATAATACTTTTTCTTGCAAAAAGCTTGTTAAAAGTTCTAAGTCCTTTGTAAAAGTCATCATTAATTTTTCTCATCAATATAGTCAATTTTTCCATTTCAGCTACACCCAATAGTTCTTCTATTTCTGTGCATATAACAGCCGTGAAGCTGTAGCCGTATATCTTAATATCTTGCCATATTTCTACTCCAACTGCTCTTCTACTAGTCCCAACAGATACAATTTGGGTTTCAATGACACATCCTTTCAATATTTATGCACCATAGCATGTTTTTGATTCCAGATTTTTTTTAAAAAAAAAAATTTGCCTTTTCACATGCCTACTATGTGTGGCAAAAAGTTCTCTCTTGTTGCTCCACATTTCCAACATCTGCTTGAAACCTCTTCATGCATTTTGGCCAATTTTTCTACTGTCAAGTACCACCCATCCATCATTTCTCTTCAAGGTCATAAGGCAATATGAATTGAATCCCCTTTGACCACATTTTTTTCTCATTGTTGCAACTGTGTACTATACCCAATATTTTGTGCCCATTCTACTATACAATCTTTAATCAATTCTTCTTCCCTCCCAAATTTCATCAAAGTTTATACATTTTACAAATCAAATGTTCATCATCTGAATATGACTATTTCTCAAAATCCAATTTAGTCAAATGCAAACTCATATCCATTTTGTATTTGTTTACTACCTATCTGTAGGAAAACCGGTGAAAACTGTAATCGCAGAGATTAAATCATCCATCATTTTAATTCTATACTGTTTTCCTCAATTTCTAGAAGATCCTGGTAAGTCAACCATCTCACTTTGAGCATCATTTCCTTCTATAAAAAAAGTCTTGTGATGATACAAGGTTGTTTTAGGATACAACCTTGATTTGTATCTATTCCAAACTCTTAACAAAGCTTTTCTCACATGATTATTGAAATCTACATTAACTTTAGCTTTATTGCAGCACAAGTATTCATACCATCCAAAGTTCAGTTCATGTTCTTCTAAATCCAAGAGTCACTTATTTTGCAAAAAATAAAAATAAAAAAAATAATAATAAAAATCCATTCTTCCAGCCAAACCAAGGAGCTGGCAGAAAAATACAATTTCATATCTGACAATCCCAATGCCTTTCTTTGTTTAGCATCTTATAAACCTTTATATTTTACTCTAGGTATCTTCTCTTGCCATATGAACTTGTATATATCTGTATGCCCTTGTTTAAATAAAATATCATTAGTCAAAATCAGTGCAGTCTGAAACAGAAACAGCATTCTTGGTAAAACATTCATCTTAACTGCAGAAATTCTCCCTATTAATGATAACTTCTGCCATGTCTCCAAACATTTTAAGCTGTTCAGATAATGCCTCTGTACAGTCAATAGGGTCTTCGAACAGATTCACAGTGAAAATCACAATTACCATAAAAGAAACATATCTTTAAAAAGAAGAAGGAAATGCATTGCAATCAAATCTGAACTAAAACTAAAACACAATACAATCAGTTCTCCACATTTGAAGGTCAAGTATCTGTGGATTTGATCATTGGCAGATTACTGGGAGAAGGGGAAGGGGATGGAAGGAAGAAAGAAAGAAAGAAAGAAAGAAAGAAAGAAAGAAAGAAAGAAAGAAAGAAAGAACATTTGCCCACTTGCTCATTTACATGCGCAGGAAGGGGATGGGACGGGTGTCCCTTTCTTCTTCCTTTTGTATCATTGTCACTAGATCATCTCCATAGCCCTCAGCTTATTCTGTTCTTTTTTTTAGCCTCTGTACCACAAATTCATCTTGTCTAATATCTCTCAGTGAAGTCTCCAGTGCCAATATAAACAACAAGAATGAGAGTAGACAATCTGTCTAGCAACCCTTCATATCTCAAGTAATGTTGCTTTGTTCTGAGCTTTTTGAACTGAGCAAATGGTCTTTATTAGCTGAATAAAATTTTCGCCAAAGTCCATTGTCTTCAATACCCAAAATAAGGAATTCCAAGAAATATTATCAAATTTTTTCTCTGCATTTAAAAAGATCAAAGCAGACTTTTTATCATTATGATATTCCAAATATTTAATAATATTAAAAACACTTCTTACATTACTCCTTAGTTGTCCTCTTAGCAAAAATCTGCTCTGATCCTCATTGATATTCTGAGCAATGTGTTTCTGCAATCTGTTTTCCAAAACCTTGGTGAATATCTTGTAGTCATTGTTTAGTCGTGAAATAGGTTTGTTAATGGCTCATCTGTGATAATGAAATATTAAAGGCAAGGAATGACACATTCTGTGGAGAGTTGAGGTCACATAATTCTAGTAAGAAAAAAAAGGAAGCAAGAAAATTGCAAAATTTCTACACAGTATCAGCAGTAACAAAAGTTGTTTTGAGCTGGGATTTAGAAAGTAGATCAAAGGCTATATGTGACAAAGTAGGTTTTTCCTGCTGCTGTTGCAAAGAGACAAATATAATCTGGAGATCAGCTAGCAAAACATAGGATCAATGGACTAATCTGATTTGCTACAGTCAACAACAGCGTAGTCTACTATTCTGGACATAAAGGCTTGTCAGTGGTTGTCTGTCCCCGTGTATAGTGGAGCGTAGGGAATTGCTGACTCTCCAAATGTTTAGGATTTCAGCTCCCAGAAGGCCTGCATAAAATGATAATGGATTATAGAAACTGCAGTTCAGAATCCAATGAGAGAGATCAGATTCAGAGACTGCAATTAGCCACGCAGTCAGCTTGAGCTCTGAAAGAGGAAGTAGATCTCAGTCTTTCCTGTGCAATTCCATCTTCAAGTGGGGGTATGAATAATGTTAACAAAAATATTAACAAAATAATTTCAACAAAATCGATGAGAGAAAGATGTCTCAACATATCATTACAGGCTGATGATAAATTGTCAACCTCCACAAGAGTTCTCATCTCCACTGTGTGAAAGAAACAAAGAGTGTTGAAGTTTTCTCTAATTTGTGAAATAACAGCTCTGTCCAAAAGTACTTTTCTTTCTCTTTGTGAAGCAAAACACATGCACTATGGAAATAAAGAATATTCTCAAATTATTTTGTCTTTGAAGAGAGAGGATGTCTTACCATGTCAAGATGTCCTGTCAAAAATTGTTAACTGAAAATAGATCAGAACTTTTCCCCTTTTCTTCATGATCTTCCCCATGATTTATAGAAAAAAATACATTTTTTTTACACAGGAAATCTATTGTATGATGTTTGCAGAAAACCCAAAAATACTAAAAATATTTTTTTTAAATATCATTTACAATCTAAAATCCAATCTATTACCGTCTAATTACAATCTAAAAGATTTTACAGAACCTTGCCTAGCAAAGAGAAAACTTCTGAATTTTTTTGATTTGTATGTCAAAGAATAAAGAAATACTGGTTAATTAATGAAAAAGATGCAAACAATCCACCTAAATCCTTTCAGAATTGTTGAAGTCCATGCAAGATGCATCACAATTTTGCACAGCTAGTGCAGGTTTGTACAATTGTATTACATGAAAGAATCATGATTAGAAATGTGAGAACCCAAATTGAAAAAGGCAGGAAGTATCTTGCCATCAAGCAGGTGAAGAGAAAAAATGTGCAGTTTCTTGTTCTTGCACAAAGAGACAAATGAGGAATAGCTTCCATAACATCAAGCCACTGCACCACTGCATCAATTCTCCTCACAGATCTGTTCTGCTTAATAGACCACTGCTCCCTTCCTCATTGCCAGATTACTGTAATGCAGGGTTGAAGTGCAGTAAGTGAGCCAGCACAATGTACTGGTTTGAGTGTTGGACAACCACACTGGAAACCAGCATTCATTTCCCCACTCAGACATGGAAACCCACTGGGTAACCTTCAGTGTGCCACATACTCTCAGCCCTAGAAAACTCCTTGATAGGTTCACCTTAGGGTCTTCTATAAGTAGGAAATGACTTGAGGTACACAGCAACAACAACAAGAAGTGAACATAAAGGGGACAAGCTTTCAAATGGAGCTAAATAAATAGTAAACGTATATGTCCCTGTACATCGTTATACTACAGACTGAAACAGAGAAGGAGAGGTGGGCACCTTGTATAATACAATAAAATGCTAACTACTTGAAAGATGTTACCTTACTGGAATATTCAGTAAACTGAATTCTTGTATCTTTGATGAAGACTTTATTCAAATACATAATTTCATAACTTTTTAAAAAAAAATTCCCCTTTCTTCAATGGCATTGTAAGCTCCTCCCTCTCTTTCTTACTCAGTTTCTCTTTCTCTCTCTTTCGCATTCAGTGTTTCCTCTTTTTCTCATTCTCTGTGGCAGGAATGGTAAACATGTAGCGCTCCAGATGTTATTGAACTACAACTCCCAGCAGCCTTAACAAGCACAGGATGGTGAAAGATGCAACACAACCTCTTGGGAGCACATGTTTCCCATCTTTGCTGTATAATTTGATAAACTAGGCTGCAAAAAATGCCTAGAGGGCATGTCTGTATCACAGCATTTTCACCCATTTTGACAGATAAGGAACACAGAATACTCAGATAATACGAGAAAGTCTTCTAAAAGAAAGGAGAGTGACGGTATTTCTCTTTCCAGTATTTGTGTTTGAGTGATAAGAAGCAATAACACTGATATGAAATGTGTCTCTCTCTTCATCCTTCCCAAAAACACTGTGGCCCTTTTTGCATCGTATTTGCCATGAGAAAGGGCCTCCGGAGTATTGCACAATTGCAAGGAGTGTTTCAGACAATGTCCTTGCAATCGAGCAACACCGCCGGGGCTGGCAGGCACCAATCATGTACTATTTTATTTTCAGCTTGTAGCTGAAAATGGTGCACAATTGCACATTGCTCCAGGACCTCGTGTGATGGAAGCCCCTGTCAGAGCTGCTGCTGATGCGGTCCCTGCTGCTCAGGGTGGAGATGACAAGTAGCAGCAGCAGCTGTTGGTCCCTGTTGCTCTGGCTGAAGATGAGTCCTGCACCTCAAGAACTCCCCCTGCTGCCATGGACCAAGCAGGTGTGGACATTCCTCTGCCTGCTCCTTTAGAGCAACAGGGATCCAATTCTGTGCCTGCACCTTTGGAGCAACAGGGATCCAATTCTAAAGAGGCTCTGGAGCCTGGTTCAATAAGTCCCCAATCAAGGCAGGAACTCAAGAGGGCTGTGCAAAAGGAGGCTTCCTTGGCTAAGTTTAAGAAGCGGTGACTGGACACACCTGCGCCTGGGGCTATTTAACTGCCTGCCTGGAAGCTTCCCTTTGCTTGCGACAAACCTCTTACAAACTGTCCTCTTGCCTGTACCTTGCTCCCAGCACCTGGTTCCTGATACCTTGAATTGATCTCTGGACTCTTGACCCTTGGCTTTGGAACTCTTAACTATGGCTTCACTTGGTGCTCTGGTAAATGAACTTCCTTGAGTAAAAGTGCTTGCTTGTCTCCTCCTGGCTGGACTTTGCTGGCTCTCCCTTGACACCATGTGCACACTTACCGTGCATGTGGAGCCTCTGAAGCCACAGCACTTGCACTTCCTCCCCCAGTGCAGCCTGGGAAAATGCCCAGCTGCACTGTGGAGGGAAGAAGTGGAGCTTTCATGCTGCCTGCCAGCTAGCAGGCATCAGCTGTGGAGCCGAAGCAGCAGGGATGTGAGAGCTTCTTGTAAGAGGCTGCTCACATGATCCACGTGGCCCAGCACTGAGAAAAGGTAAGTTGTGGAAATGGCCTGTGATTGAAAGTCAAATGGGTTGCTTTGGAAAATGTATCTCTTCACTGGAATCTAGAATGTTTCAACCAAAAAAGTACAATCCTTCTTGCAGACCCTCTGCTATATCCTTATACGAACAGTTTGGAGAAAACTTATTCAATTTTTGGAAATACACTGCCTGTGTTACCTCCAGTTCCCTGGACTATTCATTTGAGACTGGCCATACAGTTTTTCTTTTGGAGAAATTCAGAAGACCTTTTCCTTACTTTGAGTGTATCTCAGATCTGTCCAAATCCAAAGACCTTTGAACTGTCTAGAAGGAGAGGACTCAACATTGACAGGCGTTTTTTTAAATTTTTTAAATTTTAATATTAATTTTCTCTAGTTGCAGGTACTTGCAGGGAAACAAATTAGTTTCCTCATCCATTATTATTGATATATCTTAAACATGAAGACTCTTACTAGCAAAATGTGTTTTTAAAAGTGTTCTCCATGTGTCAGTTACTCCCAAGTAAGTGTGCCAAGGACAAACTACAGATAGCCTTCATTATTCCTGGGAAGGCCCAACAAACATCATTGCCTCATTTTTTCTTATTCTTTGATCATTTGGTATACAACTGATGGATAATTCTGGAGGCGGCTCAGCTACATAGGAATCTTAGCAGTCCAAGTTGTCAGATAGTGGAGGTGTTACCCCAAAAGATGGGAAACCTTGAAGTCCCCCAGCAGTACCTGTGCCTTCATGAAGAGGTGGGGAAATGTTAGCTCAAAAGGGAGGCCTGCATGAGGTGGGGTAACTGTATAGGATCTTTTAACATCTGTGTATACTAATACTGGTGTAGGAATACCAGCTAGAGATTTAAAGAATATCTTTAAAATGTTTTATTGGGGAATTAATCAATCACACACACAAGACCCAAGCAGTCTCACAATCATGCAATGCTAACTGAAGGAAAAAGGGAGCAAAGTTTGGATAGAGACATTTTTAGGGAGAAGTGGGTAATAATTACCAGTCCTGAAGATGGGGACCAGAGGCGTGAAGGCTCCAACCTGAAGTCTGGGCTCAAACTTACAGAGTGGGAGCCTGCTTCCAAGGGACTACAAGGAACTGCAAAACAGTCAGGGCTTAAATACCCTTTCCACACTTTGAAGTAGTGTCTTGGCAAAACTTCTCATGGGACTGACTGACAGGAGATTGCTTTGACACCAAATCGACAGAATTATAGGAATCATGATAGCCTCTTGAAGTTTGGATTGGCAGGGGAAGAGGGAGGAAATGGCCCATAGGCACTTGAGTGAGAACTAAAAGGACAGTCTCTGATTGATAAGGGTGGTCTCTGGTTGTCTTCCAGCCTGCAAAGATTTGTCACAGGAAAAATGGATTGTCTCATGCTCTTTGATGCCAAGGCTTTCATCTAAGTCTCCTTTGAATTTTATGGCCTTAGTCATGTCTTAGCAGCTTGACCTGACAGCAACCCTTTTTTTCAGCCAGCATGCATCCAGTTAAGCGTTTCCAGCCATAAATATGTTTAATTTATATAAAAATGATAGCCCTTCCCAGTCTTGCTATCTCACAGGCTGGGGGCACAGTGGTGTAAGGGGCAGTGCAGCCCATCCCTAGTCTTACGGGACTTGATAGCTCACATTGTGGGGTTCATGTCCAAATCTGCCTCATTCAGCCTAGGGTTCATTCAACCTGATGTGTATATTCTTTAAACAACCTAGTAGAATGTTCCTCCAGATGCGTGTCCAAAGCATATTTCTCATTTCTTTATTCTTAGATCTGTATACTAACTCCTGCCCAACATGATAAGGAAGAAAACCTTGAAATTGCATTATGATTCAATTATTTTGTTGTATAAGTCAGTCTACAAAGGTATCTTATACATTTCATTCCCTCTGTATGCACACAGTTGATCATCCCTGTAGAATGGGATAAAATTAAAGGAAGAAGGGGTTACAATAAAATGCAGCTTCTGTTAAGGGATAATATTTTACATATGATGTCGATAAGGCTTCTATTAATTATTCATTGTTGCATTTGTCATTCAAGCCAGTCCCTGGCTGCGTTTCTGTATTGCAGTTCTGGAAGTATTAACCACATTGCTGGCACTTTAATACAGAGTTTTAAGCCTTATTAGCGTTGCTTCCCCTAGCTGTTTTGTAGAAGATTGCCTAAATCACACTTAACTAAAAATGAAGATGCAGTTTGAAGAAACCTTCAGCTTTGTAAAAAGTCTGCAAATTGAGAGGAGGAGGAAATATCTCTTGCAGAACGGAAAATGTACCTGGAGATTCAGGAGAGTTTTTTTCAAATATCAATGGAAAGCTTTTTAATTAAGAGAAATAAAGGAAGAAATGCAATATTGGACTGAGCTGATATAAATGGATTGAGCCACATATCAACAGATTCTTTCTTTCCAAAATAGCAATATTAAAGTGTTTCTAACTGTGGTGTTCTGGATAAGTCTCTCTCTGTGTGTGTGTATCTCTTTCACACACACACACACACACACACACACTCTGGCTACCAGGAAAAGGACTTTGAATTGGTGGACAACAGGGAAGAGAGAAATGACAAAATTTGCCTCCAGTGCAGCTGGTGGGAAAGCTCCATGAGATCAAAAATCTCCCCCTGAGGAGAAGACCCCTTTCCACAGGTGCTTTTGCTGGATCCACTGGTTAGTAGAGGACAGTAAAGCTAAATAGAGGACAGAGCTCCTGAATCTTTAGCAGTTAACTGATTTTGGAGCAAGAAGAAGTAACATAAAATTCCCTCACACACACACCCGGCAAACCTTCCTCGCCACCTTTTAACTGCTGCATTCCCCACCACCAACATAGACATTCACTGGCCAATGGAGACCAGAGAAGTGGCAGAGAAGCATTCAGCTGTGCTTCTATATCTGGACACACAGCACTGAAGGATTACATCCTCTGTCGTGAAGAAGATGAAGCATTACCCAGATGGGTTTGTAAGGAGAGAGGAAGTAGACACCACATATGCCCACCTGGTGGATATTTAGTGATGTCTTCCTGTTCCAGCATTTGTTGGCTATAAAAGATACAGGAACCCTACCCCATATTCCACCTAACAATCCTGTTGCTTAGATTTATGTCGGATACTGACTATGTCAGATGGATTTATTTCCCATTGATATTGATGAGCCAAATACAATGCTGGTCCTAAATAGAGTATACCCACTGAAATCAATGGCAATTATACTAACGAAAAGATCCCATTCATATCAATTAGTTTACTGCACTTACGAGTAACACAGTAGATTTAGACCAGTGTGATTTCAAGATGGTCAAATCCCAATTATTTCAATACAAAGCAAACCACATTAAGAATAAGTCTCATGAACTCAATGGAATTTATTTATTTTATTTATTTTATAATTTTTAGGAGTCAGCTGTGTTTCTGTTATAACCTAGCTTGGGTAGTGGAACTGATTTTATTATTGGATTTGTTATTTAGGTGATTATATATTATTTGCATGGAAGCAACTTTTTTTTTTTTTAAAGAACTCTACATGTCCACTGGAGATTTACGTTTCTTGGGGAGGGGGAATCTTATAGAAAATATAGTCATACTATTTTGTTATGCAAATTTCTTATGACAAATAAACTGAAATAAAATCCTCAACCATCCCTGCACAAAAATAAGGATGAGTGTTGTTGCATATTCTTTTTGATAGGTTATCAGAGTTCACAAGTTTCTTCATATATAGCAAGGAAAGAACTTGACATTCTTTTAAAAAAAAATGAAAAGAGAAACCAAGTTGACAGATGTGTCCATCCAGGTTGAGAGTTCTGACAGCTTAACTCTGCAATGCCTTTCCAAATCCTGTGTATTCAGCAGTGTTAGTGCCGAATTGGGAGCACATCCTCTATTTTCTCCCCTTGAGCCACTTCCCATGTTATATTAGGGTTAAACAAGGAAATAAGGCATCCTCTTTTATGGTGGAGAACAGCTGTACCAATTGAATTTGACGGGGGGCTTATCCAGAGAGGAAAAAAAATCACTGGATGTTTTGAGACTTAGCAGTTCTATTCGTTTTGATTTTACCTGTATACGCATGATTTAGATCTGCACTCTTATGTCCCAGGTTTTTCTTACACACCTCTCCTTGTATTTTTCATCCCTCTCGCCCTCCCACTGATTACATGTCATATCTAGACTCAGGCAACATTTCAGAAATTGACTTTCACCAATTTCCACTGATTCCTTTTTGATTATTATTCTGTGGTTATAGTAAAAGTGTTAAAGGGCTTTAGCAATATTATACTAGCTCAGTAATTTTTTTTATTGCAAACATTCCTCTTTCCCTTGCTTACTCTCTGTTGACTCTCTTGTCATGGGAACAGTCATTATGTTTTTCCTGAGTTGATTTGAACTTACCTGGAGAGTGGGAATAAAAAGGTCCTTGTAGACGCTGGAAGTTCCCTGGAAATATTTCAGGATGAGGGGGAAAATCAGAAAGAGAACAAAACCAAAGATCTGCTGTTTTTTCCAGTGTGTCTGGGTAGGTCCAGACACTTTGTTTTGGGAGTGTATACCAAAACTCACTCTTTCTTCATATTTGTGAGGGAAGCAATGCCACTTTTTATCTGAATAGAGAAAACAGTAAAACTGGCATAGTTTTAATTGTCTGTCCCACCTGAGAAAAATGAGATTTGACAGAACAGAAATCCATGTTATTGATCCCAGTGGATCAAAGTATTCACAGGATGTGGAATATATTCCAAACACAGATAGAGAGCTCAGTTCATCAAATGCCATTTTTGACCTTAAACTGACTTATAAAAAAACTATTCATTTCAGTTATATAACGGCTTTGATCTTTCAGCTTGTAAGGTATTATTACTCCCTTAAGCAAAGAGAGCAGATCTACAGCTCCAAATTAAGATGAAATATATTCACTTGGTGGTGAGTTATATAAGAACTAGCTGGAAACTAAGGTGACAGGTCTGCGTTCCTTAGAATGAGGAATTATACCAGATCCACACAAGAAATGAACCAATTTTTAACAAAACTGGTTCTTTATGAAATTTATCCTGACATTGCTTCTGCCTACAGGTTTCACATTTTGAGTTATTTCCAGTCTCAACTCTGCTTTTTAGCCTGCCAGTTTTTAAAATGTTTTGCTGTGTTGATTGGGAGTGAGTAAATTGGGTCAAAATTCATAATGCATGCTTATTATTATAATTTATTTTTCTTTACCATTGACACTCTGTAGTCATAACATGGTAATTGAGATTTATAAATAAATAGAGTACATGTTTACCCATGAGGGATATACGAATTAAGTGGTCTTGTACAGCTAAACCAAGAAGGCTTATGCTATTTTTTGATATCTTAACTATTTATTTATTTATTTATTCATTCAATTATTTATTGCCAATTGCAATTATTTATTACTAGTTAGGAGGAGTGTTTCACAGTATTTGTTTATATATGCAATTATAGGCTTAAATGTTTCAAGTTCACTCCTACAAGACTCTAAGCCAAACTCTGTTAAGTTATTGCTTGTGCAATTAACAATTGGTGACTTTAAAAAAAAAAAAGGAAAAATAGATATTGAGCCCCTGATTTAGAAGGCATTGACAGAAGGGTAAGGGGACAATGATTCCAATCCAGTTTCCTTAAAAGGAAAGCCTCTGTGGGCACCAGTGGGAGTATTCTCTCCTGCACAGGAGCAGATGTGAGATCCTATTTTAATCAGGATTGCAGATCAAGACCACTTGGCCATGATGGTAGGCATCATGTATATGTAGGGATCTGGTTGCTGCAGGGCAAAAAAAAAAAGGTAACTTTTCCTTTTTTGAATTGTAATTTTTATATCAAAACTTTCAACTAATAAAATCAAATATAATTTCTTTTGCAATTTGTTTTGCAATTTGTACCACCATTTATATAATACTCCCTTCTAGCCCCCCTTATTCCTGATTTAGCATTTCCCCAAAATTATATTCTATTTTATATATCTTTATCCAAACCGACTTACTATAAAACATTTTTTGCTTTGCTCATCAAATACTAATGCTTTACATACAGTGTATATAGTAAATATCATTCATGTTAATACTTATTTAGTCCTTTCTAATTCATCCTTTTTATCTATTCATCCTTCATTGCTTTTAACCCAGTTCATTATCAACTTCCATTTCTCACTCAATGAGTCAAGTTCCCTTTTATCAAGCTGGAAAGCTTCCCCATCTCTATCCATGTCCACGATTTTGACCTTCCAGTCGTTGACTGATGGTTCTGACTTCTCTTTCCAGTATTGTGCATAACAAATTCTAGCTGCCGTTATTAAGTAAAGGATTATCTTCTTATTTTCTCACAGCTCTTTTTGATTTCCAATTATGTTTAGTAAATACATTTCTGGAATCATTTCAAATTTTAAATGCAATATTCTAGAAAGTGAATTATGATTCCCCCCCAATAATTCTTAGCTATTTGGCAAGACCACCACATGTGAAAATGGGTGCCAGTAGTATCCCCACATTTCCAACAAAGTTTGTTCCCCTTTTGTGAAATCTTCATGAGTTTTTGTGGGGTCATATATTACCTATGCAGCATCTTGTAGAAATTCTCTTTTAAATTCAGACTCAAGGTAAATTTGTACCTTTCATTCTTAGATACTAGTGTTATGAAGAAAAGTTAAAATATCTATGTATGTAATGCAATCAAAACAATATTACATTAAAATTAGGTTAAAACTGAGTTGTAAAAAAAGGATGGCAGACTAGGTCAGGTCAGCATTACATTGTAAATGCCTGGATGAATAAACAAGATTTAACCTGGTGTCAGAATGATAGCAGCTTCAACCACCAGTCAGGATTCAATCAAGAGAGCCTTCTAGGAATTGAATTCAGCATGGAGAAGCCCCTCTGCCTGCTCCCACATGATGAAGTTCCTGTTAAAGGAATCTAGAGAAGAACCTCTTCTGAAATTCCTGAAATTCTTTAGAAATGGCCAGGTTTGTATCCAGAGAAACACTTCTTCCTTGGGGACTGAGGACCAAATATTGAGAAATATGGGAAATTGTAGCTAATCTCTCAAGCGGAATAACTAACAAGCTCAACAGAAGCTGAACAATTGCCCAGCTCACTCCACTTCACACACAAGATCTAGCAGAGAAGTAAATCAATTGTAGTCTTCTTTGTAAGGTACATAATAGTAGTTTTACTCACGAATACTTATGCATAATCAACACAAGTTCATATTCTTGAAGACAGGTAAGAAAAAGAGTACCACATAGTATCAGAGAGTTGGAGCATATCATACAGAGAGGTTCTAATCATACATGCTTCACAGAAGATAGGCACAGAGAAAGAGAGAGGTGAGAGCAAGTGAGACCTCAGAGAACAAAATCCATGATGCAGGAAGAGAATGGTTGTGGACAAATGCACAAGCAACAGGAAATGACTATAAACATGCTGTGTCTAAACTCTTAGAGAGCAATGTAAAATTCAACTACCAGTGAATATAGGAATGCAAAGGTTGCTACCTTCAATCCCAAAGCTGCTCAGAGATCTAAAATTATGCACCAAGAACAGATATAATTCTAGAATCCCAATGACTGATCCCATTCTCCTCAATACTTCCCTCAGTTTTGAGTGAAGGAGATTTGATAAATGTGTGCATACTGTGAAAAGCAATCAACCATAAATAAATGTGCGCAACAACTAGGCAACTTCTGAGATACAAAAATAACTGGGAACATAATAGAAGTACATTTTAAAACACATTCAATTAACTTCAAACAAAAGAAAGTGAAGGACAGCTTTCATTTGCTAGGAGTGTACTTGCTCCGTTTTGCAGTTTCTTCATGTAGAAGAAAATGCCTTTCCCTCATTGGCCACCCACACGCTATTTAAAACGAGGACCAGGAATTATGGAGCTTTCAAGTATGCCATTTAAACTTCTGAAAGGTCATCTTAATAATCAGAATACAACCCATGGTTATAAAATGTTCTGCTTGAACAAGACGGTAATTTAGAGATTTTGAGGGCTGGGAAAATGACGTTACACAATCAACTGGATGTTTCTTTAATAACACCACCATATTCTAAAATGGGGAAACAATTAGAAACCAATGTACACTAGATATTTTGAAAGTGAATATATGTCTCTCTTATGCGCAGGTTCCATGGACTTCAGAATGGATTGGGGTGGGATGCTAGAGCCCATACCAAGACTAAGGCCATTTCCACATTACACTATTATAGTGCTATGATTCCACTTTCAACATCCTGTGGTATTCTAGCGTTTACTGTTTACTGAGGCCAAAGAATTCTTTGGTTGCAAATTGCAAATGTCCCTCCCTGGACTGCAAACCCCAAGATTCCACAGGATGTTGAAAGTGGAATAATAGCACTATAACAGTGTGGTGCAGAAATGACCTAAAACTAGACTGAGGGATGGGGTCCTCCCCTCATAAAATGATCAGGCAACATTGGCCCTAATAGAGTCTTACATGGTTTTTCCCTTTGCTAGAAATACTCAATGAATGTATTTATTTATTTATTATATATTCTTTTTTTAAAAAAAAACAAAACAAAAAACTTTTATTTCTTTATTACTATTGCCATGGTAGTCAAGTTGTTATTTGCTTCAACTGGTTAATGTTGCTGTCACTGCTTTTGTTTCAACACAATATATTCCATGTTGTCTGTATAAACATACATGAAAGTGGGCAACATTAATACTGCCACTATTGAACTCTCCAACCTTAAAAACAGTTCCAGGGTCCCTGCTGGCTTCCAAAGAGTTATGAGTATTTGTTTTCATACATATTGCTTTTCTAAAAGGAAAACACTCCATCCAAATCCAGCTGGAAAGCAGAGTTTTTTTTAAAAAAAAATATATTAATTTGAGACATCCTAATGTATACCAGTTCATTTATGGTTACAGCTTTGTGGCTTGCCTGTTCATTTTTTGCAGCCTTCTGCTTCATCCAAAAACATGAATTTAGATTTCAGTGATGAAGAGAGGCTTGATATATTACCTCTTGTGCTAGAGTGCTGATGATCCTCCTGGGGAGAGGCTATCAAAAAGGTTTTATACAAAGCTGGTGTTACGCAACATTGCATTTTCCTTTGCAGATGCCATTAACTTGATCAAGGTACTGTGTGCCATATGCTGCTGAAATATACATGAGAGCAAAACCCTGCAAACATTTTCATTTTCACTACAAACATCAATAATATCAGTTCTCTTGAAAATCAAGGGAATGTTTCAACTGGAAAGTACAGAAAATGCACCTATTCCAGTCTTCCACTGCTGATGCTTAATCTGCTCTAGCCAAAGCTCCAAAGAAACGTTCTGGTTATACAACAAAAAGAGGACAAAATTCAGCATTATGCTCTGCACCAGCTCTGCCTGCCAGAGAAGAAATACAAGGGATATCACCACAAAAGTATTTGCTTCTCTTTGAGAGCAAAAAGAACAACATCCTCACTCCCACTTTCATTGGTTTCAGTGCAGAAAAAAGCCAATACCCCACTGATTTTATATTTTGAACAAAATATTGTAATGTGTACAAACACAATTTTCTATTTGGAAAAAAAAGTCATAAATTTTTCCCTAAAAATCCCATAGGACAATATGCTGTTGGCAACATGTTCTGGTATAATTCTTGATAATGCCATCATATGTAGTTCATATAATATTGCACAGGGAGGGGAATCTCATAGTTCTCTACACAACTTGGTCACCCCAAGGGTTTCCAGGTGGGAATCTATTTTACTAGCCACTGAGCAGGTACGAGTATGCATCCAGATACTTTCCAGTTATTCTTGAGCACCTAGTGGTGAGGGAGGAGCCTTAAAGAGGGCAAGTATCTCAGATTTATTTTTTAAACAGAGTAATTAATTTAATTAATTAAAACCTGTATGTGGCCTGCAATACCATGGTGAGTCACCAGGTGGGCAATACCAGGCTCAGCAGGAATAAGATATTTCCTCAAGGGTCGCACTCTCTTGAAGAGCAGAAGGCCTTACAGTTTGGTCACAATGCTCTCAGCTGGTTTCATGTGGGACACTGAAGGACTAGCCAACTGAAATTTTCCCTTCTGGCCTTTCTCACTTCTGGAACAACACAGATTTCACTTCAGTAACCAGCTGCTACCTATTAAGCAGGGTGGGAAGAAAGTGAGAAAAGAGAAAGGCTGAATCGTCCATGGAGGATGAGGAAGAGAAAGACCAATGAGGATAACGAAAGGTAGAAAATACTGTTGCTGTATCTGCCACTTAGCTTGGTTTTTCTTGCCTTGTTATCTGTTGCCTGTTTATGCTGTTATCTGGCCTGTATATCCAACTTTCATTAAAAAGAGAGACAAGGAGATGTTTTTATGTTTATGAAGCAACTTGGAAGGGGGTGCTTCTGAACGGGAATGCTTTGTCTGTAAAAGCGTTGACACACCATGGCCCTTTCTGCACCTCAATACCTCAATAGCGCACTGTTCCATTACAATCCTAGCATGGCCATTTCCATGATGGTGTCAGGCTAGGAATGCTCTCTACTGCACCCTTTTGCCTCAAGAGGATGAGTAGTGTTATTGCCACCCGTGTTCCCTCTGCACTGCAGTGTCATTGGCCAGTCCCTTTCCCTATCTTTTCCCTGTCCCACAGCTCCTGATTGAGCAAGGGGTTTTTTGTAAGCCATACTAGCACAGCCACATTGTAACATCATGACACACCAGTACACTATTGCATTTTTGCACTATAACACTAAAACATGTATTTAAAAAATTAAAACACTTAGCTCAAAGGAGAATTTTATAATAAACAGGAAGAGGTGGTAGATCCCAAACTTGCCACACCATGAGAGTTGATGAGGGAAGGACAAGCTGGGCATGCCCATACCCCACCCAATTCTAGATCTGTGATGACAGGAAGCACTATCAAGGGCTGTTACGGAACCACACTGACACATCTGACAGGATTATAGTGCTAAAGGAGGCTTTTAATGGATTGTTTCTGGAAATGACATATGGCTGATTTCCATCGTTTGGGAATGGGATAGCAGCTGGATAGCAATGACGTTGTGTGGTAACATGGTTTCTGGATCAGGAACAAGCTATTGCTGTGGCAGAATGACAACACTATGCGGAAGGGGCCCGTGCAATTTGTATAGTGTTCAAATAAGGTGTGCAATATGGAGACATGGCTGCCTGGATCCCAAAAACTAGAATATGGAAACCTGAAGAGAAATTCTTGATGCGTGGTGATGATGTGGAGGAGATGTGAGAAGGAAATTGAATGTAGGAGTCTGTAGGAGGGTTGTTTTTTTTTTAAAAAAAAAGGTCTTTAAAATACTGTGTACAAATTACATACAAATATTTGGTGAGGAATATGTTGATTTCTGATCAACATTTCCAGGCAACCTCACTACCATTGGAAAAAGGAACACTGTTCTTCTGAATAGAATGGCCTTTATTTCAGCAAAGAGGGACAAGAGAATAAGAGATTTTAATGACACTCTTTTCTTCAGTATTTGTGGTAATGAAGGACAATGAGAGGTAAGAAATGGTGGTAAGTTGTAATATCAGTTATCACAATTTCTTATATCTGATACATTGCAGATGATGGCCATTGATGAGACTTTGAACAATATCACTAACACTTTAAACTTGGATCAGAAGTGTACTAACACCAGTGTACTAACACTGAGCATTCTGCAGTCTGGTGTACAATCATTTTTAGATTGGTTTTTGCAGAATTTTATTGACACAATTGGATGCATTTTGAATGTAGCAGAAGGGTCAAACAAAACTGAACTGAAGAAGTAAAAAGTTTCTGCAAAGTACATATGGTTCAATTCTAGAATCTTCTGAATTCCAGAATCTTCTTAGTGAAACTGGAATTTGGGAAGAACAGAATGCAAGACACAGCAATGGCATAGAAAAAGAACAGTAACTTCTCTATAATAAATTGAATGATTCAACATAATTGCCACCTGTGCTAACTATGAGGGCTGAGCTAGCGGGCCAGGGTGGCATTTGGCTCATAGGCACTGATCTTTTGAGTTCAAAGCTTCATTTTTTACATTTTCTTCATTTTCTTCTGCAAGACTTATTTGCCAGAGGTAGACATATTCTATTACATCCAAAATATCTCTGTATACTGTTTAATGTTTATGATGGATTCCATCTGTTAATTGAAATTGTATACCATCCAAATTTTCCTTCAAATATGTTTATAATTTACAAAATGATTTGGTGCAAGACATGGGTGTTTTCTCCTTCTCCAGTCTTGTAAAATAACAATTTAATGAGCCAGCCAATCTACAAGTCTTTGTTTATATACAAATGTAAAAAACAGAATAGGAAAATACTCTTACTCTATATTCAGTTAAGAAAAAAAACCCCTTTGCATTGAACATGTTGGTTAATGGTCTCTGTGTTCACTCACACTCAGAAATGCCAAGGAACTGCAGGTTACTAGGACTCGAGAGATATGTCATTCAGGTAATAGTAGCATCATTCGCTATGGTTAATTCTACCATCATTGTGACCTGGCACCCTTTCACACAACACAGTTATAGCAGTATGATTCTACCTTAACTGCCATGGCAATATCCTATGGGATCATTGGATTTATAGTTTGATGGGGCAATAGAGTTGCTTTCTGGCTGAGAACTCTAAATATCCCCTCCCCGTAAACTGCAAATTCTAAACTTCCATAGAATAGAATCATGACAATTAAACTGAAATCAAAGTGCTATAATTGTGTAGTGTGAAAGGGCCCCTGGGTGGCTCTCAATGGCAGAATGGTGGATTTAAGTCTCAGGTTGGTCTGTTCCCATGACCATAGGCACATGGAACTGAAGTTTTCCATATTAACAATGGCACAGGTGAAAACCAATGTCATCAACACTGAAATAGCTTTTGTACCTGACAATTTACCAGCTTTTCTTCCATACAAGAAACCACGGAGGGAGTCAGCAGTGGAAAGGGGTAGTGGTAAAGTGCTTCTCGTTATGTGGATACATGAACATGATGTTACTGTGCATCTAGACAAGTTATGACTTGATCAGTGGCAATCTGTATTCCCTCTTCTCATAAAAATCAGTGATGCAGTATGTAAAAGCAAGAAGTAATACCTATATTTGCAGATTGCCTTGCAAGACATCTTTTCTCCCCTGTACAGAGGGTAACTCTAGCTACCCAATGAACCTCTTAAAGCAAAAAGAGGAGAAGACAGTCAAAATTCTTGTCTACATTTATTCCCATAAATAGCAAGATTACAGTTAAAAACTGTACGATAAAAATAAAATAGTGCCAAGAACTGAAACGCTCTTTCCCTAGGCAAAACTGCTGATCAAGAGCCTAAGCTATTTATTTTTCCAAGGCAAGATCAACCTCCTCCTTTCTACATCACAGGATTTCTTTTAATTGAATTATTGATCTTGTGGCTCAATTGAAACATACATTATACCAACCATCAGTTTAACTGCTTCCCCATTTCTTGAAAGAAAAGGATGAAAAATCACAAGTTTGCTCACATTTAGCCTGTGCTTCTGCTGCATCACCATCATCATCATCACCACTGTAAGCTACTTTCCCATGATAATACTACCCTCAAAGGGACTAACAGTAAAATGAGGAAAAAAATTACATAATCAGACCCAAGATTTCTAGATAGTTCAATCACAATTGCAAGCCGGGCTTTAAATGAGTCATGCAAATAGTAGAAATATCTCACAGTAAAAGACACTGAGATCAAACAACCAACTAATAATAAAATACAAGCAGCTGAATATATTGGATTAAATTCAATGCTACACTTGTGGTAGTGTCAGAATGTTCTCTCCCCACCCCAATATCTGCAATATCGAATACTTGCTTGGAAGTCTTTTTCAGTCCTCCAGAGCCAGTTTTTAGGATACACTGGGGGCTGGAGAACTAAGGTAGGATCACTCCTTTTATTATCTGAAGAACCCTGTTGGACCCTGGTCAGTATTTCATTCAGAATTAAATGTTGACCCAGTCACAACCCTCTTTTTTTTCTTTAGGACTGCTACTTGATCACTATTATTGTTCTCCTTCAGTTGTCCTCCTGCTCACAACCCATTTACTTTCTCTTACAAAACATAACAGAAGCCATTCATTTTTACAGGAAAACATAAACATTTCTTACACTTGCCCATAAAGTAAAGAAGATCCTGAAATTCCACTAGGAGTAGATAGAGAAAGAAAAATGAGTTGTGACTACAACTTCAATGGATCTTACTTCTGGTGTGTGACTGGGTAGAGGATAACCATATTTGCATTTTTGGAGCAAACACCTGAACAACATTTTAATTTCGTATATACCTTCTGCATATACTTATATGCACATTAGGCAAATTAATACTTTCTCCTGTCTTGTTTGTGGTGTGGTGGTTTGAATGCCTTACTTGGACTCTGGAACACCAGGGTTCAAATCCCCACTAAGCCACAGAAATCTAGTGGTTAACTTTGGGCAAGTCACAGGCCATTTCCGCACGAGGTGAGGGAATTGCCTTGCGCCGCTACTTACCAGATCTTCTGGCTCCCCAGTCCGGCCCAGGCTGCTCTGAAGCAGTGTGTGCTCATCGCTCCGCACTGCTCCGGCATCGAAAATGGTGGCTTCCGGTTGGTCGAGGGTCTTGACCAACCACTGAAGCTCGCCAGCCTAAAGCCTACCCCTAGCAGATCGCAGGCTCACATTGGTGCGAGCCTGTGAATCTGCACAAGGGAGCAGGCTTGCAGTGGCGCTGTCCGTGCTTTTGAAAGACCTGTTTTTTCCGGTCTTTCAAAAGCACGCTGGATGACCACATGGGGTCATTCCGGAGCGGGCTGAGGTGCGGATCTACATTGAGTAGTCCAGACCCAGTCAGCTCCCAGGTGCAGCTGTCCTCCCTGGAGGACGGACCGCACCATTTCAAATACCCCGTGCGGAAATGGCCACAGTCTCTTAGCCTCAGAGGTTAAGGCAATGATAAACCTCTCTTGAACAAACTTTGCTGAGAAAATTCCATGACAAGGTTCACCATCAGGTCACCATAAGCTAGAAATGACTTGAAGGCACATAAAAACAACAACAGCCTGTTAGTAGCATTACACTAAAATAATACGACAATTTAGGAAGCAATACACAGATTTCCCAAAAGGATACAAGCACTCAACCTGGCAGTTGGGGAGCAGGTGAGGAAGCAGGGGAAATGAGGCACATGGTAGGTAGAGAGGCTGTACAGGAATGCCTGGCCACACTGGATGCATTCAAGTCTCCAGGGCCAGATGAATTGCATCCTAGGATATTAAATTACTGGCAGAGGTAATTTCGGAACCGCTTGTTATAATCTTTGAGAAATCTTGGAGGACAGGAGAAGTTCCAGAAGACTGGAAGAGGGCAAATGTTGTCCCCATCTTCAAGAAGGGAAAACAAGAGGACCCAAATAATTATCGCCCAGTCAGCCTGGCATCAGTACCCAGAAAGATCCTGGAGCAGATCATTAAGCAGTCAGTTTCTAATCATTTAGAAAGCAATGAGGTAATCATGAGAAGTCAACATGGATTTCTCAAAAATAAGTCCTGCCAGACTAATCTTATCTCTTTTTATGATAGAGTTACTAGCTTGATAGATGAAGGGAATGCTGTGGATGTAGCATATCTCAATTTCAGTAAGGCCTTTGACAAAATTCCCCATGACATTCTTGCAAAGAAGCTAGTAAAATGTGGGCTGGACAGGGCTACTGTTAGGTATTTGTAATTGGTTGACCAACTGAACCCAAAGGGTGATCACAAATGGCTGCTTTTCATCCTGCAAACAAATGACTAGTGGGGTGCCACAGGGTTCTGTCCTGGGCCCAGTGCTGTTCAATATTTTTATGATTTGGATGAAGGAATAGAGGGCATGCTAATCAAATTTGCAGAAGACACCAAATTGGGAGGGGTTGCTAATACGCCAGAGGACAGGATCAAAATTCAAAATGACCTGGACAGATTGGAGAGCTGGGCCAAGGCTAACAAAATGAAATTCAACAGAGAGAAGTGTAAGGTCCTACACTTAGGTAGAAAAAATGGAAAAATATAGGATGGGGGACACGTGGCTGGATAGCAGTACATGTGAAAGGGATCTAGGAGTCTTCATAGACCAGAAGCTGAACATGAGTCAGCAGTGTGATGTGGCAGCCAAGAAAGCCAATGCAATTCTCGGCTGCATCAATAGGAGTATGGTGTCTAGATCGAGGGAGGTACTGGTACCACTCTACTCTGCTTTGGTTAGACCCCATCTTGAATACTGTGTCCAGTTCTGGACAAGGACATGGTCAAGCTGGAGCAAGTCCAGAGGAGCCCTGGTGGCGCAGTGGTTAAATGCCAGTACTGCAAGCCACAAGGTTGTGAGTTCGATCCTGCCCGGCTCCAAGGTTGACTCAGCCTTCCATCCTTTCGCAGGTCGGTAAAATGAGTACCCAGCTTGTTAGGGGCATGTATAGAAATGTTTTGAAATACATGCTATTTGTAAGTTGTTCGCCGCCTCGATCTATATGGAGAGGCAGGATACAAATAAATAATTTTAAAAAAAAAGAGGAGGGTGACCGAAATGATGAGGGGCCTGGAAGCCATGCCCTATGAGGATAGACTTAGAGAGCTGGGTATGTTTAGGCTGCAGAAGAAAAAGTTAAGAGGGGACATGATAGCCATGTTTAAGTATTTGAAGGAATGCCATGTAGAGGAAGGAGAGGGCTTGTTTTCTGCTGCTCCAGAGACCAGGACAAGGAGCAATGGATTCAAATTGCAGGAAAGGAGATTCCACCTGAACCTCAGAAAGAACTTCCTGACAGTCAGGGCTGTCTGGCAGTGGAATATGCTGCCTCAGAATGTAGTGGAGTCTCCTTCTTTGGAAGTTTTTAAGCAGAGGCTAGATGGCCATCTGTCGGGAGTGCTTTGACGGTGTTTCTGCATGGCAGGGGGTTGGATTGGGTGGCCCATGTGGTCTCTTCCAACTCTAGATTTCTATGATTTCTATGATTTTTTTTTCAGAGAGGGAAACTGTTGAAGCATTAATTTGAACAATTTTCTGAAAACTACCTATGTTGAGATAGAATGCAGGAAAGTGCATCTCCAAGATGTTTTTAAGAGCAGAGGTGGTGTCCACATTTGCTGGACAGTAACTGATGGGCCATCCTTACTCAGATAAGTGAATGAGGTGATAACAAGGCTTTCCACTTTATAGCTATGTATCTAAGCTAATCTGACACAAAGAATCAAGAAAATAATTGACCAAGGCAAGATATTATTTGTCTTATCTTTTGGGTTCCTACTCCATACCGCAAGCTATTCTTCTTTGCTAATCTTCTTTTTTAGAAAGACTGCCTTTCAGCTGTCTGAAGACTCTTTGTTGAAGTTCAGTGTATTAGTACAAGTTCAATAAATAAAATACTGTACAGGTTGACCTTCTGCAGCCTACCTGTGACTATATACAAATACAGTTCTCCCTCCACATTTGCTGATTATTTGCAGGGTGGCTTGCCTCCCCCCATTTCCCCCTCCCATTCCCTAGTGCACAGAGAAGATCTTGTCCCTTGTGCTCTCCTCTCTCTCCCATGTGACCCATGGTGCCAAGCTGGTAGGAGAGTGAAATGGGGGGCATCTCCTTCACCTAGCTCCCCTTCCATGCATCTGTGGGCTTGATTGTACCCAGGGCTGGTGGGAGAGGGATGTGGAGAGAGTGATCTTGTTCCCAATGCTTTCCTGGTCAAGGCACCCAGGGAAGGGGGAGTGCTCATTGGGGGGAGTTATTTGTGATTATTTGACTTTCATGGGGGTTCTGTGCACCTATCTCCCATGAATGTGGAGGGCCTATGTAGGTATAGGTATATATCCACAGCCCAAATCTTACATGGTAGTGGGGAAGCATAAAGTTCTGCCAGACTTACTTCCACTTCTTCACGGGTGGCAACTTATGTTTCTGCTGTCAAATAGCCCCTGGTCATTGTATGGTTGGGGGAGGGTAAGTGGAAACTAGGAAGCCCCAGACTATACTTCTACATCTGGGAAGACAAAGATGATGGTATTCTCCTGGATTGCTTGATGGTCTCCAAATCTAGCAGAATTGTGTTTTCTTTGCCCATGCAGCAACAGAAAAACAACCAAGTGCTGCCCAGCTAACCCCTGTTCTCCGTTAGACACTAAATGTGCTTGGGGCAAAAAGGACATGTTATGTACCAAGATGTCATTGTGCAAAGGAGGTGTTAGATGCCTTTTTTTTTTTTTTTGCAATAAACCTAAAAAGGCCTATGCAGATGTGATGTCACCAAAAGGATTCTTTATCTGTCACCAATACAATTCTGGCCCATGTGTCGGTGTTTAGGGTGGAAACGAATTTCATTTCAGTTTGTTTTCAAACTGAATTTTTCAAAATGCATAAAATAACCTGGGTGGGGAAAAAATCTTGAGATTTTATACATGTGGACAGGGGAAAACTGAATCTGGCAGATTTGCTCATCTTTGCCGAAGGCTTTGCACACTTAGCTCTTAGAAGTATATTTTTGCATTCCTATTAACGCTAACCACCTTCTTGCTAACGGTTTCCATCTTCTTTAGAGGCTCAGCATGCATAACACCTTTTGAGCAGGCAGACCCAACAAGGACCTCTTCATGCTGGAAACAGCTGCATCTTTTGAATTTGGCCAGTGCAAACAGGGGAAAGGAAAATTGTTTCAGTCTGGATTTTTAAAAAAGAGTTTGCCAACATTTGCCAATGTCTTGGTATTTCAGATAGAAAGAACTTGAGGTCTGAGAAACTGGAATGCAGAAGAAAGCACAAGTGGGCAATTTTGCCAGATTAGAGTATATTTGTTTGTACGATCTGGAGACACAATGATGAGTTCTCCTACCAGGCGCAACAGCAGAGCTAGTCTATTACAACAGTGCCTGAACAGCAAGCATCTCATGTATTACTACTTCAGGGAGGAATTTTAAACTGGAGTGACACTGGAATCCATCCTTCTATACACTACTAGAGAGAAAAGAAGCAACTCATTATCATGAGTTCTCCAGCTCTTTTCACTACCTGTTCTGCTTGACCTAGCACACTGAGGAAAGGGGCTACTGGGGGAAAAATATAATGTAACAAAGAGCTTCAATCTAGCCAGACTAGAGGATAAATAAAACTACATGCTATTATGACCAAATAACAATGGCCCAAGAGGGAAACCAGACATTAAATATCTTAAAAATTGTTTTTAAAAGCTCTATCCTGCAAACAACATTTAAATGGTTTATTAAATCCAGATTTATTAGATTAGAAAGTGAATGGAGGATTCAAAACACAAAAGTTTCTAAAAATAGCTTTCAGTTTCCCCACGGTGATATGAAATCAAATTAATAATGCCACAAATCCAGGGAAGTTCTTGACAGAGTTAGAGAAGGACAAACAAGCTCACAGAGTTCCATCCAACTGAGATACCTTAGAATTTAAGGACACTTGCTTTTTTAATGACATCTCACCTATATCTTGAATTAGTGTTTTATTTGGGTTGGGTTGGGCTGAGGCTTCAGTGAACAAAGTTCTTTTGGTCTGATTTAGAATAAGGGTGATTATTAAAATGGATTTTTTTTTAAAAAAAGTTGGTTGTTTTTATTTATGTTTTTCAAATTCCAGGGATCTGGTTCCTTCAGAGTGTTTCAGTCAATCTCTTCCTAGTCTTCCCCAAGTGCAAATGGGTCCAGATTCTGGTAGATAAGAAAAGTCAGTTGCAAAGAAATGTACAAAGAATTGAAATGTGAAGAAATATTACACAATACCACAACACAGGGCTGGCTTTTTAGGACAGATCAGAGAAATTGTGCAAGATGACAGGTCAGATTTTCTTCACATTTAGCCTCACAAACTCAGGGATTCAAAAAAGAGGGGAAAATGATGACTAACCTTAGTGATTAGAGATATTCATCCTGATCTGTTTTATCCTTTCACTGTACAGTCACTCTTTTCTTTACACAGGTCCTGCATTTCTTCCATATACTCTGAAGCTCTGTTTTGCTTCTCTTTCCCTTGTTCTGTTTCTAAAGCTCTTGCTGCAACCACATACGAGGGCTGAAGGCTGAGGGCTGAAGGGGAGAGAGCTTTGTTTTTATCTTTGGCATTTAATCTATGGCCTTTCCTTGCCCTGACAGTCTCTATTAGAGAGGTTCATCTGTGCTCGTGCAGCATTCAGAGCCAATTTCTATTTCATGCAGTTTCTCCTCTCTTTCTCTTTCTGAAATATTTCCTCCATTCAAACCAGACTGCAATGATAGCTTGGGGTTGTTACCTTTCTTTCCCTTCTGTTTGATCTCTGTAAAGAGGAGAGCTAATATCTTACAGACCAGAACTTTGTAAAGCTACTTTGTGGACTACAATTCCCCAAATCCCCTCAGCCACCATGGCCAGGATTCTGAACACTGTAGTCCAAAATATAACTTTCCAAACCTCCAGTTGTGATGCCCTGGAACTAGTGGTACTGTAATGCTTCTGAACTAAAACTGGTGTAGCAGCATCAAGGAAGTCTTGGAGAAGTTACTGGACTGAGACTGAGAGACCGGACACTGTGTTGTGGGCTCCATGGTTTCCAGACCAATACTTGCTTAGACAGGGTATTATGCAAGTGGTAACTAGTAAGCATCTGGAAAAGCTTGCCATAATTTCTGATTGGTGGGTTGAGGAAAATGGTCCACTGCAGGAAAGGCACCTTGCAGATTCCAAAATGGCAGGTTTCCCTCCCATCCACCAAACCATCCATTACCCCCAGGGCTTCACTCCTCACAATTTAACTTGTACATGAAGTTCCCTTTTCCATTTCATTACCTGTCCATTTTGACAAAGCAGCACTAGCAATTCATCCATGGGTAGCAACAAAAAAACAAAAAAAAAAGATGAGACATCTCCTTCCAAGAACCACATGAAATGAGGGAAACACCAAGGAAGATGGAGAAAAAAAGTCACAATAACGTGGAAGAATTTCTTCCTGGCCTCCAAAAGTCACCAGCCACAGCCTTGAGATTCACAAGGAAGCATGATGATACATGGGCTAGGTCACATGGAAAGTATGGCTGATAATGACCAATCACCACGCATGAAGGTTACAGGCCTCCTGTAAATCCCACATAGTCAGCCCCACTAGATCTAGCCATATGTCACCCCTCATGGCATAGCCATTGTGAGACTTAACCCCAGGCCTATGCCAAACTATGGATTTGTCAGACCTAGGAGCAATGGTGGTGACCTGCAAGATCTCAGCGCAACATTCCCTCCCCACAAAGGCACTGAGGATAACCCTTCTTACCATGCAATGGTGTTTGCATGATATATAGGAAATAAAGATAAACGGGGAGGATATTAATGTTTATCAGTGGATGACTATTGAAGCTTGTCTCGTGTCTACTGATTGTAAGCATAATCAATTAGTGTAGTTCACCAACCACTGTTAGACATTGCTAAGTCATTGCTAGGCTTACACATACCATAGCCCTAAACATAATTTAGAAAAAAGTTTCAGGCTGAGAGGAAGAAACCCAAGATTACAGGGGAGTAGCATGTGATCCCATTGTCTATCACCCTTGGCAATATTCAATAGGTTGATAGGAGCTGTAGACCAACCAGTGGCAGTGGGTGAGTAGATGCTTCCAGATTAATCAGGTAGTGAATCTGCCCTAGGTTTCCATGCAAACTTTAAATAAAGTATTCAAGGTTCTGAGCTTCATCCTTCAAGTTTCAGCAACTTAGATACCTTCTTTCAAGTTCAACCCAGAACAGATTATCTGCTGTACCTCCATGTCTACCTACCAGCATATGAACCACCAGCTCCATTGAGTCCAACAATATCTGGAAGATTGCATATTCCTCTCATCTGGTCTAGGATTTTCTGTGGGGAAAAAAAAAGACAGGATAAGAGTTTGCCTGTAAGGCAGAATTCTTTGAGTTTGACAAGGTTCTTTTCTTTCCAGCTCAAGAAAGAGGGGAGGGGTTGATGTCATTCCTTGTGTGTTTCAGTTTTGTAGCAAAATATAAAGAAATCCTTTAAAAGAAGAGTTGTTGCCAAAATACTGTATCCTAACGTGTGTTAACTTGTGCCTTTCCCCCATAATTCCTTTCATTTTGCAAGCCACTTTGACTTCCAGCTTTGAAAACATGGCAGGGTATAAATTAAATAATAGTAATAGAACAGAATGATCTGTAGTTCTTATGTATCATTTGTATCATACTATTAGCATGCACTGGGCCTTATGGAGCACAAGGGGACTGTCCCTTGCCTTGAGTAGTTTATAGTCTAAAATAGATGAAGGAGAGAGAAGCAGTGTGCTGTTAACAGGGGAAGTTATAGGCTGCATTACAGCAACATAGTATTTCTCAACTGTGAGTCCTTAAATGTTGTTGGATTTCAGCTCCTAGAAGCCCCACCAAGCAAGGCCAACAGTGAGGAATTCTGGAAGCTGTTATCCAGCATCCTCTGGGGATCCACCATAGGTTGGCAACCACAGCAGAAGTGAGTGGGATCTAAGGGGTTCTTCCCAAACTTTCTTGGAAAAGGCCATCTTTGAAGAAACAATGGGAGGAGTTAAGAGAGGTGGGATCTGGGATGTAATTCCACACAGACAGAGAAGCTAAAGCAAATTGGTGTGTGTGTGTAGATTTGAGTAAGGAATCTTTTCTTCAACAAGGCATTTAATGCATTTGAAAAAATACCAAAATAGTTTGGGGACACAGATGAAGGGCAGAGAATAAGGAACAATTTCCCATTATAAATTCTAT
The DNA here is from genome assembly GCA_948474755.1 of Ctenosaura bakeri. Taxonomy (NCBI): domain Eukaryota; kingdom Metazoa; phylum Chordata; class Lepidosauria; order Squamata; family Iguanidae; genus Ctenosaura; species Ctenosaura bakeri. The sequence continues at coordinate 595,389 of CAOLHI010001256.1, forward strand.
GATGATCTATTTCTTTAAGAGCTTTATTAACTGAAATGAGGCCAGCATTGCACAATATGCAATTCTCACATTTCTATAAATCCAACATGGGGAACGTGGGGGACTCTAGGTTTTCCTGGGCTGCAGCTGCCATTATCTCTTTCAGTTGGCCATTGAAACTAATGGGTCAGAGTTTCCATGGGCTTCCTATCAATATTACTGAGAAATCTAGATATCAAAGTTTCTTTAGTTGTCTCTAAAATGCCTTTACAATTGACCACTTTGGAGAGAGGTGAGACTGTGAACTACATATGGGTAGGAATAAGGATAACTACAATTTATTTTATTATGCTAGTTTCCCTGTTTGAAACTAAAGAACCTTTAAAATATATTTTCCAGGAATAAAAATCAAATACACAAATATATCAAGAGAAACATCTTTTAAAAACTTGAAAAAAGTGAACATGAAATGAAGATGATAAATAATAAAAGTTATTTGTTCAAAAATATGAAGAAACTGGTGACTGAATCCTGCACTATTTTGGTATCTTGTGTAAAAATACTATTCAGGTCAATATACTTGAGAACACTCCCCTTGAAACATCTTCAAGAACACACAGAGATTCCAAAGAGAAAGGCAGAAATTATATATGCACACTGAAAGCATTTCCATAAGAATATCTTATGTTAATAAAGTCACTGGATTAGAACTCCAGTTCTATGATTGCTTACTTAGCAGTATGTCCCATTATGCTGAATAAGGCTTACTTCTGAGGAGTCATAAATTAGATGGCATCATAAAGCTGTTAATTGATTACATTTCACTTTGCTCTTCTTTTACGTAGGGTGCTGTGCTGTGAGACGTATGGTGAGTTTTATTTTTGACAACAAACTGTATAGCATAGCAAAAGAAGGGGGAAATCTAGGCACGGTAAAATATTGCAATACTGCAAAGTAAGTATTGCCTGCAGCATCGCACAACTTCAATCTAAGGAACTTCAGGAAAATATGTTTTAACATAGCAGAAGTATAAAAGTGCATGAGTTAGCAACTCCCCTGAACCCACACCCCTCCAGTTGTCATCCCACACACACACACACATAGGTGCTTGTTCTCTTCTCATCCCACAAGCAGGTCCTCCTCTCTTCTCACACTGTCACTTGCTCTTGTGCCCTTTAACTACCTGGTTATCTTTATCTTTTCTTAATTGCTCACTGAGGAGAACGTTCTCTTCCCTCACCTATGCTTGTCTTTCTGTCCTTCTAACAGGTCCTTGTTTGCTCTGGCCAGTCTTCTTTCTCTCTTTACCAGGCAGCAGAACCTCCACCATCTCTTGAACAGCCCAGAGGCCCTGCAGAATGAAACACAACTAGAGCTACGTACAGGCCTTCTGAAGAAAAGAATATTCCAAACCTGACTGCAGATCCCTGTCTGATGGTTAGAGAAGTTCACCACCTAATGAATAAAGATGGTACTACAAGTTACAGACAGATTGTAATTAACTAAAATTTATTAGTTTTAGAAACAATGGAATGCTAATGTATACCCACCCCTTAATATCCATGTCAAGTGTCAAGATGCTAGGTTTCACAGACCTATGACAGAGATAAACAGGCAGGCTGACACACAAACACAACGCATAAAAACATGTGCACATTCTATTTTATTATTATAAATAGCGATCCTATCTCCATTACATGCAATGGGATCTCAAAGCCAGTTCCTGTACAGATGTACATCATTTTTCTTATCCAAAGAACATCCATTGTACTTTTGATGGTTGCAGCTGTAGATATTAAGCATATCTACCAAACTGCATTGTATCTAAAGTCTTATAAGAGTCCAATCTATTGTTTTAGATCTGCGATAGTTTCATGCTTACAGGCAGGTTCATGCTGGATGTTTCAAAAAACAAGTGAGCTCTTCAAGCTGTGAACTGACACACACACACACACACCAGTTAACAATTTAAGGCTATAATTCAGAACGTGGTTTCCTAGGAGTAAGCTCCATTGAAGAAAGTGGGACTACACACTTGGCATGTGTAGGGTTTTCAAGCATTTACTTTGAGCTACAACGTTAGTTCACACCTAGTTCCCACTCAATAGAAGTTGGCGCAGACCAACACAACAAAAACAATATTCCTGGAATTTTCTTGGCAAGATTTCTGCAGAGGAGCTTTGCCATTGCTTTCTACCAAGGCAGAAAGAGTGTGACAAGCCCAAGGTCACCAAGGGAGTTTCTATTGCTGATCAAGGATTTGAACCCTGTTTTCCCGAGTGCTAATCCAACATTCCAATAACTACACCCTGCTGGCTTCCAGTCCACTCTGCAGATCTTGCCTGTTCCTCCCTTCAATTGTGTACAAAAATTAAAATAATGAGAATTGAAGTATAATCAGAAATCCCTATAAATCTATCTAGTATACCTCTTAATATATGGCCTTTCATGTTCAAAGGAAGTATAGGCCCAGTTGTGAAATGTTCAACAAGCAAGAGTTAAATCCTTGTCTCCTTCATGTAGCTTTTGTAAGCTACTTGAAAGCATCTGGCTACTTAAGACTCGATGACAGAGTTTCTCCTGAGCTAATTAAATGATTATGAGACCTGCTTACAACATCATAATAGCTGACGTTCATAGAAGTGAACCAGAAATTCATTCCTGTGATGCCAATTCCTTTTCCAATTAATACCTTTATTGAATATTAATAGAAAGAAGACATATCAGATGAACTAGCATATCCAATAAATAGATTTTTTGTAAGCTGAGAGAGCATGACTTCCCCAAGGTCACCTAGTGGGTTTCCATGGCCGAATAGGGATCTGAACCCTGGTCTCCTAGAGTTCTAGTCAAGCACTGTGATGAAGTTCTGGGGGTGTGGCTATTTGGATAGTCAGTGCAGCCTGAATGTAGATTGCTAGGCAACCAGAGTAGCATCTCAGGAGTGAATTCGAGCCCAATAGTGTGTGGGAGAGGCTTATGGCTGAGAGAAAAGTCAAAGCCAAGTACCTGTGGGTATTTTTGGTCCTTCAGTGAGAGCCTAACAAGGAGCTAGGGAGTAAAATTCCTTAGTCAGCCAGATAGTGTGGCTGTTTTGGGAGGTTTAGTTCTCAGTGGAAGCCTAGTGAGAGGTAGAAGAGTAATTGAAACTTAGTAGGATCTAGCCAGAGTGTGTGATCTGGATTGGGGGTTAAGCCTTTGCTGGGAGTTTAACCAAAGCTGCTATATGATAATTTTGCCTTTTGTGAAAGTCTGCAGACATAATTGAACTGTTTCTGAGCAGGGAGTTAACCGTTAATACTATGTGATACTGAAAAAATGTGTCAACATTGAACTGCATATGAACTCTAATACACTACCTTATTGTTATCTTAATAAATGTTACAGTTTATCTTTGTAAACATTGACTCAGCTGAGTTGTCTATAGTGATAAGTAACACAGAAAATACACTATCATAAAATTAAGTGGTTCTAATAAGCATTTAAAACTCACATTCTTTTCCACAAAGGTCATGTTATGAGGTGGGGGGGAGGCAGAGCTATGTGATAGAAACTGTCATGGACCAGAATTCAGCTTCCCTAGGTGAACAGCAGCCTTGAAGGAGGACATGCAGAAACAAGCACATCAGGAGCTTATCAGGCTGGGATGAGAGTCAGCTGGCTCCAGCATTCTTAAGGAAGGCACAAGGCAGTGGCTCAAGGCCAGAAACAACTTGTGTGTTGCTGGCCCTTGTCTTGTGTTCTCTGGACTCCTTGAACATTACCTGCCTGGATTTTCTGACCTTGGACTGTCTGACCTTTGGATTGTTTCTGGATCATGAACAGGCAAGCTGTACTGACTGTTAGTGTCTTTGTTGACTGTGAATGGCCTCCTGCTGACCCTGCATTCTGTTGCCTGGCATGGACAGCCAGTACCTGTGACAGTGACAGGGTATCTTATTAGATTGGGAACACCCAACACCAGTCTGGGAGCAGAAAGGGCCTGTCACAAGCATTCAGACTACTACACCATACTAGCTCTCTGCAGTTTTTCCTTTGCTAGCTTTCCCTGTACACTCTGCATCCCTAACACTACCTTAAAATTTCTCTTTTAAGGGAAGACAGTTTCTCTTTCTCATAATTCCTTTATTTTTCTTTATAATAACCATGTTCTTTTCTGGTCTTCCAGCCAAGATACATTATGAGTCTGCCACTACACTGTCAGAGTTGACCCAAGCATTTTGCTCTCTCAGGCACATAATTCCCAACTCCCATTCTGTGTGTAAGGGCCAACCAGAGAGGGTCTTCAACACTGCTAATAGGACAGTTTCCTCCACTGTGTGTGTATGTGCCTTCAAGCTGCCTTTTGACTTATGGTGACCCCATGAATTTCATAGAGTTTTCTTAGGAAAGGAATACACAGATGCTTCTTCTAGTTCCTTCCTCTGAAAAAAAGCCTACAGCACTTAGTATTCATTGGCACTCTCCTATCTAAGTACTAATCAGAACCAACCCTGCTTAGTTTCCAACATCAGATGAGATCTGGTGCCTTTATGGTATTTAGGCCCTTTCCTTCACCATGGCTAGAAAGCATAAGCTAACTTATGAGATATAGAGGAGAAGCTGTCTGACTCACAGTTCTCTCTAACATCTT